>CM038670.1:208157623-208757623 GCA_021605145.1 Aegilops bicornis | reverse complement strand
TTCGACAGTTTCAATAGAATGCATATGATTTGGACAGATAGAGTTTGAGATAGAAAGCATAGAGAGATTGGGGTCCGATCAAATTCACTTAGTTCAAAAGATTCAACTTGAAGACATAGCTATAAGTGAATGTCAGAGAGGATGTAAATATATATCGACACAAGAACCAAATCATCATAGTGAAGAAAATCATGAAAATAGGTTGAAGTTGAAGTCAAATCAAATGCGAATAGCTTCAAGAAATAACGCCATGAGTGAAACACTTCAAACAAAGAAATTTGGTGGTGGCGTTACCCACCGTATAGGAAGTGTTAGACCCAGACACGGCACAATTATCGTGGGCGCTCAAGTCAAATTCCACGTTAATGTATTCACACTTAGAATGTAAGTCTTCACCGATTGAAGATATACGTTACTTCGTGTGTTGCACATCTAAGTCATCAACATGCATAAGTGTTAGGATGTGTGCTTGATCACGTGACATTTGAGGATTCCAAGATATTTAGCTCACACCGTAACTTGCAAAACCTTTTCTCATCCAAGGGCTTTGTGAAGATATCTCGCGATTGCTCTTCAAAGTGTTGACGTGAATGATGTCAATATCTTTCTTCATGACATGATCCACGAGAAAATGATGACGAATTTCAATGTGCTTTGTCTTCGAGTGCCGGACTGGATTGTTGGCAATCTTGATGGCGCTTTCGTTGTCGCAGAAAAGAGGTACTTGTGTCGATTGATGCCATAGTCCTTGAGAGTTTGCTTCATCCATAGAAGCTGAGAACAAGCAAGATCCAAAGAAAGAATGTATTCAGATTCTGCAGTTGAGAGTGACACAGTTACGCTTCTTTGAAGACCAACAGACGAGTGATCGTCCCAGAAAAGTGACATGTGCACGATGTAGACTTGCGATCCACTTTGTCACCAAAGCATAATCAGCATCCTAAAAATCCAACTAAATCAAATTTTGAGCCCTTTGGATACCATAATCCGAGTGTTGGGGTGTGAGCCAAATATCAAGAATTCGCTTCACAGCCTAAGTGATGCGATTCCTTTGCGCGCTTGGAATCGAGCACACATGCAAACACTAAGCATAATATCCGCCTAGATGCACATAGGTAAAGTAAGGAACCAATGATGGAGCGGTATTCCTTTTGATAGTACTCTTTACCATTGTCGTCGGGACCCAAGTGGTGTTTGGGTGGCATTGGGGTCGTGTATGCTTTGCACTCTTGGATTCCTAACTTCTTGAGACAATCTTGGAGGTATTTTTCTTGAGATATAAAGATGCCATTTCTTTCTTTAATTTGAAGACCAAGGAAGAACTTGAGCTCTCCCATCATGGACATCCGATATTGCTCTTGCATCATGTATCCAAACTCATCACTATACATCCGGTTGGTGCACCAAGATAATGTCATCCACATATATTTGGCATACAAACAGTTCACCATCACATGTCTTCGTGAAGAGTGTGGGATCAAGGGATCCGTGTTTGAAGCCTTTGCTCTTCGTGAAGTCTTTGATTGTATCATACCAGCGAGGAGCTTGTTTGAGGCCATATGGTTTTATTTAGCTTATACACCATATCGGGATGTTTTGGATCTTCAAAGCCGTGTGGTTGAGCGACATATACTTCTTCTTCTTCAATCTTGCCGTTGAGAAATGCACTCTTCACATCCATTTGATAGAGCAAGATGTTGTGGTGGTTAGCATAGGCTAGTAGTATGCGAATAGCTTCAAGCCTAGCTACAGGAGCAAATGTTTCATCAAAGTCAATTCCTTCAACTTGAGTATATCCTTGAGCCACAAGCCTTGCTTTGTTTCTGACGACTTGACCATGCTCATCTTGCTTGTTTCAATATATCCATTTGGTGCCAATAATGTTATGCTTGCGAGGGTCAGGACGCTTGACAAGTTCCCAAACATTATTCAGCTTGAACTGTTGAAGTTCTTCTTGCATAGCTTGAATCCATTCTGGTTCCATAAAAGCTTCAAAGAACTTTCTTGGGTTACGATATTGATACAAAGGAAAAGTGCCCACAGAAATTTGCTAGCTGTGGTTGCTCTTGAGCGAGTAAGCGGACCAAAAGTGCGTTGATGCTATCGATTATCTTCTCAATCTGTACTTCATTTGCAACTCGAGGATGAATCGGACGAAGACTTTGCTCATCTTGATCGTTGTCGTCATTGGAAGGATTGTCTTCAGTGCTGAGCATTGTCTTCAGGTTGGTTAGGTGCAGAAATGATAAGTTCCTCTTCGTGCTATGCTTCAAGGCATGATTTCACCAGCTCCCATTAGCTTGATAGATTCGGCTGGGTGGAGCTTCGTCTAGTGTGCTTGGCAGGAACTCTCTTTGTGAACCATTGGTTTCATCAAATCGCACATCTACAGCTTTGACGATTTGTAGAGATAGAGATTGAAGACTCGTAAGAGTGTGAGTCCTTTCCATAACCGAGCATGAAGCCTTCGTGAGCTTTGGGTTCAAATTTTGACTTGTGATGAGGATCCTTGATCCAAAGACTTAGCCCCAAATACTCAAGTAAGCGACATTTGGCTTCTTGCCAAGAAGGGAGCTCATAGGATGTTTTGTTCGAAGCTTATGGATATAAACACAGTTGATGACGTGACAAGTCGTATCAATGGCTTCGTGCCGTAACTTTCTTGGTGTCTTGTACTCGTCGAGCATTGTTCGAGCCATCTCAATGAGGGTTCTGTTCTTGCGCCCACGATGCCATTTTGTTGGGGTGTGTATGGAGCAGAGAACTCATGAGTGATTCCCATGGTATCCAGATAAAGATCAAGTCCGGTGTTCTTGAATTCAAAGGTCGTTATCACTTCGATATGCTTGATCTTGACGCCATAATTGTTCATTGCTCGATTGGTGAATCGTCTGAAGACATCTTGCACTTCAGTCTTGTAGATAATTATGTGCACCCATGTGTATCTTGAGTAGTCATCAACAATGACGAAGCCATAGAGACAAGCAGTTGTTGTGAGGGTAGAGTAATGAGTAGGGCCAAACAAATCCATGTGAAGCAGCTCAAGGGTTGAGATGTCGTCATGATTGTCTTCGAGGTGTGCTTTGCACTAGTCATCTTTCCAGCTTCGCAAGCACCACACAAATGATCCTTCTTTAACTTTACACCTTCGATGCCTATGACATTCTTCTTCTTGGCGAGTGTGTGTAAGTTCCTCATTCCAAGATGCCCCAGCCTCCGATGCCGTGAGCCAAAGATTCGAGGCTTTTGCAAGAAGAAATACGGCAAGTCGTGGACCTCCGAGAAATCTACCATGTATAGATCATCTTTCCTATACCCTTCAAAGACTGGAGACTTGTCGATTCCATTAGTACAAGGCAACGATATTTTCCGAATATCACAATCATGTTCAAGTCACAAAGCATTGAGATGTATATTGTTGAAACCAAGGGATTCAACAAGCATCACTTTGTCCATGTGTTGATCCTTTGATATTGCAACTCTACCTAGACCCAATACCTTGCTTTTACCAAAGGTCAAGAAATGTGATGTGACTCTTGTCCGATGGACGTAAGGTTGAGTCCATGAGAAGACTTCGATCACCAAATATATGATTAGTGCATCCACCGTCCATAATCCATTCTGAAGCATGAGGTGTCATACCCTACAGTACAGTTAGGGGGATAGGCTTCACCAAGAGCATTGTGAAGCATAAACATTTGACGGGCAAGTGGATTATTGAAGCTTAAATCAAGATTAGGACTGATGGGATGAATGGCAAACGATTCAGGAACAAAATACATAGTGAGACCATTTGAGAATTTGATCTTGTGCCCTACAAGATGTTTTAGGTCCCCAAAGAATAGCATCGACGCCTTTGATTTTCTACCGAGACCCTTTCTGCAAAAGAGAGTTAATTCTTCTTAACCACCCATCTTCGGGGTGGCTTAGAAGCAATGAGTCTAAGTGCAAAGATCTCGAGAATTTCGGCTTTGGAGCCCTAGCAAATAGCCTTGCAGGAGATGAGTGATACTCATATGAATAAGCGTAAAAGTTCTTAGTTCTGTGAACATAGCGGTTTGAGGACACACGCTCATATTCATAAATTTGAGTATTGTTTCCACCGCAAAACATTGGCGTTAGGGTGACTCAAGTGAGTCCTCCGTCTGTATGAAGCCTTTGGACCATATGACGCCTTTGGTCCTGGGTTTGTCTTCTTCCTGTGTGGTGTCATGATGACATTCACTAGAAGATTCTCAAGACAGCTTTTGGGAACCCAGATCTTCTTCATAGGCGGTCCATTCCTGCAGCTTAGTACCAATATACAGCAAACACTTCACCATTCGATTCTTGAACAGCTTATAGTTTGCATCAAAGGATTCATCAATGATAATAGGGTTAGCACAGTAAAGCCAGATAAGGTGGATGGATCCATCGAAGGTCCCTTTGCAAAGAACCCATGTGGTTTTGGGATACCGCCAAAGCTTCCAAAGAGGGAACCATCAACATTCATTTTCCTCTCGAACCCAACACCCTCTTTCCTAGGGTTTCGGTTCAGACCGCTTTTGAGGACATCGCAAAGTGTCCGATGCCCTTTCAGACTTTTTATACATCCTCATATAAGCAATGTCTTCAACCTAGCATTTTCATCAAGAATGGCGGTGGTATCCTCCGCAGAGGGGTTCAGAATCACATTGGTAGTTGAAGACAATGCAACAAAGATGGCAGTTGAACATTCAAAGAACAGAGGTAGTGATATCACGCTCAATACATTTTAGACATGGTGGTTCAAATCCATCCCGAAGGAACTGCTCGCTGAGCTGAAGTGACTCATTCTCCTTTTGAAGATCTTCATGAGCCGCTCTCAATTTCTCAAGCTCTTGCTTCCTTTGAAGATAATCATAGGAGAGCCTTTCATGAGTAGTTGATAGCGTTTCATGACGACTTTCAAGTTCTTAGTACTTAGCATGAAGATTTTTAATGTCTTCAACTAAGGACTGTGAACGTGTCATTTCCGCGGCCCAATGTGTCATCGCTTTTGTCTAACAGTTTTTGAGTATGTTCCATAGCTCTTTGTTGTTCGATTACAATTTTAGCAAGTGTTTTGTAGCTGGGTTTGGATTCACAATCGAGTCATCTTCACTTGATGTTCGAAAGTAGGCATCACGTGATTTTACCTTGGCAATCGCATGCCATGAAGCAAGAGGGTGGGAGCAGTGGTCGCCCTTGTCATCGCCTTGACGTTGGTGTAGAAGTCATTGTCTTCAGTGTTGAAGATGGACTTGGCAACATAGGTCGTGGCTAAAGCCAGACTTGCAACGCCTGGTCGGACTCCTCTTGATTCCACCTCCACTTCTCGTATGCATCTCCTCCTCTGAATCCATTTCCTTGCCAACAAAAGCATGAGCCTTGCGGATGAGCTCTTCTTATGCGATGAAGACTTGGAAGAAGACTTTGAAGATTTCTTCTTTTCTTGTCATCGTAATCATATTCCTTGCTCTTCTTCTTCTTCTTCTTCTCATTGTCCCACCGTGGACACTTAGAGATATAGTGTCCAGCTTTTCTTGCACTTGTGACAGTTCTCTTCTTGTAGTCTTGAGTGGAAGCTTCATCATTTCTTGAGCTGGATCGTGAAGACTTTCAAGCCTTTCTTCCTAGTGAACTTCTCGAACTTCTTCACAAGCATAGCAAGTTCCTTTCCAATGTCTTCGTGGATCATCGTAACCGCAATGATTCTTCTTCGATGAGGAAACAACGCTTTGCCTTCAAAGCGCGAAGTTCGGTCATAGTTTGGACCATAGATATCTCTTTTCTCGGATAGTCGGAACTCATGTGTATTGAGCCTCTCAAGTATATCGACGGATCGAGTGTCTTGAAGTCGACGTTCTTGTATCATGAGGGCAAGGGTGTCAAAAGAGCTGTCAAGTGATCTTAGTAGTGTCTTGACGATTTCATGCTTGGTGACCTCGGTGGCGCCGAGAGCATGAAGCTCATTTGTGATGTCGATGAGGCGATCAAACGTGAGTCGGACATTTTCATTGTCGCTTTCTCTTGAAGCGGTTGAAGAGGTTGCCAAGAACACCGATTCTTTGATCTCTCTCGGGTTGAGACGCTTCGTTGACCTTGGATAGCCAGTCCTGCACTAGCTTCGACGCTTCCAGAGCACTCACACGGCCATATCGTCTTTGGTCGATGACCACAGATGATGTTCTTTGCAAAGGAGTCCAGCTTGAATGAACTTCTTGACATCGCCAGGGTGACACCTTCACTGCATTTAGGGACGCCGTTCTTGACGACATACCGTAGGTCGACATCAATGGCTTCAAGATGCATGCGCATCTTATTCTTCCAAGAGGGATAGTCGGCCCATCGAACACGGGCAAGCAATGGAGACCTTGATTATCCCTGCAATCGACATAGCTAAAACTCCAAGTGGTTAAATCAATCACACGTAACAAGGGAGTACCTTGCTCGATACCAATTGAAAGTGCTAGTTATCGACTAGAGGGGGTGAATAGGCGATTTTTATGAAAGTCTTCAAAACACGGATGTTTCAAAGACAAACAAATGTAAATGACCTAGTTGATATGCAATGGAAGATAACTACAACAAGCAAGCCATAGTCAAGTATGCAATAATGTGAACGGACAAGACTAATAGCAGCTATGTAGTAAGGATCAGGATGGAAGATAGTATGAAGCCAAACAACAATAGAAGTCAAGCAGTGAAGTCAAACAGATAAGACATATAAGCAATGACTTCACGAAGACAAACTTAGGGTAAAGGAGGAAGGGATAGAACCAAATACTAGTTGAAGACACATGACTTGTTGGACTGGGCCCAGCTTGTCGTGACAACTGTACATCCGGTTAGGGAGGCCGAGATTCAACTTTCAAGACCGCGTCTTCACCTTATTCCCTTTGGGCTAAGGACACACAGCCTCGCCTAATCACTCGTAAGTCTTCAAGGTAGACTTCCGAACCTTCACAGACGACGTTCACCGGCAATCCACAATGACTCTTGGATGCTCAGAACGCGACGCCTAACCGGCTGGAGGATTCACAGTCCTCAAGTGTAATAAGTCTTCAGGTCACACAGACAGAAAGACTTCGGTGATGCCTAACACTCTTTGGCTCTGGGTGTTTGGGCTTTGTCCTCGCAAGGATTTCTCTCTCTCAAAGGCTTCGAGGTGGGTTGCTCTCAAACGACAAAAGCCGTGCACAAACTCCGAGCGCCACCAATTTATGGTGTAGGGGTGGGCTATTTATAGCCACTAGGCAACCCGACCGTTATGTTCGAAATGACCCTGGTCACTAAGGAACCGACACGTGTTCCAACGGTCGATTTCAAACACTCATGGCAACTTTACTTGGGCTACAAGCAAAGTCGACTCATCCAGCTCTGGATAAGTTTTGCTCTCATTGTCTTCGTCAAGACATATGATTTGGGTTGAGCATCACTTCACCATTCTCGACTATGATCACTTGGACCCCACTTAACAAAGACGGTGGTCCCTACGACTCAACAAAGAAGAAAAGGAAACAACGAAACAACACAGGTCTTCAAGGCTCCATAGTCTTCACTCAATGTCTTCTCATGTCATAGTCTTCAATGTGAATATCTTCACATACCACCATTGTCTTCAATGTCTTCATACATTTTTAGGGGTCGTCTCTGGTAGGTAAACCGAATCAATGAGGGACACTACCTGCGTTATCCTGCAATTCTCACAAACGCGTTAGTCCCTCAACCACATTTGTCGTCAATACTCCAAAACCAACTAGGGGTGGCACTAGATGCATTTACAATGTAGCATGTCCTAGTATGCACATACGATTATATGTAAGCTACGATGATGTGTTTTTCATTGTGTGCGTTCTTTGTTCGTGAGGAGCTAGCTGTTACTTGCTTTGGTTAGGGGCGTCATGTTTCCGTGGTGTATATGTCTACTACTTTGTTTTATGACGTTTGATGGAAGTATGTGTTTGTATTTTTGGATTGGTGTACAAATATATAAAAGAGTTCTTGTCTGCATTTATATGGTCCGGAGTTCAGTCTTTTATCTTCTCTCTCTTTTTCTTTGCGGGTGCACTCTTTCATCTTCTCAATTAAACTTGTAAGTTTCACACGTTTTTTAAAAGTTGATGTGTCTAGGCCCTTCAAAAAAAAGTTGATGTGTCTAACTAAATTGAGCCGTATTTTTTACAACAATATTATGACATCCTGACTTATGACAGACTAGCTCATATCAACAAGAAATTCTTCCTTTTCGGGGAACCCAGAGCCCCCAATTTGGCCAGGTTCTTCATTGACTTCATGCCGCAAACCATCCTCTGGGTTGTCCTGTCCCAGTTTATGTGCGACCTCGATGCGTAGATTGCAGGTAACCACACGCCATCAGTGGAGGAAGGCTCTCTAGCGAGCGGTGGAGTTCCTCCTTCCACTGTTGAGGACTGTCGATCCCGTGGTGAAGATCGCTGACAAGTTCGCGCAGTGGGTTTAGGAGACTCCTCGTGTACGGTCCAGGAGGAGGAGACACCTATACGTACAAGGCGACGCCGAGCCACTTGGCCGCCAGGAGGAGGTTGCCCGTGAGCACAGACTGGTTGACCATGAGGGTCGTCGTCGCCGTCGAATCCTCCAACAGCCTCGCGTGTGCGTGATGGACGTCCAATCCAACATACTCCCTCCGTTCGAAAATAGATGACTCAACTTTGTACTAACTCTAGTACAAAGTTGGGTCATTTATTTTGAAATGGAGGGAGTACTTATTTTTTAGGGAGAAGTCCATATTACAATTCTCAATTGTCTCAATTCTCAAACTCAAAACCGTATACTTTGTAGTATAACCTCAAACTTGCAAAGCGGGACAAAAATCAACCTGTCTCTAGTCATATCAGTTTCATCCCTATGTTTGACTGATTTTGACCAAAAAATTAACATTTTTTACATCCGTGAACATTTTTAGAATTCATAGTCCTTTTTAAATCTGCTAACATTTTTCAAACTCCATGAACCTTTTTATATATATGTGATTTTTTAATTTCTTATCTCCTTTCAAGTTCACACTTAAAAAATTGAGAACAATTGTAAAATTCAAAAAAATATTTTAAATCAGCAACCAATTTTCAAATCCCTGAATTTATTACCGACGTTGCGAGTTTTTCATAATATGTAGACAAATTTTAATTTCATACTCATTTTTTGAATTTCTGAATTTTTTTGAATCCGTAAAAGTGTTTTCACATTCATGTATATTTTTCGGATTCATGATTTTTTTCATATTCGCAATTTTTTTAATTCTTGTATATTTCTCAAGTCCACCAATATTTCTTATATTCGTGTTTCTTTTATTAACAATATTTTTAAAATACATGAACATTTTTCAAAATTCGTAAACACTTTTAAAAATCACTATTTTTTAAAATTTCACAAATTATTTCTTTCAATTTTTAAACTTCTTAAAAAATTAACACTTTGTTTTTCAAACCCATGATTGTTTTTCAAATTTGCGACGTTGCTGGAATTATTGAACGTTTTTTTAAACTCACGAACAATGTTTCAAATTCATACAACGATTTTTGAATTCACAAACATTTTTCCTTTTTTGAGCACTTTTATGTTTTTCGATGGATTAAAAAAAGCAGAAGGGAAAAAGCCACAAATCTATATCTCTCCCTAATAATAAAGCACGGATTGACTTTGTCGGGTTCACCGTCACAATACGCTTTCTTCTCATGTCATAATACGCTTTTATGATTTGTATACACAAAATCGTAATATAAACGAGGTGGTACTAATTTAGGTTGCTGTTGTTTTACGTGAGTTGGACTTCTCCCTGATCCATCCTGAGTTTTACCAGATGATCTCTCGGCCGTCTGGGCCTCGGCCCTCAACCCACCAAAACCAGCCCAGGCAAAACCGTGTAGTCCGATGGAGGTGGAAAAAGTAATGAAGCAGCTACATGGAGTCGAACTCCCGACCTCCTGTTCGATGTATAAGGAGCAGTCCAACTGACCAAGCGTATGTTCTTGAATTAAAGTAAGATTGGTCGATATTAGATAGTCCCACCTCGCTTTCTTTAGCAAAATCTCACCAATTTAAATACATCTATGAGTTGATACCAATAAGCCGCCCATAGAATTAATAAGGAGTTTGTCTGCTTCTTCATGGAAAGAAAATTATGAAATTAACACAAGAGAGACCCGATTAAACCGGCTCATACTAAGGAATCGGGGAAGAAGAAAGGACTGGCGGCTTGTGTCCTCCTGTGACGAGATAGATGCTGAGATAAGCTGCTCACCTGTCCGAACGGGCCTTTGATGAGATATATATGTTGATCACGCCTACTCATATATGAGTATATCACAATGCTTATGTCTCATATATCCCTCAAGAAAATGTATAAACTCGGATTTTGTCTGGCTTGTTGTACACTTCATTGCTAATTTAACCTAATTTGATTTCTAACCATGGCAACAATGCTCGGTTATTTACTTTAAAGTATGATGTTTCCAGAAATACCTAAGGGGCTGTGGAAAAATTTAGGTTGTCAAGAATTGGAATACATACTCTTTGCCAAAATACCGTCCCAAAGTACGTTTCATCCATAGTTTTTTTTACATCAGAGACTTTTGTTCCGTGTTGACCGTGACTAAAGTAGATTTATGTTTTTTGGATGACAACAGAGTTCAGGGTGGTCAAGGTGCCTAGGTTTAATTGAAAAATGAGAAAGTTGCGATTAGTTGATTTTTTTTCTCCATAGCAATGTATGATCATTCAACTATGCATTGCTTTATGTAGGCAAATGCATGTATTGTGCATGTATGATACTTTAACAAATGGATAATTTAGTTTTTGTTTAAGACGAATCTTGATAGCATCACATATGTGAGTGTGCTCCCATGACAACGCACGAACAATACACCATATAACATGGAAGAATTTTTTTTCTTCCGTTGCAACGCACGGGCATTTTTGCTAGTCTATATCTATATCTATATCTATATCTATATATATATACCTACTATTAAAGCAAGGTGATATTCTTGGTTTTGTCCCGTGATTAGTTTCTTTTCCCATTAGTTTTGAACACGTACGAGGTAGCGAGGTGATACTAAACGTTGATCTCAATTTTAAGTCCGTTGCTGGGTGCTGGGCCTCCTTCGTACGGATACATATATGGGCCAAAAAAATCATGTGAGCCTTTAGTAATCATGTGAGCCTTTAGTTTTCCCGCACACCCATCGTGGCACTATTGCAAAAAGGCCCTTCTCTTTTCCAGAGATTGAACCCGCACTCCCACATAAGTGGCTCTGGGAAAAACGATTCGGTAAAAATAAT
Organism: Aegilops bicornis; assembly: GCA_021605145.1. NCBI lineage: Eukaryota > Viridiplantae > Streptophyta > Magnoliopsida > Poales > Poaceae > Aegilops > Aegilops bicornis. Next base: position 208,746,301 of record CM038670.1, on the reverse strand, counting down.
CCCTTTCGCGTGTCCTTTGTTTCTTCGTACTAGTAAGCTTGCACGTGCACGCACGTATCGTCATGTGAAAACAATCAGAATTCATCCTAGAAAGAAATATATTAATAAAATGAAAAATATATTTCTTGTACAAAATATATAAGAGAGGCAATAGAGATGTTTAAAAATGTTGTATCACACGAAAATTACTCGGATTAAAACCCTAGTGAACATATTGGCAAACCCTTGTATTCAAGTTTTCCTATCAAATACGTAATGTTGAGAACCTACTTTTTGTAATTACACAAATGAAAAATTGGCAAAAAATACTGAAATATTTTTCCTAGTGGAGCGCATCATTCATCGTAATCAACTCCATATCATTAGGGAAAATCTATAAGGCTGCAAATATAAACCAATGCATCCATCCATAAAATAAGCTCTGCTACATGAAACCAGCCAGTGATTCTAATAAGAATTATTATAATCAAATCAATCGGGCATCATGCAATATAACTGAAAATCATTCAAGTCTGTCATGTGTATTTAGGTAAAAAGCAAATATTGCAGTGACTTTTTGTGATGAAGTAATATAAAAGAGGTTCTGGAACATACTCATTGGCTTCTTCTATGCCTTGGTAGAAGCTTGCTTGCTTGCATTTGAAATGGTGGGAAGAGAAAATGACATTCAGAAAGGCACCCGCATGCTTCAACCGATTGAGAAAATCAGAAGCACCTCAAGTCCTCAACTAACAACTGAAAGGGGTTTCCTGAAATAGAATCTCACAGATAAAGCTACGCATAAATAACAAGCAATGTAAAATCAAAAAAGATACATATCTGTGCAGCACATAATACTTTTATATTAGTATTCCTATAGATAAAAATCAAAAGAGATACATATGCCATCATAACTCAATGCCGAACTAAACCAAATAAGAAGGGAGTTTGCTGGCCCAAAGAGCAATAACCAATACATTTTCTGTTGGTAAATGTTTCACTCTGAAATACAATATGAAGTAACCATTTTCATAGGATAAAATTTGGCCATTCTGTATTATAGATAAAAATTCTAATGTATGAAATTACACACGCAAACAAATAAAATATACTTGGTTGTACTTGAATTTTGTGTTGTTATCCTTCTTTTCATATATCTAAACTGCGAGACTCCATTATAAACACTCAAGCAGTGTATAAGTTACTATTCTCAAAATGTAAGACGTTTTTGTAGTCTAGTTTATCTACAATAACACCTTATATTTTGAGATGGAAGTAGTATCAATGAAGCAGTATATAAAGCAATCACATTGCTATTCCGTTTTCCCTGAAGTGTATTTTAAAAGCACAACTTAGTTCGTACTTTTTGTCGTGAAATATCCACCCGGTGATTTTTCTTTATATTTGCATAATAATATCTAGCCTCTAAATATTCAGGAGTAATACATCTTGCCCAGTTTGCCATGTGGAAGCCCTCTTGTAAGGTCAAGATCCCTACAAGATCAAAATGGTAGAAGGTCCGGCATCTTTGGCCGCTGCCGTGGACCGTGTACGCACCATTTGGGTCCTCGACTCCATCGTCTGATGGGTTGCACCTACATGACATACTACACCGCCGTCATCCTCTTCGATCGCTACCCTCGCCCGAGCCGTCCCACGGCAAATGGAACTAAATCAGTACATGGTTGCCTTCCGCCATCGCATGGGTAACAAATAATCCTCAAATTAACTACTCTTGCCATGTATAGAAGGACGTTGTCGACGCATGCGTATCCATGGTTAGGCGTAATAAATGGGTATTACAGTCTTGATCATGTCCATGCAGGCCTAGAGATCAAGGTGTAGCTGTGTGGCATTACACAATACACGATTCTCTATGGTGCAATAGTGGGTTACAGGATCATATAAGCACAAGCGCTTTCACTACTTAAGCATCTTTGGCTTCAAGATCTCAGAATATTTTGTTCACAAAAGTGATGAGATTGAAAGAAGTTCCTTGCCTCGAGAGGGTAGGTCTGTGGTGCTCAAAGAATCGCCGCCATTACAAGGGCCATGACGTGAATCGCCGCCAGATGAACGGATGTACCTAGTGTTGTTCACCTCGCCGAGGTCATCCTTTCGCAGCTGTCGCCCGGAGAAGGTCAACTCCATCTCCATAGTTGCCGCCGTCTAGTTCTTCACCTACTCGCTCATCACGCTCTTCTTGAGTGTCACCACCGCGATAAGGAGAGGCCGGCGCGCGCGAGGCCACGTCGCTTGGCCACCGACAAGCCGGCGAGGAAGCGGGCGGTGACCTCTCAGACAAGGAGAGGGCTGGCGGCGGCAATGTGAGGCCGACACGGACGGCGGCGGGCCCGTGTGGCGCGGGTTGGTAGTAGCTCGGTAGGGCGTCACGGAAGCCGCGGTAGCGCGGGCAAAAGATGGCGGTGGCGTCGACTACGCAGGCAAACGAAGGCTGCGGCGGCTACACAGGCACACGATGGCGGCAAACGCGACGGCGGCGTGAGATATTTTTGCCTAAGTTTTTCTTTGCGGACATTTAGCTACCGAGTGGTTGCGCGACGCAGGATGGGGATATTTCTTCATCCGTGGAGCACAAACCGCGGTAATTACTAAGTGCACACCGTCTCGTGATTAGATTAATCGTGATGCTTAAGATTTACTTAAGAGGGATAATCTGATGGCGCTAATCTAGCCGTGTATGTTTTCTGGGGTGTCTTTAAGAAAGAAAAAGTTTGATTGTTTATAATAAATAAATAATAAAATAATAAATAAAAAAATAATAATAATAAATTATAATATAATATAAATAATAAATAATAAAGTATAGTAGAATAGTAGATAGTAGATGTACGCAGTACACAAGGCTGCGTTTCAAAAAAAATATAATGGCGTAGATCATGGTAATTATTGCTAATTGATATTTTCCTTTTATGTACGCAGCACACAAGCGTATATCATGGTAATTTTTGCTAATTGATATGATTAAAATAGGCTCAGATTGAAGCGAGACCGTGGTAATTATTACGTAATTATGATGGCGTAGATCAGGGTAATTATTGCTAATTGATTATGATAAATAATGTGATACAACATTAAAGCAATCTAGTTCATTGAGAGATGGCGGATGTGTGGCTGAAATGCAATATTTCTGCCACAACTTGATTGTTTAATAGTAGTAGAGATAAAGATGCAGACCGGCGGTGTTAGAGGCCGCCGCGGCGAACGGGGTGGACGAGGTGGCGGAGTAGGAGGCGCAGCGCATCCCGGCGCCGCATGGGGACTGCGAGCCCGCGGCGCACCTGTCACCCACCAGCGCGGACCCCGAGGCCGTGCCGGTGACGACGGAGAGAATCAGGATGAGGAGGATGCCACTGCGGATCCATGCCGATCCGGAGCGCCGGAGCGTCGGCACGCGGCCCCGTCAAGCAGCCGCCGAGGTCGAGCCTGAGCAGGCCATCGATGCCGCGCCTCTGTCACAGGCCCATCCAGCCCCGTGCGTGCAGGCCCAGCCAAACCCGCGCCGCAACCGGCTGACGAACGTGAAGCAACCATCGGTCGCAGGCGATGCGGCCTGGGAAATCATAGAGATGGGGTCAACGGGCCTGGGAAATCAGAAGAGAGAGAGAGATGGGGTGAACGGAACAAACGCCAAAGGAGGGGTATCAGGGGCGGGGAGGAGGAGCTTACCGCGCGGTGAAGGAAGAGAGAGGGGAACGCGACGTCGTGGGCTGTGGAAGCCACGGGCGCGTGGGTGTGGTGTGGCTGGAGCACGGATAGATAGAAGTGCAGTGCTGATGGAGATGGGTTCCTTGGCTCGCTGGATGGATGGATGGATAGAAGAGGAGAAGAGCAGCACTGCTATGGAGGAATGGAGATGTGGAATAAAAGTCCACACATTGGTGAGCTTCTCGGTGGGGATTTCTTGGTGTGGATTGGTTTTTTTAATGGCTTAACCGACCCCAAGGTGCTATCACTAGCACCGATTGCAAAGCATCGATATAAGAGCAACTCCATGAATTTTATCCATTTTTTGTCCTTTGGGTCGGCATTTTCGACTTTGTTCACCCGTTCGCATTTTGATTGATAGTGCGCCCAATACGCCGACGCATTTTCATCTGCGCAGCCGGTATCCAGTCAGTTTTTACTTTTTAGCGTATATATTTTTTTTTTGCCCAAAGTTCATATAATTCAACCGAATACAAATATCTTGTAATTTCACAACCAAATAAAGTCTCATGGTTTACAAATCAAATAAAATTTAAATTATCACAAATACATTTCAAAGATAAAATTTAAATCTCATAGTAGCAGCGCTTGGAGCGTTCTTCACGGCGAAGGCGAAGGGGGGTGGCTCGACGTTGGGGTGCTACGCGGAGAAAATAGTTCACCAACGCCAGCAAGAACGATTCTTGGGTGTGGCGTCTTCTGCGAAGGTATGTGGGCAGGGCGGCGGCTGGGCATCGAATCCGGGCGGCGACGAGGGAGGGGTGATCGGGTGTGGTGAATGTCTGTGGGAGAGGGCGGGATGGCCAATGTGTCATCGACTGGCAGGCCAGGGGAGGACTAGGGTGGGTGTCGCTATGCGTCGCTTGCGGTTTGCCAGCAGTACAAACTCCGCCAAGTTTGGGTCCGTTTGCGTCGGCACATTGGGCCATAATTTATGTCTGTTTTGATCCAAATGGACACACGCACACAGTTTGTGTCTGCGCGTTAGAGTTGCCCTAATTACTTGTCGTTGTTTGTTGTTACTGTCATAGTTTGGTATTCATGCCTACCACATCTTATGAATACATCATCAGATACAATAATTAATAATGAGTGAAATGTTAGAAATAGATATTTTTAAGGGAGAAGATATTTGGAGCTCACGCAGACTTGCTGACAATTAAGATATTCCTTAACTCTAGATGTCACCGACGTCGTTGGTGAGATAGGGTGAAGAGAGGAGGGATGAAGAGTAGAGAGAATGTGACAACGATGCATCCACCTGAAATTTAGCCGTGATGAGGAGGAAAAGCTTTTTTTTGTGGTGATGATGGCCAAGTCCAAATAGTGCAAAAGAGGAGGAACGGAATATAATCTTGCAAATCAAATAACCAACCTTTTCTAACATAGTAAAAACTTGTTTGCTTTCGAATACTAACAAAAAACCTGTATACAAACAATCTCACTTCAATGCACCACTACACTTTAATCCAAAAATCATTTGCAGATCTTTTGAAAATTCTATGCAAAACTTTTGGATTGGTTATTGAACTCTCGAATAGTATACAACAATTCCACCATTTGTATATCCTACTAAAAACAATTAGACTATTTCTCTTCCACTCGATGATAGTGCTAAGCCAAAGGAGGTGCCATCAAAGGATATCCCTACGACCTTCTCAACTTTATACTACCTGGTATTAACAGCAACAATCTTTTTTAATTGCAGACACCGGGCGTGTTCTTTTTAAGATATGAGTGTTTCGAATTCTTCTTGATTTAAAAAAATAATGCTTTTAAATATGGTCACGCTTTTCAAAAAATTCTCAAATTCCCCAAAAAATGTTCCAATTGTTTAAAAATCGATCACAAAATTTTAAAATTATGTTTAAAAAACATGTGTTCAAAAAATATTCATTTTCAAAACATGTTTCAGTTCTAATAAAAATATTAAAATTTCAAGATTGTTTAGTTATTTTATAATAAATAAATAGTTGTGTTTTCAAAAAAAATAACCGATTACTAGACTATTCCATGCTCCACTACTCTTCCATCAAATGAAGGATGTTAGAATGGCTTCTTTACGTCCACACTTCGAGATAGACTTCTTAATGGTGTTTATCAGAACTGTATGTAAGAAATGGCGCATACAATCATGCGGAGTAGTTTTCACAATAGTTTTTGCCTGTTACAACGCACGGGCATTTGTACTAGTTGTACCTACAAGACGTGTCGATCGGAGCTAATGGGCCGGTCCACCCTACGCCCATCGATCGATATGCCGCTGTTCGCCAAGTACATTGGATTTCTTGGGATAAAATGTGCATGGCAAAGAGGGAGGGTGGCATGGGTTTCCGGGATCCGAAGGTGTTCAACCAAGCGTTGTTGGCTAAACAGGCGTGGAGGATCTTGCAGAACCCTACCTCTCTCTGCGCCCGAGTCCTTAAAGCACGGTATTTCTCTGAGGGATCTATTATGACAGCTACGTGCCCAAGTGGGGGATCATACACTTTTCGGAGTATGTTGCATGGACGGGATTTGCTGCGGGAAGGACTTGTCTGGAGGATAGGGGATGGCTCATCCATCAATGTACACCAATGATAATTGGATTCTGCGGCAGGGGAGTCTTAAGCCTTTGGGTCAAGTTTACGTATGGGGAATCACCAAAGTGGCTGATTTACTTACTACGGATGGTGCTCAATGGGATGAAGCAAAGGTTGATGAAATGTTCACAGCTGACGACGCATGTGATATAAAGCAGATTGTGGTGGGCGACCCGGCAGGAATGATTATCTTGCATGGAATTTCACGAAAAATGGACAATTCACAGTCAAATCAGCATACCACTTAATGATGAGCATGAAGGGGGCGAGGACTGGACAACCGGGACCCTCGTCTTCGCTCATAATGCACAAAACATGGTTGTCATTATGGAATACCGATGCACCAAACAAGGCAAAGATCCATACGTGGCGATTGATGCGAAATGGCTTGGCTGTTGGAGATGAACTACATAGGCGCAGGATCAAAGTTGATGTGTTTTGCGTGGCGTGTGGGAGGGAGAAGTCAGTGTACCACCGGTTTTGGGGCTGCCCGCATTCAAAACTGTTCGAGGGCGCCGAGAGAGGAGATGATGGCACTGTTATCATCCCGCCAGAAATGGATGGAACCTTCACAAGCATCTCTTCCCGGATGAAGGACCGGATGGTCGATGCTAAGGACGAAGAACGCGAGACGACGATCCAGCGCTATATGGGATGTGGCCGCACGGAATGAGGCGAGGGATGGTAGCGTATTGTGGATGCACGAACCATTGCCGAGAGTGGTCTCACACATGAATCAATGGAGAGAGGCACATCCAAAACCGTCGGACATAATAAGCCCACGCAGTCTGAAGTGGAAACCGCCGATCTTGGTTGGATAAAGGCGAATGCGACGGTGCTACAACGAAGCTCAGATCAAAGGGGACCGGAGGAGTGGTCCCACGAGACCATGAAGGTGCGTGTCGGGAGGGGCTTGTGTGTTTCTCCCCAAAGCATATCCGACCCAGAGCTCCTGGAAGTGATGGCCAGCAGCGGCGGTGCAACTTGCTATACAACAAGGTTTTCAAAGAGTTCATCTAGAGCTTGACAGCAAAGAGGTTGTGGCAATGATTAATGGCAGGAGCAAGAATCTAGCTGCGGTTGGGCCTCTTGTTGAAGAGATTAAGGAACTACTTCAGACAAGACAGGACTATAAGGTGAGCTGGGTGCGAAGATCAGCGAATGGTGCGGCGCATATACTAGCAAAAGAGGGTATTGGCATTGAAATGAATAAAGAGTGGCTTGATATGCCACCTGATTGTATTCTGCAGTGTGTTGCAAATGAGATTCCAGGTGTTTTTTTGAATAGTTTGTATTGCTTACTACATATGTCACATGGTTTTTTCGGGTGTTGTTTAATTCCTGCAGCCAGTGCAGAGGAGACGTGAGTTTTTGCTTAATTCCTGCAGTTAGTGCAGATGAGACTTTGAGGTTGTGTGGACTTTGTTTTGCTTTATTTGATTGATTGAATAAATGCCTTACCCCTAAAAAAAAAAAAGACGCTCGCGCCGACAGGAAAAACACGACGCTCGCGCCGACGAACCGCTCGGCGCTGCCAGTCTGCCACACGGCGCGGGAGGGGTCCGATCGACCTCGGTTTTGACTAATCGCTTGATCTCCCCGGGCGCGACGCCGTTGCCTTGCCTGATCGCATCGGCTCATGTCCCCACCACCTCACCTCATCGCAGCGACTGCGGCAGCCAGGCGAACAGGAGCCAGGAGGTCACAGCCGCCACATGGACGCCCGGTAGCAGTCGGCGGCTGTCTCCCACCGTCCACGCGGCCGCGTCACGAGCCCAGCAGAGAAGGTAACCTAATAACAGCCTATGCATGCCCTAGCGATTTCCAAAAGTTTACGGCTGTTCGATATTGGGTATACGGACGGATTGCACATCGGGATCGCCGATAAGTGCGACACGTGTGGGCGTTAGGGAGTCCGCCCACACATTTTGTATGGTGTATAAGAGGAACAGCACACACATCTACGTGTGAGCAAAACAAATAATGCCTACACATCTCTTTTTTCCCTCCCGATCCCTCTCACACGCGTGCGTGCTCTGTTGGAAAAGGCAGTGTCTAGGAGGCGCTTAGGCACGCCTAGTCGCTAGGCAATGGCCAAACGCCTCGCCTAGGGCATAAGCAGAAGTCTAGGCAGAGTAAGTAATAATTTTTCTACCCAAGCGAGAAATCATGCCATATTGCACTGATATGCCAAAAGGGCCATATTCCAATGGTAGTAGCTGGTAGGTAACATACTTATATGCTCTAAATTAATAAAATACAGATATAATAACCACATATACACCCTGATAGTAAAAAAAATATGTAACTGCTTAGGCTGTGCCTAGGGCGCTTAAGCACCGCCTAGGCACTAGGCGAGGGCCAACCGCCGCCACGCCTACCGCTTTTCCAACCTTGCGTGCGTAGGGCGAAGTTGATAACGCCCACACGCCCATATGTCGCCTCGCACCTCCTCAGTCCCAAGACGCCACGAGTGACGGTCACCGACGTCCGCAGCTTGTCATGGTCTGCACTCGCCCATGTTCGTTTAACTGCAGGTTGCCATGTCACTGAACTACGGTTGCCATGTCGGACAACCACTGATTGCCATGGTTGCTCAACTGCAGTTGCCATGTATGGTCTGATCTAATGTAGTTGCCATTATTTCATAACTTTAGGAGTTGCCACATACTAACACTAGGCAGTTGAGAGAGTTGCCACGTGCTCACAAGCATGCTAGGGTAGTTGCCATGTAAAAAGGAAGAGTTGCCATCCGCCACGTGCACGTTAGGGCGCTTGCCATGTACCATGCAAAACACATGGCAACTCGGTAAAGAGAGTTGCCATCTGCTTACGTGCACACTCAGGCGATTGCCGTGGACCTCGCAAAACACATGGCAACTCGGGTGAAAAAGAGAGTTGCCACCGCTTATAAAGCACACTAGGCGATTGCCATGTGCCTTTGCAAAACACATGGCAACTAGCAGCTTGGGTGTGGGAGAGGAGACGGGCATGTGGGCGAGATGGCAAATGCCCACACACTAGCCCTTGTGTGTGCGTGCAAAATGGTGTGTGGCGCGAACTGCTAAACGCCCACACACCAGCCCCTCCTGTGTGATGAAACGGCTGTGTAGGCGACCGGGTAAACGCCCATACACCAGACCAGTCCTACGTGGCACTAGAAACATGCCAAGATTCATGCGCTCACGAACGGACGCGGATCCACGCGTGTGGGCGAGATGCAAACGCCCACACGTGTGGGCGTCAACATTTCCGTATTTCTTTCTAATCCTAACAACAACCGGGAGGCCAACCCCTGCATGCAGGAGGTCTCTTTGCCTGCTCATCCCACCTCGCGGCGGCCTCCTCCTTTTCATCTCCCCTCTCCGCCTTCGGAGAACTAGCTCCAGCCGGCATGGCGGTGGGGGCGCAGCAGCCGAGCATAGTGCCCACAGAGCTGGAGCAGCGGATTTTCGGGCGCCTTCTCGATGTTGTCCACCACGGAGGCCTCGGCACCCAGCTCCGCATCGCCGGCGGATGGGTCAGAGACAAGGTGAGCAGTGCCACTTTCTCGCGGTGCAGTAAAAATACTGAAATTAGAAACGTAGCAGTATTTAGTCTATATCGAAAAAGGCTTTCGTCCCACTTTATATTATAAAGCCAATGTGTTTAGTCTATATAGGGTTTATGGTGTGATCTCTCCTGCAGGGTTCGATATCTGTGTTTAGAAAATATGGGGAAAATCATTGGGTGATGCGCAGATGTAGGCCCTTTATATTCTCTAGAGTTTATGTACTAGGGTTTAAGGAGGCACTTTTAGTTTTCAAAAAAGGAGGAACTGTTTAATGATCTACTGTAGTAGTGAATTTCATGAAAATCGCATCTGTGGCTTGTGGTTTACTAAACGATTGTGGGGCACTGGGTGGTGTCGTGACTTAAACCCTTGCTTTGGCATATTCTTGGCAGCTATTGGGGAAAAACTCTACTGACATTGACATCGCGCTTGATGACATGACCGGCAAAGAATTCTGTGAGAAAATAACTGACTACTACGAGAAGGTTATCAGCCATGAGCTGAAAACACCTTGTGTTATAACATGGTATGCAATCTTTGTTATACTAATTCTGGTTAGTGCCGTATTACTGTCAATGCTGATATCATTTTGCCACTTCTTTGAGATTTATAGCCTTTACACTTCTGTGCATTTCAATTTTGTTTGAGTTGAGTTTAAACAGAGGCAGGGAGTGTAACTATTTTATCAAGGCAGTGTGCTCTATATGTTCATAAGTGTACCATAGGATAGGTCACCTTTTGGTCAAAGCAGAGTGTTATATACATGCTCCCAACTCCAAGTGTACCATACTTTGTCGCATTAACATATGCAGTAATTTAAATGTCTTTTATCATGAACTTGTGACATTTTATAGTTTCCTGCAGCAAACCTGGCCAATCTAAGCACTTGGAAACCTCAAAGATAATACTATCTGACATCTCTGACATCACGATTGATTTTGTCAACTTGAGGTCTGAAAAATATGCTGAAAACAGTCGTATTCCCACTGCGGTACGCACATGCACTTAGAATTGCTTTGCATACTCATTTTAGCGACCTTGTGCACCAATTTACTATAGTTTACTGATATGTCATACTTGTTGACGTGCAGGAGTATGGTACGCCCGAAGAAGATGCATTCCGCAGGGACCTAACAATTAATAGGTAATACAGTTTTCATTTTGAAATGATTTTTAGGGTATTTAGATTTATGCTTTCATTGCTACAATGTTTATTTTTAATATAGTTTCCTATTTTGTCCTCTCTGAATTTTGAATTTTGGCAGCTTATTCTATAATATCAACACGAACTTGGTGGAAGATTTAACTCGAAGAGGTGAGTTTAGCCGTTATTACACGTTTGTAAACTCATGTGACCAGTTTAAAATCCGTGCTTCCATGTAACCATAATTGGTCGATATCCTATAATCTATGAAGGTCTTGAAGATCTGAATAAAGGCCTTATTGTTACTCCTTTACCAGCCAAAGTTACATTCCTCGATGATCCCCTGAGGGTTCTTCGAGCAATCCGATTTGGTATATTCAAACATCACGTACCTGAACTCCAATAACTCTTGCTATAGTTTTATCCTTCTCTTTTATGATGCTACTATCTAAACCATTAAGATTAGAGAGGTGTATAAATTGGTTTGCTAATATTCGACAATAATGACATGAAAAGTATAATACTGCGGTAATCTATTCTGAAAACCCAAGGAAAAATGTTTCTCATGTTTGTAAGTCAAAATCTTATGTGTGTCCATAAGTAGTCAACTCATTGTCATTTCATTTTCTTTTGCTGCTGTGCTTATTCCTTATCTAGTCAATTAAATAGTTAAACAGTGACTTGTAATATTGATTTTCGTTGCATGTGCCAATATTTATCTCTGACAGCTGCTAGATTCAGCTTTACATTAGCTGAAAATTTGAAAGAAGCCGCTTCCTTGTCACTTTCTTTTATCTTTTGATATCATGCAAGACCCTATAGGTCACCTATTTTATCTAAGTCTAAATTGTGCAGGTTGACCACATGATGTCAGGCAAATATCCGGTTGATGCAATGTGCCATATCCGTGATTTGGGATTATTTTACATTGTTTTTGCATTTCCTGAAAAAACAGTTCCTCCAGTTCTCGACAAACATGATTGGTATGTCCATGTTCTAATATGTAATTAGTCTGTGTTTTCAATATACGCAACAATGTCTGGCAAAATTACACTTCGAACTTCTGTACTCGTAGAGTTTGACACTACCAGTGTTCACTGGTGTGTTTATTTCCATTGGCATATTTACTTCAACTCAGTCTCATCTCGTATCTTCTGTTGACGCAGGCTATGTGTTTCACATATTGAGGCAGCATGGAATCTTGCACAATCAATTGGCTGCTCGGTTTTCAGCAATATTTTAAATAGCACGCTATTTCAACGTTATAACGCGGTTATAGCATATTTGGAAAGGAGACGTTACGTTTTGGCAAAATCGGACGCTACGGTGCTAATCGCGTAATTAGCGCGCTACACACGCTATAACGTTGTAACGTTGTAACGTTATAATGTGCAGACCATGCAAAACTCAAATAAGCACAGCCCATCAGGCCAAAACCAACCCGCGATCACTAGCTTTCTCACTCCTTTTATCAGATTCTCCCACTAGCTTTCTCACTCCTTTTATCAGATGCATATATTGCTTGCTCCTATGAAAAATTTAGTTGCTTAAATACTTTATTTCTAGATATATTTGATTTTTTTTGCAAAATCATTTTTTGAAATATAGCTCGCTATTAGCGCGGTATAACTTGTGTAGCATTTAGAGAAGGGCCTCGCTATATTTTGTAGCGCGCTATTTAAAATATTGGTTTTCAGAGGTGGTCCTGGTTCCATGTCGCAGGTCTGAGATTTTCAGCATGTCTTGTTAAGGATACACCGTGAAATATCGTACTCTGACATGATTTATGCATGTTTTTTTCTTTGTTCTATCTGCCATGCTTGGGTTAAAATACTTTTCAGTGATGGTTTTAAAATGCTTATAGTCAAGGGTGTAACATTTTGAGCAGAGTCGAAAGTGTAACCAACATTACCCTTATTCTTATCTGTAAACTGTGTGGGATTCATTTTTACACACAAAAACAGGGCACATACATTTTTTATTGCACCTGATTGAAATCATGGTTGGTACTACCAAGTAAAGCTTCTCCATTTTTCCAATATCTGTTAATCGATTTCGTAAAAAAATGAATCTGTTTATCAATTCAGTAAATCTTATAGATGATTACACACAGTATTATCACTCCGAACCTGGTTGAGAAAGTTGCGAACAGATTTTTTAGTTTCTTCGTTATAGATTCCAAAAGGACATTATTATATCATCTATTAAACTCTTTCTCAGATCTTTGTAATTTGGTCATAGAATTTTGCTGATGGACTTGTAATATTCCATGTAAATCCTCCACTATATATAATAATACAGCAGTACGAGCCTCTCCTAGTGTTTTCTTGTCAAAAAGAATTTGATACTAAGATCCTCATCACAGTTTCATCTTAATTACAGAAAAACTGATGATTCCTATGGTATACAACTTTACTGTACATGCTTTTTGTTATGACTGACATTCTTTTACCTGCAAATAATTTCCTTTTATTTTCATAACACTAATTAAGTTTTGCGATGCTGTTTAGGATGAACAGAGAAGGCTTTGCATGTATAGTGCACTATTTACTCCAGTTCGAAATATGGTGTACACGAAGAAAAAGGTAACATCTAACTCATGAATCCTCCAAACTTCAATGCAAACGGTAGCTATTTAAGGAGGCAAGCTCGAACTTTGCTTGCAAGTAGAATGACTGGAGAGAGCAGTCTTGGTTCATCGAAATCATATTATATATCTTAGTACAAATATTAGATGCTACTATTGCATCATCTTCACCCTTTTTGATTCAAAAATTGTATCTGTTGAAGCAGGAATTTTTTTTTATGTACTTAAATTCTGTTGAATTGTTCTCTAGAAAAGACTTGGTCAGTTCTTCTGTAAGTAAGCTGACGAAGCTGGATATTAGGTGCTTTAATTGAGCTAATTTGGTCGGTTTTGAAGCAAGTACATTACCAAGTTTGTGGCATCATCTGCAGGAGGTCGTTCGCTATATTATTGGAAACTCTCTGAAGTTGAATGCATTCCTGAGCAGCCTCCAACAGCATTTGTTTCTGCATATCTTACGCCTTGGGATTATCACTTTTCATAATCTTTTTATTTCTGTTCTTAAAGATTGTCCAAATACATGCTGCAAGTGACAAGTTTGCCGATTTAATTATTTTCCTCGAGTCAAATGGAAATCTGGAAACTGTTAAAGAGAACCCGAATGACAAATATCTTGAGATACCAGCAGACATGGTAGCACGCGTTTTGGCAGGTCAGTGCTGAACATGCTTGTTTTCAAATCCCGAACGTTTTTTATATTGTCGGGTTCTCTATAACCCCATGTCTGTGATGTCAATTGCTTGATTTGATCGTTCGATATATTTGGTTAAACTTATTAGAATATTGGAATAGTTGCTGTTGATGATTCAATTGGATATATTCTTTCATGACATTCTTACTCCTTTTTGTTGCCAGACCAAAATTTTGTGACAGTGTAAGCATTTCAGGACTTCCACTCCTTGGAATAAAAGACCTTTGGCGTCTGGCGCTATTGATATCCACTCTGTTATATCCAGAAGTCCGCAGTGCTAATGGTTCCTTCAGCCAGCAGGATGAGCTAAATAGAAGGAAGGAGATATATCTCAGAGTTGAGCGATTAATAACCGACCTCGGTAAAGAACTTACCTGATGATGCAGAATTATTTTTCAGTTTCCTACCTGATGATGCCGAATAGTTTTCAGTAAAGTACTGACTTGAGTCAGTCAGTACTAGTCTGAAATTCTGATTTGCTGTCCTGATTTATACCTTAATCATTTGGTTCTTCAGATCTTGAAGGGCGAACCAAGCAAAAAATTTGACTTTGGGTGGTGCCCAAACCTTCCAAATCATTTTGTCCAAGGGGAAAAGGACCGTCCCTAGAAACTGTGCCCTGTAGCGGGTTTTAAATAGGTCGTAAACTCCACTGGATGATACGTGCAATTCGTCTTGGTGCTTAGTGGGCCTTGACCTTGATTGTCTTGTCAGCTAGCCGGTAGTTGATTGCTGAGCAAATTTTGCCAAACTTGATGTTTATAGTCAGTCTATCACCTATCCAGGCCTCTTAAAATGGATTTCAGGGCTGATTTGTTAGGTTTTCTAAACTTCAGGGGATCAATTAACCGGCTTTGAAGTTTAGGGGTGATGTTGTCGATTTATATATGGTGGGCATATGCTCTTCTTCCTCTCTAAATGCAGAAAGAAGGCTAACACTAAGGGACACATCCGTGCTATTAGGCTTGCGGATAATGCAAGGCATATAAGGTCGCGATGATGGCTGCGCGTTCTGGCGACCTCGGCGGCGATGCCCCCTCGCCGCTGCCTGTCGCTGACCCCGCCGCCGGTCCGTCCGCCGGCGTCCCCCCGGTGTCCGAGCTCCCCGCCTCCTCTCCGGCCCCTTGCGGCCTCCCTTCCTCCGCCTCGCCCGCTCCGGCCCTGGCCCCCGCCCCCCGTGTACGCTGGGTGAATTTGGCTAACGATGAGCCGCTCCCCTCTCCCCGGTCTGCCGCCCCTCGTCGCTCCGGCGTGCCCAGCCGGGCCGGTGACTTAGCCCCCCAGGTGAGGGTTTCGGTCGCCGGCTCGCTGCCGCCGCGATCGCCGACACCGCCCTCGAGCTCGTCTCGGGCGGGTGGGTTGCAAGGCGCGACCTTGCGTGCGGGAGGGGCGCGCCGCCGCCGGCCGCGGGCTTGGGTGGTTGCTGGGCGCTCCGACCGGGGTCGCGCAAGCTTGTCGTGGCGTCGCTCGGTGCTCTGTGATGGCCCGGCGTCGCCGGCCCCGCCGGCTGCTCGCCGCGTCACGTCCCCCGCCGTCCCGTTCGTCCACGCGTCGCCTTTCCGGCCGTTCATCGCCTCTTTCGGATCATCATCGTTGTGCTTCCGTGCCTCCTCACCCGCCCGTCATCTGCGTTTGCTCCCTGCAGCTGGGTCGCCGGCGACAGCGACGGCGGCTAGCCCTGCGCATCGAGGGGAAACCCTACGAATCGCGGCTGCCCCTCGCTTGTCGGGCCGCTCCCCGCCCGCATCGAGCCGCTGGGCAGCGCGCTTCATGGCGGGCCTTACAGGCCATGGCCCGGCCATCTGCGGCTTCAGATCACAGGGCCCCTGCCCGATTCTTTGGGCCGTCTTGCAGATCCTGGGCCGTCATTGTGCCCTAGGCCCAGGTTTATTGGGGCATCTATCTGGATCCCTTCCGCATCGGCTCATTCCACCGCCGCCACCCCCGATCCCACTCGCCTCTTCGTCCCCCCTCGTCCCGCCGTCGCCTTCGACGGCCCCCCTGTCGCGTCCGCCGCCCCCTCCCCCCGCCCTCCTCTCCCATCTCTTCGCTCCCGTCCATGACGCGCGAGTGGGACGATGGGGCATCCCGCCCCAAGCGCCACGAGGCCAACCGGCGCGAGGCAACCCGCCTCCCTCGATGCCTCGCGGAGGAGGAGCTCGGCGGGCTGCGGCGCTCGGGGCGGCCGCCGTGATGAGCGCCGCTCTCCGGCCCGCCGCGAATCCCGGGGCCGGTCCCGCTCCCCTCGGCAGGAAGCCTCGGGTGACTGGCGCTCGAGGCGCTTCGCCATCTCACGCCTTGTGGCCTGCCGCGCCCTACTGGCCTTGAACGCGTGTCCTCCGTCCCCCCGCTCCCAGGCCCCGCCTCCGGCCCCCGCCGCTAAGAGATATGTGCCGCCCAAGGCCAGCGGGTCCTCGGCGCCTTCCGCGACTACCGCTCCGGGCGGCGGCCCCTCTCGCGGCCGCCAAGGCCCTACCAAGAAGAAGAAGCGCCACGGTCAGGGCCGAGGCAACCCGGCCCACCTGCCACCTCCGGTCCCGGGCTCCTCCGCCGTCCCGGACTCCGTCTCCAGCCGTCCCCGCCCCCCTTGCTTCAATTGCGGGGTGGCGGGCCACTCGCAAGTCAACTGCGCCAATCCTCCATGCTGCTACATCTGCAAGGATCCCGGGTGATACGTCTCCAACGTATCTATAATTTTTGATTGCTCCATGCTACTTTATCTACTGTTTTGGACTATATTGGACTTTATTTTCCACTTTTATATTATTTTTGTGACTAACCTATTAACCGGAGGCCCAGCCTAGAATTGCTGTTTTTTGCCTATTTCAGTGTTTCGAAGAAACGGAATATCAAACGGAGTCCAAACGGAATGAAACCTTCAGAAACGTGATTTTCTCACCGAACGTGATCCAGGAGACTTGGACCCTACTCCAAGGAACGAAAGAGACGGTCACGAGGGTGGGGGGCGTGCCCCCTAGGGCGTGCCCCCTGCCTCGTGGGCCCCCTGTTGCTCCACCGACGTACTCCTTCCTCCTATATATACCTACGTACCCCCAAACGATCGGAGGAGGAGCCAAAACCTAATTCCACCGCCAAGAACTTCCTCAGATCCACGAGATCCCATCTTGGGGCCTGTTAGGAGCTCACGGAGGGGGCATCCACCACGGAGGGCTTCTACATCATCACCATAGCCCCTCCGATGAAGTGTGAGTAGTTTACTTCAGACCTTCGGGTCCATAGCTAGTAGCTAGATGGCTTCTCCTCTCTTTTTGGATCTCAATACAATGTTCTCCCCCTCTCTCGTGGAGATCTATTCGATTTAATCTTCTTTTTGCGGTGTGTTTGTTGTGACCAATGAATTGTGGGTTTATGATCCAGATTATCTATGAATAATTTGAATCTTCTCTGAATTCTTTTATGTATGATTGGTTATCTTTGCAAGTCTCTTCGAATTATCCGTTTGGTTTGGCCAACTAGATT
Organism: Aegilops bicornis; assembly: GCA_021605145.1. Lineage (NCBI taxonomy): Eukaryota > Viridiplantae > Streptophyta > Magnoliopsida > Poales > Poaceae > Aegilops > Aegilops bicornis. The sequence goes on along the minus strand of CM038670.1, from coordinate 208,728,556 downwards.
GGTAGTTCTTGCAATGGGAGAAGTGCTTAGCTTTGGGTTCGATCTTGCGGTGTCCTTTCCCAAAGGATGTAAAGGGTTGCAAGGCACGTATTGTATTGTTGCCATCGAGGATAACGAGATGGGTTTTTTATCATATCGCATGAATTTATCCCTCTACATCATGTCATCTTGCTTAAGGCGTTACTCTATTTTTAACTTAATACTCTAGATGCATGCTGGATAGCGGTCGATGAGTGGAGTAATAGTAGTAGATGCAGGCAGGAGTCGGTCTACTTGTCTCGGACGTTGATAGAATTTCTCTTGAGGTTGATTCTTTAAAGCTTAGATCTATTCCTCCTAAGCATGATATCAATGAGTCTCTGAAAGCTATGAGAATTTCCATTGATGAGTGCAAAGAAAGAACCGCTAGGATGCGTGATTCCAAAGATGCCTTTATTAAAGCGTGTTCTTCCAATTCCTATGAAAATAAAGATGAAGATCTAAAAGTTATTGATGTGTCCCCCATTAAATCTTTGTTTTGCAATATGAATCTTGATGAAACTGAATATGATCTTCCTTTACCTAGAAGGCGTTCTAAGAATTCGGAGTTTTTAGATCTTGTTGGTGAAATTGGTAAATGTGGGATTGAAAGAAATAAGAACCTAGATGTTGCTAAACCCACTATATTGGATCTCAAGGAATTTAATTATGAAAACTGCTCTTTAATTGATTGTATTTCCTTGTTGCAATCCGTGCTAAATTCTCCTCATGCTTATAGTCAAAATAAGGCCTTTACCGAACACATTGTTGATGCCTTGATGCAATCTTATGAAGAAAAACTTGAGTTGAAAGTTTCTATCCCTAGAAAGCTCTATGATGAGTGGGAACCTACTATTAAAATTAAAATTAAAAATTATGAGTTTCATGCCTTGTGTGATTTAGGTGCTAGTGTTTCCACTATTCCCAAAACTTTGCGTGATTTGCTAGATTTTCGTGACTTTGATGATTGCTCTCTAAACTTGCATCTTGCGGATTCCACTATTAAAAAGCCTATGGGAAGAACTAATGGTGTTCTTATTGTTGCAAATAGGAATTATGTGCCCGTAGATTTTATCGTTCTTGATATAGATTGCAATCCTTCTTGCCCTATTATTCTTGGTAGACCTTTCTTAGAACGATTGGTGCAATTATTGATATGAAGGAAGGGAATATTAGATTCCAATTTCCATTAAAGAAAGGCATGGAACACTTTTCTAGAAAGAAAATAAAATTACCATATGAATCTATCATGAGGGCCACTTATGGATTGCCAATCAAAGATGGCAAAACCTAGATCTATCCTTGCTTTTATGCCTAGCTAGGGGAGTTAAACGATAGTGCTTGTTGGGAGGCAACCCAATTTTATTTTTAGTTTTTTTGCTTTTGCTTCTATTTAGGAATAAATAATACATCTAGGCTTTGTTTAGATGTGGTTTTATGTTTTAATTAGTGTTTGTGCCAAGCTAGACCTATTGGATCTTCTTGGACGATAGTTATTTGATCTTGCTGTAATTTCCAGAAACTTTTCGCTCAGTGCCCGAATTATTAAAAATCACCAGAACGTGATAAAATACTGATTCCAATTGCTTCTGATCAATAAACAAATTTTCTAGGTCTTCTTATTTTGGTAGATTTTTTGGATTTCCATAAGTTTGCTTTAGTTACAGATTACTACAGACAGTTCTGTTTTTGACAGATTCTGTTTTTCGTGTGTTGTTTGCTTATTTTGATGAATCTATGGCTAGTAAAATAGTTTATAATCCATAGAGAAGTTGGAATACAGTAGGTTTAACACCAATATAAATAAATAATGAGTTCATTACAGTATCTTAAAGTAGTCTTTTGTTTTCTTTCTCTAACGGAGCTCACTAGATTTCTATTGAGTTTTGTGTTGTGAAGTTTTCAAGTTTTGGGTAAATTCTTTTGATGGATTATGGAACAAGGAATGGCAAGAGCCTAAGCTTGGGGATGCCCATGGAACCACCAAGATAATCCAAGGACACCAAAAAGTCAAAGCTTGGGGATGCCCCGGAAGGCATCCCCTCTTTCGTCTACTTCCATCGTTAATTTACTTGGAGCTATATTTTTATTCACCACATGATATGTGTTTTGCTTGGAGCGTCTTGTATCATTTGCGTCTTTGCTTGTTAGTCTACCACAATCATCCTTGCTGTACACACCTTTTGGGAGAAGCCAATTTGATTAGAATTTGCTAGAATACTCTATGTGCTTCACTTATATCTTTTGAGCGTGATAATTTTTGCTCTAGTGCTTCACTTAGATCTTTTAAAGCACGGTGGTGGATTTGTTTTAAAGAAACTATTGATCTCTCATGCTTCACTTAGATTATTTTTGGGAGTCGTTAATAGCATGGTAATTTGCTTAATATTAATATACTTGGTATTCAAGATATGTGAAACTTTCTTTTGAGTGCGTTGAATACTAAGAAAAGTTTGATGCTTGATAATTGTTTTGAGATATGAAGATGGTGATATTAGAGTCATGCTAGTTGAGTAGTTGTGAATTTAAAGAATGCTTGTGTTGAAGTTAGCAAGTCCCACAGCATGCACGTATGGTTAAAGTTGTGTAACAAATTTGAAACATGAAGTGTACCTAGCTTGTGCATCCTTATGAGTGGCGGTCGGGGACGGCGATGGTCTTTTCCTACCAATCTACCCCTAGGAGCATGCGCGTAGTACTTGATTTTTGATGACTTCTAAAATTTTGCAATAAGTATATGAGTTCTTTTGACTAATGTTGAGTCCATGGATTATACGCACTTTTACCTTTCCGCCTTTGCTAGCCTCTTCGGTACCGTGCATTGCCCTTTCTCACCTTGAGAGTTGGTGCAAACTTCGCCGGTGCATCCAAACCCCGTGATATGATACGCTCTATCACACATAGACCTCCTTATATCTTCCTCAAAACAGCCACCATACCTACCTATTATGGCATTTCCATAGCCATTCCGAGATATATTGCCATGCAACTTTCCACCGTTCCGTTCATCATCATCATGACATACTTTACTTTTGTCATATTGCCATTGCATGATCATGTAGTTGACATCGTATTTTTTGCCAAAGCCACCATGCATTATTTTTCATACATGTCACTCTTGATTCATTGCACCATCCCAGACATCACGGAGGAATTCATATAGAGTCATTTCTTGTTCTAGTTTCAAGTTGTAATCCTTATGTTGTAATCAATAGAAGTGTGATGATCATCATTATTAGAGCATTGCCCAATCAAAAAAAAAAGAGAAAGGCCAAAAAGAAAAAAAAGGAAAGGCCCAAAAAAATAAGAAATAAATAAAAAGGGCAATGTTACTATCTCTTTTTTCCACACTTGTGCTTCAAAGTACTTCTTCTTCATGTAGTGAGTCTCATATATTGTGCTTCAAAGTAGCACCATGTTTTTCATATAGTGAGTCTCATAAGTTGTCTTTTTATACTAGTGAGAATTTTTCATTATAGAACTTGGCTTGTATATTCCTACAATGGGCTTCCCCAAATGCCCTAGGTCATCATGAGCAAGCAAGTTGGATGCACACCCACTAGTTTTCTTTTGTTGAGCATTCATTTATAGCTCTAGTGCATCCGTTGCATGACAATCCCTACTCCTCATGTTGACATCAATTGATGGGCATCTCCATAGCCCGTTGATTATCCTCGTCAATGTGAGACTTTCTCCTTTTTCTTCTCCACACAATCCCGTCATATCATATTCTATTTCACCCATAGTGCTATATCCATGGCTCACGCTCATGTATTGCGTGAAGGTTGAAAAAGTTTGAGATTATTTAAGTATGAAACAATTGCTTGGCTTGTCATCGGGGGTATAGAAGTTGGGAACGTCTTTGTGTGACGAAAATGAAGCATAGCCTAACTATATGATTTTGTAGGGATGAACTTTCTTTTGCCATGCTATTTTGAGAAGACATGATTACTTTGATTAGTATGCTTGAAGTATTACTATTTCTTTTGTCAATATGAACTTTTATTTTGTATTCATTCGGATCTGAATATTCATACCACAATTAATAAGATTTACATTGAAATTATGCCAAAGTACCACTCCGCATCAAAAATTCTCTTTTTATCATTTACCTACTCGAGGACGAGCAGGAATTAAGCTTGAGGATGCCTGATACGTCTCCAACGTATCTATAAACTTTTATTTCTCCATGCTACTTTATCTACTGTTTTGGACTATATTGGGCTTTATTTTCCACTTTTATTATTTTGGGACTAACCTATTAACCGGAGGCCCAGCCCAAAATTGCTGTTTTTTTGCCTATTTCAGTGTCTCGAAGAAACGGAATGAAACCTTCGGGAACGTGATTTTCTCACCAAACGTGATCCAGGAGACTTGACCCACTCCAAGGAACAAAAGAGGCGGTCACGAGGGTGGGGGGCGCGCCCCCTGCCTCGAGGGCCCCCTGTTGCTCCACCGACGTACTCCTTCCTCCTATATATACCTACGTACCCCCAAACGATCAGAGGAGGAGCCAAAAACCTAATTCCACCGCCGCAACTTCCTGTATCCACGAGATCCCATCTTGGGGCCTGTTCCGGAGCTCCGCTGGAGGGGGCATCCACCACGGAGGGCTTCTACATAATCACCATAGCCCCTCCGATGAAGTGTGAGTAGTTTACTTCAGACCTTCTGTAGGACCTTGAAGTATGTCTAGAGGGGGGGGGGGTGATTAGACTACTTGACCAATAAAAACTTAACCTTTTCCCAATCTTAGAGTTTGGTAGATTTTAGCTATTTTAGGACAAGTCAAGCAATCATCACACAATTCAAGCAAGCATGCAAAGAGTGTATAGGCAGCGGAAAATAAAGCACGCAACTTGCAAGAATGTAAAGGGAAGGGTTTGGAGGATTCAAACGCAATTGGAGACATGGATGTTTTTGTCGTGGTTCCGATAGGTGGTGCTATCGTACATCCACATTGATGGAGACTTCAACCCACGAAGGGTAGCAGTTGCGCTGAGTCCACGGAGGGCTCCACCCACGAAGGGTCCACGAAGAAGCAACCTTGTCTATCCCACCATGGCCGCCGCCCACGAAGGACTTGCCTCATCGGGCGGTAGATCTTCACGAAGTAGGCGATCTCCTTGCCCTTACAAACTCCTTGGTTCAACTCCACAATCTTGACTGAGGCTCCCAAGTGACACCTAGCCAATCTAGGAGACACCACTCTCCAAGAAGTAACAAATGGTGTGTTGATGATGAACTCCTTGCTCTTGTGCTTCAAATGATAGTCTCCCCAACACTCAACTCTCTCTCATAGGATTTGGATCTGGTGGAAAGAGGGTTTGAGTGGAAAGCAACTTGGGGAAGGCTAGAGATCAAGATTCATATGGTAGGAATGGAATATCTTGGCCTCAACACATGAGTAGGTGGTTCTCTCTCAGAAATGATAAGTTGGAAGTGTAGGTTCGTTCCGATGGCTCTCTCCACGAATGAAGAGGAGGTGGAGGGGTATATATAGCCTACACACAAAATCTAACCGTTACACACAATTTACCAAACTCGGTGGGACCGAATCGTTAAACTCAGTCGGACCGATTTAGTAAACCTAGTGACCGTTAGTGATTTTCGTGGACTGACATGCATCTCGGTGAGGCTGATATGGTTAGGGTTAGGGCATAACGTAATCTCGGTAAGACCGATTACACAAACGCGGTGAGACCGATTTGGTAATAAGCTTTCCAGAGAGTTGGTCAGGTAAACTCGGTGGGACTGATTTGCTCTTTTCGGTGAGACCGAAATGTTAAAAAAAGGAAACAGAGAGTTTACATTGCAATCTCGGTGGGACCGATCGCTCACTTCGGTTAGACCGAAACGTTACAAAGGGAAGCAGAGAGATTGCAACCCCATCTCGGTGAGACCGAGATCCCTATCGGTAAGACCGATTTGCTTAGGGTTTGTGGCAGTGGCTATGACTTTTTGAATCGGTGGTGCCGGATAGGAAGAATCGGTGTGACCGATTTTGGCTTTAGGTTTAGGTCATATGTGGATGTGGGAAAGTAGTTGAGGGTTTTGGAGCATATCACTAAGCACATGAAGCAAGAGGCTCATTAAGCAACACCTCATCCCTTCTTGATAGTATTGGCTTTTCCTATAGACTCAATGTGATCTTGGATCACTAAAATGTAAAATGAAGAGTCTTGAGCTTTTGAGTGATCACATAAGATAGATAGGATAATATCAAGCATGCATAAGTGTAGCTTATGATCAAACACATGATCATCAATGTCTCACAAGCATAGTATCTCAACCAAAAGCAAACAAAGATTAAAAACCACCAAATAAAGCAAGAGAGAACAAAGCAACTCTCTCTCTCTCTCTCGAAGCCTATGATCTATACATTTTTCTCCCCCTTTGGCAACAAGTTACCAAAAAGTTCATAGAAAATACATAGTGCTAGATCGAATCTCAGGCTTGATCTTCTGGTGGTGGAGTCTGGATAACGCCGAGGACGAAAGCTTCAGTTGAAGTAGATGGAGCTAGAGCTGATGTAGATGCTGGAGCTGGTGGCACTGAGGCTGTAGCTGGTGCAGATGAAGTTGCTCTTGTGTCAGTAACTGGCACAACAGATGACCTCTGGGCTCTAGGCACTCTGGCAAATGCATCAGTTGTTGTTTTGCCCTTCCTCTCCTGCATGTCCTCTTGTAGTTCCTCCACTGCAGTCTGAATCTCAGTTACTTTCACATCTAAGTTATAGAACTTTTGTTCTATGATTCTCTCCAAGCTCTCCTGATTTTGAGTGAGGGTGCCCAATCCCTTCTCTATCCTCGTGGTTGATGCTATTAAGTATCCGAGCTGCTCCTCGCTTGTTCTTCAAGAAATACTCAGATGCCTCCTCTTGAGTTGGCATCTTGGCAGCCTTCTCCCTCTTTGCCTTCTCCTTCTTCTCCTGAGCTTGAACTGATTGTGGATCATCTTCATTCATGACAACCTCATTGTCCTCAAAGTCTGGATAAAGTGGAAAGTGTTCCTTATCCAACCGATATTTTCTCGTGCCCATCTTTGAGTTTATCAATTCTTGAATCTGAGGTGCATATCCACAGCTCCTCTTACGATCCGATGCAGTCCTATTGATTGTTTCAATGATCAGGCTCATGACTTTGAACTTCGTGGCACATCAAACACATGCAACATGTTGATGGCATGCCCTCCGATCATGTTATGGTCACCAGATTTGGGCAACAAAGTGTGCCTCGTAATCCAATTTATGGTTGGCAACCCCGACAGCAGAAAGTGAACTGATCCAAACTTGTGAGTTCCTAATGCCTTGTCTGGAATTTCCTTGTACATGTGAGCCATTGAATTGTGACCCATCTTCTTCTTTGCATAACTGTCTAGGTCATCCTCATTCTCCTCTGGGGCATTTATCGGCTTTGCCCACTCCTCAACAGTTGACTGGTACCTTGTACCTTCAGATATCCAAACAATTCTTCCATTTGGGTAAAAATGTGCTGTGGAGTAGAACTGCATGATAAGCTCATCATTCCAATTTGTGAGCTTTTGCCCAACAAAATCTGCAACTCCACAAGCAACAAAGCTATCTTGCACTCCGGGGTAGTGCTCTTCATTCTCCTTCATGTAGGTCCAGTCGACCCACCTCATATCACAAACTATGGGCTTCTTGTCCAACATAATTGTTTCATAGAAGTCCTGCTGTTCCTTTGTGTGGAACATGTAGTCAACAACAGTTCTTCTTCTTGAAGCATATGGATCTTCCATTCTCCACAGTCTCAGCCCTGAATCCTTCCTGATTCTCATGTCCTCGGCCACAGGATGGGCATCATTGTGGTCTGGTATCTTGGGCTTGAGCTTTCTCAGAACTTGTCCTTCTTCATCTTCCTCATCAAGATCCTCGTGCACCGGGGCCTTGTTCTTCTCAAAGAAATTGGAATACTCCTGGTATTCCTCTTTGGTGCAGACTTGGCCTTGGTGGCAGCTTTGGTTGCTTCCTTGGGCTTAGATGGGGCAGCCCCTGATCTAATAGCATCACCCATAAGCTTTGGTGCCTTTGGAGCTGGTGCAGCAATCTCTTCCTCTTCCATCATGGAAGGTTTCCCAATAACTCTGGCCATGGTCATCTTGACCCTTTCCTTTCTTTTCTTTCCTTCAGCAGCAGGCTCTTTGGGATCAGGCTTCTCAGGCAGTTTAGTTGATTCTCTGGCCTTGGACATTGGTTGTCTTCCTGCAGGCCTTTTAATCTTCATGCCTGGCTTTATATCCTTTGCTGAGCCATATTCCTTTTTGAGCAGACCTTTCTTGGAAGTAGCCTCATCTTCTTCAGCTTTGTAATCTTCATCCTCTGAATCTGAAGTTCATTTACTCCTTTGCCTAGTTGCAGCCTAAGGCAAATTGCTAGGAGTACTTCGCTCCCTTCATCTGAAGTTGAGGGACTAGTGCCCTCACTCAAGTCCATCTGCTCTTCGACTGCTCGGCTGTCACTTTGATCGGACATTCGCAAAAGTCGATCACGACCTCGTGAAGAGTTATAGATGAGATAGAAAAGATGAGCATCACAAAGTGCAGAGGTTTTTGTAAAAGAATGACTCAAAAGTTCAGTCTTAGTTTTCCACAGAAAGCATTTCGGATCCACCGATTTTCAAACTCGGTGATACCGAAGCAGTTTTGGAACCTAAACTGATGATCTCGGTTGGACCGAGTTTCAGTTCGTGGTACCGAGACTGCTAGGGTTTCACAGAATCCTCAAATCGGTTGCACCGATTAGTAATTCTCGGTCAGACCGAGGGTCACTAGTGCAATGGCATAAGCCAAATCGGTGAGACCGAGTTTTTCAACCCAGTGGGTCCGAGATGGTTTCGGCGGAAACCTAAACCTAAAAATTTGAATCATATCTAATCTATGAACTACTTTGGCTGGATAGAAGAGTTTCAATCGTGGCAAGAATCAATATGAAAACAATGTGCCGTGAATCGACGTGGATAGCACAAAGATTAAGTCCATACCCTAACTTGGCGGTGGACTTGCTACGACGGCAACGGGCGGGGACGAAATCCGTTGACGGCGGGCGAAGACCGGCTGTGGAGGCTGCTGGCGATGAAGAGACGATCCGGAGACCACGATGGCAGAGCGAGCTGTTGCGCGGGCGAAGGGTGTCGGAGAAATTTCCAAAATTTTGCCTGTGGCTATATATAGCTCGACCCTATCGGTGTGACCGAGTGGAACAACTCGGTGGCACCGAGATGCATAACTGTGTTCAGTTATAGCAAATCGGTGAGACCGAAAAGTTCAAATCGGTTGCACCGAGATTGAAAACTCAGATCAACTTGATGATCTCAGTAGGACCGAAATGGAACGATCGGTCAGACCGAGAATCACTAAGAGGTTTTGGAAGTTAAGTCTATGACGAATCGGGGACTCCGAGTGCTCCTCACAGAGAGTGGTTCGAATCCGACTTGATCAAATTTTGTGATGTAGCATGAATAGAGTTTGAGACGAGAAAATCATAGATAGCTAAAGAAGGTTCTTAGGCATTCTTGTCCATCCACTTGGCACAAAGAAAAGAATCCAAACAAACAAAACAACAAGTGGATGTCCTTGAATGAGTAAAATATGCACCAACATGCTCACACAATAAGATGGCAATTGAAATATGTGGCAAAGCATGCACAACCAATTTTAGCATCTATCAAGCAATTGGCGATGACTAGGTCATCTATATATGAGTATATTGACTTAGGAGTCAAATGAGAACATTTGATCATAGGTCATACTCATCGCTTAAGCTCAAGTGGGGTTACCACTTTTACATAATGCATTAATGTGTTCACACCATTAGAGTTGCTTTGACTCAATTCTTAGAGTTAAGCTCCCCTAGATGTGAGATCCCCCTTAGAGGGATGAACTAACCTTGGGTTTTGTCGATGATGACTTCATGTAGGTGTTGAAGATGTAGATGCTCAATGTTGATGTAGATCATTTGGAGCAATCCTTTGGAGTGAGTTGCACTTTCAACTTGCCTACATGGGTTAGTCCCACAAGGAACAAACAAGAATATCCATAGACATAGAGTGATGCACACACAAGATGATGTCCATGAAAACATTAGGTTACCTTGTCCCTTGCCTTACCAACATGAGGGTTTGTGACTCCTTGAACTAGTGCAAGATGTGGAAGTTGATTGCACTTGTTCTTGCCAAAATGATATGAGTGAAGAATGTTATGAGTCACCCTCAAGAACTCTCTAGTTCTTCTTCTTCGGGATCCACATCATCTTGATGGGAATCCTTGGAGTTGTAGTTGTACTTGATGAAGTAGAACTTGACGTAGTCTTGGGGGCCCACTTGAACGAGGCTTTAGGTGCTTCTTCAAATGCATCAATCTCTTCTTGACGCTTGTCCTTGCCTTTGTTCTTGTGGTCTTGTGGTGGAAGATCATCTTGAGCTTGTGTTCCCTTGAAGGAAGTAGGATCATACTTCTCTTGTTGAGGAACAAACTTTGTCTTGGGGTATTGATCTTCTTCCCACTCAACTCCATTGGCGTTGAACTTTCGCTCAAAACCAACATCTTGATTCTTCCGTGCCTTCCTTGCTTATGCATAATTTCCTCGAATTGCTTACTCCCGGCAAGGCTCTTGTAAACACCTTTCTCTATAATTCCCTTCAATAAACTATTTTCTTGCTCAAGTGTAACTTGGCTAAGAGAATCATTAGTGGAATCAAGAGAACTACTAGAAGCAACAACATTGGATTTGACATTATTATTGTTACTACTAGAGGAAGTATCTTTCTTGTACTTGTTACTAGACTTGACTTGAGGCATGTAAGTAGATAAGAGTAAACGCTTGGCAATGTAAGAAGAACTTTTCTTGCGGAGATCATCATTGATTGCCTTTTAGAACTCATGCTCTTGCTCAAGATTGAGCTTTTCAATGCGTAACTTCTCATGAGCCCTTAAAAGTTCTCGATGATCTTCGAAGATAGTTTCATGAGCCAACTTAAGAGTGTTTAGTTCTTTAGTTAGAAGCTCAATTTTCTCCTTATCATTGTCATTCGTTTGATTAGCATGATTAATTGACGTTTCATCATAGTATTCATCACTAGAGTCGTCAACAAGTAAATCATCATCACCTAGCAAGTCATCTTCATCAATATCAAAATCAACATACTCGGGGTGTGTTACCTTAGGACCTTTAGCCATGAAGCATCTACCAATTCCTTCATTTGGTGATTCAAATATGTCGTAGGAGTTGGTTGACACAAGTGCTAGACCGGCAACACCTTCATCTTGAGTATATTCGAGTCGGAGTGATAGCTTCTCTCGGAGTGATTGTTTGAGTCGGAGCCGGAAACCCATTCACCAACATGAGCTTGATGTCTTCGCTTTGTGTAGCTCCTTGATGACTTGTCCTTTCTTTCCGAATCCTTACTTCTCCGTGAGGGTCTTCGCTCATAACGATCATCTCTACTCCTCCTCTCTCTTGGTGGTGATTCTTCTCTTTGCTCCTTCTTCTTGGATAATCTTCTCTTCTTTTGTAGGGTGTCGTACACTCATTGGAGTAGTGTCCGGTCTCCCACAATTGTAGCAATTGCGCGCTCGACTAGAAGATCTCTTGTCATTGTAAGACCTTGACTTGGAGTTTCTTTCTTTGCTTCTACTTTTGTAGAATTTGTTGAAGTTCTTCACCATTAAGCTCAATTCTTCATTGACGGTTGGTTTCTCACTTGATGATGTGGGGGCTTCACTTGAGGCTTTATAAGCACCACTTGACTTGTTGTGAAGTTCCTCCTTATCCTTGAGTGACATCTCATGAGCAACAATCCTTCCAATGACTTCCGTTGGCTTGAGATCCAATGCTCTTAGGATTTTCTTGATGATGAATTTGTCGGTCATCTCTTCACTCCCTAAGCCGGCAATCTCATTTATGATAAGAGCAAGCCTAGAGTACATTTCAGCGACACCTTCACCATCCTTCATTTTGAACTTGTCAAGCTGACTTTGGAGCACATCCAACTTGGATTCCTTAACGGACTCGGTACCTTCATGCATATCAATAAAAGTATCCCAAATTTCCTTTGCATTCTCAAGACGGCTGATTTTGTTGAATTCTTCGGGGCACAATCCATTGAAGATGATGTCACATGCTTGAGCGTTGTATTGTAGCATCTTCAATTCTTCCGCATTAGCTTCACGTTTCGGTTCTCTCCCATCGAAGAACTCACCTTGCAAGCCAATACAAATAATTGCCCAAACGGCGGGGTTATGTCCAAGAATATGCATTTTCATCTTATGCTTTCAACTAGCAAAATTAGTACCATCAAAGTAAGGACCTCTACGGTGATAATTTCCCTTGCTAGACGCCATACTCTCCTAGGTTGTGAAACCAAGGCTATGACCACCAAAAGCTATGGAAATCAAAGCAAATGGAAATCAAAGCAAATGGAGATCAAAGCTCTGATACCACTTGTAGGACCTTGAAGTATGTCTAGGGGGGGGGGGTGATTAGACTACTTGACCAATAAAAACTTAACCTTTTCCCAATCTTAGAGTTTGGTAGATTTTAGCTATTTTAGGACAAGTCAAGCAATCATCACACAATTCAAGCAAGCATGCAAAGAGTGTATAGGCAGCGGAAAATAAAGCATGCAACTTGCAAGAATGTAAAGGGAAGGGTTTGGAGGATTCAAACGCAATTGGAGACACGGATGTTTTTGTCGTGGTTCCGATAGGTGGTGCTATCGTACATCCACATTGATGGAGACTTCAACCCACGAAGGGTAACGGCCATGCTGAGTCCACGGAGGGCTCCACCCATGAAGGGTCCACGAAGAAGAAACCTTGTCTATCCCACCATGGCCGCCGCCCACGAAGGACTTGCCTCACTAGCGGTAGATCTTCATGAAGTAGGCGATCTCCTTGCCCTTACAAACTCCTTGGTTCAACTCCACAATCTTGTCGGAGGCTCCCAAGTGACACCTAGCCAATCTAGGAGACACCACTCTCCAAGAAGTAACAAATGGTGTGTTGATGATGAACTCCTTGCTCTTGTGCTTCAAATGATAGTCTCCCCAACACTCAACTCTCTCTCATAGGATTTGGATCTGGTGGAAAGAGGGTTTGAGTGGAAAGAAACTTGGGGAAGGCTAGAGATCAAGATTCATATGGTAGGAATGGAATATCTTGGTCTCAACACATGAGTAGGTGGTTCTCTCTCAGAAATGGTAAGTTGGAAGTGTAGGTTCGTTCTGATGGCTCTCTCCACGAATGAAGAGGAGGTGGAGGGGTATATATAGCCTCCACACAAAATCTAACCGTTACAATCGTTAAACTCGGTCGGACCGATTCAGTAAACCTAGTGACCGTTAGTGATTTTCGGTGGGACTGACATGCATCTCGGTGAGGCCGATATGGTTAGGGTTAGGGCATAACGTAATCTCGGTAAGACCGACATACAAACTTCGGTGAGACCGATTTGGTAATAAGCTTTCCAGAGAGAGTTGGTCAGTAAACTCGGTGGGACCGATTTGCTCTTTTCGGTGAGACCGAAATGTTACAAAAAGGAAACAGAGAGTTTACATTGCAATCTTGGTGGGACCGATCGCTCACTTCCGTTAGACCGAAACGTTACGAAGGGAAACAGAGAGATTGCAACCCCATCTCAGTGAGACCGAGATTCCTATCGGTAAGTCCGATTTGCTTAGGGTTTGTGGCAGTGGCTATGACTTTTGGAATCGGTGGCGCCGGATAGGAAGAATCGGTGTGACCGATTTTGGCTTTAGGTTTAGGTCATATGTGGATGTGGGAAAGTAGTTGAGGGTTTTCGAGCATATCACTAAGCACATGAAGCAAGAGGCTCATTAAGCAACACCTCATCCCTTCTTGATAGTATTGGCTTTTCCTATAGACTCAATGTGATCTTGGATCACTAAAATGTAAAATGAAGAGTCTTGAGCTTTTGAACTTGAGCCAATCCTTTGTCCTTAGTATTTTGAGGGCTCCACTTTCATCATCCATGCCATGCCATTCATTGAGCTTTCCTGAAATAATAGTCTCTGAATAGCATTAGCTCAATGAGCTATATGTTGTTATGAATTACCAAAACCACCTAGGGATAGTTGCACTTTCACCTTCGGGTCCATAGCTAGTAGCTAGATGGCTTCTTCTCTCTTTTTGGATCTCAATACAATGTTCTCCCCCTCTCTCGTGGAGATCTATTCGATTTAATCTTCTTTTTGCGGTGTGTTTGTTGAGATCGATGAATTGTGGGTTTATGATCCAGATTATCTATGAATAATTTGAATCTTCTCTGAATTCTTTTATGTATGATTGGTTATCTTTGCAAGTCTCTTTGAATTATCCGTTTGGTTTGGCCAACTAGATTGGTAGTTCTTGCAATGGGAGAAGTGCTTAGCTTAGGGTTCGATCTTGCGGTGTCCTTACCCAAAGGATGTAAAGGGTTGCAAGGCACGATTGTATTGTTGCCATCGAGGATAACAAGATGGGGTTTTTATCATATCGCATGAATTTATCCCTTTACATCATGTCATCTTGCTTAAGGCGTTACTGCTTTTTAACTTAATACTCTAGATGCATGCTGGATAGCGGTCGATGAGTGGAGTAATAGTAGTAGATGCAAGCAGGAGTCGGTCTACTTGTCTCGGACGTGATGCCTATATACATGATCATACCTAGATATACTCATAATTATGCTCAATTCTGTCAATTGCTCAACAGTAATTTGTTCACCCACCGTAGAATACTTATGCTCTTGAGAGAAGCCACTAGTGAAACCTATGGCCCCCGGGTCTATTCTCATCATATCAATCTCCATTACTTTAATACTTGCTTTGTTTTTACTTTGCCTTTTACTTTTCACTTTGCATCTCTATACCAAAAAAATACCAAAAATATTATTTATCATCTCTATCAGATCTCACTCTCGTAAGTGACCGTGAAAGGGATTGACAACCCCTAATCGCGTTGGTTGCGAGGAGCTATTGTTTTGTGCAGGTACAAGGGACCTGTGCGTAGCCTCCTACTGGATTGATACCTTGGTTCTCAAAAACTGAGGGAAATACTTACGCTACTTTGCTGCATCATCCTCTCCTCTTCAGGGAAATCCAACGCAGTGCTCAACAGATAGCAAGAAGAATTTCCGGCTCCGTTGCCGGGGAGGCTCACGCAAGAGCAAGTCAAGCACCATACCAAGTACCCATCACAATCCCTATCTCCCGCATTACATTATTTGACATTTGCCTCTCTTTTTCCTCTCCCCCACTTCACCCTTGTCGTTTTATTCGCCCTCTCTTTCCCAATCTCCTCCTCTTTTTCCCGTTTGCCTTCTCGCTTGCCTTTTGTTTGCTCGTGTGTTGGATTGCTTGTTTGTCGCGATGGCTCAAGATACTACCAAATTGTGTGACTTCACCAATACCAATAATAATGATTTCCTTAGCACTCGATTGCTCCTCTTGCCAATACTGAATCTTATGAAATCAATACTGCTTTGTTGAATCTTGTTATGAAAGATCAATTCGCCGGCCTTCCTAGTGAAGATGCCGCTACTCATCTGAATAGCTTCGTTGATTTATGTGATATGCAAAAGAAAAAAATATGTCGATAATGATGTCATTAAATTGAAGCTATTTCCTTTTTCTCTTAGAGATCGTGCTAAAGCGTGGTTTTCATCTTTGCCTAAAAATAGTATTGATTCTTGGAACAAGTGCAAAGATGCTTTTATCTCTAAGTATTTTCCTCCCGCTAAAATTATTCCTCTTAGGAACGATATTATGAATTTTAAGCAACTTGATCATGAACATGTTGCACAAGCTTGGGAGAGAATGAAATTAATGATACGTAATTGTCCTACTCATGGTTTGAACTTGTGGATGATTATACAAAAAATTTATGCCAGATTGAATTTTGCTTCTAGAAATCTTTTAGATTCGGCCATAGGAGGCACTTTTATGGAAATCACTCTAGGAGATGCTACTAAACTTCTAGATAATATTATGGTTAATTATTCTCAATGGCATACCGAAAGATCTACTAATAAAAAAGTGCATGCGGTAGAAGAAATTAATGTTTTGAATGGAAAGATAGATGAACTTATGAAATTATTTGCTACTAAGAGTGTTTCTTCTGATCCTAATGATATGCCTTTGTCTACTTTGATTGAGAATAATAACAAATCTATGGATGTGAATTTTGGTAACAACGCGTATAGAGGGAATTTTAATCCTAGGCCTTATCCTAGTAACCCTTCTAATAATTATGGAAATTCCCACAACAACTCCTATGGAAATTTTAATAAGATGCCCTCTGAATTTGAGAGTAGTGTTAAAGAGTTTATGAATTCACAAAAGAATTTTAATGCTTTGCTTGAGGAGAAATTGCTTAAAGTTGATGATTTGGCTAGGAACGTTGATAGAATTTCTCTTGAGGTTGATTCTTTAAAGCTTAGATCTATTCCTCCTAAGCATGATATCAATGAGTCTCTCAAAGCTATGAGAATTTCCATTGATGAGTGCAAAGAAAGAACCGCTAGGATGCGTGATTCCAAAGATGCCTTTATTAAAGCGTGTTCTTCCAATTCCTATGAAAATAAAGATGAAGATCTAAAAGTTATTGATGTGTCCCCCATTAAATCTTTGTTTTGCAATATGAATCTTGATGAAACTGAATATGATCCTCCTTTACCTAGAAGGCGTTCTAAGAATTCGGAGTTTTTAGATCTTGATGGTGAAATTGGTAAATGTGGGATTGAAAGAAATAAAAACCTAGATGTTGCTAAACCCACTATATTGGATCTCAAGGAATTTAATTATGAAAATTGCTCTTTAATTGATTGTATTTCCTTTTTGCAATCCGTGCTAAATTCTCCTCATGCTTATAGTCAAAATAAGGCCTTTACCGAACACATTGTTGATGCCTTGTTGCAATCTTATGAAGAAAAACTTGAGTTGAAAGTTTCTATCCCTAGAAAGCTCTATGATGAGTGGGAAACTACTATTAAAATTATAACTAAAAATTATGAGTTTCATGCCTTGTGTGATTTAGGTGCTAGTGTTTCCACTATTCCCAAAACTTTGTGTGATTTGCTAGATTTCCGTGACTTTGATGATTGCTCTCTAAACTTGCATCTTGGATTCCACTATTAAAAAGCCTATGGGAAGAATTAATGATGTTCTTATTGTTGCAAATAGGAATTATGTGCCCGTAGATTTTATCATTCTTGATATAGATTGCAATCCTTCTTGCCCTATTATTCTTGGTAGACCTTTCTTAGAACGATTGGTGCAATTATTGATATGAAGGAAGGGAATATTAGATTCCAATTTCCATTAAAGAAAGGCATGGAACACTTTCCTAGAAATAAAATAAAATTACCATATGAATCTATCATGAGAGCCACTTATGGATTGCCTACCAAAGATGGCAAAACCTAGATCTATCCTTTCTTTTATGCCTAGCTAGGGGAGTTAAACAATAGCGCTTGTTGGGAGGTAACCCAATTTTATTTTTAGTTTTTTGTTTTTGCTTCTGTTTAGGAATAAATAATCCATCTAGCCTCTGTTTAGATGTGGTTTTATGTTTTAATTAGTGTTTGTGCCAAGCTAGACCTATTGGATCTTCTTGGACGATAGTTATTTGATCTTGCTGTAATTTATAGAAACTTTGCGCCCAGTGCCAGAATTATTAAAAATTACCAGAACGTGATAAAATACTGATTCCAATTGCTGCTGATCAATAAACAAATTTTCTAGGTCTTATAATTTTGGTAGATTTTTTGGAGTTCCATAAGTTTGCGTTAGTTACAGATTACTACAGACAGTTCTGTTTTTGACAGATTCTGTTTTTCGTGTGTTGTTTGCTTATTTTGATGAATCTATGGCTAGTAAAATAGTTTATAATCCATAGAGAAGTTGGAATACAGTAGGTTTAACACCAATATAAATAAAGAATGAGTTCATTACAGTATCTTAAAGTAGTCTTTTGTTTTCTTTCTCTAACGGAGCTCACGAGATTTCTATTGAGTTTTGTGTTGTGAAGTTTTCAAGTTTTGGGTAAATTCTTTTGATGGATTATGGAACAAGGAATGGCAAGAGCCTAAGCTTGGGGATGCCCATGGAACCCCCAAGATAATCCAAGGACACCAAAAAGTCAAAGCTTCGGGATGCCACGGAAGGCATCCCCTCTTTCGTCTACTTCCATCGGTAATTTACTTGGAGCTATATTTTTATTCACCACATGATATGTGTTTTGCTTGGAGAGTCTTGTATCATTTGCGTCTTTGCTTGTTAGTCTACCATAATCATCCTTTCTGTACACACCTTTTGGGAGAAGCCAATTTGATTAGAATTTGCTAGAATACTCTATGTGCTTCACTTAGATCTTTTAAAGCACGGTGGTGGATTTGTTTTAAAGAAACTATTGATCTCTCATGCTTCACTTAGATTATTTTGAGAGTCGTTAATAGCATGGTAATTTGCTTAATATTAATATACTTGGTATTCAAGATATGTGAAACTTTCTTTTGAGTGCGTTGAATACTAAGAAAAGTTTGATGCTTGATAATTGTTTTGAGATATGAAGATGGTGATATTAGAGTCATGCTAGTTGAGTAGTTGTGAATTTAAAGAATGCTTGTGTTGAAGTTAGCAAGTCCCATAGCATGCACGTATGGTTAAAGTTGTGTAACAAATTTGAAACATGAAGTGTACCTGGCTTGTGCATCCTTATGAGTGGCGGTGGACGAGCGATGGTCTTTTCCTACCAATCTATCCCCTAGGAGCATGCGCAAAGTACTTGATTTTTGATGACTTCTAAATTTTGCAATAAGTATATGAGTTCTTTTGACTAATGTTGAGTCCATGGATTATACACGCTTTTACCTTTCCGCCTTTGCTAGCCTCTTCGGTACCATGCATTGCCCTTTCTCACCTTGAGAGTTGGTGCAAACTTCGCCGGTGCATCCAAACCATGTGATATGATACGCTCTATCACACATAAACCTCCTTATATCTTCATCAAAACAGCCACCATACCTACCTATTATGGCATTTCCATGGCCATTCCGAGATATATTGCCATGCAACTTTCCACCGTTCCGCTCATCATCATCATCATGACATACTTTACTTTTGTCATATTGCCATTGCATGATCATGTAGTTGACATCGTATTTGTGGTAAAGCCACCATGCATTATTTTTCATACATGTCACTCTTGATTCATTGCACCATCTCGCACATCACGGAGGCATTCATATAGAGTCATATCTTGTTCTAGTTTCAAGTTGTAATCCTTATGTTGTAATCAATAGAAGTGTGATGATCATCATTATTAGAGCATTTCCCAATCAAAAAAAAGAGAAAGGCCAAAAAAAAGGAAAGGCCCAAAAAAAAAGAAAATAAATAAAAAGAGCAATGTTACTATCTCTTTTTCCACACTTGTGCTTCAAAGTAGCACCTTCTTCTTCATGTAGTGAGTCTCATATATTGTGCTTCAAAGTAGCACCATGTTTTTCATATAGTGAGTCTCATAAGTTGTCTTTTTATACTAGTGAGAATTTTTCATTATAGAACTTGGCTTGTATATTCCTACGATGGGCTTCCTCAAATGCCCTAGGTCTTCATGAGCAAGCAAGTTGGATGCACACCCACTAGTTTTCTTTTGTTGATCATTCATAGCTCTAGTGCATCCGTTGCATGGCAATCCCTAATCCTCATGTTGACATCAATTGATGGGCATCTCCATAGCCCGTTGATTATCCTCACAATGTGAGACTTTCTCCTTTTTGTCTTCTCCACACAATCCCCATCATCATATTCTATTCCACCCATAGTGCTATATCCATGGCTCACGCTCATGTATTGCGTGAAGGTTGAAAAAGTTTGAGATTATTTAAGTATGAAACAATTGCTTGGCTTGTCATCGGGGTATAGAAGTTGGGAACATCTTTGTGTGACGAAACTGAAGCAAAGCCTAACGATATGATTTTCTAGGGATGAACTGTCTTTGCCATGCTATTTTGAGAAGACATGATTACTTTGATTAGTATGCTTGAAGTATTACTATTTCTTTTGTCAATATGAACTTTTATTTTGTATTCATTCGGATCTGAATATTCATACCACAATTAAGAAGATTTACATTGAAATTATGCCAAAGTACCACTCCGCATCAAAAATTCTCTTTTTATCATTTACCTACTCGAGGACGAGCAAGAATTAAGCTTGGGGATGCCTGATACGTCTCCAACGTATCTATAATTTTGATTGCTCCATGCTACTTTATCTACTGTTTTGGACTATATTGGGCTTTATTTTCCACTTTTATATTATTTTGGGACTAACCTATTAACCGGAGGCCCAGCCTGTAATTGTTGTTTTTTGCCTATTTCAAAGTGTTTCAAGAAACGGAATATCAAACGGAGTCCAAACGGAATGAAACCTTCGAACATGATTTTCTCACCGAACGTGATCCAGAGACTTGGACCCTACTCCAAGGAACAAAGAGGCGGTCACGAGGGTGGGGCGCCCCAGGCGCGCCCCTGCCTCGTGGGCCCCTGTTGCTCCACCGACGTACTCCTTCCTCCTATATATACATTCGCATTCCCCAAACGATCAAAGGAGGAGCCAAAACCTAATTCCACCGCCAAGAACTTCCTGTATCCACGAGATCCCATCTTGGGGCCTGTTCGAGTTCACCGGAGGGGGCATCCACCATGGAGGGCTTCTACATCATCATCATAGCCCCTCCGACGAAGTGTGAGTAGTTTACTTCAGACCTTGGTCCATAGCTAGTAGCTAGATGGCTTCTTCTCTCGCTTGGGATCTCAATACAATGTTCTCCCCTCTCTCGTGGAGATCTATTCGATGTAATCTTGTTTTTATGTGTGTGTTTGTTGAGATCGATGAATTGTGGGTTTATGATCCAGATTATCTATGAATAATATTTGAATCTTCTCTGAATTATTTTATGTATGATTGGTTATCTTTGCAAGTCTCTTGAATTATCCGTTTGGTTTGGCCAACTAGATTGGTAGTTCTTGCAATGGGAGAAGTGCTTAGCTTTGGGTTCAATCTTGCGGTGTCCTTACCTAGTGATGTAAAGGGTTGCAAGGCACGTATTGTATTGTTGCCATCGAGGATAACAAGATGGGGTTTTTATCATATTGCATGAATTTATCCTCTACATCATGTCATCTTGCTTAAGGCGTTACTCTGTTTTTAACTTAATACTCTAGATGCATGCTGGATAGCGGTCGATGAGTGGAGTAATAGTAGTAGATGCAGGCATGAGTCGGTCTACTTGTCTCGGACGTGATGCCTATATACATGATCATACCTAGATATACTCATAATTATGCTCAATTCTGTCAATTGCTCAACATTAATTTGTTCAGCCACCGTAGAATACTTATGCTCTTGAGAGAAGCCACTAGTGAAACTTATGGCCCCCGGGTCTATTCTCATCATATAAATCTCCATTACTTTAATACTTGCTTTGTTTTTACTTTGCCTTTTACTTTTCACTTTGCATCTCTATACCAAAAAATACCAAAAATATTATTTATCATCTCTATCAGATCTCACTCTCGTAAGTGACCGTGAGGGGATTGACAACCCCTAATCGCGTTGGTTGCGAGGAGATATTGTTTTGTGCAGGTACGAGGGACTTGTGCGTAGCCTCCTACTGGATTGATACCTTGGTTCTCAAAAACTGAGGGAAATACTTACGCTACTTTCCTGCATCATCCTCTCCTCTTCGGGGAAATCCAACGCAGTGCTCAAGAGGTAGCACCGAGCACCCCGCGCTTTTGTGCCCTGACTGTCCTGTGATGTCGAAGCTCATGATGTATGGCCACAGTATCGAGGGGCTGGGCTTCTTTCACCTGGAGGTTCCGGACCTCCCGCCGGCCACCCCCTCCCTTCAGGCGATCGTCACCGTGGTGGACGGGGTTGCCTCCCCAGAGATGATCGAGGCTGAGCTCAACCACCTCTACTGTCGGCAGTGGGACTGGGCGGTCACTCCGACCGCCGGTCACATCTTAACTGTGGTCTTTCCCAACACCGTCAGCTACGGCTACGCCACGTGGAGTGGACGGATCACCCTCGCCCTCAACCAGCTCGTCTCGACATCACCGAGCCAGTCCTGGACGCCCAGGCTGTGGCCGTCCTGGATACTGCTTGGCTTCTTGTGGGAGGCCTCCCCGACATCGCCCGGTCTGAGCTCGTCATCCGCCATATGTCCAAGATTCTGGGCAAGGTGGTGGTGGTTGACGAGCTCTCTCTCCGCAAGGAGGAGGAGGTCCGGGTCAAGGTCAAGTGCTTAGACTCCACCAGGCTTCACGTCATCGTTCGTGTGTTCTTCAACGACCAGGGATACGGCCTTCGGATCGCGCCCGAGCCCCCCAACAATGTCGGTCGCCCCCGCTTCACCGATGATGGTCCCCCCGGTGGCAAGCTAGGGGCCGACGATGGCTACCACGGCCGCCACCGGCCCCGCTCTCGCCGGTCAGACGACGAGGAGGGATCGGAGGACTCTCACTCCCGGTCTCAGTCTCGCTATCCTTCGCCTCCGGCCGCCGGGGGGCATAGGCGTCAGGTTGCCCCAGGTCTGCTCCTCGAGGCAACCCTCGGCTCAATGCCCGAGTCCCCCGAGGCCAGTGATGCCTCCAGCGTGGGCTTGGTCGTCTGCCCCGGGTCCTCTCCTCGCTCCCCCGCTCCCTTCGGCCCGTCGCGCCCCAGCTCCCCACGCCGCCGCCGATTCCGCCATCCCCGATCGCCGGAGTGGAGGTGACTTTCGTGGTTTCCTCCCCTGGCGCTGTGGCCACCGTCGCTCCCCGTGGACCTCCGCGGCGTCCCGCCACTGGCGACGGGCATCAATGCAGTCGGGGAGGCCCCGGTTGTCTCCTGCCAGCCTGCGGCTCTTGTCGGGCCCCCTCCTTCACCCCCGGCCTCGGCTCCTCCTCAGGCCACGACCCCTCTCATGGGCTCGGTCCTGCTCGTCGTCTCACCTGTGCCTCTTCTGCCGGGCCCGTCTGCGCCTCCGTCGCCTCCTGGCTGTGGGCTTCCCCCCGCGGCAGACCTCGATACGGGTGTGGGATCGCTGGTGACCACCTCCTGGCCGTCAAGCCCCCCCTCCACGTGCCGCGGCCTACTCTCGACACGGACGGTCGGCTTCCTCTCCGGTGACTACCTCCCGCAGGAGCGCCCGGCTTGACGCGGCGCGCCCCGAGGGGAGCCCAGCGCTGCCCATTCATGAGCGGGCTGAGCTTCGGGCAGCTGCCCGGAACCTGGAGCCAGGTACGCCTGCAGTCCCTCCCTCGGCATCTTCTTGTTCATTCTCTGCTCTTGAGTCAATTCCGCTCGGCCACCTTGCGAAGGTCGCGACTGATTCTGCGATCATCTTTAGGGGGGAGGTTGGTCCCCCGCTAGCCCAGATTGAGGCCATTAGGGCCCGCGAGATCCTCGATGGTCGACTCGCGGAGGCCCGAGCATCTCTGCCCACTCCTCCGGCGCAGTTGACTGTGTCGGGTGACGCTGTCCCGCCCCCTCCTCGGAGGGCCGGTGGCGTTCCCCCCTTGTCTGTGACGGAGCTCCGGGGCCGCACCCGCTCTCGCACTGCTGCCCTCCGTGCTCAAAGTGTGTCCCGCGTCCTGGGTTCTAGCAGCTCCTCAACGGTTGCTTGATGCATGCCCTATTCTGGAACATCTGTGGCTTCGGCCATGATGGCCGTTGCCGTCAACTCATCGAGTACATGCGTGATGAACACATTGACGTTGTCGCCATCCAAGAAACCATGCACACGAAATTCTTCCTCCCCGAGCTTGACCGTCTCAGCCCCCACCTCTTCGCCTGGCATTGGCTCCCTTCTAGTGGGAGCACAGGCCATTCCGGTGGCATCCTGTTAGGCGTGAAGGATGCCACCTTTGAGGTTGGCGGTATGGACAGAGGACAGTTCTTTGTTAGCATGGAACTCTATGAACGCTCCCTCAACTTCAAGTGGGAGGTTATTATTGTCTACGACCCCGCTGACCATAGCCCGTCCGCCTCCTTCCTTGAGGAGCTCCACCGGAAGGTTTCGGCTGCTTCGCTTCCGGTGGTGGTTGGGGGCGACTTTAACCTCCTGCGGTTCGCGGAAGACAAGAGCAATTCGCACGTCAACTTTGCTCGTATGCAAATGTTCAATGACTGCATTGCTGACCTTGGGCTACGCGAAATTGACCGGGTTGGTGCCAGGTTCACCTGGACCAACCGTCAGGCTGCTCCGACCCAGTCCGTCCTGGACCGGGTCCTAGTTTCCCCGGAATGGGACCTCCATTGCTCTCTTGCGTCCCTCCGGGCCATCACTCGGATCGGTTCCGACCACGTCCCTCTCCTGCTTTCTTTAGCTGATGAACACCCCCCGGTTCCTCCTCCATTCCGGTTTGAGACATTTTGGCTATCCCAAGCTGGCTTCATCGAGGCTGTGGCCGCTCGCTGGAGGCTCGCGCCCACTCCCAGTCCCTGTCTCGCCCCTCCTCCAACATCGACTCATGGCAATTCTGTGCCAAGCGAGGCCGACAGTTCATGAAGGGGTGGGGCGCTAACTTGGGTCGCGACCTCCGCGAGCGAAAGAAGGCACTGCTCTCTGCTATTTAGGTTCTCGACCTGTGCGCCGATGCCTCCGGCCTTTCTCCTGAGGAGTGGCTTTCCCGGTATGACCTGGAAGACCAACTGTCGGTCATCTACTCCAATGAGGAGGCTTACTGGCATGTGCGTGCGGCTCAGAAATGGATTCTGAAAGGCGACGCCAACACGACATACTTTCAGGCCATCACGAATGGTCGGCGCAGGCGCAACACCATCCCCCTTCTTTGGGATGGGCCGACTCTTTTGCAGTCTCCTCGGGACATTAGGTCCCACGTTGACGGCTTCTATTGGAATCTGTTTGCAGCCGCTCGTCGGAGCGGCTTATCCCTGGCCCTTGACTGCTGGTCCGGCCGACAACTTGTCTCGGAGGAGGAGAATGCGGCCCTCACGGCCCCCTTCTCTGAGGATGAGGTTTGGGCCGCCATCAAAGGTATGAACCCTACCTTGGCTCCAGGTCCGGATGGCCTGCCGGTTAAGTTCTTCCATGCCTTCTGGAATGTGATCAAGCCGGAGGTCATGGCCATCTTTGAGGAGTTCTATGTTGGGTCCATTTATCTCGGGCGCCTCAACTACGGGACGATCTCGCTTATCCCCAAGGTCCTGGGTGCAGCTGACATCCGTTAGTTTCGCCCAATTACGGTGATAAACGTGATCTTCCGTATTCTGGCAAAAGGGTACGCCAATAGGGTGACCCTGCTCACGGACCACATTACCCACCCCAACCAGACGACCTTCATCCAAGGTCGATATATTCTGGATGGGGTGCTAGTCCTCCATGAAGTTCTCCATGAGGTCCGGTCCAAACACCTTAAGGCTGTCTTCCTGAAGATCGATTTCCATAAGGCTTACGACACTGTTAGCTGGCCCTTCCTTCGGGAAGTTCTCCTTCGAAAAGGCTTTGATGACCGGTGGATTGCTAGGGTTATGCAGATGGTTTCTTGTGGTCGCACTGCCATTAACATCAACGGTGAGATTGGCCCCTACTTCCCCACTCTCTGTGGGGTGAGGCAGGGCGACCCTTTCTCCCCATTCCTGTTCAATATGGTGGTGGACGCACTGGCTGCCATCCTAGACAGGTGATGTCTACTACACAACCTTCTTCTTGTAGACGTTGTTGGGCCTGCAAGTGCACAGGTTTGTAGGACAGTAGAAAATTTCCCTCAAGTGGATGACCTAAGGTTTATCAATCCGTAGGGAGGCGAGGGATGAAGATGGTCTCTCTCAAACAACCCAGCAAACAAATAACATAGAGTCTCTTGTGTCACCAACATATCATATTCAATGGTAAATTGTATAGGTGCACTAGTTCGGCGAAGAGATGGTGATACAAGTGCAATATGGATGGTAGATATAGGTATTTGTAATATGAAAATATAAAAACAGCAAGGTAACTAAGGATAAAAGTGAGCGTAAATAGTATTGCAATGGTAGGAAACAAGGCCTAGGGTTCATACTTTCACTAGTGCAAGTTCTCTCAACAATAATAACATAGATAGATCATATAACAATCCCTCAACATGCAACAAAGTGTCACTCCAAAGCCACTAATAGTGGAGAACAAACGTAGAGATTGTGGTAGGGTACGAAACCACCTCAAAGTTATTCTTTCGGATCGATCTATTAAAGAGTTCATACTAGAATAACACCTTAAGACACAAATTAACCAAAACCCTAATGTAACCTAGATACTCCATTGTCACCTCAAGTATCCGTGGGCATGATTATACGATATGCATCACACAATCTCAGATTCATCGAACCAACACAAAGTACTTCAAAGAGTGCCCCAAAGTTTCTACCGGAGCGTCAAGAAAACGTGTGCCAACCCCTATGCACAGGTTCATGGGCGGAACCCGCAAGTTGGTCACCAAAACATACATCAAGTGGCACGTGATATCCCATTGTCACCACAGATAAACACGGCAAGACATACATCAAGTGTTCTCAAAGTAAAGACTCAATCCGATAAGATAACTTCAAAGGGGAAACTCAATTCATCACAAGAGAGTAGAGGGGGAGAAACATCATAAGATCCAACTATAATAGCAAAGCTCATGATACATCAAGATCGTGCGATAGAGAGATCTCGAGAGAGAGAGAGAGAGAGAGAGAGAGAGATCAAACACATAGCTACTGGTACATACCCTCAGCCCAGAGGGTGAACTACTCCCTCCTCATCATGGAGAGCGCCGGGAAGATGAAGATGGCCACCGGTGATGGATTTCCTCTCCGGCAGGGTGCCGAAACGGGCTCCCGAGAGGTTTTTGGTGGCTACAGAGGCTTGCGGCGGCAGAACTCCCGATCTATCTAGATTTCTAATGTTTTGAGGGTACGTAGGCATATATAGGCGAAAGAAGTCGGTAGGGGGGTGCTCGAGGGGTCCACGAGACAGGGGGTCGCGCAATGTAGGGGGGGGGCGCCCCCTATCTCCTGGGCTCCTCGAGGATCTTATGACTTGATCTCCAAGCCTCCAAGATGATAATCTTCCAAAAAAAACACGTTGCCGAAGGTTTCATTCCGTTTGGACTCCGTTTGATATTCCTTTCCTTCGAAATACTGAAACAGGCAATAAAACAACAATATGGGCTAGGCCTCCGGTTAATAGGTTAGTCCTAAAAGTAATATAAAAGTGTATAATAAAGCCCAGTATTTCCCAAAACAGTAGATAATATAGCATGGAGCAATCAAACATTATGGATACATTGGAGATGTATCAAGCATCCCCAAGCTTAATTCCTGCTCGTCCTCGAGTAGGTAAATGATAAAAGGATAATTTTTGATGTGGAATGCTACTAGGCATAATTTCATTGTAATTCTTCTTAATTGTGGTATGAATATTCAGATCCGAAAGATTCAAGACAAAAGTTCATTTTGATAAAAGAAATAGTAACACTTCAAGCATACTAATCAAAGTAATCATTTCTTCTCAAAATAGCATGGCAAAAGAAAGTTCATCCCTACATAATCATGTAGTTAGGCTATGCTTCATTTTCGTCACACAAAGATGTTCCCAACTTCTATACCCCCGATGACAACCAAGCAATTGTTTCATACTTAAATAATCTCAAACTTTTTCAACCTTCACACAGTACATGAGCGTGAGCCATAGATATAGCACTATGGGAGGAATAGAATATGATGATGGGGATTGTGTGGAGAAGACAAAAAAGAAGAAAGTCTCACATTGACGAGGATAATTAACGGGCTATGGAGATGCCCATCAATTGATGTCAACATTAGGAGTAGGGATTGCCATGCAACGGATGCACTAGAGCTATAAATGAATGCTCAACAAAAGAAAACTAGTGGGTGTGCATCCAACTTTCTTGCTCACGAAGACCTAGGGCATTTGAGGAAGCCCATCGTTGGAATATACAAGCCAAGTTCTATTATGAAAAATTCCCACTAGTATATGAAAGTGACAACATATGAGACTCTCTAACATGAAGATCATGGTGCTATCTTGAAGCACAAGTGTGGAAAAAGAGATAGTAGCATTGCCCCTTTTTATTTTTTTTATTTTTTATTTTTTTCTTTGGGCCTTCTTTTTTCTTTTGGCCTTTCTTCTTTATTTATTTATTTTTATTTTTGGGCAATGCTCTAATAATGATGATCATCACACTTTCATTGATTACAACATATGAATTACAACTCAAAACTAGAACAAAATATGACTCTATATGAATGCCTCCGTCGGCGTACCAGGATGGTGCAATGAATCAAGAGTGACATGTATGAAAAAAAATGCTAGGTGGCTGTGCCACAAATACGATGTCAACTACATGATCATGCAATGGCAATATGACAAAAGTAATGTATGTCATAATGATGATAAATGGAACGGTGGAAAGTTGCATGGCAATATATCTCGGAATGGCTATAGAAATGCCATAAATAGGTAGGTATGGTGGCTGTTTTGAGGAAGATATAATGAGGCTTATGTGTGATAGAGCGTATCATATCACGGGGTTTGGATGCACCGGCGAAGTTTGCACCACCTCTCAAGCTGAGGAAGGTCAATGCACGGTACCGACGAGGCTAGAAATGGCAGAAAGGTAAAAGTGCGTATAATCCATGGACTCAAAATTAGTCAAAAGAACTCATATACTTATTGCAAAAATTTAGAAGTCATCAAAAATCAAGCACTACGCGCATGCTCCTTGGGGTATAGATTGGTAGGAAAAGACCATCGCTCGTCTCCCCGACCGCCACTCATAAGGATGCACAAGCCGTGTACACTTCATATTTCAAATTTGTTACACAACTTTAACCATACGTGCATGCTACGGGACTTGCTAACTTCAACACAAGCATTCTTTAAATTCATAATCACCCAACTAGCATGACTTTAATATCACTACCTCCATATCTCAAAACAATTATCAAGTATCAAATTGATCATAGCATCCAGTTCACCTCCTATGAAAGTTTTCGTTCAAATTACCATGCTGTTTAAGACTCTCAAAATAAAATAAGTGAAGCATGAGAGTTCATTAATTTCTACAAAATAAAACCACCGCCGTGTTTCTAAAAGATATAAGTGAAGCACTAGAGCAAACGACAAACTATTCCAACAAGATATAAGTGAAGATCAATGAGTAGTTAAATAATTGTGAAACTATGTGAAGACTCTCTAACATTAAGGAATTTCAGATCTTGGTATTGTATTCAAAAAGCAAGCAAAGCTAAAGAAAATGACATGACGCTCCAAGCAAAACACATATCATGTGGTGAAAAAAATATAGCTCCAAGTAAAGTTACCGACGAACGAAGACGAAAGAGGGGATGCCTTCCAGGGCATCCCCAAGCTTAGGCTCTTCGTTATCCTTGAATATTACCTTGGGGTGCCTTGGGCATCCCCAAGCTTAGGCTCTTGCCACTCCTTATTCCATAGTCCATCGAATCTTTACCCAAAACTTGAAAACTTCACAACACAAAACTTAACAGAAAACCTCGTGAGCTCCGTTAGCGAAAGAAAACAAAACACCACTTCAAGGTACTGTAATGAACTCATTCTTTATTTATATTGGTGTTAAACCTACTGTATTTCAACTTCTCTATGGTTTATAAACTATTTTACTAGCCATAGAGTGATCAAAATAAGCAAACAACAAACGAAAAACAGAATCTATCAAAAACAGAACAGTCTGTAGTAATCTGTAACTAACGCAAACTTATGGAACTCCAAAAATTCTAAAATAAATTGGTGGACCTGAGTAATTTTTCTAGTAATCATCTGCAAAAAGAATCAACTAAATATCACTCTCCAGTAAAAAGTTGAAGCTAATCTCGTGAGCGCTAAAGTTTCTGTTTTTTACAGCATGATCATAAAGACTTCACCCAAGTCTTCCCAAAGGTTCTACTTGGCACAAACACTAATTAAAACATGAAAAAACATCTAACCATAAGCTATATTGATTATTTATTCCTAAACAGAACCAAAAAGCAAGAAACTAAAATAAAATTGGGTTGCCTCCCAACAAGCGCTAACGTTTAACGCCCCTAGCTAGGCACGATGATTTCAATGATGCTCACATAAGACATAAGAATTGAAACATAAAGAGAGCATCATGAAGAATATGACTAGCACATTTAAGTCTAACCCACTTCCTATGCATAGGGATTTTTTGAGCAAACAACTTATGGGAACAATAATCAACAAGCATAGGAAGACAAAACAAGCATAACTTCAAAAATTTAAGCACATAGAGAAAAAACTTGATATTATTGCAACTCCTACAAGCATATGTTACTCCCTCATAATAATTTTCAGTAGCATCATGAATGAATTCAACAATATAACCAGCACCTAAAGCATTCTTTTCATGATCTACAAGCATAGAAAATTTACTACTCTTCACATAAGCAAAATTCTTCTCATTCGGAATAGTGGGAGTATCATAAGAGACTTGAACACTAAAAATTGTTTCCACATTAAAAGAGTAATGTTCAGAAAAAGGGTAATCATAATCATGACAAGATTTGCAAATATAATCATCACTAATTTTTATAGCATAAGTTTCATCACAATAATCATCATAAGTAGCAACTTCGTTCTCATCATAATCGATTGAAACCTCTCCCAAGATAGTGGAATCACTAAATAAAGTTGACACTCTTCCAAATACACTTTCATATTCATCACAATAAAATTCAACATCCTCCAAAATAGTGGGATCACTACTTCCTAAAGTTGACACTCTTCCGAACCCACTTTCATCAATATAATCATCATAGATAGGAGGCATGCTATCATCATAACAACTTTGCATATCAAAACTTGGGGTGCTAAAATATCATCTTCATTAAACATAGCATCCCCAAGCTTGGGACAAACATTAGTTCAGCAAATATATTCTCAAATATTTCATCCTCATGAAACATAGCTTCCCCAAGCTTGGGCTCTTTCATATCATAAGCATAATCACTCTCATCATTAAAAATATGGATAGCACCAATAGTAAAGCAATTATCATCATCACAATGAGTAGTAGGGGCAACATCATTTGGGAGGGATACCTTTCTACCTTTGTTGCTCCTTCTTTTCTTTTTCTTCTTCACATTATGTGTAGGTTCAACCTTCCTCTTTGAGCTCCTTATTGATGAGATTGGTTGGATAGAAAGCTCCTCCTCATTACCTGATTCGTCATAAGAAATAATAGGAGGAGATTGGGAAGTCTCTTCCCTTTCATTAGTATTCTCATCATCTTCCATTTGCTTTCTTTTCTTTAGGTAATTGGCAATATAAGGATTTTCAATGCAATTCTCAATATAAAACATATAAATCTTTTCTAGATCAATATCAAGAAAATTCTTAAGATTAAATTCTGGAATAGGCTTAGTTAAACGTTTCAACACTTCACAACCCAAAAGCAATCTTTCATTGTAATGAGAAAGGGGGATCAAATCATCACAATTTTTGGACACGATCCGATCATGAAACAATTTACATTGGAGATGTAAATGATCTTGTTTATTGCAAAATTCACAACGGGAAAGATATCTTAAATTCTCCGTACTCTTATCTAGCCTTTCTTGCAACTTCTTAGTTTATAAATACTTATGCCTCTTGCAATATATATCTTCTTTATTTGGTGTGTTAATGCAAACATGCACTCCACAAAAGTTGACATGCTTATGAGAGATATTTTCATCATGACTAGAGTAATCATCATTCGTACAATGGATATTCAAGGAGTTTATACTAACAACATTGCAATCATGCTCATCATTCAAAGATTTAGTCCCAAGCATTTTAAAGCATTCTTCTTCTAGCACTTGAGCACAATTTTCCTTTTCATCAATCTCATGAAAGATATTAAAAAGACGAAGCGTATGAGACAAACTTAACTCCATTTTTTTAATTTTATTTTATAAACTAAACTAGTGATAAAACAAGAAACAAAAGGATTCAATTGCAAGATCTAAAGATATACCTTCAAGTACTCACCTCCCCGACAACGGCGCCAGAAAAGAGCTTGATGTCTACTACACAACCTTCTTCTTGTAGACATTGTTGGGCCTGCAAGTGCACATGTTTGTAGGACAGTAGCAAATTTCCCTCAAGTGGATGACCTAAGGTTTATCAATCCGTCGGAGGCGTAGGATGAAGATGGTCTCTCTCAAACAATCCCGCAACCAAATAACAAAGAGTCTCTTGTGTCCCCAACACACCCAATACAATGGTAAATTGTACAGGTGCACTATTCCGCGAAGAGATGGTGATACAAGTGCAATATCGATGGTAGATATAGGTATTTGTAATATGAAAATATAAAAACAGCAAGGTAACTAAGGATAAAAGTGAGCGTAAACGGTATTGCAATGGTAGGAAACAAGGCCTAGAGTTCATACTTTCACTAGTGCAAGTTCTCTCAACAATAATAACATAGATAGATCATACAACAATCCCTCAACATGCAACAAAGAGTCACTCCAAAGCCACTAATAGAGGAGAACAAACATAGAGATTATGGTAGGGTACGAAACCACCTCAAAGTTATTCTTTCGGATGGATCTATTAAAGAGTTCGTACTAGAATAACACCTTAAGACACAAATCAACCAAAACCCTAATGTCACCTAGATACTCCATTGTCACCTCAAGTATCCGTGGGCATGATTATATGATATGCATCACACAATCTCAGATTCATCGAACCAACACAAAGTACTTCAAAGAGTGCCCCAAAGTTTCTACCGGGGAGTCAAGAAAACGTGTGCCAACCCCTATGCATAGGTTCATGGGCGGAACCCGCAAGTTGGTCACCAAAACATACATCAAGTGGCACGTGATATCCCATTGTCACCACAGATAAACACGGCAAGACATACATCAAGTGTTCTCAAAGTAAAGACTCAATCCGATAAGATAACTTCAAAGGGGAAACTCAATTCATCACAAGAGAGTAGAGGGGGAGAAACATCATAAGATCCAACTATAATAGCAAAGCTCGCGATACATCAAGATCGTGCCATAGAGAGAACACGAGAGAGAGAGAGAGATCAAACACATAGCTACTGGTACATACCCTCAGCCCCGAGGGTGAACTACTCCCTCCTCATCATGGAGAGCGCCAGGATGATGAAGATGGCCACCGGTGATGGATTCCCCCTCCGGCAGGGTGCCGGAACGGGCTCCCGAGAGGTTTTTGGTGGCTACAGAGGCTTGCGGCGGCGGAACTCCCGATCTATCTTGATTTCTAATGTTTTTAGGGTACGTAGGCATATATAGGCGAAAGAAGTCGATAGGGGGGTGCTCGAGGGGTCCACGAGACAGGGGGTCGCGCACTGTAGGGGGGGGGGCGCCCCCTATCTCCTGGGCTCCTCGAGGATCTTCTGACTTGATCTCCAAGCCTCCAGGATGATAATCTTCCAAAAAAAACACGTTGCCGAAGGTTTCATTCCGTTTGGACTCCGTTTGATATTCCTTTCCTTCGAAATACTGAAACAGGCAATAAAACAACAATATGGGCTGGGCCTCCGGTTAATAGGTTAGTCCCAAAAGTAATATAAAAGTGTATAATAAAGCCCAATATTGCCCAAAACAATAGATAATATAGCATGGAGCAATCAAAAATTATAGATACGTTGGAGACGTATCAACAGGGCGAAGGCGGCAGGCCATATTCGGGGTCTCGTGCCCCACTTGGCCGATGGCACAGGCATCTCCCTGCTCCAGTATGCGGACGACACCATCATCATGGTCGAAGGTTCGGCCGCAGACATCGCTAACCTCAAGTTCCTCCTCCTCTGCTTCCAACAGATGTCTGGCCTCATGATCAACTTCGACAAGAGTGATGTGACGGTGATGGGCTATTCTCCGGCTGAGGCCCGTGACATTGCCAACCGCCTGAACTGCCGCCTTGGGTCCCTTCCCACCACCTACCTGGGAACACCCATTAGTGACTCTCGCCTTACTGTTGCTGACCTGCGTCCGACTGTCACCAAATTGCAGATGCGCATTGAACCTTGGCAGGGTCGGTGGTTGTCTAAGGCGGCCCGGACGATTCTCATCAACTCTTCGCTCTCTAGTCTCCTCTTGTTCCTCATGAGCTTCTACAGCCTTCACGAGACCCTTCACCACGAGATCGCCAAAGTCCAATCCCGGTTCTATTGGGTCGGCAACAATAACAAGCAGAAATACCATATGGTCAGCTGGCCCGACATCTGTAAGCCTCGGGAGCAAGGTGGCCTCGGTATCATGTGCTCGAAGCGCATGAACATCACGCTCCTCTCCCGCTGGCTTTGGCGCATCTCGCAAGGTCATGGTGGGCTTTGGCTAGACATCATCCGGAATAAATACCTGCGTGGCCAACCGCTGGCCTTCTGTCAGCGGTCTGGGGGTTCTCAATTTTGGCAGTCGGTCATTCAGTTGCTCCCCGTCCTCCGTATTGGGACCTCCATAGCGGTTGGATCGGGATCTGCGACCATGTTCTGGTTTGACCGCCGGGCAGGCGACTCCCCTTTCGCAGCTCGGTTCCCTGATCTCTTCTCCATCGCTGTCATCCCGACGATCTCCGTGGAACGACCCCTTATTGACTTAGGGCGCCTCGCGTTCCAGAGGCCATTTGGGCCTCCGGAAGCTGCCGCTTGGCAGGAACTTCTGGATTGCATCGCCCTCCATGAGCCGGATGTCGATTCTGGCCCGGACGAGGTCCGGTGGCGCCTTGAACCTTCGGGACTATTCTCCACCAAATCCCTCTACTCAGCCATCACCCCCTCCAATGCGCCGCCCCCCTCCTTGCTGTTTGGCCCATTCGCGTTCCTCTGAAGATCCGGATCTTCATGTGGCAGTGGATCCGCGGTCGGCTCCCCTCCGGGGTTGAGGTTCGCAAGCGCAATGGTTCGGGTTCCGGCTTGTGCCCGCTGTGCAGTACCCCCGAGGACTCGAACCATATCTTCTTCAACTGCGTTTCAGCCCAATTTCTGTGGAGTTGCTTTAGAGAGGCGGTCGGCGGTAACTGGTGCCACACCAACTTCCCTGACCTCTTCGCCGAACTCCAGTCCTCCCCCCTGCCCACTCGCCACATTAGGTGGCTAGAGATTGGAGCTCTCGCGTGGACCATCTGGACGATTCGCAATAAGCTTGTGATTCAGCGCTCTCCGCTTCGTCGGCCTACTGATGCTCTCTTCAAATTGTCTGGTTTCTTGCAGCTCTGGCCGCCGCTTAGCCGTCCTCGGGACCGGGACGCCATCTCCGTCTTCATCGCCGATATTCGTTTGATGGCAGTCCGCATGTCGCCGCCACCCCCTCCGCCTCCCCCAGAGCCTGACTAGATGCTTGGCCAAGGCCGCCTTTGGCTTCGGCCTTTTATGTGTTTTTTATTTTCTTTGGGCTTGTTGAGCTTGCCCTCAGCAGAACCTTCGGATCTCGGTGTGTTTCTCGGGTGTGTGTTCTGTACTAGACCTTGTATGTGTGCTTTGGGCGGTTTGCTTTATTTATAAAGCGGGGCGAAAACCTTTTTCGATAAGGTCGCGATTGTGATGGAAGCAGGGAGTAGAAATAACACTGTAATATTTTCATCGTTTGTATATATACTTATACAAATATCATGTTCCATGTTTAGATAGAGGATTCTTAGCGGTGATTTTACAAAGAAGTCGGATTCAGACACGAAACCTCCGCTGGACGGTCATTTGACAGCAGCACCGAAATGCAACTGCTCCTGGGTCAATTGCTGATCTCGATCCATCCGCAGCTCAGCTGCTCTGGGTAGTAGGTTCCGGTCGTTTTCGCTATCCTTCTACCGCGATAGACGATCGGCTGCGTGTGGTTTGCTGAGGCTACCTGATCGATCCGGCCGGTCCATCTCCTGATGGAATGGAAGCAGGTCGTCCACCTACCCGACACCCGTCAGGGCTGGTGGACGAATCGCGCGTCCACGCGGTCGCGTAGGAGCGTCGACCGTCCCGTGCGTGATGCAGGTCACCGGCCGCGCCGCGCCACGCCATCAGGAGACGATGCACTGAGGACTTGGATGCCAAGGACAAGCTGCTAAAATAAACAGTCATCTGCGACGGAAGTACATTTGACTT
This sequence comes from Aegilops bicornis, assembly GCA_021605145.1. Taxonomy (NCBI): domain Eukaryota; kingdom Viridiplantae; phylum Streptophyta; class Magnoliopsida; order Poales; family Poaceae; genus Aegilops; species Aegilops bicornis. Next base: position 208,692,366 of record CM038670.1, on the reverse strand, counting down.
CGCTACGTAGTTCCGATAGTTGAAGGTGACCATTAATTCCATGAAGCCTTCCTTTTCATGTTGGCGTGACCATTCCTCAAGCAACTCAAGCTAGCTAGCTAACACTTCACGTACCAGCTAGTAATGATACACTTGGATACCCCAGCCCGTGAATGGATGCATGGCCTTTTCTGTAGGAAAAAGTATGTTCACCAAAGCTACGTAACACAAGGACCATATGTTGTTAATTCATTCTCATTTTGTCATATATTACCACTAGGGCACATCTAGATGTGCTTTAGTTATTGCACATCTAAGTGAATGAATTAAGCATAGAGAAAAAGAGAAAAGAAAAAAAAATATCCACACGAATCTCAACATAAGATCAATGACATAGGACTTAGATGTGCAATACTTATAGCACATCTAGATGTGCTTTAGCAAAACTGATTACTATAGGGGTTGCTTTTACTCCCTCTACAACAATAAGGATTTCCCTGAAATAAATAAATAAATAAATTTCAACCTATGCAACATATATAACATTGGAAATAGTCAAAGGTGGTCACTAACTTAATTAACACATCTTATTGTTTAGACACCAATTAGAACAACTTTTTATTCATCAGTTTGGTGAAAATATATTTTTCTATACTCCCTCCATTCCAAAAATAATAATAATTGAAGTTTAAAGTGCGACCAAGTTTAAAGACAAATATATTAACATCTACAAAACTAAACTATTTGCATTATATTCGTCACAAAATGTATTCCCATTCTATATGTTGTATTTGATTTTAATCTTGATAACATATTTTTCAGTATTACTTGGTCAAACTTGAATACTTTGGATTTACAAATCTAGATCTTCAAATATTCTGGAACAGAGGGAGTAAGTATCTTCAATGGTGCCGGAATCCACTACGCCACAACTGCAGCCCCGTCCCCTGCGCGTCGCCTCTGGCGCACGGGGGAAACCCTAATCGCGCCGCGATCGCCTCGCTCCTCTCCTCTCCGCTTGCGCCGCCGGGGACACCGCGGCCCGCGTGGTCCCCAGGGAAGGTCGCGGCGGGGCGTCCTCGTCGTTCTCACGCAGATCTCGCGACGGCCGGTGGCGCGCGGCGGAGTTCCGCCGGTGGCTGGCGCCTGCTGCCCGTGGGGCGGCGTCCCTCACGGCGGCGGGGCTGCCCCTGAACGGCGCTTGGTGGTGGCCACGTGGCGGCGCGCGGGTGGGCCAAATCTGGGCTTCCGGTCTGCGTCCTCATCGTGGCAGCGCTTGCCGTTGCCCTCGGTCATGAGGCGTGGTGTGGGACGGGCCGAGCGCCGGTGGTGCTGGCCAGGACGCACACTGGTAGCGCCCTACTTCATATCGCGTCGTCTCGCTGGCCAATGGTGGTGGTCATCTTCTTCGTCAGAGATGGCCGGCCAGATGCTTGGTGATCGGATCTCGGGATCCATCATCTAGTCCCGGCTGCGAGTTGGGGAAACATGGTTTCCGGTGAAAACCGAGCCGTTGGCAGGCGATGGCGGCGTTCTACGCCGTTACCTTGATGGAGGCATCGTCGTGTAACTACTGTCGACCCACTCGTGCTGCTCTGGGGAAACCCTAGGATCTGGTGTTCCAGATAGGATGATTGCGGCACTGCGGTGTCGTTTCTCTCTTGGGAGCATCGTTTGTGGAGCAGCACTGGAAGTCAGAGGCAGGAGGTGGAGCGGCTTCCTCTTGCACGGAGATTCGGTGGAGATGTCAAGTCATGCCTGACCGATAGGTGCTACGCTTTGTCATGCCTGGTCGGCAGGTGCTACGCACGACAGATTCTTCAAAGACTTCAAGCTGTGTCGGCTGGTGGTACTTGGCAGCATGGTGCTGAGATGTATCAGTGGCGACCGCGACGTGCTCAGCTGTTTGCGCGCAGGGAGGAGGTGACGTTGGGCGCCGTGGTGGTGTCGACGATAGCTAGACCGAGCAAGGTTGATGCATCAGTACAGTTCTGAAGATGGAGCGGTGGCAGTTGGCGGCGGCGGCCTCTGAGAGCACGCCGGACCGGCAAGACCCATGCCCGGCAGGCATCCTGGATGGGTCCTCAGGTCTTAGATGTTAGGTTTGGCTGCGATGTTTGTTTGGTATTAGGCCCAGGCTATCTGCGCCCCTTCATCAACTGGATAGTTGTAGCGACAGTTTGTTGCTTAGACGGCAGCTTTAGTCTTACTGTGATATTACTTTGCAAGGTCTTGTGAGAATAATTAATAATGTGGCCATATGCATCACCCAGATGAAGAGGCCGGGGGTCATCCTCCTTTTCTAAAAAAACTATCTTCAATGGGGATTTTTTTTATTATGTTGGCATAACTACATAGTGATACACAAATCCTATTCTTTTGTTCTTTCAATGAAATTAAAACTTGCATTACACCCAATATTTCTCGCCTCAACTAATATCGCCAGAGCGTGAAAATTGACAAAAAAACCATTTGTATGGCTAACGCCGGATCGCTGGATTCGGCGCTTGGAGATCTACGATGGATTCTTCTCGATCCTCCTTCATGGTGGGTTGGACCCCATGGCTCTTTCATCTCTGCAGGTTCCGGTTCGTGGTCCATTGCCGGATCCAGAGCCGACGGAGTTTTGGTGGTATAGGATGGGGACCGGAGCAAACTTTGACCAGCTTGTTCGGTCCGGCATCGGTGACGTCTCTCAACGCTGTTACCCTCCATGGAGGCGATGTCGAGGTCTATCCTATCCATCTCCGAACCCCTCCCGGACGGAAGTCCAAAATTCAGTCTGGATTGGGTGGCAGCGACGTCCTTTGCGTCGTACCCTCCATGGAGGCGCCGTCTTGGGAGGTTCTGATGTTCGGCGGAGAGATGTGATGACCCACAAGTATAGGGGATCTATCATAGTCCTTTCGATAAGTAAGATTGTCGAACCCAACGAGGAGCAGAAGGAAATGATAAGCGGTTTTCAGCAAGGTAATTTCTGCAAATCTTTGAAATAAGTGGTAACAGATAGTTTTGTGATAAGATAATTTGTAACGAGCAGCGAGTAACAAAAGTAAATAAAGTGCAGCTAGGTGGCCCAATCCTTTTGTAGCAAAGGACAAGCCTGGACAAACTCTTATATAAAGAAAAGCGCTCCCGAGGACACATGGGAATTATCGTCAAGCTAGTTTTCATCACGTTCATATGATTCGTGTTCGGTACTTTGATAATTTGATATGTGGGTGGACCGGTGCTTGGGTGCTGTTCTTACTTGAACAAGCATCCCACTTATGATTAACAACTATTGCAAGCATCCGCAACTACAACAAAAGTATTAAGGTAAACCTAACCATAGCATGAAACATATGGATCCAAATCAGCCCCTTACGAAGCAACACATAAACTATGGTTTAAGCTTATGTCACTCTAGCAACCCATCATCTACTTATTACTTCACAATGCCTTCCTCTAGGCCCAAATAATGGTGAAGTGTTATGTAGTCGACGTTCACATAACACCACTAGAGGCTAGACAACATACATCTCATCAAAATATCGAACGAATACCAAATTCACATGAATACTAATAGCAAGACATCTCCCATGTCCTCAGGAACAAACGTAACTACTCACAAAGCATATTCATGTTCATAATCAGAGGGGTATTAATATGCAGAAAGGATCTGAACATATAATCTTCCACCAAATAAACCAACTAGCATCAACTACAAGGAGTAATCAACACTACTAGCAACCTACTAGTACCAATCCGGACTTGGAGACAAGAATTGGATACAAGAGATGAACTAGGTTTGGAGAGGAGATGGTCTTTGGTGAAGATGTTGATGGAGATTGCCCTCTCCCGATGAGAGGAGCGTTGGTGATGACGATGGTGATGATTTCCCCCTCCCGGAGGGAAGTGTCCCCGGCAGAACAGCTCTACGAGAGTCCTAGATTGGTTCCGCCAAGGTTCCGCCTCGTGGCGGCGGAGTCTCGCCCCGAAAAGTTGCTTATGATTTTTTCCTTGACGAAAGACTTCATAAAGCAGAAGATAGCCACCGGAGAGCCAACAGGGGGCCCACGAGGCAGGGGGCGCGCCCTGGAGGGTAGGGCGCGCCCCCACCCTCGTGGCCAGGTGGGTCCCCCTCTGACGTACTTCTTCCGCTCAATATTTTTTATTATTACCAAAAATGACTTTCGTGGAGTTTCAGGACTTTTTGAGTTGTGCAGAATAGGTCTCTAATATTTGCTCCCTTTCCACGAATTCCAAATTGCCGGCATTCTCCCTCCTTATGTAAACCTTGTGAAATAAGAGAGAATAGGCATAAGTATTGTGACATAACGTGTAACAACAGCCCATAATGCAATAAATATCGATATAAAAGCATGATACAAAATGGACGTATCAACTCCCCCAAGCTTAGACCTCGTTTGTCCTCAAGCGGAAGCCGATAACGATAAATATGTCCACATGTTTAGAGGTAGAGGTGTCTATAAAATAAAATACGGACATGAGGGCATCATGATTATTCTCATAATAGCAACATATATGGATATTGTCATATGATTTCTTATGCTCAAGTAATAATCTATTCACAATACCAAAGTACGAATCATAAACTTTATTGAGAACCAACAAACTATAATCTCGGTCATTGAAGCAATTGCAATTTATCATAACATCAGAAAGAATCTATGTCAGAGCTTTCTAGCAAGTCCACATACTCAACTATCATTTGGTCTTTCATAATTGCTAACATCACGCAATACTTGTGGTTACGGAGTTTTAATTGGACACAGAGAAAGATAGGGGCTTATAGTTTCGCCTCCCAACCATTTACCTCAAGGGTAATGTCAACAATAATAACTCATGCTCCCCTATATCCAATTAGATATATGTATCAGGATCTTTCCAACACCCCGTGCTTGCCAAAGGATAAAATGTAAAAAGGAAAGGTGAAGATCACCATGACTCTTGCATAAGGTAGTAGAATATAGTAAAATATAGGCCCTTCGCAGAGGGAAGCAGAGGTTGCCATGCGCTTTTATGGTTGGATGCACAAAATTTTAATGTGAAAGAACGTCACTTTATATTGCCCCTTGTGATATGAACCTTTATTATGCAGTCCGTTGCTTTTATTTCTTCCACATCACAAGATCGTATAAAGCTTATTTTCTCCCACACTGATAAGTCATACATATTTAGAGAGCAATTTTTATTGCTTGCACCGATGACAACTTACTTGAAGGATCTTACTCAATTCATAGGTAGGTATGGTGGACTCTCATGGCAAAACTGGTTTAAGGTTTTTGGAAGCACAAGTAGTATCTCTACTTGGTGCTGAGAATTTGGCTAGCATGAGAGGGAAAGGCAAGCTCAACATGTTGGATGATCCATGACAATATACTTTATCTTAGATATAAGAAAACATAACTTATTACGTTGTCTTCCTTGTCCAACGTCAACTCTTTAGCATGTCAAATTTTAATGAGTGCTCCCAATCATAAAAGATGTCCATGATAGTATATTTGTATGTGAAACCTCTCTTTCTTTATTACTTCCTATTAATTGCAACGATGACCAAAGCTATGTTTGCCAACTCCCAACAACTTTTAATCATCATACTCTTTCTATGTGAAGTCATTACTCTCAATAAGATCAATATGAACTCTTTATTTCTTTTTATCTTTTTCTCTTTTACTCACTCAAGATCATGGCAAAATAATCAAGCCCTTTACTCAACACTAATATTTATTATATAGCTCACGGACTCGATTACATAGAGAGATCATAAAGCGAAACTCAAAACTAGATCATACCAAAACTTTATTCTACTAGATCAAGATACTACTAAAAGGATCGAACTAAGAAAAACGGTAAAGAAAGGAGTGTGATGGTGATACGATACCGGGGCACCTCCCCCAAGCTTGGCAGTTGCCAAGGGGAGTGCCCATACCCATGTGATTATGTCTCCTTCGCTGGTGAAGAAGATGATGGTTTAGTTGATGGCGTAGTCTTCTTCCTTAATTTGCGCTTGAGGACAGAATTTTGATCCCTCAAGCCATTAATCTCCTACTCTAGGCTTAATATATTTTTGCATAATTCCTTCTTGTTTTCCTGCAAGAGATGAAAAGGGATAAACTCGATCTTAATTTTCTTTGTGATAACCCACAAGTATAGGGGATCGCAATAGTTTTCGAGGGTAGAGTATTCAACCCAAATTTATTGATTCGACACAAGGGGAGCCAAAGAATATTCTCAAGTATTAGCAGCTGAGTTGTCAATTCAACCACACCTGGAAACTTAGTATCTGCAGCAAAGTGTTTAGTAGCAAAGTAATATGATAGTGGTGGTAACGGTAACAAAAGTAAAGACAGCAAAAGTAATGTTTTTGGTATTTTTGTTGTGATTGTAACTGTAGCAACGGAAAAGTAAATAAGCGAGAACCAGTATATGGAAAGCTTGTAGCCACCGGATCAGTGATGGATAATTATGCCGGATGTGGTTCGTCATGTAACAGTCATAACATAGGGTGACACAGAACTAGCTCCAATTCATCAATGTAATGTAGGCATGTATTCCGTAAATAGTCATACGTGCTTATGGAAAAGAACTTTCATGGCATCTTTTGTCCTACCCTCCCGTGGCAGCGGGTCCTATTGAAACTAAGGGATATTAATGCCTCCTTTTAATAGAGAACCGGAACAAAGCATTAGCACATAGTGAATACATGAACTCCTCAAACTATGGTCATCACCGAGAAGTATCCCGATTATTGTCACTTCGGGGTTGTCGGATCATAACACATAATAGGTGACTATAGGCTTGCAAGATAGGATCAAGAACACACATATATTCATGAAAACATAATAGGTTCAGATCTGAAATCATGGCACTCGGGCCCTAGTGACAAGCATTAAGCATAGCAAAGTCATAGCAACATCAATCTCAGAACATAGTGGATACTAGGGATCAAACCCTAACAAAGCTAACTCGATTACATGATAAATCTCATCCAACCCATCACCGTCCAGCAAGCCTCACGATGGAATTACTCACGACGGCGGTGAGCATCATGAAATTGGTGATGGAGGATGGTTGATGATGACGACGGCGACGAATTCCCTCTCCGGAGCCCGAGCGAACTCCAGATCGGCCCTCCCGAGAGAGATTAGGGCTTGGCGGCGGCTCCGTATCGTAAACGTGATGATTTCTTCTTTTGATTTTTTCTCCGAAAGCAAATATATGGAGTTGGAGTTGGCGTCGGAGGGTCTCCAGGGGGCCCACGAGGTAGGGGGCGCCCGGGGGGGGGGGCGCCCCCACCCTCGTGGACAGGGTGTGCCCCTGGTCTTCATCTTTGGCGAGGATTTTTTATTATTTTTATAAGGCATCCCGTGGAGTTTCAGGTCATTCCGAGAACTTTTGTTTTACGCACATAAAACAACATCATGGCAATTCTTTGAAAACAGCGTTAGTCCGGGTTAGTTCCATTCAAATCATACGAGTTAGAGTCCAAAACAAGGGCAAAAGTGTTAGGAAAAGTAGATCTGACGGAGACGTATCAACTCCCCCAAGCTTAAACCCTTGCTTGTCCTCAAGCAATTCAGTTGAAAAACTGAAAGAGAAAAAGAAAAACTTTTACAAACTCTGTTTGCTCTTGTTGTTGTACTTATGTCAAGCCAGCATTCAGGTTTTCAGCAAAGATCATAACTAACCACATTTGCAATAACTCCTAGGTCTCATGTTTACTCAAATCAATAACATTATCAGCTAGCAAGCCATAATAATAAATCTCGGATGACAACACTTTCTCAAAACAATCATAATATGATATAACAAGATGGTATCTCGCTAGCCCTTTCTGAGACCGCAAAACATAAATGCAGAGCACCTTCAAAGATCAAGGACTGACTAGACATTGTAATTCATGGTAAAAGAGATCCAATCATAGTCATACCCGATATAAATTAACAATAATGAATGCAAATGACAGTTGTGCTCTCCAGCTAGTGCTTTTTAATAAGAGGGAGATGACTCAACATAAAAGTAAATAGATAGGCCCTTCGCAGAGGGAAGCAGGGATTTGTAGAGGTGCCAGAGCTCGGTTTTGAAATAGAGATAAATTATATTTTGAGCGGCATACTTTCACTGTGAACATAACAACTAAGAGATGACGATATCTTCCATGCTAAAGAAATTATAGGCGGTTCCCAAACAGAATGGTAAAGTTTATACTCCCCCTCCTCCACAAGCATCAATCCATGGCTTGCTCGAAACAACGAGTGCCTCCAACATTCAATGGGTCCCAGGGGGAGTTTTGTTTGCAATTATTTTGATTTAGTTTGCATAAAGCATGGGACTGGGCATCCCGGTGACCAGCCATTTTCTCGTGAGTGAGGAGCGGAGTCCACTCCTCTTGAGAATAACCCGCCTAACACAGAAGATAAGGGCAACACTAGTTGATATATGAGCTATTCGAGCATGCAAAATAGAATGTTTATTTGAAGGTTTAGAGTTTGGCACATACAAATTTACTTGGAACGGCAGGTAGATACCGCATATAGGAAGGTATGGTGGACTCATATGGAATAACTTTGGGGTTTAAGATTGGATGCACAAGCAGTATTCCGCTTAGTACAAGTGAAGGCTAGAAAAAGGCGGGAAGCGACCAACTAGAGAGCGACAACAGTCTTGAACATGCATTAAAATTAATAAACATTGAATACAAGCATGACTAGGATATAATCCACCATGAACATAGATATCGTGAAGGCTATGTTGATTTGTTTCAACTACATGCGTGAACATGTGCCAGGTCAAGTCATTTAAATCATTCAAAGGAGGATACCACCCTATCATACCACATCATAATCATCTCAATAGCATGTTGGCATGCAAGGTAAACCATTATAACTCATAGCTAATCAAGCATGGCACAAGCAACTATGATCTCTAATTGTCATTGCAAACATGTTTATTCATAATAAGCTGAATCAAGAACGACGGACTCATCATATTTACAAAAAACAAAAGAGGTCGAGTTCATACCAGTTTTTCCATCTCAGCCAGTCCATCATATATCATCATAATTGTCTTTCACTTGCACGACCGAACGATGTGAATAATAATAAGAGTGCATGTGCACTGGACTAAGCTGGAATCTGCAAGCATTCAATAAACAGGAGAAGACAAGGCAATATGGGCTCTTGGTTAAATCAATAATGATGCATATAAGAGCCACTACGACAATTTAATCATGGTCTTCTCCTACTGACCCCCAAAGAAAAGAAAAGAAATAAAAATTATTTACACGGGAAAGCTCCCAACAAGCAAAAGAAGAACAAGAAATATTTTTGGGTTTTCTTTTTTAATTGGTACTACTACAGCAGGAAAAATAAACTACTACTAATTTTTTTTATTTTTCTTAAGGTTTATTAAACACACAAGAAGAAAGCAGGAAAAAGAAAATAAACTAGCATGGATATTACAGTGAAAGAGTATGAGCACCGACATCTAGCAATGAGTGTGTGAACATGAATGTAATGTCGGTGAGAAATCGTTCTCCCCAAGCTTAGGCTTTTGGCCTAAGTTGGTCTATTGCCAGGGATAGCCTGACGGATACCCGTAGGTGTAGCTAGGGTTGTACTGCGATGCAGCCGCTATCGCCTCCTGAGCTGCAGCGTGGCGTCGAGCTGCCTCCGCTCTCATCTGGTACTCATCTGCCTCCTCTCTGGTAATAATGTATCTCCCTTTTGTCTGAAAATCAAAGAAGGCAGGAGCAGGAAGAGTAACATGGACAACATGTCGTTTGTTAAAGATTAGTCGATACTGGAGAGGTGGTTCAGTCCTCTCAACAAACTGGTGAGAAACCATAGAATCAAAATCTAAATAAGTAGGGGGTAACTCCATGTCACCCTCACGAATGTCTATCTCAAGAAAATTAGCTAAACAGGTTGCATAAATTCCTCCAAAAAAATCTCCGTTATGTCTATTATGATGCAACCTACGGGCTACAATTGCTCCCATATGATAAGATTGGTCTCCTAACACAACACTTCTGAGAATGTTGAGATCAGGAGCACACATGTGACATGCTTCATCCTTCGCATTTATGCATCTACCTATAAAGAGAGCAAAATAATGTATAGCAGGAAAGTGAATGCTCCCTATAGTGGCTTGTGTTATATCTCTAGATTCCCCCACAGGTATTCTAGCAAGAAAGTCTCTATATTCAGATTTCGGGGATCCCGATACTACCCCAAGATGGAAGTTTGCAAGCAAAAGTGAAATCCTCTAAGTCCATGGTATAAGATTTGTCATAAAGGTCAAACATGGTGAAGGAGAATTACGTGAAGATGAAAACTCAAACCTCCCACAAATGAACTTGTGAGATCATGATACTGGGGGCATTTGTCAGCTTCAAAGTCCTCAAGACCGGTATTACGCAAATATGCGTTAAATTCTTCTTTGATTCCCGCTTGATCCATAACATTTTCCGAAGGCCATTCACAGGGCCTCACAGGAGCGTCTCTTGGTGGTTCCTCGTCAGCATCACACATTGCAAGCCTGGGACCTTGCTTCCTTGAAGAACCACCTTGGAACATCTTCCTAAACATATTGTTTTCTCTGAAAAAATTCTGAAATTTTTAGTAACTTCAAACAAAAGTGAACCAACTTTAATAAAACTGATAGCAACTACTCATACAAGTGCCTAGAGCATATATCAAGCATTATAACTACTTGGAACCATATAAATTTGACATGCAAGCTCAAGAACATGGTCACCTATGCAGCACAAATTTGCAAAGAATAAAGCACTAGAACAAAAACTAATTGGACCAATGGAGGAGTCACGTACCAAGGAACAATCTCTCCAAGCAGTTTTGCGAGAGGTTCTTTGAGCAAGGAGATCGAAAATCACAGCAAAAGTGGCTGGAACACGAGCTTGAGTTGGTTTTCCGGGTTTGTGTGAGGCAGAGGAAGAAGATGGGTGAAGGGATAAGTGGAGGAGGGCCACCGTGGGCCTACGAGGCAGGGGGCGCGCCCAGGGGTGTAGGGCACGCCCTCCACCCTCGTGGCAAGGTGGAAGCTCCCCCCGCGGTAAATTTTGCACTAAAAATCCTCAAATATTCCCGAAAAAATCATACTAAATTGGCATGGCATTCTGAGGACTTTTATTTTCGGGATATTTTTATATTGCACGGATAAATCGGGAGACAGACAGAAAAATACTATTTTACTTTATTTCTACTAAAGAACAGAAAATATAAAGAGGGTACAGAAGGTTGTGCTTCTAGTTTCATTCATCTCATGCTCATCAAAAGGAATCCACTAACAAGGTTGATCAAGTCTTGTTAACAAACTCATTCCGATTAACATGGAACCGGAGAAATTTCGAATAACACTATGTTACCTCAACGGGGATATGGACATCCCCAATAATAAGTATATCATATTTTTTCTTGACAGTAGGGAGAGGAAATTCAAAACCTCCAAATATAATCGATGGAATTTTTCCAATAGAGTTGATACTATGAACTTGAGGTTGTTTCCTCGGAAAGTGTACCGTATGCTCATTATCATTAACATGAAAAGTGACATTGCCTTTGTTACAATCAATAATAGCCCCTGCAGTGTTAAGGAAAGGTCTTCCAAGAATAATATACATACTATCATCCTCGGGAATATCAAGAATAACAAAGTCCGTTAAAATAATAACGTTTGCTACCACAACAGGCACATCCTCACAAATACCGACAGGTATAGCAGTTGATTTATCATCCATTTGCAAAGATATTTCAGTAGGTGTCAACTTATTCAAGTCAAGTCTACGATATAAAGAGAGAGGCATAACACTAACACCGTCTCCAAGATCACATAAAGCAGTTTTAACATAATTTCTCTTAATGGAGCATGGTATAGTAGGTACTCCTGGATCTCCAAGTTTCTTTGGTATTCCACCCTTAAAAGTATAATTAGCTATCATGGTGGAAATTTCAGCTTCCGATATCTTTCTTTTATTTGTAACAATATCTTTCATGTATTTAGCATAAGGATTCATTTTGAGCATATCAGTCAATCGCATACGCAAAAAGATGGGTCTAATCATTTCAGCAAAGCGCTCAAAATCCTCATCATCCTTTTTCTTGGATGGTTTGGGAGGAAAAGGCATGGGTTTCTGAACCCATGGTTCTCTTTCTTTACCATGTTTCCTAGCAATGAAGTCTCTTTTTATCATAACGTTGATTCTTTGATTGTGGGTTATCAAGATCAACAACAGGTTCAACTTCTACATCATTATCATTACTAGGTTGAGCATCATCATGAACATCATCATTAACATTTTCACTAGGTTCATGTTCATTACCAGATTGTGTTTCAGCATCAGACATAGAGATATCATTTGGATTATCAGGTGATTCAGCAACAGGTTCACTAGAAGTTTGCACAGTTCTATCATTTTTCTTTTTCTTCCTTTTAGAAGAACTAGGCATATCAATGTTATTTCTCTGAGAATCTTGCTCGATTCTCTTAGGGTGGCCTTCAGGATACAAAGGTTTCTGAGTCATTCTACCAGTTCTAGTAGCCACTCTAACAGCATAATCATTTTTCTTACTATTCATTTCATCAAGCACTTCTTTCTGAGCTTTAAGTACTTGCTCTACTTGAGTGGTAACCATAGAAGCATGTTTGCTAACAAGCTTAAGTTCACCTCTAATATTAGCCATATAATCACCCAAGCGTTTAATCATAAATGTATTCTGTTTTAATTGTCTACCAAAATAAGCATTAAAGTCATCTTGCTTAAACATAAAGTTATCAAACTCATCCAAGCAATCGACTAGCAATTTTAGTAGGAGGGACTTGACTTTATCATATCTATAGAGAGAATTTACCTTTACTACCTATGTCGGCATATCGGGATCGGGGAGGTTCTTGATGAATAAAGAATTGAGATCATACACTTCTTCAACAAAGCGGTAGATTAAGACCATGAATTTCTTCAATAGGAGGTAAATTCTTAACATCTTGACTTTAATACCTTTTTCTTTCATAGATTTCTTTGCCTCTTGCATATCTTCAGGACTGAGAAATAGAACACCTCTCTTCTTCGGAGTTGGTTTAGGAATAGGCTCAGTAATTGGCTCGGGAGGTGCCCAATTATTTTCATTTGTCAACATATTATTCAATAGAATTTTAGCTTCATTCGGTGTTCTTTCCTAAAAGAGAACCAGCACAACTATCCGAGTAATCTCGAAGCATCGGTTAGTCCATTATAAAAGATATCAAGTATTTCAGGTTTCTTAAGAGGATGATCAGGCAAAGCATTAAGTAACTTGAGAAGCCTCCCCAAGCTTGTGGGAGACTCTCTTCTTCAATTTGCACAAAATTATATATATCCCTCAAAGCAGCTTGTTTCTTATGAGCAGGGAAATATTTAGCAGAGAAGTAATAAATCATATCCCGGGGACTACGCACACAACCAGGATCAAGAGAATTAAACCATATCTTAGCATCACCCTTTAATGAGAACGGAAATATTTTGAGTATATAAAAGTAGCGCGATCTCTCATCATTAGTAAACAGGGCAGCTATATCATTTAACTTAGTAAGATGTGCCACAACAGTTTGATTCATAGCCATAAAAGGATCAGATTCAACCAAAGTAAATATATCGGGATCAACAGACAATTCAAAATCCTTATCACGAACACAGATAGGTGAAGTAGCAAAAGCAGGGTCAGGTCTCATCCTATCTCTAAGAGATTCTTTACTGCATTTAACTAGCAGCCTCTTAAGTTCATATCTATCCAGGCAAAAGTAGCTGCAGAAGATTCCGCATCAAAAAGATAACCCTCAGGAATAGCAGGCATATCCTCATCATCACTTTCATCATTGTATTCAGTTTCAATAGTTTCTCTTTCTCTAGACCTAGAAATTTGTTCATCTAGAAATTCACCAAGGGGCACAGTAGTATCAAGCATAGAAGTAGTTTCATCATAAGTGGCATGCATAGCAGAAGTGGCATCATCAATAACATGCGACATATCGGAACGGATAGCAGAAGCAGGTTTAGGTGTCGCTAGCTTACTCATAACAGAAGGTGAATCAAGTGCAGAGCTAGATGGCAGTTCCTTACCTCTCCTCGTAGTTGAGGGATAAATTGTTGTCTTAGCGTCTTTCAAGTTCTTCATAGTGTCCAGCAGATATAAATCCCAAGTGACTCAAAGAATAGAGCTGTGCTCCCGACATGCGCCTTGAGAAAAAGGTCTTGATAACCCACAAGTATAGGGGATCGCAACAATTTTCGAGGGTAGAGTATTCAACCCAAATTTATTGATTTGACACAAGGGGAGCCAAAGAATATTCTCAAGTATTAGTAGCTGAGTTGTCAATTCAACCACACCTGAAACTTAGTATCTGCAGCAATGTGTTTAGTAGCAAAGTAATATGATAGTGGTGGTAACGGTAACAAAAGTAAAGACAGCAAAAGTAATGTTTTTGGTATTTTTGTAGTGATTGTAACAAGAGTAACGGAAAAGTAAATAAGCGAGAACCAAAGATATGGAAAGCTCAGAGGCACCGGATCGATGATGGATAATAATGCAGGATGTGGTTCGTCATGTAACAGTCATAACATAGGGTGACACAGAACTAGCTCCAATTCATCAATGTAATGTAGGCATGTATTCCGTAAATAGTCATACATGCTTATGGGAAAGAACTTGCATGCCATCTTTTGTCCTACCCACCCGTGGCAGCGGGGTCCTATTGGAAACTAAGGGATATTAAGGCCTTCTTTTAATAGAGAACCGGAACAAAGCATTAGCACATAGTGAATACATGAACTCCTCAAACTATGGTCATCACCGAGAAGTATCCCGATTATTGTCACTTTGGGGTTGTCGGATCATAACACATAATAGGTGACTATAGACTTGCAAGATAGGATCAAGAACACACATATATTCATGAAAACATAATAGGTTCAGATCTGAAATCATGGCACTCGGGCCCTAGTGACAAGCATTAAGCATAGCAAAGTCATAGCAACATCAATCTCAGAACATAGTGGATACTAGGGATCAAAACCTAACAAAGCTAACTCGATTACATGATAAATCTCATCCAACCCATCACCGTCCAGCAAGCCTACGATGGAATTACTCACGCACGGCGGTGAGCATCATGAAATTGGTGATGGAGGATGGTTGATGATGACGACGGCGACGAATCCCCCTCTCCGGAGCCCCGAACGGACTCCAGATCAGCCCTCCCGAGAGAGATTAGGGCTTGGCGGCGGCTCCGTATCATAAAACGTGATGATTTCTTCTCTCTGATTTTTTTCTCCCCGAAAGCCAATATATGGAGTTGGAGTTGGCGTCCAAGGGTCTCCAGGGGGCCCACGAGGTAGGGGGCGCGCCCAGGAGAGGGGGCGCGCCCCCCACCCTCGTGGACAGGGTGTGGGGCCCCTGGTCTTCATCTTTGGCAAGGATTTTTTATTATTTTTTATAAGGCATCCCGTGGAGTTTCTGGTCATTCCGAGAACTTTTGTTTTCTGCACATAAAACAACATCATGGCAATTCTGCTGAAAACAGCGTCAGTCCAGGTTAGTTCCATTCAAATCATACAAGTTAGAGTCCAAAACAAGGGCAAAAGTGTTTGGAAAAGTAGATACGACGGAGACGTATCACTTTGCTCTATCAGGGAGGCTTGACTTTTTGAACTCCACATGCATGTCCCCAGGTTGGGGTAACGAGACTTCATCCTCATCTGAGCTCGTCTCCTCCTTTCTCTTGGGCTCATAGTCCTCTTCTTCTTCCGTAGTCCAGCCACAATACTCCACATCTCCATAGACCTTACGGTTTGTAAGGTAATCAACCACATAACTTTCCCCTTCCGGATCCTGGGACGACATGTTGCTCTAATCTGCAGCAGGACAGCTCGAAACGAAAACAGAGGATAATTGCGTGATACAGGAGTCAAAACCTTCGGGAGATTATATGATGAATTTTTACCGACCAAATTACGTATCGTGCAAGAAAATGGAGTCCGGAGAGCGCACGAGGTGCCCACGAGGTAGGGGGCGCGCCCTCCACCCTCATGGGGCCCTCGTGTCCTTCCCGGACTGCTTCTTATTTTTCTATTTTTCTAAATATTCCAAAACAGAGAAATATTACCTTAAAAACTGTTTTGGAGTCGGTTTACTTACCATACCACATACCTATTCCTTTTCGGAGTCTGAAACGCGTTAGGAAAGTGTCCCTTTATGTATTACTCCGGGGTTACAGTTTCTATAACATTGGTTTCAACATTTATGGGATTACCTGAGATATAATGTTTGATTCTTTGACCGTTCACCACCTTCGGATTTGTGCCTTCGAAGTTGTTGATTTTTACGGCACCGGAACGATAGACCTCCTCGATAACGTAGGGGCCTACCCATTTAGAGAGAAGTTTTCCTGCAAAAAATGTTAAATGAGAGTTTTATAGCAATACATAATCACCTACATTAAACTCACGCTTTTGTATCCTTTTGTCATGGCATCTTTTAACTTTTTCTTTAAACAACTTGGCATTTTCATAAGCTTGGGTTCTCCATTCATCAAGTGAGCTAATGTCAAATAACCTCTTCTCACCGCAAGTTTGAAATCATAGTTGAGCTCTTTAATAGCCCAAGATGCCTTATGTTCTAGTTCGAGAGGTAAGTGACATGCTTTTCCATAGACCATTTTATACGGAGACATACCCATAGGATTTTTATATGCAGTTCTATAGGCCCATAATGCATCATCAAGTTTCTTGGACCAATTCTTTCTAGATCTATTGACAGTCTTTTGCAAAATTAATTTGAGCTATCTATTACTCAATTCTACTTGACCACTAGACTGTGGGTGATAAGGAGATGCAATTCTATGATTGACATCATACTTAGCAAGCATTTTACGGGAAGCACCATGAATAAAATGTGAACCACCATGTCATTAAATATCTAGGGACTCCAAACCTCGGAAAAATAACTTCTTTAAGCATCTTAATAGCTTCTACCCACTTAGTAACGTAATCAACAGCAACTAGAATATGTGTATATCCGTTAGAGGCAGGAAAAGGTCCCATATAATCAAAACCCCAAACATCAAATGGTTCAATAACAAGTGAATAGTTCATAGGCATTTCTTGACGTCTACTAATATTACCTATTCTTTGGCATTCATCACAAGATAAGACAAACTTACGGGCATCCTTGAAGAGAGTAGGCCAATAAAAACCGGATTGCAATACCTTATGTGCAGTTCTATCTCCAGCGTGGTGCCCTCCATAAGCTTCGGCGTGGCACTTGCGTAGGATCTGTTCCTGTTCATGCCAAGCACACAACGTCTAATAACACCATCTACTCCTTCTTCATAAAGATGTGGGTCATCCCAAAAGTGATGTCTCAAGTCATAGAAAAACTTTTTCTTTTGCTGGTATGTGAAACTAGGTGGTATAAATTTAGCAACAATGTAATTAGCATAATCAACATACCACGGAGTACTACGAGAAGCATTTATGACATTTAATTGCTCATCAGGAAAGCTATCATTAATAGGTAGTGGGTCATCAAGAACATTTTCTAACCTAGACAAGTTATGCGCAACGGGGTTCTCAACTCCCTTTCTATCAACAATATGCAAATCAAATTCTTGTAGCAAGAGAACCCATCTAATGAGTCTAGGTTTAGCATCTTTCTTTTCCATAAGATATTTAATAGCATCATGATCCATGTGAATAGTTACTTTAGAATCAACAATATAAGGTCTGAACTTATCACAAGCAAATACAACTGCTAAGAACTCCTTTTCAGTAGTAGCATAATTTCTCTGAGCATTGTCTAGAGTTTTACTAGCATATTGAATAACATTTAATTTTTTATCAACTCTTTGTCCTAGAATAGCACCTACATCATAATCACTAGCATCACACATAATTTCAAAGGGTAAATTCCAATCAGGTGGCTGAACAATAGGTGCAGAGATCAATGCCTTCTTAAGTATTTCAAATGCTTCTACAAAATCATCATCAAAGACAAATGGTATATCTTTTTGTAATAAATTAGTCAGAGATCGAGAAATTTTTGAGAAGTCCTTAATGAACCTCCTATAAAATCCGGCATGGCCAAGGAAACTTCTTATAATGTCCTTGGGACATGGCATCTTTTCAATAGCATCAACCTTGGCTTTATCAACCTCAATACCTCTTTCAAAAACTTTATGCCCCAAGACAATACCTTGATTAACCATAAAGTGTCACTTTTCCCAATTCAATACAAGATTAGTTCCTTCACATCTCTGCAAAACTCGATCAAGGTTGCTCAAGCAATCATCAAAAGAGGATCCATAGACGGAAAAGTCATCCATGAAAACCTCACAAATCTTTTCACAAAAATCAGAGAATATAGCCATCATGCATCTTTGAAAGGTAGCAGGTGCATTACATAAACCAAAAGGCATACGTCTATAAGCAAAAGTACCAAAAGGGTAGGTAAAGGTAGTCTTAGATTGATCATTAGCTGACACAGGTATTTGAGAGAAACCAGAATAACCATCTAGAAAGCAATAATGTGTATGTTTGCATAATCTTTCTAGCATTTGATCGATAAAAGGTAAGGGGTAATGATCTTTTTAGTAGCCTTATTTAATTTAGAAATCAATTACCATCCTATAACCTGTAATAATTCTTTGCGGAATCAATTCATCTTTATCATTAGGAACAACAGTAATACCTCCCTTCTTAGTGACACAATGGACATGACTTACCCACTGACTATTAGCAACGGGATAAATTATACCTTCCTCCAGAAGCTTTAGTATTTCTTTTCTTACCACTTCTTTCATCTTAGGATTCAGCCTTCGTTGATGATCACGAACTGCTTTAGCATCTTCTTCCAAATTTATTTTATGTTGACATAGAGTGGGACTAATGCCCTTAAGATCATCAAGAGTATATCCAATAGCAGCGCGGTGCTTCTTCAGAGTTTTCAATAATCTCTCTTCTTCATGCTCTGAAAGGTTAGCACTAATAATAACATGATATATCTTCTTTTCATCAAGATAAGCATATTTAAGAGTATCAGAGTAACTGTTTAAGATCAAACACGGGATCACCCTTGGGTGGAGGAGGATCCCCCAGGATTTCAATAGGAAAATTTTGTTTCAGAATAGGTTCCTGTTTAAAGAATACTTCATCTATTTCCCTTCTTTCATGCATAAACATATCATTTTCATGGTCTAGCAAATATTGTTCTAAAGGATCACTAGGAGGTACGACAATAGAAGCAAGACCGATAATTTCGTCCTTACTAGGCAATTCTTCTTCACGGTGTTGTCTACTAAATTTGGAGAAATTAAACTCATGAGACATATCACCCAAGCCAATAGTAACAATATTCTTTTCGCAGTCTATTTTAGCATTGACAGTGTTCAAGAAGGGTCTACCAAATATAATGGGACATCAGCTATCTTGTGCGGAACCAAGAACAAGAAAATCAGCAGGATATTTGGTTTTCCCACACAAGACTTCAGCATCTCTAACAATTCCCATTGGTGAAATAGTATCTCTATTGGCAAGTTTAATTGTAACATCGATATCTTCTAACTCAGCAGGTGCAATATCATGCTTAATTTCGTTGTATAAGGCAATAGGTATATCACTAGCACTAGCACCCATATCACATAAGCCATGATAACAATGATCTCCTATTTTAACAGAAATAACAGGCACGGCCACCACAGGTCTATGTTTATCTTTATCACAAGGTTTGGCAATTCTTGCAGTTTCACCGCAGAATTGAATAACATGCCCATCAATATTATCAACCGAGAGATCTTTAACAATAGCAACATTAGGTTCAACTTTAACTTGCTCAGGAGGTGTATAAGTTCTAATATTGCTTTTACGAACCACAGTTGAAGCTTTAGCATGATCCTTTATTCTAACAGGGAAAGGTGGTTTCTCAACGTAAGAAGTAGGAACAATAGGATCATTATAAGTGACAATCTTTTCTTCAACTTTAGTAGGTGCATCTACTTTTACTTCTATGGGAGGATGATATTTAAACCACTTCTCCTTGGGGAGATCAACATAAGTAGCAAAAGATTCACAGAAAGAAGCTACTATCTCGGAGTCAAGTCCATATTTAGTGCTAAACTTACGGAAAATATCGGTATCCATAAAAGATTTAACACAATCAAACTTAGGTGTCATACCTCTCTCCTTACCTTCGTCGAGATCCCAATCTTCAGAGTTGCGTTTAATTCTATCCAATAAATTCCATTTCAATTCAATAGTCTTCATCATAAAAGAGCCAGCACAAGAAGTATCGAGCATGGATTGATTATTATGAGAAAGCCGAGCATAATTTTTTTTGAAGAATTACTTTTCTTGAAAGCTCATGATTGGGGCATGAATACAACATTGATTTAAGCCTCCCCCAAGCTTGAGCGATGCTTTCTCCTTCGCGAGGCCAAAAATTATATATATAATTGCGATCACGATGAACAAGATGCATAGGATAAAACTTCTGATGGAATTCCAATTTCAATCGTTTATAGTTCCATGACCCCGTATCATCACATAGCCTATACCACGTCGATGCATCTTCCTTCAAAGATAAAGGAAAGACCTTCTTCTTAACAACATCATCGGGTATACCTGCAAGCTTAAATAATCCACAAACTTCATCCACAAAGATTAGGTGCTCATCAGAATGCTTTGTTCCATCTCCTAAAAAAGGATTAGCTAGCAGTTTTTCTAATATACCCGAAGGAACTTCAAAGGGAACATTTTCATTTGCAATAGGTTCAGTAGGTTGAGGAGCAACTCTTTGCTCTACTGGTCGGGGTGAAGATACCCCAAACAAGCCCCTCAGAGGATTACTTTCCATAGTAACAAGTGACAATAAATTTCAGCACACTATATAAATTTTTTCTTACCAAATTCCACCTACCAAAGGCGCTTCACTCCTCGGGAACGGCGCCAGAAAAGAGTCTTGATGAACCACAAGTATAGGGGATCTATCATAGTCCTTTTGATAAGTAATTGTGTCGAACCCAACGAGGAGCAGAAGGAAATGATTAGCGGTTTTCAGCAAGGTAATTTCTGCAAGTACTGAAATAAGTGGTAACAGATAGTTTTGTGATAGGATAATTTGTAACGAGTAACAAGTAACAAAAATAAATAAAGTGCAGCACGGTGGCTCAATCCTTTTTGTAGCAAAGGATAAGCCTGGACAAACTCTTATATAAAGAAAACCGCTCCCGAGGACACATGGGAATTATCGTCAAGCTAGTTTTCATCACGTTCATATGATTCGCGTTCGATACTTTGATAATTTGATATGTGGGTGGACCGGTGCTTGGGTGCTGTTCTTACTTGAACAAGCATCCCACTTATGATTAACCTCTATTGCAAGCATCCGCAACTACAACAAAAGTATTAAGGTAAACCTAACCATAGCATGAAACATATGGATCCAAATCAGCCCCTTACGAAGCAACGCATAAACTAGGTTTTAGCTTCTGTCACTCTAGCAACCCATCATCTACTTATTACTTCACAATGCCTTCCTCTAGGCCCAAATAATGGTGAAGTGTTATGTAGTCGACGCTCACATAACACCACTAGAGGCTAGACAACATACATCTCATCAAAATATCGAACAAATACCAAATTCACATGAATACTAATAGCAAGACATCTCCCATGTCCTCAGGAACAAACGTAACTACTCACAAAGCATATTCATGTTCATAATCAGAGGGGTATTAATATGTATAAAGGATCTTAACATATGATCTTCCACCAAATAAACCAACTAGCATCAACTACAAGGAGTAATCAACACTACTAGCAACCTACTAGTACCAATCCCGGACTTGGAGACAAGAATTGGATACAAGAGATGAACTAGGGTTTGGAGAGGAGATGGTGCTGTGAAGATGTTGATGGAGATTGCCCTCTCCCGATGAGAGGAGCGTTGGTGATGACGATGGCGATGATTTCCCTCTCCCGGAGGGAAGTGTCCCCAGAAACAGCTCTGCCGGAGCCCTAGATTGGTTCCGCCAAGGTTCCGCCTCGTGGTGGCGGAGTCTCGTCCCGAAAGGTTGCTTATGATTTTTTCCTTGACGAAAGATTTCATATAGCAGAAGATGGCCACCGGAGAGCCAACAGGGGGCCCACGAGGCAGGGGTGCGCCCTGGCGGTAGGGCGCGCCCCCCACCCTCGTGGCCAGGTGGGTCCCCCTCTGACGTACTTCTTTCGCTCAATATTTTTTATTATTTCCAAAAATGACTTTCATGGAGTTTCAGGACGTTTGGAGTTGTGCAGAATAGGTCTCTAATATTTGCTCCTTTTCCAAATTTCGAATTCCAAATTTGTCGGCATTCTCCCTCCTTATGTAAACCTTGTGAAATAAGAGAGAATAGGAATAAGTATTGTGACATAACGTGTAACAACAGCTCATAATACAATAAATATCGATATAAAAGCATGATGCAAAATGGACGTATCAAGATGTTGTGGGTGATGGACTCCGGTAGCTCCAGCAGCGATGACGGTGTGGAGGTTGCCATGAGGTGCGGCGTTGTTTCTACCGCGTCGATGACAACGAGTATTGGCGGCATGGTGTAGCTGGATATCGACGACAGATGCGGCTAGATGGACGAGCGCAGAGCGGTGGCGCTGTCTGGCGTCATGGTGGCGTCGACAGCTGACCTGGCAAGGTCTTTGCGTCGGTACCTGCTCTGAAGATGGTTAGGTGGATGACGGCTGCGGTAGCCTCGGTGAGTGCGCCGGACCGATGTGTGACCCATTCCCGGTAAGTGGCTGGGATGGGGCAACCGACATTAGATGTTAGGTTTTTGTGCGATGTCTGTTTGGTATTAGGCTAGGACATTTGGCACCCCTGCATCAAGGGAATAGGAGTAGCGACAGGTGTCGCCAAGATGATGGCTTCAGGTTTACTGATGTAATAATTTGTAAGGTCTCTGAAAATAATTAACAAAAATGGCTGCATGCATCGCTCAGATGCAGAGGCCGGGGATAATCCTCCTTTTCTAAAAAGAGAGATGCACCCCTTCGAGAAGCTTCTATACTATTAATACAAATGACAAAAGAAATAAATTGTCCGCTCAAAAAAGAAATTTGTACGAAGCGCATAATGTAGCCAAAACATAAGAACTCTTTAGTGATGCATATATGTAAATCCAAACACAAACGATATCCAATATAAAAACTCCAAACACGAAAACATAGTTATTCAGATACATATATCATATACATCTGCATGTACACGAAAAGGGAAGGAGGGGACAAATTGAGCAGCTGCACCGTGCTACACCACTCAAACATAACGCTGCCGTCCGGAACTAGAGAGTATGCTCTAAACGACACGTACCACGCACGCACTCACACACATGAAATTAAAACTTGCATTACACCCAATATTTCTCGCCTCAACTAATATCGTCAGAGCATGAAATTGAGAAAAAAAGAAAATAAATAACCATTTGTACGGCTAAAGAGATGCGCCCCTTCGAGACGCTATATCTTATTATACTTCCGATCAAACCTGGGCTTTTGGGCCTTCTATACTATTAACATAAATGACAAAAGAAATAAATTGTCCGCTCAAAAAGGAAATTTCTCCGAAGCGCGTAATGTAGCCAAAACATAAGAACTCTTTAGTGATGCACATATGTAAATCCAAACACAAATGCAGTCAAATATAAAAATTCCAAACACGAAAACATAGTTATTCAGATACACATATATCATATACATCTGCATATATGTAAAGGGAAGTAGGGAACAAATTGAGCAGCTGCACCATGCAACACCACTCAAACATAACGCTGCCGTCCGGAACTAGAGAGTATGCTCTAAACCACATGTACCACGCACACACGCACGCACATGTATAATAAAACAATCACACACACATAGTATATAGTTTAATAATACTTTAGATAACGGCACTACGCAGATGCAGCTAGTCCGATCATGGCTTGGCCTCTGGCTCCGGAAAATGGAACTCGGGCTTCGGGGGCAGCTCAGCTTTGGGAAACGGTGGCATTTCGTGCTTCGGGACCTCTGGCACAGCAGGGCGCGGTAACTCAGGCTTCTTTGGCACTTTCGGTACCTCAGGGTGCGGCACATGGGCCTCCTTTGGTACCTCTGGCACCGCATGGTGTGGCATTTCAGGCTTCGGCAACTCTGGCATGGCAGGGCGCGGCAGCTCGTGCTCCTTTGGCACCTCCGGTACGACGACGTGTGGCACTTCCGGCCACCTCAGGCACAACCGGATGTGATAGTTCAGGCTCCGGGAGCTCGGGCATAGCAGGGTGCAGCGGCAGCTCGTGCTTTGGCACCTCCGGCACCATGGGGTGCGGCACTTCAGGCTCCTTTGGTGTCTACGGCACCGCGGGGTGTGGCACTTGGGGAACGAGAGGGTGCGGTAGTTCAGGCTTCGGCAGTTCTGGCATGGCAGGGTGCGGTGGGAGTTCTGGCTTTGGCTGCTCCAGGACGATCGGATGGGGTGGATACTCCTTCTTGGGCACGGCCTCCTCTAGGTGCCGTGCTGCGCTGCTAATGGAGCTGCATGAGAGCAGGAGCGCCATGAGGAAGACAAGGGAGGACATGGTGTTCTTGCGCAGCATGGTGTTCTTGTCTATGTGTATGGATCAGAGGGAGGCAAGTTCTTGCTGTGTGATGGGATGGCTGGGAGATAGGAGAAGGCTGGTATTTATAGCCAAAAATGCTACACCTACATGTGGCGAGTATACATGCATGCATGTTTGAGGTAGACACTAGTAGTGATTTGACTGAATATTGGTGCCTTGGTGGCCTGGTAGGTTACCTGCATCTCAGGTGGTTGTTTACTTTGTGTGTCATCGATCTCTGCCTATCCATCTATCTCTAGTTATGTGTGGTTAAATTAGTTTGGAATATTGAGAAGACACGAGTGATCACATGATATATATGGTCAGTGATACATTTCAAGCTCCAATTGTTTGCTTAGTTTGCTCTACAGAATGGCTCTAAGATTATATATACCAGAACCTGCCGTCCAAATGTTCTCATATCAATACATGCTACTCAGCCTATGCACCGAAATACCTTGTGCTACTACATCGAATCTGAAGGCAAGTATTTTTTTGGGATGATTCGGTAATTGGCCGGTCGGTTCGGCAGCTCAGCTGCACCTATCTGGTCGGTCCGGCTGATCTCCTGAAGACGCCATACATCAGTCACTAGTCAGAGTTGGTGATGGATTGCGCGCGCACGCGTTCGCGTAGGAGCGTCCGTCGCCGACTCGCCGTACCGCCGTGTCAGGTCACTGGCGCACGGTCGTCGTGGTACGGCAGGTGTTACGTCACCACCCACCAGGGAACGATCGAGGCATGTTAATTTCAGTGGCTGTGGTCAGGAAACATCCCGGCGCGCTTAATTTCCGTGTTTGAGATTGCTTTACTCTCTCCATTTTTGTATACAAGACCACAAACTCAGATTACAGGTATCAATGTAAAATTTAATGCTTGCTTTATAAGTCAACTTTTCTTCTTGTTTACTGGGATCATTAATACTCCGCATGCATGCAAAGAAACTGAGTGGAGGAAGTAGCTCACTGTTATTATGAGTGCATGCATACAAGTATTAAACAGGTTGTTAATATGAGAAAATGTCATTAATTTTGCCCCCATTATTATTGTTGGCCTTGTATAGATGCAAAATGCATATTACATGGTTGCCTTGTATATAAAAAATGAAGGGAGTACCACACTTAACATGTGGTCCTCCGCGCTTATTCTGATATGGTGTAATATCATTTGTGGTGGTTGTGCTTGATATATTAGGGCAGGTTTCACGTAATCGCATGCAACATGTGGGATGTGTCTATCGACCAGGCGATTGCTAGCTCGGTTGCAAGTTGAGTAGAAAACGACTTCCGGGTCTATTAGTTGGGAATACTAAGAGCAGATTAGGAGACTATTTTTTATATTATTTGCAAAAATGACTATTTTTATATTACTTCGTCCTAAAATTCTTGTCTTAGATTTGTTTAAATACGGACGTATTTAATTATATTTTAGTGTTAGATACATTTGTATCTAAATAAATTTAAAATAAGAATTTTGAGACGGAGGGAGTATATCGAACGAGCAGACTTGGTTGTCAAAGACAAGCTGCTGAGATACATAGTCGTGTGATGAAGTATATTTGACTTCACTAGTTTCAAATCGAGTTTAAAATGATCATTCCATTGCGCCTTCCTTTCCATGTTGGCGTGACCATTATGCAAGCAACTTAAGCTATCTAACTCTTCAGGTACCAAAGCCGTACACACATAAAAAATTCCAGGTACCAGCTACATCCTCCGTCTGGATTTATTGGGGTTCATTGTACTTTAGATCAGTTTGCGACCATGAATTTAAGTTATAGTATGTAGCAAAAATAGTATCATTGGTAACTACTTTTGAATACAAATCCACTAATATAATTTTTATGACAGATTATTTATATTTGCGAGCCACGTGTATGGTTTAGATTTTACCAGAAATATGATGGGTACTAATAACTCCCCGACGAAGGGTGTAGCTAGTAATAGTAGTACGAGAGCGGTAATTTGGCTCCCGAGCTCATATACTCCCGCCATGAACAGTAAAATAGGAAAAAAATACTGGAAAACTTCAAAACAAATCTGAGTTTTATTTTGCATCGAAGATTTTTTAGTGCGTGAGATCCGTGCCAATTTTGAGCATATGGACATCCCAACAGCTCTCAGCAAAAAATACAAATTTAGGGTCTGTGAAATAGTATGCTGTTTGTTCAGACTGTTTTTTTCTGAGAGCTACTCATATGTCCTAACATGCTGAAAATTGGCATGGATTTCACGCACTGAAACATCTTCCATGAAAAAGAATGTTTTTTTAATTTACTGTTCGCAGATGAAGCCGGGCTCAGAAATGGATATTGATAATAGTACTTGATAGTTGATACCCTGAATGCATGGCACTTTAGGAAAAGTACCCTAATCAAAGGTACATAACAAAAAGACTATATTATTATCTACTTCTCATCACTTTGTTATATATTACCTTCGGGGTCGCCTTTACTCCCATATAACAACGAGAATATTTCTTGCAAAAATAAATAAGTCACAATTTATGCAAAGTAAATAATATTGGAAACAATAGTCACTAACTTCATTAGCACATCTTGTTGTTTAGACCCCAATTAGAACATTTTTGTTAATCAAATGGGTAAAGCTATATATTTAGTAAGTACATTTAATGGATATTTTGTTTTCTATAATGTTGGCATAACGACATAATGTTGCACGTACTTTTTAGTTGTTGCGACAGTGGTTATAAAAAATTTGTAGCCATTGGCGTCAAGCAGCGCCTGTGGTTCCTGTGTGTTGGACATCGAAATCTCATAGGGATCCTATGGGATGCCGACACACTGTCATCGGACGTGCTGGTCACCTTCGACTTCCTTCTATCATCCTACCTTCATCGCTCATCCAAATCCCCCAACCTTGGTGAAGTATCGTTGCTTCCGATGCCTTTCTAGAGGTCATCGCACCCACAAATGCAGGGGCCCAATTTGGTTCACGAGTTGCCTCCACTTCGGGCATAAAGCTCGTTTTTTATTTTCAAAGCCTTGCGACAACTGGTCCACGACTCTCCGACATACTGCTCCACCGTCTGCACCAGCCGATGATGCAACATCGACAAACGTGCCATTGAAGCCTGTCCAAATAGAGCAAGTGGAGCTGCTTTGCACTGAGTTCCACATTTGTTTGATACGGGTTGGGAGTCTTTTAGCTTCAGTATTATAGATGTTGACATTTTTCCTACAAAAATAGTTAAACTTTACAAAGTTTGCCTTTGACTAAATTTTATATGTAGACTAAAAAGAAACGGAGGGCCAGCTAGTAATAATAATATTTGGATACCCCAGCCCATGAATGCATGGCATTGTACGAAAAAACGTGTTCGCCGAAGCTACGTACATAACAGAAGGACTATATGTTATTAACTCATTCTCATCTTGTCATATACTTTCGGGGCCGCTTTATACAACAATAGGGATTTCCCCAAATAAATAAATTACAGTTTATGCAACATAAATAACACTGGATATAGTCAAAGATGGTCACTAACTTCATTAGCACATCTTATTGTTTAGTACCAAGTAGAACTATTTGTTCATCAAGTTGGTGAAAATATATTTTCTATACTCCCTCCATTTGAAAATATTTGAAGTGTCAAGTGTGACCAAGTTTACAGAAAAATATAGTAATTTCTACAAAACCAAATTAGTTGCATTAGATTGGTCACAAAATATAATTTCATTCTATATGTATAAATTTGATATTATAGATAGTAATATATTGAGTAGGGCGTTTCACCTGCCCAGGCTCATCTGCACCCAGTTAGAAAAAAATTCATAAAAATTTAAAAAAAAATCATTTTTTTTTGTGCGGTAGACAATTTGATGCGTGAGACCCGCTCCAAATTTTAAGCCATTTGTACATCTGAGTATCTCTCAGCAAAAAAGACAAATCGGGCCAAAACAGTACGTGAACAGTAAACATTTTTACAGACCCCCAATTTGTCTTTTTTCTGGGAGCTCCTCAGATGTCTAAATGATATGAAAATTGGAGTGCACCTCACGCATCAAATTGTCTACCACACAATTTTTTTTGATTTTTTTGAATTTTTCTAGTATTTGTTTTGATTGTTTTCGTCGGCGCAGGTGCAAATGAGCTCGGGTTCAGAGATGGATTTTCGGCAATATATTTTTCTATATAATTGGTCAAACTTGAATAAGGTTCAAGTTTGACTTAGGACAAACTTAGAACTTCAAATAGTTTGGAACAGAGGAAGTAAGTATCTGTAATGGGGATTTTTATTTTTATTATGTTGGCATAACTACATAGTATCATACAATTCCTATTCTTTTGTTCTTTAAACAAATTTAAAAATTGCATTACATCCTCTGGAGCATGAAAAATGTCCCTACAATTCACATCAATCTTGACTAAGAAAAAAGAAAATAAATAACCAATTGATTTTGTCCGCTAAATAGATGCGCTCCTTCGAGTATTTGTATGAACTTCTGCAATATTGTTCCATCACGTCAACAAACGTCCATAACTCGTTTTAAATAGCACCCATAGCAAATATATAGGTGATATTTTGGACATATCTATAGAAAGCTTTTACAACTCTGGCTGTTTGTATTATTTTAAGTGTTTTATTAGGGAAAAACTTGAAAAATGTTATATGTAGATTTCATATTATTTTAAGTATATTTAGTAGGGAAAAAAACTTGGAAATATTATATGTAGATTTCATATTATTTTAAGTATATTTAGTAGGGAAAAAAACTTGGAAATATTATATGTAGATTTGTCGAAAAGTATTTGAGTGTTATCGATATACTATAGTAGAAACTGTTGGTTAAAGTTGCATCTAGTAGATTGCCAGTATCCAAAAGCATCAGTTATGTATGACCTGGAGAGAGTAGTTTGATTAAGATTTAACACTGTTTTAGAAAAAGTAGGCCAGACCAGCAACAATGTTAATGATACTTCGCTTCTCTTATGTGTAAGAAACTCTTCGCTAAAAAAAAACCCCGTGGGTTGAAGATTAACTTTGACAAGTGCGAGGTGGTTGTGTTGGGATATTCTGAGGCCGAGCAGCGGCGGATTGCGGACAACCTGAATTGTAGGTTGGTCGCCTTCCCTATAGAGTATTTGGGGATGCCACTTTCTGACTTGAGGATTATTCTTAGTGTGTTCGACCCTCTTATGGGGAGGATAGCCGCATGGGCCGAACTGTGGTGTGGACGGTTTACATCCAAGGGAAGTAAGACTATCCTGATTGACTCTAATCTCCCCAGCCTGCCCATGTATACGATGAGGATTTATATTCTTCCGAAGGGAGTTCATAGTTTGTTCGATAAAGACCTCTCCCGGTTCTCCTGGCAAGCGATGAACAATCGACAAAAGTACAACATGGTGAGGTGGACCGACATTTGCTTGCCTAAAGACCTGGGAGGGTTGGGCATCCTTGCCCCCCGTCGCATGAACGTCTCCCTCATTCTTAGGTGGGTCTGGCGGATCATCCGAGGGAAGGGGGGCATGTGGTTGTAGCTTCTTCAGGCAAAGTACCTTCGGGGCGTGCCACTCCTAGCTTGCGAGCGCACAGAGGGTTCCCAGTTTTGGAAGTCGATCCAGAAGATCAAGCACAAGATTAGGCTGGGGTTGTCCTTCTCTATTGGCAATGACGATTGGGCCATGTTTTGGTTACATCGTTGGGTGGACGGAACCCTATTATGCACGGGGTTCCCAAACTTGTTTGCCAACTGCGATGATCCATTGCTCTTGGTCTCCGGGCGGTCCAAAATGGTCAATGAAACATCTTGCTTCATCGCTCATTTGGGCCGGAGGAGGTGTTGGAGTGGTCCAATTTATAGGTGACCCTACCTCCCGTGCGCGGGGGAGACCCGGACTCCCTGATCTGGCACTTCTCTCCCCCGAGAGATTTTTCTATGGCTTCGGTTTATCACGTGCTATGCCATAGGCCAACAATTGAGTGGGCCACGCCCCTCTGGAAGGCACTTTTCCCTCTGAAGATCAAGATTTTCGTGTGGAAACTATTAAGGAATCGCCTCCCATCGAGACGGAGGTGCTCAAGCGGCATTGCCCGGGTAATGGATTGTGCCCTCTGTGTGGGGTTCCGGAGACAAGGGCCCACATCCTCTTCACTTGGACGGCGGCTCAATCGCTTTGGAGCTTTGTCCGGGAGGCCCTCGGGCATGATTTGGAGCTTCAGATCTTGCTAGCTTCCTCCAGGCTAGAGTGACGCAGGGCGGAGGAACCGACGCCTCTTCTAGCTAGTGTTTGCTGTGATATCTTGGGCACTTTGGACGATGCGTAATAAGATGGTGATCGAGCGGGTCTTTCTGCGACGGGCCTCTGACTCTTTCTTCAATTTTCTTGCGCTCTTGCAAGATCGACACCCGTTATTACGAACGGGACCGGGCCGTCTGGGACAGATGCTGGATGCGCTACATGACTCGGCACGTCGTCTAGGCTCCCCGGCGGCCCTATGATGTTATGGTCACTTGGTGGTCTTTTTTCTGCTTTTCTCTTCTGTTTTGTTTGGGCTTGCTTGTGTTGTGGCCCCAACAGACTTTTATGTCAGTGAGTTACTACTCGGAGTACGGACTAGTTGGTTGCTTTATCTATAAAGCGAGGCGAAAGCCAATTAAAAAACTATCATAAACCGGTGCTACCTTTTGGTTAGAGACGTTGTTATATCTTATTATGCTTCTGATCAAACCTGGGCTTGCAGGCCTTCTCTATTAAGTAATACTACAACAGACAAAAAATAATTGTTCGCTCGAGAAAGAAATTTGTCCGGAACGCATAATGTAGCCAAAACGTAAGAACTATCTTTAGTGACGCACAAATCCAAACACAAATGTGATCCAATATAAAAAATCCAAACACGAAAACATATGTATTCATGGACATATCATATACATCATGCATACACACGTAAAGGGAAGTAGGCAACAGATTGAGCAGCTGCACCATGAAACACCACTCAGACACAACAGTACAACATACACACACACATACACACACATGTATAGTACTATATACTCTAACAATCACACACACAGGAACACACGCGTCGCGCGCACATACATGTATAGTATATAGTTTACTACTTAGATAATGGACACCATGCGGATATAGCTAGTCCGATCATGGCTTGACCTCAGGTTCCGGAAAGTGGAATTCAGGCTTTGGGGGCAGCTCGGCTTTGGGGAACGGTGGCATTTCGTGCTTCGGGACCTCTGGCACAGCAGGGTGCGGTAACTCGGGCTCTTTCGACACCTCAGGGTGCGACACATGGGGCTCCTTTGGCACCTCTGGCACGGCATGGTGTGGCATTTTAGGCTTCGGCAACTCTGGCATGCCAGGGTGCGGCAACTCGTGCTCCTTTGGTACCTCCGGCACGACAGGGTGTGGCACTTTAGGTTCCTTTGTCACCTCTGGCACGACGGGTTGTGGCACTTCTGGTTCCTTTGGCACCTCCGGCATGACGGGGTGCGGCACTTCATGTTCCTTTGGCACCTCCGGTACGACGGGGTGTGGCACTTCGGGCACAGCCGGATGCGGTAGTTCGGGCTTCGGGAGCTCGGGCATAGCAGTGTGTGGCGGTAGCTCATGCTTTGGCACCTCCGGCACCATGGGGTGTGGCACTTCAGGCTCCTTTGGCGACTCCGGCACCACGGGGTGTGGCACTTCGGGCACGAGAGGGTGAGGTAGTTCAGGCTTCGGCAGCTCGAGGATGGTAGGGTGTGGCGGGAGTTCGGGTTCTGGCAGCTCCGGGACGATCGGATGTGGTGGATACTCCTTGGGCACCGCGTCCTCTAGGTACCGTGCTGCGCTGCTCATGGAGCTGCATGAGAGCAGCAGCGCCATGAGGAAGACAAGGGAGGCCATGTTGTTCTTGTGCAGCATGGTCGATCGTTGCTGTGTGCTTCTAGTGTGTATCAATGTGCGAGGCAACTTGTTGCTGTGATGGCTGGGAGATAGAAGAAGGCTGGTATTTATAGTCGAAGTGCAGAAGTGAAGTAGTCGAAAATGCTGCACCTACATGTGGCGGGCATACATGCATGTGATCGGTAGTGATCGGGCTGAACTTTGGTGCCTTGGTAGCGTGGTAGGTCACCTGCATCTCGGTGGTTGTTTACTCGCTTCAGCTTTGTGTGTGATCGATCTCTGCCTATCCATCTCTAGTTATGTGTGGCTAGATTTGGAATGTTGAGGGGACATGTGTGATGACATGATGCATTTCTAGCCCTAATTTTTGAGCCGAACTCACAGGGAGTATTTTTTTATAAATTCTGTAACAATCGTGGTAATATGTACATGAAAGAGAAAAGAAAACTAATGTACAGCGATAACACATGGAACTGCTAAATCAGACTATCCCGTTCTCCTCCCCTCCCCTCCGCCTCTCCTCCCCTCCAGATTCCATCCGATCTCCTCCGCCTGCCGCTCGCCTCCCCTCCCCTCCCCTCTGCCTCCCCTCCCCTTCCATCTACCTTTCCTCCCGCTGCCGCCGAATCCCGGCTGGGCAAAGCCCGAGCGGGGGGATGATGGCGGCGGCGGGGCGTCCCTCCGTCACAACTTGGAGGCGTGCTGTGACGGTTGATCTTGAGCGGGCGCCTCGGGCCGACGTGTGTGTGGTCATGGCGTCGGTCACGTAGCGATGTGACCTCCTCTACTTTTGATTCTTCATCATCGGTCCAAAGGGATCTGGTCGGTGGGTGTTGCCTCACGGTGGCTTCCCGGCTGTGGGTCAACTGGAGGAGGAGATGGTGGCCTAGTTGCTGAAGTGGGTGAGGATGCCACCATCGTCGGCGGTGCCCGTGGGTGTCGTTTTCCTTGTT
This sequence comes from Aegilops bicornis, assembly GCA_021605145.1. NCBI lineage: Eukaryota > Viridiplantae > Streptophyta > Magnoliopsida > Poales > Poaceae > Aegilops > Aegilops bicornis. Next base: position 208,658,885 of record CM038670.1, on the reverse strand, counting down.
GGAGGCGATGGTGGGGGCGTCCCTCGCTTCATTGTTTCCGGAGGAAACCTCAGATCTAGAGGAGGCTACCATTGGCGGTGGCGTCTGCGGGCGTCGTAGCCTCGTTGGAGGCGTTGCGGGGCCTCCTAGATCGGATGATGGCGACGTCTTCATCGTCACCCCCATGGAGCATCATCTTTGGAGACATTCATCGGCTGGACGCACACGTGGACGGCTTAGTGGTTGGGCATCGGTAGGTGGTGGAGCGGTGCTTCATCGTACACACCGATGGCGGCGGATCTCGGCGGCGTGGTGCAGTGGAGACTCGGCGACCGATGGGTGGCGATGGACTCGCGCAGGAGGACAATGATGTCTGTCACCGTGGTGGCGTTGATGGCAGAGAGGCCTGTCAAGGTCGATGTGTCAATATCTGATATGAGGATGGATCGATGGATGAAGGAAGTGACGGCCCTTGCAGTGTGTGCATGTGGTGCCCACCGAAAGTGTGCCGGACCGGTGTGTAACCCAGTCCAAGTATTGTGGCATGGATGGGGCATCCAGTATTAGATGTTAGGTGTTGGTGCGATGTCTGTTTGGTATTAGGCTCGAACATTCGACACCCCTTCATCACGGGGATAGGAGTGACGACATGTGTTGCCAAGATGGTGGCTTCAGGCTTACTAATGAATTACCGTGTAAGGGCTTTGTGAATAATTAATAAAATGGGTGCATGCATCGCCCAGATGCAGAAGCCGGAGGTACATCCTCCTTTTTTTTAAAAAATCTGACGGTCCGAAACCAATCAACATTTAAAGCTCTCTAATTGTCTGTTGACTGCCCTTTACAACAAAAGAAAACTCTAAGAGCATCTACAGCCGAGCACTCCAAAACAGCCTCAAACGCTTACACAGACGGTCCAGTCACTGATCGGTCACAAAAATTCGACCCAGACAGGCGCCTCAAACGAGCCTCAAATGTCCGGACTGACCGTCACCTCTCATATCCAGCCCAAATATGAGGCGGATATGGGGGCACCCGGGCGCGCCCGGGTGCATCCGCCACATCGGATTGACGATGGGGTCTCATGCGAAAACAATCTGAAACCCGGCGCTCTGAATCTCGTTTCCTCCGTCGGACCGATGGCGCCGCGTGGCGCCACTCCAGCGGGCCGCGCAGCGCCTAGCCCGGTTATTTAAGCCAACCGTCGGCACCAAAACCCTACCTGCCCACATCCCCCCTCCCCCTCTCGTCTGCCGCCGCCACCACTTTCCACTCCCAGTGCATCACCTCTAGTAGCCATGGCACCACGCCGCTAGGTAAGGAGCTATCCGTATCTAACAATGAGGCGTCGGTTGTAGCTCCTTGAGCAGATCCCGGCAAGGCACGAATTTTGGATTTCCCCGGGGCTTCCACTGGACGCAGTGGATCCGGACGAGGACTTGGTGGAGGGGGAGGATGAGGTTGAGGAGGATCTAGCTGGAGGAGGATGTGGGGGACGCAGATCTGCAGACGGAGCAGCAGGCCATCTTTGATTCCCTCTGCTTAGAGTCGGATGCGGAGGCCAGACGCCGCCGTCGGCGGGAGATTGAGGCGGAGCACACTGCGGAGGAAGAGGAGGAGATGCTCGCGTACATGGATGAGGTCGAGGAGGAGGAGGATCCAGAGCCCTCCTACGCGCCTGTCCACCCGACGCCCGGTACCGACGTTGTGGACATCTCCGACTTCGAATCGTAGCTAGAGTGTCGTAGTGGGGTACGTTTATTTTGCATGGTTTGTATGAATCTAGGGGATGTAATATGAGAGCCTCGGATGCAGATGAGCAAATTTAAAGCGTGGCCAATCACTGTCGGAGACGCATCCAGTCACGTCTGCGGGTGTTTAAGGGTTCTGATTTGCGAAATTCGGCTGTAGATGCTCTAAGATCCTACCAGAACGTGCCGTCCAAATGTACTGATATCAATGCATGCTACCGAGCCTGCAGCGAACCTGAAGGCAAGTGCTTTTTGGATGATTCGGTAACTGGTCGGTCGGTTCGACAGCTCAGTTGCACCTATCTGGTCGACCCGGCTGATCTCCTCCTGAAGACGCGAGTTGGCTGTTTGGTGACACGGACTGGGCGCGCACGCGTTCGCGTAGGAGCTTCCGTCGCCGCACCGCGGTGTCAGGTCACTGGCGCACCAAAAATACTTGTGGGTGTACTAGTTTCTGGGGGTCAATTGCTGATGATCGGCAGTTCAACTGCAGCTAGCTGCTCCCGGTAGCAGGTTCCTGTCGTTTTCGCTACCCTTGTACTGCGCTAGACGATCGGTTGCGTGCGATTCGGCGAGGCTACCTGATCGATCCGGTTCATCTCCTGATCGAACAGGCCGGGCACCCGTCAGGGCTGGTGGATGAGTCGCGCACGCGTTCGCGTAGGAGCGTCACCTTGTGCACGCCGTACCGTGCAGGTCACCGGCCGGCACGCGGTTCAGGTAGACGCCGGCCGTACCGGCGCCAGCGCATGGTGGCTCTTGTCAGCGACACCGGCCGGTGCAGAGAGGGCAAAATTACAGTTCTGACCTATGTGGCTAACAAAATCCTGATTTGACCTCGTTTAAAAAAAATTCGTTTCTGACCTTTTTAGGTGACGCCAACATCCCTGGCGTCTAGGTTAAGGCGACGCCACGAATCTGGCGTTCGCTGCCCGCCTCGGCCCGCACCGCCGCCTGCGTGTTGACCTGGCGGCGTGGCAAGGGGCCAGACGCCATGGCGTCTGCCCCAGTAGCTGGATAACCCCACGTGAGAGTGTGTGGGACCCACCCCACACACTTTCCCCAATCCACAACCCGAGCTTGAAGAACACTTGAAGCTCTCACACTCTCTCCCACCCCTCAAGCTCCCCCTCAAATCCTCTCCAAAAGGTGCATCCCTTAGGTGGATCTTTCCGTCACTTTGTTGCTCTTGGTAATCTCCCCCAAATCATCCAATTATTTTTTGTTAAATCTTGTTATTTTGGTTGTATTTTATACATGTTGGTGGAACCCTAGTTCATGTTTTCTCCCTTATGTTAGTGTGAATGGCTTGGTTAACTTTGATAATATAGTGATATGCATGGTGTGTAGTAGGAATAAATGCTTGTTGAGTAGAAAGATTGGGGGTTAAGGTTAGTTAGTGATTAGGGTTAACTTTGCTTAGTGTGTGTTAATTAGTGATACTTTTGTGGACATCACCAATAATTTAGTGTTGATATGATTTGGATATAACGAGATGTATTTGGATAAACACCAATTCTCATTGAATTCTTACATGCATTCATGTTATTTTTAGATGGAGAGACTTGTTAATGTTCATTACATGGACAAGGAGGCATTCTTGAGTAACAATGCCGACACGGGTGAGGAACCATTGGTTTTTGATACAAGCACTAGCTATGAGGATGTTGTTGCAAAATGGAGACAAGCCTTAAAGTGGATTGACACCAATGTTGATGTTAAGTTAATAGGAAGGTATGATGTTGGAGTTGGAGCCAAATCTCGCTTAAAAAGTATGCCTATCACCTCAGATTTGCATTGGGATGTATACAAGGAAAAAGTTTTCCAATCGGAAGACAAGTCACTTGAATTGTTTGCCACCAAAGTTGAATCTCCTCGGTTTACACTTGATTTGAACCGGCATGTCTCTTCCCCCAATGGATGACATGAGCGAGATGACAATGGTGCCATTTGTTGAGCATAGGGTTGTGGTTGATGCCCCCAATGCTTATCGCCAACCATGTCCCCGTGTACCATCTATTGAACCAAATGAGGTTGAGTTGTATGCCCCCAATGCTTCTAGCCAACCACCAACTAGCCAAGCAAATGAAGTTGAGGTGATTGCTAGTGACGATGTAATTCAAGATGATGAAGATGCTTATGATGACCACGAAGAGCAAGAGGAAGGGTTTCATGGTAATGATGTTGGTGACTTGGATGCGTACATAGCGCAAAAGGACATGGATCGTGAGTTGCCTTTTAGGCGTCAATATGCCTATGACTCGGATGACGAGGGTCCAGTTGAACAGTTGGACGAGGATGGATTCACAAAGGAGGAAAACCAAATCCACTTTGAGTTGACGGGCTTAGAAAAAATAACTCACTTGTTTAAAGATCTTAGCCTTGCCCATAAAGCTGTTGTTGATGGTGGAATGAGAATGACGGCGATTGCGCCAACACCATGCCCGGAGAACCAAGGGAGGAGAAGGAGGACGAGAAGGCTTATTTGAAGAAAGGGGTGACGTTTCTGAGCTTGCCTATGCTGAAGTTTTGGTTGTCTGACTATGCCATTCGGAACCATAGGCCATTTTATGTTGAGCACTCCGACATGAAGTTGCGTTACACCGTGAAGTGTGAGCAAGAAGGATGCCCATGGAAGGTTCGTGCAAGAAAGCTTAAAGAAACCGAAGAATGGGTGTTAAGAAATTGTGTTGCCACTCATAGATGAAAACCGCCATCTAAACGACTTCGAACGACACATCGTCAACTCACATCTGAGTATCTCGGATACAAATGGATGAAAGACATAGGCTTTGATCCCGCTGTGAAAGTGAGGTTTCTCATGCGGTCGGTGAAAAACAATTTGGTTATGAAGTCAAGTATGGGAAGGCATGGAAGGCAAAGGCAAATGCTATTAGGATGTTGTATGGTGGTTATGAAGAAGCATACAACCAGCTCCCAAGGTTGTTGGCCGCAATTGCACATAAGAACCCGGGCATGTTTCATGTGGTCGAGGATCACGAGGGAGTGTTCCACCGTGCCTTCTGGAGTTATGGACAATGTGTGGAGGCGTTCCAGCATTGTCGTCCGGTCTTGTCTATAGATGGCACGTTCTTGACTGGTAGATACAAGGGCACACTAATGGTAGCAATGGCGCACTCATCAAACGATAACGTGTTGCCGTGTGCATTTGCTTTGGTGCCTTCCGAGCACCAAGACAACTAGGAGTGGTTCATGGGTCATGTTAGGCACAACATGATTGGGGCTAGGGAGGTATGCATCATATCGGACCGGCACCATGGCATACTCAAGGCAATGGACATTGTTATTCCAGGATTTCCAAAGCTTCACCACAGATGGTGCATGAGGCATTTCGTGGCCAACTTTTACCGGGCATGTAAGAGCAAGGAGCTCAGCAAAGACCTTACCCATGTATGTGTGGCCTTCACGACCCAAGGTTTCGATGCTCGGTACAACAAACTCTTTGCAGCGGTGAACGAAGGGGGAAAATAGTTCTTAACTAGGAATTTAAGCGAGAAGCACAACTGGGCACGCGCTCATGACGATGGTGGTAGGCGATATGACGACATGACGAGCAATCTAGTAGAATGTTTCAACAATGTGCTGAAGGGTGCTCGTGCATTGCCGGTGACTGCAATAGTGGAGTACACCTTCTTCAAGCTTAATGAGTACTTTCAGAGGCATTCTGAAGAGACTGCAAAATGGATAGGTGAAAAAAAGGATTATCCGAAGAAGGTTGATGAATGGTTGCAGTTACAAGAAGCAAGTCTTCACGCCAACAAGTTATTGTTGGGGAACGTTGCAGAAAAAAAATTCCTACGATTTCACCAAGATCCATTTATGTGTTCATCTAGCAACGAGTGATAGGAGTGCATCTACATACCTTTGTAGATCGCGAGCGGAAGCGTTCAAGAGAACGGGGTTGAGGGAGTCGTACTCGTCGTGATCCAAATCACCGATGACCAAGTGCCGAACGGACAGCACCTCCGCGTTCAACACACGACGGAGGCGGATGATGTCTCGCACCTTGATCCAGCAAGGAGGAGGGAGAGGTTGAGGAAGAAGGCTCCAACAGCAAAGACGACGGCGTGGTGGTGATGGAGTGGCAGTTCTCCGGCAGGGCTTCGCCAAGCTCACGCGGAGGAGGAGAGGTGTTGGGGAGGGGAGGGGCTGTGCCTTGGATGTTGTGTGCAGCCCTCCCCTCGCCCCTCTATTTATAGGGGAAGGGGGAAGGGGGCCGGCCCCCTCTAGATGAGATCTAGAGGGGGGGGGGGGGAGGCGGCGGAGGGGGCTTGCCCCCCAAGCAAGGGGGGCGCCCCCACTAGGGTTTCCCCCCAACCCTAGGCGCATGGGCCCAAGGGGGGGGATGCGCCCAGCCCTCCAGGGGCTGGTTCCCTGCCCACTACGGCCCATGAGGCCCTCCGAGAGAGGTGGCCCCTCCCGGTGGACCCCCGGAAACCCTCCGGTGGCTCCGGTACAATACCGATATGCCCCCGAACCTTTCCGGTGACCGTATGACAACTTCCCATATATAAATCTTCACCTCCGGACCATTACGAAACTCCTTGTGACGCCCGGGATCTTATCCGGGACTCCGAACAACATTGGGTAGTCACATACAACAGCGGGATCCGGATACCCATGTTGGCTCCCACATGCTCCTCGATGATCTCATCGGATGAACCACGATGTCGAGGATTCAAGCAACCCCGTATACGATTCCCTTTGTCAGTCGGTACGTTACTTGCCCGAGATTCGATCGTCGGTATCCCAATACCTCGTTCAATCTCGTTACCGGCAAGTCACTTTACTCGTACCATAATGCATGATCCCGTGACCAGACACTTGGTCACTTTGAGCTCATTATGATGATGCATTACCGAGTGGGCCCAGTGATACCTCTCCGTCATACGGAGTGACAAATCCCAATCTCGATCCGTGTCAACCCAACAGACACTTTCGGAGATACCCGTAGTATACCTTTATAGGCACCCAGTTACGTTGTGACGTTTGGTACACCCAAAGCACTCCTACGGTATCCGGGAGTTACACGATCTCATGGTCTAAGGAAAAGATACTTGACATTGGAAAAGCTCTAGCAAAACGAACTACACGATCTTGTGCTATGCTTAGGATTGGGTCTTGTCCATCACATCATTCTCCTAATGATGTGATCCCGTTATGAAGACATCCAGTGTCCATAGTCAGGAAACCATGACTATCTGTTGATCAACGAGCTAGTCAACTAGAGGCTCACTAGGGACATGTTGTGGTCTATGTATTCACACATGTATTACGATTTCCGGATAATACAATTATAGCATGAATAAAAGAAAATTATCATGACCAAAGAAATATAATAATAATCCTTTTATTATTGCCTCTAGGGCATATTTCCAACAGTCCCCCACTTGCTCTAGAGTCAATAATCTAGTTATATTGTGATGAATCGAACACCCATAGAGTTCTGGTGTTGATCATGTTTTGCTCGCGGAAGAGGTTTAGTCAACGGATCTGCGACATTCAGATCTGTATGCACTTTGCAAATATCTATGTCTCCATCTTGAACATTTTCACGGATGGAGTTGAAACGACGCTTGATGTGCCTGGTCTTCTTGTGAAACCTGGGCTCCTTGGCAAGGGCAATAGCTCGGTGTTGTCACAGAAGAGAGTGATCGCCCCGACGCATTGGGTATGACTCCTAGGTCGGTGATGAACTCCTTCATCCATATTGCTTCATGCGCTGCCTCCGAGGCTGCCATGTATTCCGCTTCACATGTAGATCCCGCCACGACGCCTCGCTTGCAATCGCACCAGCCATCGCTCCACGATTCAACATATACATGTATCCGGTTTGTGACTTAGAGTCATCCAGATCTGTGTTGAAGCTAGCGTCGACGTAACCCTTTACGACGAGCTCTTCGTCACCTCCATAAACGAGAAACATGTCCTTTGTCCTTTTCGTGTACTTAAGGATATTCTTGACCATTGTCCGGTGTTCCTTGCGGGATTACTTTGGTACCTTCCTACCAAACTTATGGCAAGGTTTACATCAGGTCTGCAGTACACAACATGGCATACATAATAGACCCTATGGCTGAGGCATAGGGGATGACACTCATCTCTTCTATATCTTCTGCCGTGGTGAACATTGAGCCGAGCTCAATTTCACACCTTGCAAAGACAGTGCAAGAACCCTTCTTAGACTGATCCATATTGAACTTCTTCAATATCTTATCAAGGTATGTGCTTTGTGAAAGACCTATGAGGCGTCTCGATCTATCTCTATAGATCTTGATGCCTAATATATAAGCAGCTTCTCCAAGGTCCTTCATTGGAAAAACTCTTATTCAAGTAGGCCTTAATGCTGTCCAAAAGTTCTATATCATTTCCCATCAAAAGTATGTCATCTACATATAATATGAGAAATGCTACAGAGCTCCCACTCACTTTCTTGTAAACGCAGGCTTCTCCATAAGTCTCAAGATAAACCCAAACGCTTTGATCATCTCATCAAAGCGAATGTTTCAACTACGAGATGCTTGCACCAGCCCATAAATGGATCATTGGAGCTTGCATACCTCGTTAGCATTCTTAGGATCGACAAAACCTTCCGGCTGCATCATATACAGTTCTTCCTTAAGATAGCCGTTAAGGAATGCCGTTTTGACGTCCATCTGCCATATCTCATAATCATAGTATGCGGTAATTGCTAACATGATTCGGACGGACTTCAGCTTCGCTACGGGAGAGAATGTCTCATCGTAGTCAACCCCTTGAACTTGTCGATAACCCTTAGCGACAAGTCGAGCTTTATAGATGGTAACATTACCATCTGCGTCCGTCTTCTTCTTAAAGATCCATTTGTTTTCTATCGTCGCCGATCATCGGGCAAGTCAGTCAAAGTCCATACTTTGTTTTCATACATGGATTCTATCTCGGATTGCATGGCTTCAAGCCATTTGTTGGAATCTGGGCCCGCCATCGCTTCTTCATAGTTCGAAGGTTCACCGTTGTCTAACAACATGATTTCCAGGACAGGGTTGCCATACCACTCTGGTGTGGAACGTGTCCTTGTGGACTTAGGAAGTTCAGTAGCAACTTGATTCGAAGCACCTTGATCATCATCATTAATTTCCTCTCCAGTCGGTGTAGGCACCACAGGAACATTTTCCTGAGCTGCACTACTTTCCGGTTCAAGAGGTAGTACTTCATCGAGTTCTACTTTCCTCCCACTTACTCCTTTCGAGAGAAACTCTTTTCGAGAAAGGATCCGTTCTTGGCAACAAAGATCTTGCCTTCGGATCTAAGGTAGAAGGTATACCCAATGGATTCCTTAGGGTATCCTATGAAGACGCATTTTCCGACTTGGGTTCGAGCTTTTCAGGTTGAAGTTTCTTGACATAAGCATCGCATCCCCAAACTTTTAGAAACGACAGCTTAGGTTTCTTCCCAAACCATAATTCATACGGTGTCGTCTCAACGGATTTAGACGGAGCCCTATTTAAAGTGAATGTAGATGTTTCTAGAGCGTATCCCCAAAATGATAGCGGTAAATCGGTAAGAGACATCATAGATCGCACCATATCCAATAGAGTGTGATTCTGACGTTCGGACACACCATTACGTTGAGGTGTTCCAGGCAGCGTGAGTTGTGAAACGATTCCACATTTTCTTAAGTGCGTACCAAATTCGTGACTTAAATATTCTCCTCCATGATCTGATCGTAAGAATTTTATCTTTCGGTCACGTTGATTCTCTACTTCATTATGAAATTCCTTGAAGTTTTCAAAGGTCTCAGACTTGTGTTTCATCAAGTAGACATACCCATATCTACTTAAGTCGTCAGTGAGAGTGAGAACATAACGATATCCTCCACGAGCCTCAACGCTCATTGGACCGCACAGATCAGTATGTATGATTTCCAATAAGTTGGTTGCTCGCTCCATTGTTTCGGAGAATGGAGTCTTGGTCATTTTGCCCATGAGGCATGGTCGCATGTGTCAAATGATTCATAATCGAGAGACTCTAAAAGTCCATCAACATGGAGCTTCTTCATGCGCTTGACACCAATGTGACCAAGGCGGCAGTGCCACAAGTATGTGGGACTATCGTTATCAACTTTACATCTTTTGGTATTCACACTATGAATATGTGTAACATCACGTTCGAGATTCATTAAGAATAAACCATTGACCATCGGGGCATGACCATAAAACATATCTCTCAAAGAAATAGAACAACCATTATTCTCGGATTTAAATGAGTAGCCATCTCGTATTAAACGAGATCCAGATACAATGTTCATGCTCAAACTTGGCACTAAATAACAATTATTGATGTTTAAAACTAATCCCGTAGGTAAATGTAGAGGTAGCGTGCCGACGGCGATCACATCGACCTTGGAACCATTCCCGACGCCAAGATCGTCACCTCGCCCTTCGCCGATCTCCGCTTATTCCGCATGTCCTGCTGCGAGTTACAAATATGAGCAACGGCACGGTATCAAATACCTGTGAGTTACTACGAGTCTTGGTAAGGTACACATCAGTTACATGTATATCACATATACCTTTAGTGTTGCCGGCCTTCTTGTCCGCTAAGTATTTGGGGCAGTTCCGCTTCGGTGACCCTTCCTTTGCAATAAAAGCACTCAATCTCAGGCTTGGGTCCATTCTTTGACTTCTTCGGCAATCGGCTTACTGGGCGGCAACATCTTTGCCGTCCTTCTTGAAGTTCTTCTTACCCTTGCCCTTCTTGAACTTGGTGGTTTTATTGACCATCAACACTTGATGTTCCTTTTTGATTTCTACCTCTGCTGACTTCAGCATTGAAAATACTTCAGGAATAGTTTTCACCATCCCCTGCATATTGTAGTTCATCACAAAGCTCTTGTAGCTCGGTGGGAGCGACTGAAGGATTCTGCCAATGACCGCCTCGTCTGGGAGGTTAATATTCAACTAGGACAGGCGGTTGTGCAACCCAGACATTCTGAGTATGTGCTCACTGACAGAACTATTTTCCTCCATCTTACAATTATAGAACTTGTCGGACACTTCATATCTCTCGACCCTGGCGTGAGCTTGGAAAACCATTTTCAGCTCCTCGAACATCTCATATGCTCCGTGTTGCTCAAAACGCTTTTGGAGCCCTGGTTCTAAGCTGTAAAGCATGCCACACTGAACGAGGGAGTAATCATCAGCACGTGACTGCCGAGCGTTCATAACGTCTTGGTTCTCTGGGATGGGTGCTTCACCTAGCGGTCCTTCTAGGACATATGCTTTCTTGGCAGCTATGAGGATGATCCTCGGGTTAGGACCCGATCCGTATAGTTGCTGCCATCATCTTTCAGCTTGATTTTCTCTAGTAACGCGTTGAAGTTCATGTTGACATGAGCGTTGGCCATTTGATCTACAAGACATATTTGTAAATATTTTAGACTAAGTTCATGATAATTAAGTTCATCTAATCAAATTATTTAATGAACTCCCACTCAGATTTGACATCCCTCTAGTCATCTAAGTGTTACATGATCCGAGTCGACTAGGCCGTGTCCGATCATCACGTGAGACGGACTAGTCATCATCGGTGAACATCTCCATGTTGATCGTATCTTCCATACGACTCATGTTCGACCTTTTGGTCTCTGTGTTCCGAGGCCATGTCTGTACATGCTAGGCTCGTCAAGTTAACCTAAGTGTTTTGCATGTGTAAAACTGTCTTACACTCGTTGTATGTGAACGTAGGAATCTATCACACCCGATCATCACGTGGTGCTTCGAAACGACGAACTTTAGCAACGACGCTTGAGTTAGGGGAACACTTTCTTGAAATTATTATGAGGATCATCTTATTTACTACCGCCGTTCTAAGTAAACAAGATGCATAAACATAATAAACATCACATGCAATTAAATAGTAGTGACATGCTATGGCCAATATCATATAGCTCCTTTGATCTCCATCTTGGGGCTCCATGATCATCTTGTCACCGGCATGACACCATGATCTCCATCATCATGATCTCCATCATCGTGTCTCCATGAAGCTGCTCGCCAACTATTACTTCTACTACTATAGCTAACGGTTTAGCAATAAAGTAAAGTAATTACATGGCGTTGAATCAATGACACGCAGGTCATACAATAATTAAGACAACTCCTATGGCTCCTGCCGGTTGTCATACTCACCGACATGCAAGTCGTGATTCCTATTACAAGAACATGATCTCATACATCACAATATACCATTCATCATTCATCACAACTTTTGGCCATATCACATCATAAGGCAATTGCTGCAAAAACAAGTTAGACGTCCTCTAATTGTTGTTGCATCTTTTACGTGGCTGCAATAGGGTTCTAGCAAGAACGTTTTCTTACCTACGAAAAAAACCACAACGTGATTTGTCAACTTCTATTTACCCTTCATAAGGACCCTTTTCATCGAATCCGCTCCAACTAAAGTGGGAGAGACAGACACCCGCTAGCCACCATATGCAACTAGTGCATGTCAGTCGGTGGAACCTGTCTCACGTAAGCGTACGTGTAAGGTCGGTCCGGCCGCTTCATCCCACAATACCGCTGAAGCAAAATAAGACTAGTAGCGGCAAGAAAGTTGACAACATCTACGCCCACAACAAATTGTGTTCTACTCGTGCAAAGAGAACTACGCATAGACCTAGCACATGATGCCTTTGTTGGGGAACGTTGCAGAAAATAAAAAATTTCCTACGGTTTCACCAAGATCCATCTATGAGTTCATCTAGCAACGAGTGATAGGAGTGCATCTACATACCTTTGTAGATCGCGAGCGGAAGCGTTCAAGAGAACGGGGTTGAGGGAGTCGTGCTAAATGCGTGATCCAAATCACCGATGACCAAGTGCCGAACGGACAGCACCTCCGTGTTGAACACACGTACGGAGCGGATGACGTCTCCCGCACCTTGATCCAGCTAGGAAGAGGAAGAGTTTGAGGAAGAAGGCTCCAACAGCAGCACGACGGCGTGGTGGTGATGGAGTGGTAGTTCTACGGCAGGGCTCCGCCAAGCTCACGCGGAGGAGGAGAGGTGTTGGGGAGGGGAGGGGCTGCGCCTTGGATGTTGTGTGCAGCCCTCCCTCACCCCTCTATTTATAGGGGAAGGAGGAAGGGCGGCCCCTCTAGATGAGATCTAGAGGGGGCGGCGCCAAGGGAGGGCTTGCCTCAAGCAAGGGGCGCCCCACTAGGGTTTCCCCCAACCCTAGGCGCATGGGCCCAATGGGATGCGCCCAGCCCTCAGGGCTGGTTCCCTGCCCACTACGGCCCATGAGGCCCTCCGAGAGAGGTGGCCCCTCCCGGTGGACCCCCGGAACCCCTCCGGTGGCCCCGGTACAATACCGATATGCCCCCGAACCTTTCGGGTGACCGTATGACAACTTCCCAAATCTTCACCTCCTGACCATTCCGCAACTCCTCATGACGTCCGGGATCTTATCCGGGACTCCGAACAACATTGGGTGATCACATACAAGTCTTCCTAATAACCCTAGCGTCACCGAACCTTAAGTGTGTAGACCCTACGGGTTCGGGAGACACGTAGACATGACCGAGACGACTCTACGGTCAATAACCAACAGCGGGATCTGGATACCCATGTTGGCTCCCACATGCTCCTCGATGATCTCATCGGATGAACCACGATGTCGAGGATTCAAGCAACCCGATATCGATTCCCTTTGTCGATCCGATGCGTTACTTGCCCGAGATTCGATCGTCGGTATCCCAATACCTCGTTCAATCTCGTTACCGGCAAGTCACTTTACTCATACCGTAATGTATGATCCCGTGACCAGACACTTGGTCACTTTGAGCTCATTATGATGATGCATTACCGAGTGGGCCCAGTGATACCTCTCCGCCATACGGAGTGACAAATCACAATCTCGATCCGTGTCAACCCAACAGACACTTTCGGAGATACCCGTAGTATACCTTTATAGTCATCCAGTTACGTTGTGACGTTTGGTACACCCAAAGCACTCCTACGGTATCCGGGAGTTACACGATCTCATGGTCTAAGGAAAAGATACTTGACATTGGAAAAGCTCTAGCAAAACGAACTACACGATCTTGTGCTATGCTTAGGATTGGGTCTTGTCCATCACATCATTCTCCTAATGATGTGATCCCGTTATCAATGACATCCAGTGTCCATAGTCAGGAAACCATGACTATCTGTTGATCAATGAGCTAGTCAACTAGAGGCTCACTAGGGACATGTTGTGTTCTATGTATTCACACGTGTATTACGATTTCCGGATAATACAATTATAGCACGAATAAAAGACAATTATCATGAACAAACAAATATAATAATAATCCTTTTATTATTGCCTCTAGGGCATATTTCCAACAATTATCATATTCCAAAGAATTGAATGATCTATCAAATTGATGAGCCAGGTGGCACAACACGAGACGATTTTCAATATGGTGGTGCTGCATTTGAGGTGCGTCTGAAGACTCGGTGGTGCCAGTGCGAGATGCCTAGTAAGTATCATTGGCCATGCTCGCATTTGATAACGGCGGCGAAGGCGAGAAATATACCTGTTTGTGATGAATAAACCGTGCGGATGCAAGAGTTCCATGTGGAAGCTACTAGGTTGACACGGGCTCCAAGATTTCACCCTTTCTTGGACCAATCACAGTGGCCTGAGTACCATGGCCCTCATATTAGGCCAGACCCTCTTCTGAAAGTGGAGACCAAGGGTAGAAGGAGAACTAAGAGGTTCAAGGGTGATATGGATGACCTGGCTGGATACACTGGCATGAAACAATTTGGTAGCGGTCATTTTAAGGAGGCTCCTGACACTATCAACTGTGGGGTGTGCGGTGAAGGGAGACAAAATGAGAGGACATGCAAGAATAGGAAAACCAAAAAAAGAAAAACAAGTCGTGGAGGTGGCACCGATGGTGAACGAGTTGGAAGAGGTGACGGTGGTGGTGGTCAAGGAAGCACAAGTGTTAGAGGTGGTAATGGTGGTCGTAGAGGGAGTACAAGTGCTATAGGTGGTGGTCGAGCAGGCACAAGTGCTAGAGGTGGTGGTCGAGCAAGCACAAGTGCTAGAGGTGGTGGTCGAGCTAGCACAAGTGCTAGAGGTGGTGGTGGTCGGAGAGGAAGCACAAGTGCTAGAGGTGGTGGTGGTCGAGAGGAATGGTTGATAATGGATCGGCCTTCGGTTATTTTCTTAATCCAGATGGTTGATCTAGTAATAATGGTATATTATTTGTTCATACAATTCCTAGCATTTATTGGTTTACTGTATTTACGCATGTACTCTCTTTATGTCTTGTGCTAACAATTGTTCTTTTTGTAGGCATGGCTTCATCCGGTTCCAGGACGAGGCCGGCGTGCGCGGACCAAGAGGACATGCCGAAGACGTGGATGGAGGCCAGCTTGGACAAGGAGAAGGAGAAGGATGTGCCCACACCACCATGTTGGTGTGGTGATGTTTGCAAGCTGAAGGTGTCCACGGACCGCAAGAAGTCATGGACAGAAGGTAGAAGGTTTTTCGTGTGTCCCAACTATGCACATGATCGTCGAAGGCCAACTAACGCATATGACATACCACCGGTATGTTAGGTGTACATACAAAAAACCTCATCAAGTTTGAACTCATATTACTAACAATGACATGATTTTTATGTAGTCGCCTCCTCCACTTTACAAGTACTTCACTTGGATAGATCACGAGGTACCAAAAGATGTCCAAGAGGACCAACATCGAGATTACTTACGAAGGCAGCGCCTCTTTGAGGAGTCCTTTGCACGGGGATTGGAGCATGAGCGTCGTGAGAAGGAGAAGAACGAGCGCAAGAAGCGTGAGCAAGAGAGGGCACGCAAAGAGAAGGAGGCTCGTCAAGAAGAGAGGGCAAGAAAACTTGCAAGGGCTCGCAATGCACGAGAGGAGGACGAGGCACGTGACAAGAAGGGAAAGTGGCCCCGTACTACTCAGTAGACAAATGGAAAGGCACCGGCGTCAATGATGGACTGTCGAGACTTTGTTTAATGTATGAACTTGTCATTCGAGACCTTGTGTGGTCATGAACTACTTATGTCATTCGAGACATCGTGTGTGCACTTGTTATTTGAGGCCTTGTGTGGTCATGAACTACTTATGTCATTCGAGATATCGTGTGTGAACTTGTTATTTGAGGCCTTGTGTGGTCATGAACTACTTATGTGCAACCTATTTGAAATTATATGCAAACTATGCTTTGTTCATATTTTTGTTTGATTTCCAATGTTTAAAAGTGTGTGCAACAGTTTGGAAATTTGCACACCTAGACGCCAAGGTACCTGGCGTCTGGGTTCATGTCCATAGAGCATTTTTCTAGTTTGGAAATTTGCACACCCAGACGCCAAGGTCCCTGGCGTCTGGGTTCATATCCAGAGAGCATTTTTCACACCCAGACGCCAAGGTCCCTGGCGTCTGGGTTCGTATCCAGAGAGCATTTTTCCAGTTTCATAATTTGCACAACCAGACGCCAAGGTCCCTGGCGTCTGGGTTCGTATCCAGAGAGCATTTTTCCAGTTTCATAATTTGCACACCTGACGCCAAGGTCTCGGCGTGGGTTCATATCGAGAGCATTTTTCCAGTTTCAATTTAGACACCCAGACGCCAAGGTCCTGGCGTGCGGTTCAGATCAGAGCATTTTTCCAGCTTCATATTTAGACACCAGACGCCAAGGTCCGGCGTGCAGGTTCAGATTCAGAGAGCATTTTTCCGGTTTCATAATTTGCACACCCAGACGCCAAGGTCCTCAAGGCCCTGGGTCCCTATCCAGAGCATTTTTCCAGTTTCATAATTTGCACACCTGCACGCCAAGGTCTCGGCGTCGGGTTCATATCCAGAGAGCATTTTTCCAGCTTTCATATTTAGACACCCAGACGCCAAGGTCCCTCAAGGCGTGCAGGTTCAGATCCAGAGAGCATTTTTCCAGTTTCATAATTTGCACACCCAGACGCCAAGGTCCCTGACGTCTGGGTCCCTATCCAGAGAGCAACTTTTGAGTGGATAAGATTCTTTGGGCCCACCTATAGCCCTCTCATCCATTCATCTCCACCTCTATCCCTCTCATTATATTCATCTCCACTCACTCTCACCTCTAGCCCTGCCAACGTCACTCCCTCTCCAGCACCCTAACCCCCCTCAAATCTCTCAGGAATCAGTCCGGTTTCACCCCCATCTTCAGGATTTGCAAACAAGAAGGTAAATCGACTCCACCCCCATTTTTTGGTTGGTTTAATGTATCATATTTTTGTGTAAACCCTAGTTTGTTTTCCTCGTGGTTTAATGTATCATAGGTTAGGTACTAAGGGATTTGTGTGTTTTTGATGGGTACTCAGTGGGTGCTTAGCCCTGTTGTTCATGTCCAAGGCTTGTCTCCATGTGCTGTGCAAGTTAGTTAAGTGGACCTCACTTTAGATTGGTTGAAGACTAAATTCATGTTGAAGCAAGGGTTGAAGGAAGAGGATTTTGTGTACTACGTCAGCAGGAAGCATTCAGATGGCCCCGGGGAAAGAAAATTGGTTGACATAACTGATGATGACAAGATTCAAGAAATGCTGCAAGAATGGGCATGGAAAAGGGTTGTTGACTTGCATTTCTACAGGAAACCGAGTTATATGTGATGTTCATGTCATTTCAACTATCGTGGACCATCGTGGTCATGAACTACTTATGACATTCGAGACATTGTATGTGATGAACTTCTCATTCGAGACTATTTGTGTAATTTGAGATTATGTGATAACTATGTTTGTCATTTGCTATTATGTGAAGACTAATGTTTGTCATTCGATACTATGGTGTTTGCTAGAACAAAATATCTATTTCATTAGATACTATGTTGTGACAAAATATGAACAAACTGAAAAAAGTACTACACCAGGGCCAGACGCCACGGACCCTGGCGTCTGGGTGCCCTGTTTCTGCTCCCCAGGACTCTGATTTTGCTTCCAGTCGACCACCAGGCGCCAGTGATCGTGGCGTCTGGTCCCCTGACTTGAACCCAGACGCCAAGGACCATGGCGTCTGGACCCCTGTAGATTATTTTCAGCTTGCTGTTTGACACAAGAAGATAGCACATATATATTCATATTACAGGTTCATACAACATGTAAGATAGCACATTTCATGTAACTTTCACCACGACAAATTCTTGCATACAAACGACAACAAGTTCATAGGTTTTTCATCACGACAAATTCATGCATACATAAGACACCAAGTGCATACATAAGACACCAAATTCAAGACAACCTAAAAAGTTTTTACCACGACACCAAGTTCATGCATACAAACGCCACCTAGTTCATGCACTTCCAAACAAGAAGCTCACTTCCTCCTTCCTCTCTTCACAATGGTTGCAAGTGTAGGCTCCTCCTCTTCGCTAGCCTCCTCCTCCTCTTCGTTGTATGCCTCCTCCTCCGCCTCAATGTTGGCCTTATATTTTTGCATTCCTCTTGGGATAAGCTGATGAGGATACTCCGGACTATGGAATTGTGTGTTCCATGTCTTCTTTCTACCTTTCTTGTCTGGTGTCTTAGCTATGGCTTTGCCTTTCCTAGAGCTTGCATTTCCTTGTGTCGGTTGTGATGGTTGTGGAGCATTAACATCATACTCATGATCCTCTTGATGTGTTGCATCATACTCATGCTCCTCATGATGTGTTGGCTCCTCTTGATGTGTTGGCTCCTCTTGATGTGCTGGCTCCTCTTCATGGACCTCCTCCTCCATGTCCTCATCGTTCTGAAGATAACTCCGTCTATGAGCTCTGGCGGCACGGCTACCAGGTGCATACACGCCAATCGGACTGAGCACCATGGCAAGAAAGCATTGCTGCCATCTTATGGAACCGCTTCTTGAACTTCGCAACAACACAAAATATGCTATGATATGAGATGCAAATAAATAATCCACGAAAAGAAACTTTTATAATATATTGGTCACACCTCCATCGTGCTCCTAAGAGTCCTCTCAGATAATCCACCACCAGGTGGATGACTCAGTGCAACATTGGCATCGTTGACGCACAGAAGCAACTCTCTGCCCTGCAATTCATGAACACACCAAACTTATGTATTTGAAAGAAGACAACATGATGCAAGTATGTTAGAATAGGTCAAACAGACTACCATTTCGTCATGCATCGGTGCATAGTCAACGTGAGCCCCTCTGGTGTCTCTCATAGCCGTGTTGAAGGTATGATAACCTTCTGCAGTCTCCGGATCTTCAGACACCAACTCCGACCACTCCTCGTGAGTCCAACCAGGCTTTAGCTTTAACCGGTAACGATCCGCATACCACACTTGGTACTTACGATATCTTGTTGATTGTGAGGTCTATTCTCTTATTGCACTAACGTCTCTCTTTGATTCCAAATTTCTATCCACGACGGTGCTTGTTTGCCCAATCCGATATATCCCGATTGTTCCTTCGATCGAACCTACAAATGTTGCATCGGGACAAAGCATTAGCAAACATAGACTTATTCAATGCTCTACTACATACTCAAAGACATGCTTGCTCACCGATGCAGAGATAGCGCTTCCTCATTGCTCTCCTCAATTGGAATACCTTGTCTTCTTCCAAATTGTCTTGCCACACGGCCTACAAAGTGCCACTCGACTGCGAAGAAGCATATCATTGGGCACCTCGCCCGCCAAAGATGGCTATCACAAGTGCACATCTCATTAAGATCAAAGCCACGATCTTCCACATAAGGCAACCAATGTACCTGCAAAACAAAGAGATACATTGTTAGATACAAGTTTCATTCTTGACTAAATTTGGTCTCATCGAACTTCTCAATACCTTTCAAGATCAAGGTGTCCAGCTCGTTCATATAGCACTTGTATCGCACATGCGAGCTTCCTGTGTACACTGTCACTTGTTCCCAATAGTAAGCAAGCGTAGGGCGCCGATATGGATCATCATCATGCACCCCGTCATGATTATCCCGTGGTTTTGGCATGTTGGGGTTCTTGAAATCGGGCCGTCCAACCGGGATCCGCTCCCACATCCACACGGATAGGCTCCAAATAAACCCAGCCAATGAGGATGTATCTCCCTTCCTGCGACACGCCAAGTCAAGCTGCAATCAAACAAACATGTTAGATATGGAGGCACATGACAAATGCAAGATAAATGGTTGCAAATATCTCTTACCTGACGATACAAATATGCTAGTGCGGCCGAACCCCAGCTATACTTGGTATCCCAGTTATTGAGTAGCTCCAGGAACATCCAGAGGGCTGAGTTCCCGGTTGCATCTGAGAAGACTACCTTGGTTAGTACATACCAAAGATAGGCCCGTGCGTACTGCTGCACAACCACGTCATTGGCACCCTGAGGGAACGGATTGGTGTTTCCTCTGACCAGTTTTAGTCAAGAATGCCTCACTCTCGTGATATATGCCTTGCCTTCCTGAGGGCCGTCGGGCTGAACACCAATTAAATTGCCAGTCCGTTCTCGCCAATTACCGACGCTGACACGACCGGTAACAGCTTGTCCGTTGATAGGAAGGCCGCTTATCATAGCCATGTCCTGTAGGGTCATTGTCATCTCCCCACATGGAAGGTGGAACGAGTGAGTCTTCGGCCTCCAATGATCCACAAGTGCGGTCAGCGCCGCGTGGTTCACCGGCGGAGCGTCCGCTTAAACTGCAACACGAATGGGAGAAGACCCAATCTCCGAACGTAAGGCTCGTACCGCGGGTCGTAAGTAAAGTCATCAGCGGAATGACCCCTCATGCGCATAGCAACTACAAGCTGCAAATAAAGTGATGTTTTAATCAATACAAGAACACAACTGAGAAACAATGAAAATTGATAAGTCTTGCTTCTTACATCTCCCTTCTCAATGGCATGAGCACGATGCTCCTTATCCCACTCATCGATTAATCCGTCATACCAAGGTCCATCATCATCCGCCATCCTACAAAAAAATCACAAACATTTATGAATACATGAACAATATCAAACAATACTATTTTCTTCTTCAAGTTATGCCATATGAACACACCATTCTTCTCACACATAACCACATCATTTCTTTCTTCTACATATGCACACATATCATCTAGAGTACCAAATTTTACCATAAAATAAATTTCATAATCATCATCCGCCATTCTATTGAAAAATCATGTCACACACAATCATCATATTTCATCATCTCTTTTGCAAATATAATTATGCCACATATATATTCAACTATATTGTCATACCACTTCACACATATAATATTTTTTCTAAATATATTTGCTTGCCAAAGTAGTCTTCTCAGATTCAAACAAATGTTATGCCATCTATATATTCAACATATAGCTAATTTACTAGCACATGCATACATCATCTATAATTCAAAAAAAAATCACAAACTATGTCTACTGGTGGACAACTACAAACATCTACCAACTACACTACCTACCAAATCATCTATCAACTACAAATTATTTCCTAAAACAAAGAAACCATCTACTAATCTAACATCACCTAATGTTAAATAATGCATCCAACAAGAGAGGGGAAAACCAAAACAAATTGGAGGGAATGGGGGAGAATACCTCAAGGAAGCTTGGGGGGGGGGGTCAGATCTACGAGTTTGAGCGGAGGATGGAGTAGATCAGGGGGGTGGTGGTGTGAGGGGGAGGAGGGGCGAAGAACAGAGGTCTCTGTTCGTGAGGCGCCGCCAGGAGAAAGATGGGGATGGGTGGGCTGGCCCGCGCGGTTATCCAGTTACCAGGGCCAGACGCCAAGGTCCTTGGCGTCTGGCCCCTTTGCCACGTCAGCAGGTCGACGGGCAGGCGGGCAGTGCGGGCCAGGGGCCAGAATTCAGGGTTCGTGGCGTCTGCTTTGCAACCCAGACGCCAGAGATGTTGGCGTCACCTAAAAAGGTCAGAAACGATTTTTTTTAAAACGAGGTCAAATCGTGATTTTCTTAGTTAAATAGGTCAGAACAGTAATTTTGTCCACGCAGAGACAGTGAAAGAAGTTGAGCAGAAAAGGACTTCTGGGTATATTGCAGTAGATGGGAATTCTGAGACCAGATCGATGGACTATTTTTCTTTATATCACATCATGAGCAGACTAATTGAGCTGGTTGGTGGACGTACGCAGCGCCATCTCGTGTCCTCGTGTTTATGGTACGATGATGCAGTGAGTGATATCTGGCGAAGTATATATATTTGACTCGCTACGTAGTTCCGAATCGAGTTCAAAGTGACCATTAATTCCATGACGCCTTCCTTTTCATGTTGGCGTGACCATTCCTCAAGCAACTTAAGCTAGCTCACTATTCAGGTTCCAGCTAGCAATATGATAGTACTTTTTTTTTGTTTTTGAAACGCAATATGATAGTACTTGGATACCTCAGCCCGTGAATGCATGTCATTTTAGGAAGAGCATGTTCACCAAAGCTACGTAACAAAAGGATTATATGTTTTTGGTCCATTCTCATTTTGACATATAGTATTGCTTACGGAGCCGCTTTTACTCCCCATACAACAATAAGGATTTCCCTGAATTTTTTCTTACAGTTTATGCGATAGAAATAAAAATGGAAATAGTCAAAGATGGTCACTAACTTCGTTAACACATCTTATTGTTTAGAAGTTTGGTGAAAATATATTTTTGTACACTCCCCCGTTCCAAAATATTTGAAGTTCTAAATGAGTCCAAGTTTAGAGAAAAATATATCAACATCTACAAAACCAAACTGAATTCGTTAGATTCATCACAAAGTATATTTTCATTCCATATATATTTGATATTAATCTAGACAGTAACACACTTTTCTATATACTTGGTCAAATTTCAATAGTTTAACTTCGGACAAACCTAGAACTTCAAGTATTTTGGAATAGAGGCAGTAGTATCTGTAATGGTGATTTTAATTTTTATCAATAACTACATGGTGGCATACAAATCCTATTCTCTTGTTCTTTTGACGAAATTAAAACTTGTGTTACACCCAATATTTCTCGCCTCAACTAATATCATCTGGAGGGTGAAAAATGTCTTCACGATTCGCATAAACCTAGACTAAAAAAACAAAATAAACAACCAATTGATTTTGTACGGCTAAATTATTAACAGTGCGCCCTTTCAAGTATTTGTATGAACTTCTCAAATATTGTTCCAGCGTCAACAAACAAAAACAACTTATTTTAAAAAGTACCAATAGCAAATATATAGGTGATATTTTTGGACATATCTATAGAAAGCTTTTATAACTTTGGCTTATATTATTTTAATTAAGTGCTTTTAGGAAGAAACTTATATGTAGATTTGATATTATTTTAAGTATTTTAGTTGGAAAAACCTTGAAAAATCATATATGTGGATTTGCCGAAAAGTATTCGAGTGTTATCGATAGACTATAGTAGAAATTGTTGGTTAAAGTTGCATCTTGTAGATTGTCAATGTCCTAAAGCATCATTTATGTATGACCTCGAGGGAGTAGTTTGTTTAATACTCCCTCTGCAAACTTTTATAAAACGTTTTTTAACAATGTTCTCGAAAAAGTAGGCCAGATCTGCAACACATGCTAATGCTACTTCGCTTCTCAGCCAAAAAAACTATCATAAACCGTTGCTAGCTTTTGGTTGGAGACTTTTTTTGTTTGAACAAGTGGTTCCAGAATGTTGTCGTATTATGCTTCCAATCAAACCTTGGTTTGCAGGCCTTCTCTACGAATAAAAAGACAAAAGCAAGTTAATTGCCCAGTAAAAAGAAATTTGTTCGAAGCGCATAATGTAGCCTAAACATAACTCTTTATTCATGCACATATGTAAATTCAAACACATTAGTAGAAAAAGGGTCAAATGTGAAACACATTAGTCCCAGTTTGTAACAGAACCATCACTAATGTGACCATTAGTGCCGGTTCAAATGGCTAGGCGGGCGGAGATCTATAGTACCGGTTCGTGGCGAACCTATAGTACCGGTTCATCCCACGAACCGGTACTGAAGAGGCTGTGGACTCACCGTCCCCCTTTAGTGCCGGTTCGTGCTATGAACCGGTACTGAAGAAAGAATGCTAGGCTGTTTTTAGTCCCACCTCGCTCTCCTAACAAGGTTTTTACCACCTTAGATATGTTACTTCTCAAACTATCACAAGCACTTCGTATTCATTAAACTCTCTGTGTAGAATTTGTGTCCGCAATATGAGTCTTCACCGGTTTATAAACCGTTGAGGACTCATATTGACAATTCAGATTGTACACAAAAAGATCATTGATGATCAAAGTATTTTTGATATATTTCTCTATAAAAAATATAAGATCATGATCTAAATGCTCTTATAGTTTCTTTACGTAGGGGTATATTTTTACATGTTTACACATAGCATTTAGATCAATGTATTTTTATGTATATTTTTACATGTTTACACAATCGGTTTCGAAGTATTAGGGTTTCGAACGAAAACGCATCTGTTACAGACAAAGGCATGGTATCATCGTTTCACCCACATAGCATGTGTAAAAAAGTAGAGAGGGTTATGACAAAAACTGGATGCACTTCGTGTACAAACTGGACAATCTCTTTCGGAGTATCAGGGTTTCGGACGAGAACTCATCTGTTACAGGGGCACTTCATTTTCTAAACTTATTTGAACTCCAGACCTTTTTTGCGTTCCGTATGCACCATTCAAAGCAACGTCATCAATTTTCAACACTTTCTGATATCATTTGCTATTTTTCAGTCATTTACCGATTTGTTTAGAGAGCTAAATGACCGTGAAATTGAAAATCATTACAAAATAAACTCCGTAAAAGGTTGAATTTGGCATGGTATCATCATTTTACCCACATAGCATGTGCAAAAAATAGAGAGGGTTACGGCAAAAACTGGATGCACTTCGTGTACAAACTGGACAATCTCTTTCGGAGTATCAGGGTTTGAGGCGAGAACTAAATGCATTACTCGGGCACTTCATTTTTCTAAACTTATTTGAACTCCAGACTTTTTTGCGTTCCGTATGCACCATTCAAAGTGACTTCATCAATTTTTAACACTTTCTGACATCATTTGCTATTTTTCAGTCATTTACCGATTTGTTTAGAGTATGACCGTGAAATTGAAAATCACTACAAAATGAACTCTGAAAATGTTGAAACTTGGCATGTGTCATCATTTCACCCACATAGCATGTGAAAAAAAGTAGAGAGGGTTACGGCAAAAACTGGATGCACTTCGTGTACAAACTGGACAATCTCTTTCGGAGTATCAGGGTTTTGGATGAGAACTCATCTGTTACACGGGCACTTCATTTTTCTAAACTTATTTGAACTCCAGACTTTTTTTGCGTTCAGTATGCACCATTCAAAGCGACGTCATCAATTTTAAACACTTTCTGACATCATTTGCTATTTTTCAGTCATTTGCTATTTTCAGTCATTTACTTCTTGACATCACAGCGCGCCTTTAGTACCGGTTCGTGGCTCTAACCGGTATTTAAGGGTGGACTATAGTACCGGTTGGAGCCACCAACCGGTACTAAAGGTGGCCGATTCCCGCCACTTGGCCTGGCCAAAATTGGCCTTTAGTACCGGTTGGTGGCTCCAACCGGTACTAAAGGCACTTTATATATATAGCACATACGAAAAATTCAGTTTCATCTCCCCATCTCCAACCTCTTCGCGAAATTGCCGCCGCTCCCGTCCCGCGCCGTCGCCCATCGCTGTCTCGCCCTCGCCGCCCCCGCCGCTCGCTGATAGGTCCCCGTCGTATCTATAATTTTTTATTGTTCCATGCCAATATTATGCAACTTTCATATACTTTTTGGCAACTTTTTATACTATTTTTGGGACTAACATATTGATCCAGTGCCAGTTCCTGTTTGTTGCATGTTTTTGGTTTCGCAGAATATCCATATCAAACGGAATCCAAACGGGATAAAAACGGACGGAGCTTATTTTTGGAATATTTGGAAAATCTGGGAGAAAGATCAACGCGAAACGGTGCCCGAGGTGGCCACGAGGCAGGGGGGCGCGCCTGCCCCCCCCCCCCCGTTAAGGCGGTTGATGCCCTTCTTTGGCCGCAAGAAAGCTAAATTTTGGTAAAAAAAAAATCATGGCGAAGGTTTCGATCCAATCGAAGTTATAAATCTCCAAATATATACGAAACGGTGAAAGGGAAGCAGACGAGAACGCAGAAGCAGAGAGAGATAGAGAGACAGATCCAATCTCGGAGGGGCTCTCGCCCCTCCCACGCCATGGAGGCCAAGGACAAGAGGGGAAACCCTTCTCCCATCTAGGGAGGAGGTCAAGGAAAAAGAAGACGAAGGGCCCCCCTCTCCCCTTCTCTTTCGGTGGTGCCGGAACGCTGCCGTGGCCATCATCATCACCGCAATCTTCACCAACAACTTCACCGCCATCATCACCAACTCTTCCCCCCCTCTATGCAGCGGTGTAACCTCTCTCTTACCCGCTGTAATCTCTACTTAAACATGGTGCTCAACGCTATATATTATTTCCCAATGATGTATGGCTATCCTATGATGTCTGAGTAGATCCATTTTGTCCTATGGGTTAATTGATGATCGTGATTGGTTTGAGTTGCATGTTTTATTATTGGTGCTGTCCTATGGTGCTCTCCGTGTCGCGCAAGCGTGAGGGATTGCCGCTGTAGGGTTTGCAATATGTTCATGATTTTCTTATGGTGGGTGGTGTGAGTGACAGAAGCACATACCCGAGTAAGTTGGTTGTTTGCGCATGTGATAAAGGGGACTCGATACTTTAATGCTACGGTTGGATTTTACCTTAATGATCTTTAGTAATTGCGGATGCTTGCTAGAGTTCCAATCATAAGTGCATATTATCCAAGTAGAAAGTATGTTAGCTTATGCCTCTCCCTCAAATAAAATTGCAATAATGATTACCGGTCTAGTTATCGATTGTCTAGGGACAAATAACTTTCTCGTAACAAAAAGCTCTCTACTAAAAATAATTTAGTTGTGTCTTCATCTAAACAGCCCCTAGCTTTTATTTACTTGCTCTTTACTTTCTAGCAAACCTATCTAAAAACACCTACAAAGTACTTCTAGTTTCATACTTGTTTCTGGTAAAGCGAACGTCAAGTGTGCGTAGAGTTGTATCGGTGGTCGATAGAACTTGAGGGAATATTTGTTCTACCTTTAGCTCCTCGTTGGGTTCGACACTCTTACTTATCGAAAGAGGCTACAATTGATCCCCTATACTTGTGGGTTATTGATACGTCTCCAACGTATCTATAATTTTTGATTGCTCCATGCTACTTTATCTACTGTTTTGGACTATATTGGGATTTATTTCCGCTTTTATATTATTTTTGGGACTAACCTATTAACCGGAGGCCCAGCCCAGAATTGCTGTTTTTTGCCTATTTCAGTGTTTTGAAGAAACAGAATATCAAACGGAGTCCAAACGGAATGAAACCTTCGGGAACGTGATTTTCTCACCGAACGTGATCCAGGAGACTTGGACCCTACTCCAAGGAACAAAAGAGGCGGTAACGAGGGTGGGGGGCGCGCCCCCTGCCTCGGTGGGCCCCTGTTGCTCCACCGACGTACTCCTTCCTCCTATATATACCTACGTACTCCCAAACGATCAGAACAGGAGCCAAAAACATAATTCCACTGCCGCAACTTCCTGTATCCACGAGATCCCATCTTGGGGCCCGTTCCGGAGCTCCGCTGGAGGGGCATCCACCACGGAGGGCTTCTAGCTACATCATCACCATAGCCCCTCCGATGAAGTGTGAGTAGTTTACTTCAGACCTTCGGGTCCATAGCTAGTAGCTAGATGGCTTCTTCTCTCCTTTTGGATCTCAATACAATGTTCTCCCCCTCTCTCGTGGAGATCTATTCGATGTAATCTTCTTTTTGCGATGTGTTTGTTGAGACAGATGAATTGTGGGTTTGTGATCCAGATTATCTATGAATAATATTTGAATCTTCTCTGAATTCTTTTATGTATGAAGTCTCTTCGAATTATCCGTTTGGTTTGGCCAACTAGATTGGTAGTTCTTGCAATGAGAGAAGTGCTTAGCTTTGGGTTCGATCTTGCGGTGTCCTTACCCAAAGTGGAAGAAAGGGTTGCAAGGCATGTATTGTATTGTTACCATCGAGGATAACAAGATGGGGTTTTTATCATATTGCATGAATTTATCCTCTACGTCATGTCATCTTGCTTAAGGCCTTACTCTGTTTTTAACTTAATACTCTAGATGCATCTTTGGATAGTGGTCGATGAGTGGAGTAATAGTAGTAGATGCAGGCAGGAGTCGGTCTACTTGTCTCGGACGTGATGCCTATATACATGATCATACCTAGATATACTCATAATTATGCTCAATTCTGTCAATTGCTCAACAATAATTCGTTCACCCACCGTAGAATACTTATGCTCTTGAGAGAAGCCACTAGTGAAACCTATGGCCCCCGGGTCTATTCTCATCATATCAATCTCCATTACTTTATTACTTGCTTTGTTTTTACTTTGCCTTTTACTTTTCACTTTGCATCTCTATACCAAAAATACCAAAAATATTATTTATCATCTCTATCATATCTCACTCTCGTAAGTGACCGTGAAGGGATTGACAACCCCTAATCGCGTTGGTTGCAGGGAGCTATTATTTTGTGCAGGTACGAGGGACTTGTGCGTGGCCTCCTACTGGATTGATACCTTGGTTCTCAAAAACCGAGGGAAATACTTACGCTACTTTGCTGCATCATCCTCTCCTCTTTGGGGAAATCCAACGCAGTGCTCAAGAGGTAGCAAGAAGAATTTCTGGCGCCGTTGCTGGCGAGGCTCACGCAAGAGCAAGTCAAGCACCATACCAATTACCCATCACAATCCATATCTCCCGCATTACATTATTTGCCATTTGCCTCTCGTTTTCCTCTCCCCCACTTCACCCTTGCCGTTTTATTCGCCCTCTCTTTCCCAATCTCCTCCTCTTTTTCCCGTTGCCTTTTCTCGCTTGCCTTTTGTTTGCTCATGTGTTGGATTGCTTGTTTGTCGCGATGGCTCAAGATACTACCAAATTGTGTGACTTCACCAATACCAATAATAATGATTTCCTTAGCACTCCGATTGCTCCTCTTGCCAATACTGAATCTTGTGAAATCAATACTGCTTTGTTGAATCTTGTTATGAAAGATCAATTCGCCGGCCTTCCTAGTGAAGATTCCGCTACTCATCTGAATAGCTTCGTTGATTTATGATGCAAAAGGAAAAAAGATGTCGATAATGATGTCGTTAAGTTGAAGCTATTTCCCTTTTTTCTTAGAGATCATGCTAAAGCGTGGTTTTCATCTCTGCCTAAAAATAGTATTGATTCTTGGAACAAGTGCAAAGATGATTTTATCTCTAAGTATTTTCCTCCCGCTAAGATTATCTCTCTTAGGAACGATATTATGAATTTTAAGCAACTTGATCATGAACATGTTGCACAAGCTTGGGAGGGAATGAAATTAATGATACGTAATTGTCCTACTCATGGTTTGAACTTGTGGATGATTTTACAAAACTTTTATGCCGTATTAAATTTTGCTTCTATAAATCTTTTAGATTCGGCCGCGGGAGGCACTTTTATGGAAATCACTCTAGGAGATGCTACTAAACTTCTAGATAATATTATGGTTAATTATTCTCAATGGCATACCGAAAGATCTACTAATAAAAAAGTGCATGCGATAGAAGAAATTAATGTTTTGAGTGGAAAGATGGATGAACTTATGAAATTAATTGCTACTAAGAGTGTTTCTTCTGATCCTAATGATATGCCTTTGTCTACCTTGGTTGAGAATAATAATGAATCTATGGATGTGAATTTTGTTGGTAGGAATAATTTTGGTAACAACGGCATTATAGAGGGAATTTTAATCCTAGGCCTTATCCTAGTAATCCTTCTAATAATTATGGAAATTCCTACAAAAACTCTTATGGAAATTTTAATAAGATTTCCTCTGAATTTGAGAGTAGTGTTAAAGAGTTTATGAATTCACAAAAGAATTTTAATGCTTTGCTTGAGGAGAAATTGCTTAAAGTTGATGATTTGGCTAGGAACATTGATAGAACTTCTCTTGAGGTTGATTCTTTAAAGATTAGATCTATTCCTCCTAAGCATGATATCAATGAGTCTCTCAAAGCTATGAGAATTTCCATTGATGAATGCAAAGAAAGAACCGCTAGGATGCGTGCTTCCAAACATGCCTTTATTAAAGCGTGTTCTTCCAGTTCCTATGAAAATCAAGATGAAGATCTAAAAGTTATTGATGTGTCCCCCATTAAATCTTTTTTTTTGCAATATGAATCTTGATGAAACTGAATATGATCTTCCTTTACCTAGAAGGCGTTCTAAGAATTCGGAGTTTTTAGATCTTGATGGTGAAATTGGTAAATGTGGGATTGAAAGAAATAAAAACCTAGATGTTGCTAAACCCACTATATTGGATCTCAAGGAATTTAATTATGAAAATTGCTCTTTAATTGGTTGTATTTCCTTGTTGCAATCCGTGCTAAATTCTCCTCATGCTTATAGTCAAAATAAGGCCTTTACCGAACACATTGTTGATGCCTTGATGCAATCTTATGAAGAAAAACTTGAGTTGAAAGTTTCTATCCCTAGAAAATTCTATAATGAGTGGGAACCTACTATTAAAATTAAAATTAAAAATTATGAGTTTCATGCCTTGTGTGATTTGGGTGCTAGTGTCTCCACTATTCCCAAAACTTTGTGTGATTTGCTAGATTTCCGTGACTTTGATGATTGCTCTCTAAACTTGCATCTTGCGGATTCCACTATTAAAAAGCCTATGGGAATAATTAATGATATTATTATTGTTGCAAATAGGAATTATGTGCCCGTAGATTTTATCATTCTTGATATAGATTGCAATCCTTCTTGTCCTATTATTCTTGGTAGACCTTTCCTTAGAACGATTGGTGCAATTATTGATATGAAGGAAGGGAATATTAGACTCCGATTTCCCTTAAAGAAAGGCATGGAACAAGGAGTGGCAAGAGCCTAAGCTTGGGGATGGCCATGGCACCCCCAAGATAATCCAAGGACACCAAAAAGTCAAAGCTTGGGGATGCCCCGGAAGGCATCCCCTCTTTCGTCTACTTCCATCGGTAATTTACTTGGAGCTATATTTGTATTCACCACATGATATGTGTTTTGCTTGGAGCGTCTTGTATCATTTGCATCTTTTTTTGTTAGTCTACCACAATCATCCTTGCTATACACACCTTTTGAGAGAGCCATACATAAATTGGAGTTTGCTAGAATACTCTATGTGCTTCATTTATATCTTTTGAGCTTGATAGTTTTGCTCATAGTGCTTCACTTATATCTTTTGAGCGTGATAATTTTTGCTCTAGTGCTTCACTTAGATTTTTTAGAGCACGGTGGTGGATTTGTTTTAAAGAAACTATTGATCTATCATGCTTCACTTAGATTATTTTGAGAGTCGTTAATAGCATGGTAATTGGCTTAATATTAATATACTTGGTATTCAAGATATGTGAAACTTTCTTTTAAGTGCGTTGAATACTAAGAAAAGTTCGATGCTTGATAATTGTTTTGAGATATGGAAGTGATAATATCAAAGTCGTGCTAGTTGAGTATTTGTGAATTTGAAGAATTCTTGTATTGAAGTTAGCAAGTCCCGTAGCATGCACGTATGGTTAAAGTTGTGTAACAAATTTGAAACATGAAGTGTACCTGGCTTGTGCATCCTTATGAGTGGCGGTCGGGGACGAGCGATGGTCTGTTCCTACCAATCTATCCCCCTAGGAGCATGCGCGTAGTACTTGATTTTTGATGACTTCTAAATTTTTTGCAATAAGTAGATGAGTTCTTTTGACTAATGTTGAGTCCATGGATTATACGCACTTTTACCTTTCCGCCTTTGCTAGCCTCTTGATCTTGTGCATTGCCCTTTCTCACCTTGGGAATTGGTACAAACTTCGCCGGTGCATCCAAACCCCGTGATATGATACGCTCTTTCACACATAAACCTCCTTATATCTTCCTCAAAACAGCCACCATACCTACCTATTATGGCATTTCCATAGCCATTCCGAGATATATTGCCATGCTACTTTCCACCGTTCCGTTCATCATCATCATGACATACTTTACTTTTGTCATATTGCCATTGCATGATCATGTAGTTTACATCGTATTTGTGGCAAAGCCACCATGCATTATTTTTCATACATGTCACTCTTGATTCATTGCACCATCCCGGTACACCGCCGGAGGCATTCATATAGAGTCATATCTTGTTCTAGTTTCGAGTTGTAATCCTTATGTTGTAATCAATAGAAGTGTGATGATCATCATTATTAGAGCATTGCCCAAAAAAATAGAAAGGCCAAAAAGAAAAAAAAGTCCCAAAAAAAAGAATAAATAAAAAGGGCAATGTTACTATCTCTTTTTCCACACTTGTGCTTCAAAGTAGCACCTTGTTCTTCATGTAGTGAGTCTCATATATATTGTGCTTCAAAGGAGCACCTTGTTCTTCATGTAGTGAGTCTCATAAGTTGTCTTTTTATACTAGTGGGAATTTGTCATTAATAGAACTTGGCTTGTATATTCCTACGATGGGCTTCCTCAAATTCCCTAGGTCTTTTTTTTTGCGGGTTAAAGGGAGATTCTATTACTTAAGGAGGCAAATCAGCCAAAACAAGTTTTACAATGTCACTCAAACCTGAGCCCAACCATACTGCAGTACGAGGGGTGCTCCTCCCATATGCAGCTAGTGCATGGCTGACTTTGTTTTGCAAACGACTAATAGCAGTAATAGAAATCGCCACATGATCATGAGGACTACCATGCGTGTAGTTTCCGAGAGTGGGTCCAGCAGCGAGAAAAGCCATTCTGGTCCTGTGTTCCGGATGTCCTCCACCCTGGGAATAGGCCAGTCTAGCGCCATGGCTCTCCACAACTCCGCCGCAAGGGGACACCTGCACATCGCATGGAAGCCGTCCTCCCGTTCAACACCACAAAGGGGGCACACATCAGTAAGCTCGAGATGATGATGGCATTTATTTGCCCAAGTTGCGAGCGAGTTGGACACCAGTCTCCATGCAAAAACAGCATTACCTTTGGGGGAGCAGGGCACCCCCATATGGTCTTCCAGATGGCGCGACGACCATCTGGTGCCCTGCTCGTGGCGGTTGCCAACGGACGCAAGGGTTGCAAGGCACGTATTGTATTGTTGCCATCGAGGATAACAAGATGGGGTTTTTATCATATTGCATGAATTTATCCCTCTACATCATGTCATCTTGCTTAAGGCGTTACTCTGTTTTTAACTTAATACTCTAGATGCATCTGGATAGTGGTCGATGAGTGGAGTAATAGTAGTAGATGCAGGTGAGTCGGTCTACTTGTCTCGGACGTGATGCCTATATACATGATCATACCTAGATATACTCATAATTATGCTCAATTTCATCAATTGCTCAACAGTAATTCGTTCACCCACCGTAGAATACTTATGCTCTTGAGAGAAGCCACTAGTGAAACCTATGGCTCCCGGGTCTATTCTGATCATATCAATCTCCATTACTTTATTACTTGCTTTGTTTTTACTTTGCCTTTTACTTTCCACTTTGCACCTCTATACCAAAAATACCAAAAATATTATTTATCATCTCTATCAGATATCACTCTCGTAAGTAACCGTGAAGGGATTGACAACCCCTAATCGCGTTGGTTGCGAGGAGCTATTGTTTTGTGCAGGTACGAGGGACTTGTGCGTGGCCTCCTACTGGATTGATACCTTGGTTCTCAAAAACTGAGGGAAATACTTATGCTACTTTGCTGCATCATCATCTCCTCTTCGGGGAAATCCAACGCAGTGCTCAAGAGGTAGCAGTTATCAAGACCTTTTTCTGGCGCCGTTGCCGGGGAGCAATAGCGTGGGGTGAATATTCTCGTGTGTGCTTGTTTGCTTTATCAGTAAGTAATTTTTATTTGTTGTTCTTAGTTGTTCTCTATATTTAGTTATGGATATGGAACACGAAATACCAAAAAAATTAGGTGTACTTGCTACTCATGGAGATGGGGAACCTCCTAAAACCCTCGATGCTCATTATGTGAAAGATATTATGTACTACTTTGATAATCTTGAGAAAACCCCATTCAACTATGTAATGGGAGTAACGTTGGATCAACGTGAATACTTTAGGGATTATCGCTTGAATCAAAAAGGGAAACTATTATGGGATCAAATTCATATATTGAAGTGGTATACTAGGCAACTATGCATGAGTTATGATTATACTTGTTGCTCTAGGATGAAGGCTCCACACCTTCCCTTTTCATGCAAATTTAATGATAATAAAACCTTAGCTTCTTATGCTAATGGTATATATGATTACTATGATGTGGAGCAAATAGAAGAATTTGTTGCTTTTATGGGTGCTTATGAAATTGAATCTATGTTTAAAGAGTTTGAAGATTTTGATGATGCTGCTTATAGACCTGAAAATTTAGCTATCCTCAAATATTGCTATGAGAATTATGAATACAATTCCGATATTAATGCACTCATTGAGAAAGTCTCCACTGTCCAAGAAGGGACTAATATTTTGCAGGCATCTATGGAAGAAGAAATTGATGAAACTGCGAGCTCATTGGATGAAAAAGATGAGGAGGAGAGCGAAGAACAAGAGGAAGAGCGGATTAGCTACCCGTGCCCACCTTCTAATGAGAGTAACTCTTCAACTCATACATTATTTAATTTCCCTTCGTGCTTACCGAAGGATGATTGTTATGATGACTGTTATGATCCCGTTGATTCTCTTGAAATATCCCTTTTTGATGATGCTTGCTATGCTTGTGGCCAAGATGCCAATATGAATTATGCTTATGGAGATGAACTTGCTATAGTTCCTTATGTTAAACATGAAATTGTTGCTATTGCACCCACGCATGATAGTCCTATTATCTTTTTGAATTCTCCCGATTATATATCGGAGAAGTTTGCCCTTATTAAGGATTGTATTGATGGGTTGCGTTTTACCATTGCACATGATGATTTTGATAGATATAGTATGCATGTGCTTGCTGCTCCTACTTGCAATTATTATGAGAGAGGAACTATATCTCCACCTCTCTATGTTTCCCACACTATAAAATTGCAAGAAACTGTTTATACTATGCATTGGCCTTTACTATGTGTGCATGAATTGTTCTTTTATGACATGCCGATGCATAGGAAGAGAGTTAGACTTCATCATTACATGATATATGTTACTTTGTGCTCACTACTAAATTACAAATCATTGCTATTTAAAATTGGCTTTGATATACCTTGGGATCCGGGTGGATTCACTACTTGAGCACTATATGCCTAGCTTAATTGCTTTAAAGAAAGCGCTGCCAGGGAGACAACCCGGAAGTTTTAGAGAGTCATTTATTTTTGTTGAGTGCTTTCATATAGTTTAAAAACAACAAAAATAAAGAGGGGAACCGAAAACTTTTTCAAAAAGGAAAGTGAAAGTGAGAAAGACAAGCATTGTTGAAGTGGGAGAGCTCCTTTAACTTTGTTCATGCTCACGGAAACTTTGTGAATCTTTATTACAGAAACTTTTCAACAAAAATAATTATCCCCTTGTACAATTCTATTGTATTATAAAAATAATGTGCTAAGGTTTGCCTTTAGGATGTTTACGATACTTGTTGGTTTGTACGGTGCAGGACAGAAACTTTGGCTGTAGTGCGCGATTTTTAATTTTTTACTGGAACGTCAAATGGTTCTGATTATTTTTGAAATGTCTTTATATACAAATTTTTTATTTTTCCTAATTTTGGCAGAATTGTTCAAGTATCATAAGTATGGTGAATGTTCAGATTATTACAGACTGTTCTGTTTTAGACAGATTCTGTTTTTGATGCATAGTTTGCTTGTTTTGATGAAACTGTCAATTTATATCGGTGGATTAAGCCATAAAAAAGTTATATTACAGTAGAAATAATGCAAAAACAAAATATGAATTGATTTTCAACCGCACTTAGAGTAGTGATTTGCTTTATTATACTAACGGATCTTACCGAGTTTTCTGTTGAAGTTTTGTGTGGATGAAGTGTTCGATGATCGGGAAGGTTTCGATGTGAGAATAAGGAAGAGAGGCAAGAGCTCAAGCTTGGGGATGCCCGAGGAACCCCAATTAAATATTCAAGTAGACTCAAGCGTCTAAGTTTGGGGATGCCCCTGAAGGCATCCTCTCTTTCTTCAACAAGTATCGGTATGTTTTCGGATTCGTCGTTCATGCGATATGTGCAATCTTGGAGCGTCTTTTGCATTTAGTTTTCATGCACCATGCTGGTATGAGATGGTCCTTGGTTGATTTATAGAATGCTATTTGCACTTCACTTATATCCTTTGAGTATGGCTTTATAGAATGCTTCATGTGCTTCACTTATATCATTTGAAGATTGGATTGCCTGTTTCTCTTTACATAGACAAACGCCATTTGTAGAATGCTCTTTTGCTTCACTTATACTTGTTAGAGTGTGGGCATATCTTTTGTAGAAATAATTGAACTCTCTTGCTTCACTTATATCTATTTAGAGAGATGACAGGAACTGGTCATTCACATGGTTAGTCATAAAATCCTACATAAAACTTGTAGATCACTGAATATGATATGCTTGATTCCTTGCAATAGTTTTGCGATATAAAGATAGTGATATTAGAGTCATGCTAGTGGGTAGTTGTGGATTAGTAGAAATACTTGTTGTCGGTGTCAAAACCGGCGGATCTCGGGTAAGGGGTCCCAAACTGTGCGTCTAGGCGGATGGTAACAGGAGACAAGGGACACGATGTTTTTACCCAGGTTCGGGCCCTCTCGATGGAGGTAAACCCCTACTCCTGCTTGATTAATATTGATGATATGGGTAGTACAAGAGTGGATCTACCACGATATCGTAGAGGCTAAACCCAAGAAGCTAGCCTATGGTATGATTGTTGTTCGTCCTACGGACTAAAACCCTCAAGCTTATATAGACACCGGATAGGGTTAGGGTTACACAGAGTCGGTTACAATGGTAGGAGATCTACATATCCGTATCGCCAAGCTTGCCTTCCACGCCAAGGAAAGTCCCATCCGGACACGGGACGAAGTCTTCAATCTTGTATCTTCATAGTCCAGGAGTCTGGCCAACGGTGATAGTTCGGCTATCCGGACACCCCTAATCCAGGACTCCCTCAGTAGCCCCTGAACCAGGCTTCAGTGACGCATTTAATCCGGCGCGCATATTGTCTTCGGTATTGCAAGGCGGGTTCCTCCTCCGAATACTTCATAGAAGATTTTGAACACAAGGATAGTGTCCGGCTCTGCAAAACAAGTTCCACATACCATCGTAGAGAGAATAACCTTTGCACAAATCTGCTGACGTATTCCGCGGCGTGACATCACACCACGACCAGGCCTTTATACGAATCGTTTTTACTGTTCCACCTCAGCGCGTTTAGCGAGGCGGTTTCCTTGGCACGTCTTATTAGAGCGGACATCGTGCCCCCTTATTCCAGGATTCCCATCAATACGGACGTGGGTAACCCAACCGCGCCATTGATTACGGCGCTTGGGAGATAAGCGAGTTTTATGAGGCTGGCGGGGGACGCATAGCTTCGTCCGTCCATATAAGGGGATAAGGATCCACCTTTTCACCTACGCCTTCTTCCTCCTTTGCTCATCCATTTCCTTTTCGAGCTCCAGCGCCCAAGTCCGCACATCCCTCCTCAACCTCCTCCAGCCATGTCCGGAGCGGGAGGCAAGTGGATGGTCTCCTCCGTCACGGAGGGACAAGTCAAAAAGCTGCGGAAGGCCAGATACTTGTCCAGCGACATCACGCATCGGCTCCCCAACGAGGGGCAGCTCATTCCCACTCCCAGGCCCCATGAGAGGGTGGTGTTCCTCACCCACTTCCTCCGTGGACTAGGTTTTCCACTTCACCCATTTGTCCGGGGGCTCTTGTTCTACTACGGCCTGGACTTCCACGATCTGGCCCCGAATTTCATCCTCAACATCTCGGCGTTTCATCGTCAGGTAAGCGAGGCCTTCCTCTGATCCAGCCCCACTTCGCTTATGGTCAAGACCTTCAATGTCAAGCCGAAGGTAGTGGGCGGCCGCCAAGCGGAGTGCGGAGGTGCCATGGTTGGCAAGATGGCCAAAGTCCTATGGCTCGAGGGATCCTTTGTGGAGACCATAAAGGGGTGGCAATCGGGGTGGTTCTACATCACCGAGCCGCGCGACTCTCAATGGGCGGCGGCCCCCGAATTCCGATCCGGCTTCCCCCACACGGCTCACATCATGGAAAGAGACGGGCCTGACGTGGTGTGATTCGGAAGAGCTGTCCAGACTCCGAACCCTGGTGGACAAGAATCTCAGGCTTGTCAATGTAGTCCAGGTTATGCTCATCCGCCGGATCCTCCCATGCCAACAACGGGCCTTCAAATTGTGGGAGTTCGATCCAGCACAGCACCAAACTCTGAAAAGGCTCTTCGACACTACGCACGAAGATGCCCGGAAGGTGTTGTTCAAGGGCGCCGAGGCTGCCCCATCCGCCATCAAGATTGCGGATTCAGCTCCACGCCAAGCTACCGAGGTAAGCTATTTTGCCCTTTACGGGACTCTTGTTTTTCATAGTTTGACTCTATGTGGGATCTAAACTCCCTTACCTTTGACAGGACTGGCGTAACACGTCCGGGCAGGTTAACTGTCCGGCTCCCTTGCCAGAAGACCCAGCGGACGCCTGCTTGACGGGGCTGCTGGCTCCGGCACCTCACGTGGTGCCGGAGAAGAAGGCCAAGAAGAAGGCCACGGGGACTCGAAGGAGCGCCCGACGCCAGGTGTTGTCGGACTCATCGTCCGACGACTCTGAGGCGGAATCCTCCCCTGAGGACGGGGAGGAGGAAAAAGAAGCCTCTCCCCCAGCGGGGGGAGAGAAGAAAAGGAAGGCCGCCCCGACTGGGGAGGCCGGAGGGTCCAAGAAAGGAAGGACCCTTCCTCCGGACTTCTCCACCAACGCCGACAACGACGAGGAGGAGTGGCCACCAAGGGCCAAGACCCTGGCGAGATCGTAAGTGTCCCGAATCTGGAATAGCTCATGACTTTTTATTTGTCGCATAGTGTCTTCTAACACCGAATATAACCATGTAGCCCGCCTATGACGCAGCTCGCCGCTTGGCCGAAGCGGCCTTCGGATTCGCCGGATGTGAATAGCACTTCACTTCCGACCGCCTCTTCTCCTCGTGGACGCAGACGACACCGCGGTGGAGTCCCAAAGGGGCCCAGCCAGAGGAGGTGGTCTGGAGGCGC
Organism: Aegilops bicornis; assembly: GCA_021605145.1. Lineage (NCBI taxonomy): Eukaryota > Viridiplantae > Streptophyta > Magnoliopsida > Poales > Poaceae > Aegilops > Aegilops bicornis. The sequence continues at coordinate 208,619,781 of CM038670.1, read as the reverse complement.
CGCAAGGCGACCTCCCGGACTCTGGCGCAAAGGCGAGACCCCAGAGGGCTCTAAGTGCTGGCCTCTTGCCGGACTCGCATCGGAACCTTCAGTGGTTCCGAAGTCCGCAAGCGGCCCCTTCGTAAGAAGGGCCAAATCATGACGCCGGTGACCTCCGTCCATCCGGAGGCACCAGATAGCTTGCTGAGGCGCTTAACGGCGCCTCCATCGACGAGGAGCACCGCACTATTATGAGTGTGGTGATCCAGAAGTTCACCCGCCAAGAGCGGGCTGATCAAGCTGTACCAGCCTTCTAACAGGCTTTGAGGTAAGTTTAGAATATGTAAAAATATTACCGCATAGACGGTAGCCCACGATGCTTAGTTTGGTGTTCGGAAAGAAAACCGGATGAGGATCTAAAAAGATACACGCAGGAGTCTAACATAAGTATGTCAATATGGGAATTGGGCTGCGCTCTCGACCTCTGCCAAGACCGATTGCGGAGGTCAATGCATTGAAGCAGAGCCTCGAGCGGTCCGAGAACGAGCTCGGCCTTGCCAAGAAGCAGCTCGAGGACAAGGAAGGTAAGTAATACCTTCTTAAAGTAATACCTTACAGAAAGGATTTGGTTGCAAAATGATAGGACTAACGTGGGTATTGTAGGGGCCACGAACGAGGTGGCGACTCTAAAGGAAGCGGTGTCCACGGCTGAAAGCAAAGCGGCCGTGGAGCGCACCGAGCGAGAGAAGCAGGAGGCGCGGGTGGCGGAGGTGCAGCAAGAGCTCTGGGCTCTCATGGAAAAACACAAGAGTTTGGAGCGTGACTCGAAGACTCGAGAGTCCGAGCTTGCCTCGGCTCTTGAGAGTGCCAAAGCCGCTAAGGCTGAAGCCCAAAAAGCCCTCCAGGAAATTGAATCATTAAAGAAGATAGCGGCGGGTAAGGCATTCTTTATGCAAAGCAAGCATGTGAAAGTGGATTATCTATTACTTACCCGAATCCGGAGCTCTCCAGGAGCATTCGCAGATCTGCCCTGTAGTGTGTCTAATGCTGCCGCGTTCTACCGCGCTAAGGAGGGGAGCTCGACGGAAAAGGTGTTCTGGTCTAAGTATGCTGAGGCCGGACATCCGGTGCCCCTGAGCGACTAGCTGAAGCAGATGGTCGAGCTCCACAAGGTCGCCGAACAGGCCATCAAGGGCCTCATAATTCGGTTGTGGTCATTGGAAGCCATGCCTGGGAGCTACTTCGGGCTAGTGCGGCGGCTGGTGGACACCCGTCCATGGATTGAAGTCATCAAGCGCTCCGTCTGCATTGAAGGTGCCTGTTGGGCCTTGCCCGTGCTAAAGTGCACCGGGCAAGCCGGATCTTGAGAAGCTTGTGACGGACGGGCCCGAAGGGCAAGGAGCATCACAAGCCCGAAATGTACTATGAGGGCGTCTGAAGGGTGCCTGCCTTATAGCGGTGAATGCTCCAAAGATGTAATTTTTGAATAGACTCGCATTTGTTATCCTGTATGCTGAAAACTTGTTCATATGCGCTAAGCAATGCTTGTGAATTTAAAATATTACCTTCTGTGCGGCCGTTTATCAAATTTGAGAGATGGCAAGTCGTTGGCTTCAGCCCCCATGCCACGAGTGCTGGGGTGTTCGGGATAAACTTGAGCACTCTTGTTCCCATTCTTGGGTCCTTCGAGGGAGGCGCTCAACGCAACGAACAAGGCAACCGGACTATAGTGCTTGAACACTCTCACTTAGCCATAGAATTCTATAATTTTAAATTTCGGCGAAGCCCCTAGTATTCGGAAGACCGAGTTCGGGGCGCTATCCACGCCTTGGCCGGACAATGCCGACTCCTGGATCTAAGCGGCATAAGTCTTTAGGGACCCAAAAAAACCTCTCAAACAGCGACCGGCTCTCGCCCTATCATGACGGTCAGTTTTAGCTTTCTCCACTGAGGTGCTCAACCCAGCTCAACCTGGGCACAATCGCAGTGGTTCTCCCAGCGCTACCTTAGCCGATATAACGGAACGTAAGGTACCAAAACATGGGAGCCGGGCAAACCCAACTATTGACCCAAGACATGATTCGGAGCCGATGCATATAATGCTATAAGTTCGGGTTGCCGCACTTGTGAAAGTGTTCGGACTTATCACACCATATTTTGGGGTACTTAAGCCCTGGTGTATTGGCTGCACTAAAGTGTACGGGTGCAACATGTCATGAATGAACATATATATAGATAAAGAAAGGAGTGCAATAATAGGCAAAAGCTATGTATTGTTTATTCAAAAGGTACTGCAATGAAAGCGAACGATACAAATAGTGCGATAAGCAAGGGATGGGACTATTTAACATGTCCCCTCCAGGGGTAAGCTGCGGGATGGTACGTAAAACAGGTATAATGCTCGTAGTAGAGACCACCGGACACTCGACGTAGCCGCTTCCCCGGCTGTTGCATCGTGAGTTCGGCAATTCTAGTGCCGGATGTGGCTTCCGGAAAACAGAGTCCCGGAAGTAAGAGAAAATAAGAAAGAAAAAGAATGACACAATCGAGCCACAGTGCGGTTGAGCCGCATTCGGGCGCATGCCGTGGTCGTGCCCCTCCCTTATGCCCATGGTATCTCCAGAGCGTAGTTATGTACGCGTAATCGGCTTCGCAATTTCGCGAGGGCTGGGGTTGGGGCCGGATTGCTACGCGTGCTCGGATCGTGCCAGGTGGTCTTGTTGTCGGTTACTCCAGGCGCGCTTGACGGTGTCCGGACGTTTAATAGCCGGACTCGAGAATTGCTGTGAGAGGCTGCTTTGCACCTCCGCCGCGAGGGCCGCCGTGTGCCCCTCCGTTCGGAGAGAGCGTTCGGTGTTTCCATTGACCGTGATTACTCCTCGAGGGCCTGGCATCTTGAGCTTGAGGTATGCATAGTGCGGCAACGCATTGAACTTTGCAAATGCGGTTCGTCCAAGCAGTGCGTGATATCCGCTGCGGAACGGGACTATGTCGAAGATTAACTCTTCACTTCGGAAGTTATCCGGGGATCCGAAAAACCACTTCGAGTGTGACTGAGCCTGTACAATTGGCATCTACACCTGGTATGACGCCTTTAAAGGTCGTCTTTGTGGGTTTAATCCTTGAGGGGTCTATGCCCATTTTGCACACTGTATCCTGATAGAGCAGGTTCAGGCTGCTACCGCCGTCCATCATGACTCTAGTGAGGTGGAATCCGTCGATGATTGGGTCAAGAACCAATGCAGCGAATCCGCCGTGGCGGATGCTAGTGGGGTGGTCCCTTCGATCAAAGGTGATCGGGCAGGAGGACCATGGGTTGAACTTTGGGGCGACTGGCTCCATCGCATATACGTCCCTTAGTGCACGCTTCCGCTCCCTTTTGGGTATGTGGGTTGCGTATATCATGTTCACCGTTCGCACTTGTGGGGAGAAGCCATTCTGTCCTCTATTGTTCGGCGGCCGGGGCTCCTCCTTGTCATCTCTATGCATCCCCTTGTCATTGAGTTCGGCATTTAACTTGCCTGCCTGTTTGAAGACCCAACAATCCCTGTTGGTGTGGTTGGCTACTTTTTCGGGGGTGCCATGTATTTGGCACGAGCGATCGAGTATTCGGTCCAGATTGGACGGGCCCTGAGTATTTCTTTTGAACGGCTTTTTCCGCTGACCGGGTTTAGAGCCTCTGAATCCGGCATTGACTGCCGTATCTTCAGCATTATCACCGATAATGCGGTGCTTGTGCTTGTTGGACGCGACCTGCCATTGCTGTCCTTGATATCTGAACTACCAGGGTTTTTGGTCAAGTTGTTACTACGAGCTAGCCAGCTGTCCTCTCCCGCGCAAAAGCGGGTCATGAGCGTTAGAGGGCTGCCAGGATTTCGCTTTTCCTGTCCTAGGTGCCGGGCAAGCCACTCGTCATGGATGTTATGTTTGAAGGCTGCAAGGGCCTCTGCATCCCGGACAGTCAACGATTTGATTTTTCTTGGTTAGGAACCGTGTCCGTAATTGTCCGGCCGATTCTTCCGCTGCTGAATTATGTGGCTGAGGTCATCGGTGTCCGGTGGTCGCACATATGTGCCTGGAAGTTATCAAGGAATGCGGCTTCCAGGTCCTCCCAACAACCAATTGATTCTGCTCGCAAGCTGTTAAGCCAATGCCGAGCTGGTCCTTTAAGCTTGAGTGGGAGGTATTTGATGGCGTGTAGATCATCACCGCGGGCCATGTGGATATGGAGGAGGTAGTCCTTGATCCAAACCGCAGGATCTGTTGTGCCATCGTATGATTCGATGTTTACGGGTTTGAAACCCTCGGGGATTTGATGATCCATCACTTCGTCTGTGAAGCATAGTGGGTGTGCGGCGCCTCTTTATTGAGCTATATCACGACGCAGCTCGAATGAGCTTTGTCTACTATGTTCGGCCCGGCCGGAATTGCTGTATCCGGCGTGACGTTTATCGTCGCGTGTCATGGGGCGCCCACGCGATCCGTAGATCGATCTTGCTTGCCTTGCCTTGTCCTCCAATATGTCTCGCAGGTCTGGCGCGTTTCCCCGTGCCTTGGTACTTTTCGAGCAACGCCGGGGTGCGGCTTGAATGGAGGGTCTAGAGGCCTCTCTGTCGCGACCACGGGGTGGCCGGTCGGCCGCATCATGCGCTGGTGATGTAGGTTTGGGTGCTGCTTCCTCTAATTGGGGTAGCAGCCTGCGTTTTTGGGTATCTCTTGGAGGGGCGTTCGAGTTCGTACTCTTCGGCTGCAAGGACTTCAGTCCATCTGTCAGCTAGCAGGTCTTGGTCAGCTCTAAGCTGCTGCTGCTTTTTCTTGAGGTTGCTTGCCGTGGCCATAAGCCTGCGTTTGAAACGCTCCTGTTCGGCGGGATCCTCAGGCACGACAAATTTGTCGTCGTCGAGGCTTGCCTCATCTTCGGAGGGAGGCATATAATTATCGTCCTCCACCTCCCCGCTCGCCGCTCTATCATGAGGGTTGGCTTCTCCCTCTTCTGTCTTTGAATCCTGCCGGAGGGGTTGTCTTGACCTTGTCCGGGTGTTATTATCTCCGTGCGGAATCACCGCTTTTCTTGTGGCGGGATTTATAGCGGCCTTGACGCCGGCGCTTGGGCTGTTTCTTGGAGGGTCATCCTCCATTGTTCCATCGCCGTTCCCATCTTTTGGGATGTCCACCATGTATATGTAAATGCAGCGAGGTGGCCTTCGAGTGCCTGTAGGCGCTGGTTCTTGGTCGTCTCAAAGATCGCCGTCCATACCGTCGATGTCTTCGAGTCAAGTCGAGCATGTCGCTTAAATCATCGGCAGTGGCTACAAAGTGGGTGGTGGGTGGGCGTTGAATTTCTTCGTCGTTCGCATCCCAACCTTCCTGACCGTAGTCCAGCCAGGGCTCTCCTGATAAAGAGAGAGACTTTAGTGAATTCAGGATGTCGCCAAAGGGCGAGTGCTGAAAGATGTCCGCGATAGTGAACTCCATGACCGGCGCCCAATCGGATTCGATTGGCCAGGGTGTGGGAGGTTCGTAGTCCGGAGAGGAGTCCGGCACCTTGGAGTCACGGGATTCGCAAAGGACAGGGATGGAGTTTGGCTCAATCGCCGTAGAGATCATAGCCCCCGAGGCGGTGTCCAACCACTCGTCCTCGATCGGCGGAGTCGGCTCCGAGCTAAGGGTCGGAGCAGACGCTGGTGCAGCCTCCAGGGCACTGTTCAACGGCAGAGCTAGATCGTGCCCATCGAGACCGTGCGGCGCGCTTGGCTGTGGCTCGAATCCGTCGAAGATCAAGTCTCCGCGGATGTCGGCCGTGTAGTTCAAACTCCCAAACCTGACACGATGGCTAGCGTAGCTTTCGATCTGCTCCAGATGGCCAAGTGAATTGGCCCGCAGCAAAAGCCGCAATCTGAAGATCTGCCTGGGAGAAAAGTCTCACCTTGGACCACGCCGTGGTTGATGATCGAAGGAGCCATCGGGCCTAAAGATGACGCATACGCAGGAACTCTCAATGAAAGCACCAATGTCGGTGTCAAAACCGACGGATCTCCGTAGGGGGTCCCGAACTATGCGTCTAGGCGGATGGTAACAGGAGACAAGGGACACGATGTTTTTACCCAGGTTCAGGCCCTCTCGATAGAGGTAAAACCCTACTCCTGGTTGATTAATATTGATGATATGGGTAGTACAAGAGTGGATCTACCACGAGATCAGAGAGGCTAAACCCTAGAAGCTAGCCTATGGTATGATTGTTGTTCGTCTTACGGACTAAAACCCTCCGGTTTATATAGACATTGGATAGGGTTAGGGTTACACAGAGTCGGTTACAATGGTAGGAGATCTACATATCCGTATCGCCAAGCTTGCCTTCCACGCCAAGGAAAGTCCCATCCGGACACGGGACGAAGTCTTCAATCTTGTATCTTCATGGTCCAGAGTCCGCCAACGGTGATAGTTCGGCTATCCGGACACCCCCTAATCCAGGACTCCCTCACTTGTGTTGAGGTTTGTGATTCCCATAGCATGCACGTATGGTAAACCGTTATGTGATGAAGTCGGAGCATGATTTATTTATTGTTTGTCTTCCTTATGAGTGGCGGTCGGGGACGAGCGATGGTCTTTTCCTATCAATCTATCCCCCTAGGAGCATGCGCGTAGTACTTTGTTTCAATAACTAATAGATTTTTGCAATAAGTATGTGAGTTCTTTATGACTAATGTTGAGTCCATGGATTATACGCACTCTCACCCTTCCACCCTTGCTAGCCTCTCTAGTACCACGCAACTTTCACCGGTACCATAAACCCACCATATACCTTCCTGAAAACAGCCATCATACCTACCTATCATGGCATTTCTATAGCCATTCCGAGATATATTGCCATGCAACTTCCATCATCATCATATACATGACTTGAGCATTTATTGTCATATTGCTTTGCATGATCGTAAGATAGCTAGCATGATGTTTTCATGGCTTGTCCGTTTTTTGATATCATTGCTACGCTAGATCATTGCACATCCCGGTACACTGCCGGAGGCATTCATATAGAGTCATATATTTGTTCTAGATATCGAGTTGTAATATTGAGTTGTAAGTAAATAAAAGTGTGATGATCATCATTATTAGAGAATTGCCACAATGAGGAAAGGATGATGGAGACTATGATTCCCCCACAAGTCGGGATGAGACTCTAGACAAAAAAAAGGAGAAAGGCCAAAAAAAGAGAAGGCCCCAAAAAAAGAGAAAAAAAAACAAAATGAGATAAAAAGAGAGAAGGGGCAATGTTACTATCCTTTTACCACACTTGTGCTTCAAAGTAGCACCATGTTCTTCATATAGAGAGTCTCTTGAGTTATCACTTTCATATACTAGTGGGAATTTTCATTATAGAACTTGGCTTGTATATTTCAACGATGGGCTTCCTCAAATGCACTAGGTCTTCATGAGCAAGCAAGTTGGATACACACCCACTTAGTTTCCAGTTTGAGCTTCCATACACTTATAGCTCTTAGTGCATCCGTAGCATGGCAATACCTACTCCTCACATTGATATCTATTGATGGGCATCTCCATAGCCCATTGATACGCCTAGTTGATGTGAGACTATCTTCTCCTTTTTGTCTTCTCCACACAACCTCCACCATCATATTCTATTCCACCTATAGTGCTATGTCCATGGCTCACGCTCATGTATTGCGTGAAAGTTGAAAATGTTTGAGAACGTCAAAAGTATGAAATAATTGCTTGGCTTGTCATCCGGGTTGTGCATGATTTGAATATTTTGTGTGGTGAAGATGGAGCATAGCCAGACTATATGATTTCGTAGGGATAACTTTCTTTGTCCATGTTATTTTGAAAAGACATGATTGCTTTATTAGTAGGCTTGAAATATTATTGTTTTTATGTCAAATGTTAGACTATTGCTTTGAATCACCCATGTCTTAATATTCATGCCATGATTAAATACATGATCAAGATTATGCTAGGTAGCATTCCACATCAAAAAATATCTTTTTTATCATTTACCTACTCGAGGACGAGCAGGAATTAAGCTTGGGGATGCTGATACGTCTCCGTCGTATCTATAATTTTTGATTGTTCCATGCCAATATTATGCAACTTTTATATACCTTTTGTCAACTTTTTATACTATTTTGGGACTAACATATTGATCCAAAGGCTCAAAGTGCGTTCCTCGCTTTGTTGCATGATTTTGGTTTCGCAGAATATCCATATCAAACGAAATCCAAACGGGATAAAAACGGATGAAGCTTATTTTTGGAATATTTGGAAAATCTGGGAGAATGATCAACGCGAAACGGTGCCCGAGGTGGCCACGAGGCAGGGCGCCGCCTCTGTATGGCGCCGACCCTAGTGGGCCACCCGTATGGCGGTTGATGCCCTTCTTCGGCCGCAAGAAAGCTAATTTTTGGTAAAAAAAGTCACGGCGAAGGTTTTGATCCAATCGGAGTTACGGATCTCCATATATATACGAAACGGTGAAAGGGCAGCAGACGAGAACGCAGAAACAGAGAGAGACAGAGAGACAGATCCAATATCGGAGGGGCTCTCGCCCCTCCCACGCCATGGAGGCCAAGGACCGGAGGGGAAACCCTTCTCCCATCTAGGGAGGAGGTCAAGGAAGAAGAAGACAAAGGGCCCCCCCTCTCCCCTTCTCTTCCGCTGGTGCCGGAACGCTGCCGTGGCCATCATCATCACCGCAATCTTCACCAACAACTTCACCGCCATCATCACCAACTCTTCCCCCCTCTATGCAGCGATGTAACCTCTCTCTTACCCGCTGTAATCTCTACTTAAACATGGTGCTCAACGCTATATATTATTTTCCAATGATGTATGGCTATCCTATGATGTTTGAGTAGATCCGTTTTGTCCTATGGGTTAATTGATGATCTTGATTGGTTTGAGTTGCATGTTTTATTATTGATGCTGTCCTATGGTGCTCTCCGTGTCGCGCAAGCGTGAGGGATTCCCGCTGTAGGGTTTGCAATATGTTTTGCTTATGGTGGGTGGCGTGAGTGACAGAAGCACAGATCCGAGTAAGTAGGTTGTTTGCGTATGGGATAAAGGGGACTTGATACTTTAATGCTATGGTTGGGTTTAACCTTAATGATCTTTAGTAGTTGCGGATGCTTGCTAGAGTTCCAATCATAAGTGCATACTAGATCATTGAAGGCGTGCGTTGTCAGCCGCCTCGCCTATTTTGACGATAGAATGGTAGTACTCTCTAACAAAGCCTATCATAAATGAGCAGATGCTACATGATCAACTATTCAACTTATGAAGTCATTAGAATTTGGTTGTGCTCATATAACTGCTCACAACTTGCTAAGTCTGTGATACATAAGCATACATGATTAGAGTCAATGATCTTTCATTCTATAGCTAGCACATGCCAGAAAGATCCAACCATCAAAGCAGCAAATTTAACAAAATATGACATCTCTGGATTTATCCAAAGAAAGTGAGACCAACATGTAAATTTTGATAGTAAACAGATTGATTTCTGAGGCCTAAAATCCGTTTTGGACCCATTCAATCGGTTGCAAGCCTATATGTGAAACTATAAAATGGACTGCAAGAGTTGTATGGTAAAATCAGTGTAAATGCGATGGTTGTGCAAGCCATATCTTATAGTTCTTCTACCATTTAGTATGCGGATGGTACATATATGTTAGAAAAATTATTGACTGGTCAATTGATTTTGTTAATCAACACGCTGCACTTATCAAGTTGTATAAGCTTCATAGATAGCGTCAAGTAAACTCTTCAAGATGTAGATTAAAATAAGATGCAAAGAAATACTTACCTTTTCAAGATCAGATTGTTCAAATATCAAGATTTTTGTACAAAGAGAAGTAAACTTTTGGAACGTTTGAAAAAACACCAGCTTTCAAAATGCATATGAAGATGTGTGTCTTTTGATCAAGGTGGTCCATAATTCTATACAGCTAGTAATGCATTCAAAGGAGCTTAGTATACTGGAAAAAAAGTATTTCAAATAACAGAACCTGTAAAATGACAAACTTGTATGCACAAGTTAGCAGGTAATCATTACTTTATAAGCTTTTCCTTAAACAGAGAAAAGCATCGAAGGCGACAAATTCATCCAGCTCAAAAGCATTGTACACAGTACAACATAAAGAAAAACACCCTGGAGATTTACAGAAGAGAGGAGAGAAATTACATGGCATGTTCTATACCTATGAGCTGAACCAAAACAGCTAAGGTTCAATGGAACGATTCAGAACCTAATGAGCTACATTATGAGCAATACCATTGATTTCCCTAGAGATGTGAAACACCTTCAGCTGCAATTCTTTGGTGGTCCTGTAGAAATGAGCAAGATGCTTTCTGACCGCCCAAGGAACAGTGTCCGCAGTGGCATTCCTAGGTGCCGCCTCCTTGGCAAGGGTGAGATTATCTGTGAGAAAAGTTGGCTGCTAGACCTGGAGGAGCTAGGATATGTTGGCTGCAAGAAGAAGTGCTTGCGCTTCTGCCTGGAGTGGTGAAGAAGTGGCTGGGGTAGATGCTTGAATCTGTACCTGAATGTTCGCTTCTTCCTGCAAAAAACCGAGAAAAACACCAATGCTCCTGGCTGTGTTGCCATTTGTTAAACCCTATATTTTTGAGCTTTTGAAAGATACATCAGAGTAGATCTTAGCTCTTGAAAGAATAAGGTCAGTTCTAATGGTGTATCCCTGCTGCAACCTCACAATAGCCATTGCTGTGATACACGAGCATAAAAACCAGTTGGTACATCCAAATTCAGATACAAGAAAATCAAGACAGTCAGTAGGCTTTAGTCTGATAGGTCTGATATGGACATCTATATGAACCTAGAACTGGCACATCAAAATGATTTTTTTGTATATGCATGCTTACGGAAAACAGAAACCATTCCCATACTTATTTGGAGAATATACGATGGGTGAATCTGCATAGATCAATTTAACTTAGAGCATGATCAAATCAACAAATAATTAATTTTAGAATAGAATTAACAACTGTCATCCATTGGAGATCGGAAACTGAAGAATTCCCAAATGCGCCTAAACTGAAGAACTCCCCAAATCAAAATGCCAATGCACTCCCCTCACTAAGAGCCAATTCTATGTGGCCAATGGTATCACACAATGGCCCTGATTGTACTAATTTCTTGTGTCTTCTGAATTTAATACGGACGAGACGATTTTCATTTGAATGTCGCATTGGGTACTTAGGGAAAAAATTATCCACGGAATTGGACTTCGCTCGTTTATTAGTACAGGCAGAAGATGTTGAGGCTTCGGCTCCCTCTACGACGGAATGGTTACGTTTTTTGCGCATTGTAATACTACTTTTCTAATTCACCTGTTCCATACAGGAGCATGATATGAATACCAGAGGAACATATTATTTAAGCGATATGCGGCGTAGTAGTAAAATTGACAGCAAAAGATGAAAGGATAATGCACGGAGTAATTACCTATCCAAAAGCCATTTGAGGGGATGAACGGGTGAGCACAAGAATGGACAGTTGGAAGCTGCAGAATCTGCCCAAATCAATTGTGCACACGTAGCATGAACATCACCTGCACATATTTTTGTTGGCAAAGAGTATGAGTATCTTTTCTGTGAGACGATATGAGGACATTGTAATTGTCTGATGCAATTTACAGGTAAAATACCTGAGCATATCACTGAAGAAGATGTAGATGCTGGAGTAGGGTGTGCATACAAAGCCAGGGAGGGAAGAATTATATAGTACCACTGCGCATATGAAAAGCTTGCAAATTTACCAGCCATGAATGAATAATACGCCATGATTGCGAGCTTCAAGGAGAGAGGAGCAGTTTCCAGCAGAGGACCATGATTGCGAGCTTAAGGAGGGCAGATCAGTTTCAAGCAGGGGAGGAGCCCGCCATTATCTCCCTCGCCCCCACCTTTCTTCACACACATTAACGCATCCTGTACCTTCGGTCGCAGGGATGGCTGCTCCTCTCCTCAGGTCGCTGGGAACCACCGACTGTCTCGATTCCCTAAGCCTCGATCGGGATTGGGATTGGGAACGACCGGCAGTCTCGTTCCCCTCCAGCTTCGATCCTATTGGGCAAGCAGATTAGGGTTCGGGAGTGGATGGACCCAACGCGTAGCTCGTAGGCCTCCCTCCTTCGAATGGGCTGCTGGCTCGCGAAGGCCCAATGCACCAGAATCGTCCGTTTTGGTCCGTGGAGCAGCAGCCCACAGGACAGCTGGGCTAGATTAGCCAGACTGCAAAATAGATCGCTTTTTACATTAAACCTGACGGCCAGAAACTACCGATCGCGAAAACGGACGACCAAAAACTCAAATCACTGTGAGGGCAGGGATTAGGTGCGGTTATATTGTCCTTAATGATCCAAGTAGAGAAAGCATGTTAGCTTATGCCTCTCCCTCAAATAAAATTACAATAATGATTACCGGTCTAGTTATCGATTGCTTAGTTGAATTAGTTGAATTAATTGAATATTACTATATAGAACTAGCTACTCTATATATTTTAGTAAACGCTTAGTTGAATTAATAGAACTACTTTATTTTTAGTAAGAAAATTTAGGTATATGAGATTTGATGATCTAATTAAAATATTACTATATAGAACTAGCTACTTTATTTTTGTAAGAAAATTAATAGAACTAATTTATTTTTAGTAAATGCTTAGCTGAATTAGTTGAATTAATAGAACTAGTTTATTTAGTTGAATTAGTAGAACTAGTAAGTGTTTAATGTTTCACCCATGCATATGAACATAGGAAATGTCGTCTGACGACGAAAAAGATTTCGTTATGTGTGAATACTATGAAGACCAGCGCGGCCTGTGCGACAGAAATTTCCTTGTTGACGATAGGCGCTTCAGCATCAAGCTGGATGAGACCTTCGAAGTGGATACAGTAAGTCACAACGACAAGTCTTTTTTCGTAATTAAGCATGACTTTTGCTTCATTTGCTTGAACTTATAATTTTAAATTTTCACTATTCTACTAGCGCATCCCCTGTCATGCAAGAATTTTTGTCTTGAATAAGATAGGTTTTAGTGCTATGGAAACTATGGAGGTAAACAGAGTTTACTTGAAGACCGAGCATGGTTATACTTTCAACGTCAAATTATACAATGCATACACATACACCTATTTTGAATGCAAAACTTGGCAAGCACAATGCAAGGCTTATGCATTAGAGCCTGATATGGTTATCACCTTTGATATTCGTCCGGAAGATGATATTGAAGGTAATAGAGACATCTGGGTCGATGTGCAGACGCCTCCAGTTCTATCATTATGTGAGTTTCTCAACCATATTTATGTCTTCGATATTGTTTATTTAAAAATAATTGACAACTAATTTCTATGGACAACTTATTTCCATTCAAGCAAACATGTCCGACGCTTGGTAGTCAGGACCGTCCACTGTCCCGGGGCTGAACTAAACTGCGAGGAGATAAATCATTATGTTTCATGGCTTGAGGATCTTGATGCTGTCAAGAGAAATTATTTTCCTGAATTTGAAAATCTTAGTACTCAAAACATGCGACCAATAGTGATCGTACTGAACTACGGTCACATCTATTTAGGAAAGATGGTAAGATTTTTACTATTTGTCCTCAGTGCATCTTTTGCATACATTATTTTTCAAGCTAAATTAAACTTTTATTGCTAAGTATATTACTATACGATGTTCTTCAACAGGGACTCCCGATGACAGTTGTGCCTTAATGGATCGAGACTAAAGGTCGCATGTCAATGGTTAGCTTAGGCCAAGACATCCTACATTGCACATGAGTGCATTCAGGATTTATAAAAGCGAGGAATGCTTCAATAGTGAAAGATTGGAGAAAAATTGTTAACGATCGCAGAGAATTACTAGGGGGCAGCAAGCAGAAGCACAACCCATGATTAGGAGATAGATTCATCTGCATGCTTCAATATGATGAATCAGGAGAGCTATACATGTTCTATGCTATTTTACCTGAGAGAGAGCAGCAGGAGTGATTAGCTAGTTCATCCTCTTAGTACTTGTCCTCTCATGTCCGTGTTCTTCGTCCTGAACTTAATCTCAAAAAGTGATTTGCTTTTGTGGTGTTACGAACACTTATAATATCATGACCATGTTGAACTCGATGATATCTTTGCTTCTGGTACAAGTGAATGTTTCTTCTTTAAGCTAGTGTTGGTGGTGATTAGATAGCGGTAATGACAATGAAGATTAAATAGTGGTAATGACGACTATATATGATGATTTTTAGCTAGCTAGTATACTGTTGTTGGTGATGATATGATGCAAGAGTTTTCATATTAATATGATGATGATGATGATGATGAGTTATTATATCATTTATGAAAGAAACCGCAGATTAGTTTCAACTGGATGGATCCTAACTAAGTGATCAAGTATATGTCATATTCATATTACCTTGATCACCTAATTAAGTGATCAAGTAATATGGATATATGGCATATACTTGATCACTTAGATAGCTAGGATCCACATGCATCCAGTCGAAAATAATCTGCGATACTTTCACCTAATGATTTAACAACTTATTATAATGTGAAACAATCACTAAATTAAATTGAAAACACAAAATGAAAGGAAAAACAAAAAACAAAACCAACCCCCCCCCCCCCCTCAAACATTTAGTACCGGTTGGTAATGTCTCGTGCCACGTGGTGGCACTTTAGCGCCGGTTCGTGCCGAACCGGTACTAAAGGGAGGGTGGGGGGCTTTAGTCCCATCCTTTAGTGCCTGTTACAGAACCGACACTAAAGGCCCTTACGAACCGGTGCTAGAGCCCGATTCTGCACTAGTGACACAACTCCAATATTAAAACTCTAAACATGAAAAATATTTATTCATGTGTAGATATCATATATATACATCGTGCATACAGGCAAAGTGAAGTAGGGAATATGTTGAGCAGCTACACCATGCAACACCACTCAGACATAACGCTCCCGTCGGGAACTAGAGCGCAGGCTCTAACAACATCTACAACACACACATGCAAATAAGTCTCTAACAATCTCTCTCTTTCTCTCTCTCTCACACACACATGTATAGTCTATAGTTTTAATACTTAGATAACGGGCACTACGCGGATGTAGCTAGTCCTATCATGGCTTGGCCGCTGGCTCGGGAAAGCGGAACTCGGGCTTCGCGGGCAGCTCGGCTTTGGGGAACGGTGGCATTTCGTGCTTCGGGACCTCTGGCACAACAGGGTGCGGTAACTCGGGTTCTTTCGGCACCTCAGGGTGTGGCCCATGGGGTTCCGTTGGTACCTCTGGCACGGCATGGTGTGGCATATCAGGCTTCGGCAACTCTGGCATCGCAGGGTGCGGCAGCTCGTGCTCCTTTGGTACCTTCGGCACGATAGGGTGTGGCACTTCAGACTGCTTTGGCACCTCCGGCACGACAGGGTGTGGCACTTCAGGCTGCTTTGGCACCTCCGGCACGACAGGGTGTGGCAGATCGTGCTCCTTTGGCACCTCCGGAACGATTGGGTGTGGCGCTTCAGTCTCCTTTGGCACCGCAGGCACAACCGGATGCGGCAGTTCAGGCTTCGGGATCTCGGGCATAGCAGGGTGTGGTGGCAACTCGTGCTTTGGCAGCTCCGGCACCTCGGGGTGTGGCACTTCAGGCTCCTTTGGCGTCTCCGGCACCATGGGGTGTGGCACTTCAGGCACTAGAGGGTGCGATGGTTCAGGCTTCGGCAGCTCGGGCACGGAAGGGTGCGGCGGGAGTTCGGGCTTTGGTAGTTCTAGGACGATCGGATGTGGTGGATACTCCTTGGGCACAGCCTCCTCTAGGTGCCGTGCTGCACTGCTCATGGAGCTCCATGAGAGCAGCAGCACCACAAGGAAGACGAGGGAGCCCATGGTGTTTTTGCACAACATGGTCGATGCTGTGTGCTTCTGGTCTGTGTGTATCGATCTGCGAGGCAACTTGTTGCTGTGATGCTGGGAAATATAAGAGAAGGCTGGTATTTATAGCCAAAAATGCTACACCTACATGCGGCGGGTTTACATGCATGCATGCTTGCGGTAGACACTAGTAGTGTTCTTACTGAACTTTGGTGCCTTGGTGGCCTGGTAGGTCACCTGCATCTGCGTGATCCTCCATCTCTGCCTATGTGCTCTACAAAAAAGTGTACCAGAACCTGTCGTGCAAGTGTACATCGAACACCAAAGTGAAGTGTTGATTTGGTGATTCGTGGGTTCGGCAGCTCAGCTGCAACTATCCGGCTGATCTCCTGAAGACGCCATACATCAGTCAGAGTTGATGGATGGCTCGGTCACGCGTTCGCGTAGGAGCGACCGTGGCGTACGATCGTCGTGGTACGGCGGGCGTTAGGTCACCACTCACCAACGAACTGAAGCATGCTAAATTGCTAATTTCTAGGGATGTGGTCAGTAAATGACGGAAATGGAAGCATGATTTATAATTTTGTATTGTGGCTGCAGTGCGTTTTCGAGTTTTTTCTTGCATTTGTGGTGGTTGTGCTCGATTAGGGCTAGCTTCGTATTTAGAGTCACATGTGCAATGTATGAGAAAAAGGCTTTCACCCCGCTATATTGATATAGCAACCACCCGATACAAAAAGAGTCCAATGCTGGGGCAAACAGCACAAGCATGCCAAAAAAAACAAAAGAGAAAAAAGAGAGAAAATAAAGTCAATAGCGTCGAATCGACGAAAACGATGATAACCCAAAACCGCTGCGCCCACCGGAGATGTACCACCTCGCTCCAGGCACCTCAAACCTCCGCATATCAAGCAGCACCTTCAGGAAGGAACACGACGACGACAACGACGATGACGCTGCTGCCCGGACAGGTACTAGGGTTTCCCCCGGTACACGGAGGGGCGTGGGGAAGGGGAAGACCCGACGCCCTTCAGGAAGGAACGATGGCGCCCACGGGCGTCACCGCGTCGGTGCCGGCAAGCCGGCCCAGATTTCTCCCATCCGGCAAACACCCACAACCCCGAACGGTCCGACGCGCTCCACCAGACAAGCCACCCACGAACGTGCGCCACCACGGTCTTGCAATCATCACCGCCGCCTCACCATGGTCATCGAAGCGAGACCAACGAGGACGAGAGGGAGCAGCCGGGAACGAGGAGCGGCAGCGAGAGCAGCCACGCCGAAGGAGACAACCTCCACCGCCACCGGCGGTCACCGACCGGACGCGGCAAGGGGGGCATACCAGGCCCTCGAGGTCGGCCGAGCCCAAAAGGGGCTCATGAAGCACCGTCGCCGAGCTTCTGATGGGCGTGCCCGGCTCCACCACCCCCCGCATGAGCCGCGCCAACACCGCCCTCGCCGGAGCCGCCGCAGGCGAGACCGAGTCAGGCCCGCTCAGACCCAGATGAGGCCCAAAAGGGCCCAGATCTGGGCCGGGAGGGCGCCGCCACCATCCACCGCGCCAGCTCGTCGCCAAGTGGCTACGACGCCGCCTCTAGGCCACCCGGAGCTGCGCCGCCAGGAGCAGCCGCCGCTGCCGGAACCACCGTCGACCGAGGAGCACCGCCGCGGGATGCCACCACCCGAGCCATGGCACCACGCGCGGGGAAGGGACGGCCGCCGCCGCCGCCAACACCACACGGCAGGGCCCTGTGGCGCAGGACGGCGGCGGCGGGAGGAGGGGAACGGGAGGGGGAGGCGCTGGGGGCGGGGAGATGGGCCCCCGGTTGCCCCACTCGGGGGAACGACGCGGGGGCGGGCCGGGAGGGGAGGAGGGAGGCGGAGCACGGCGCGGCGCGTGTAGCCGGCGGTCGGAGGCGCGGGAGGGCAGGGGAGGGCGGCCGGCGGCGGCGACGGCGTGGGAGAACCCTAGGAGCAGGAGCGGGGCGTTGCTTTGCTATTAACCTAATGTGTCGTGAACCTCGCAATGTATCATGTGTGATGTGTCTATCGCGGTTGGTCGTTTGCAAGTTGAGCAGAAAACGACTTCCGGGTATATATTAGTTGGGAATACTGAGAAGATCAGATGACTATTTGTGTAAATCAAATGACCAGACTTGGATGTCAAGGACAAGAAGCTGCTGAGATAGATATATAGTATTGTGATGGAGTATGGGAAATTCAATTTGGCTCCGAGGTGCACATGCTCCCGGGCCGAATTTTTGAAAAGGAAATTTTAAAAAAAATCAAGACAAAATTTCATATGACCTTAGTCACATCCAAATGCTACCTGCAAATTTTGAGGCAAAGAGTTAAGCATTTTGGACTGTGCAAAAAAGAAAAACAAACTGAAGACTAAATGTCACCCCAAATTTGGTTTTTCATTAAAGAAACACTGCAACTCTTTTTCGCATGAAATTTGTCAGGCATGCTTGCAACACTGACACGAACATCTAAAAAAATAGTTTTTTATTTCTTTTACATTTTTTTAATTTACTATTCATTCGCCAAAACGCCTACTTTCTCCGTCCAAATTTATTGGGCTTCATTTTATTCTGGATCAATTCTTTTATCATAAATTTAAGTTATATGTACCAGAAATAGTTTCATTGGAAACTACTTTTGAATACAAATCCAACAATATAATTTTTATGACATATTATTTATATTGGCTCAAGATACGATGGGCTAATAAACCGGACGAACTGAGTAGTAATAATAGAACTTGATACTACATTAATGCATGGCGCTTACATTAATCAAAGCTACATAACAAAAGGCTATAAGTTATCAACTCCTTCACGTTTCTTATACATTACTTTACGGGTCTCTTTTACTCCCCATATAATAACAAGAACAATTCTCACAAAAATAATAACTTTAAATTTATGCAAAATAAATAATATTGCAAATTACAGTCACTAACTTCATTAGCAAACCTTGTTGTTTAGACCCCATTTAGAATATTTTTTGAATCAAATGGGTAAAGTATATATTTGTAAGTACCTTTAGTGGATATTTTGATTTTTATTACGTGACCATAATGACATAATATTGCATGTATTTCTTAGTTGTTGTGGTAAAGGTTATAAATATATGTAGATATAAGGTTATAGACCATTTGTAGGGATTGGCCGAGGCATGTTAATTTCAGGGTCATTTTCATCGATGTATAGATGACCATTTGCAGGCATTCGCATCCAGCAGCGATTGTGGTTCCTGTGTGTTGCACGCCGAAATCTCATGGGGATCCTCTGGGATGCTGGCACATTGTCATTGGGTGTGTTGGTCACCTTCGGTTCCTTTTGTCGCCCTGCCTTCATCACTCACACCCGCGACCTTGGTGAAGTATTGTTGCTTTTAGTAGCTTCCTAGAAGTCATTGCACCCTCGAATGTAGAGGCCCAATTTGGTTCACGAGTTGCCTCCACTTTGGGCATAAAAGCTCGCTTTTATCGCGCAAAACCTTGCGATGACCGGTCCACGATTCTCCGACATACTGCTCCACCGCCTGCACCCATCGATTATGCAACATCGACAGACATGCCATTGCAGCCCGTCCAGGCGGAGAAAGTCGGGATGCTTTACACTAAGTTCTGCAATTGTCTAATACGTGTTAGGAGTCTTTTGGCGAGAGCAGAGGCCATCCTTGGCATAATCATGGTTGTGTATCTTGTTTCTATGTTGCCAAGCTCCACGTTGGATTTGCATATTGGGAAGAGGCATGCTCATTTGCTTGTTTACCCCCTCGTACTAGACCTTTTCCGTCCTTGATTCATGTTGTGGCAAGTGCTTCTAGGAGTGAGGTCATCGCCAAGGTCATGGCTCGATTGCTGAAAATTATGTTTGAGCTATAGGATCTATGGGAAGTTGTCTGCGCCCTATCGATGGTATGCATGGCAACCAGTGCCTGCCCTTAGGAAGGGATTCTAAAGGAGAAGTTGATTCAGCTGCCTCTATGAGCGAGAACATCATTGAGGTTGTGGCTCCGGTCCAGCCCATCGGCCAGGTTGGTCCTAGGGGTGACGAGTTTGTGACATCCGATGCGTTGGCACCTGTTTCTGAGGCTATCTTTGTTAGGAAGGTTTGCGATTTGATTGCCAAATTAGAAATGCTGGCCATGAATCTAGCAAGACGATTAGTTGCCTCCTGCAGTAGAAGGCAACCAGGGACAAGTACAGAGGGTGTGCGCTAGCCATCGTTCTGGCATTTCAAAGGAGAAATCATTTGGGAGCAAAAGCAAGAAGAGTTGCGTCATATGGAAGGTGTCTGCAGTAGTTTCATGCATGATTCTCTTCTGTTTTTCAGGTTGTCATGCCTGATGTCTTTTTCTATGCGGTTTGAATGGCGGTTTCTTCGAGATATTGTGATCCATGGGACAGGGTTTTGTGCTTGTAGCTTGTTGGAGGCGTTTGTTTGTTTGTTGGGGCAGTCGTTTTTTTTAAAGGGGGGATTCCCCGGCCTCTGCATCAGAACGATGCATACTGCCATATTTATTAATAAGAGCAAACAAGGTTCAACAAGGTCTAAAAGTCTGCAAACAAAAGGAGTGGCAAGCTCACACAGAGCCTCAATGCCAGAACAGAAAGCCTAACAAGCCACAACCGGCTGACAAATGAACAGATAGGTAAACTAATCGTCTATCCTATTACATGACCGCCAGCCAAACCGGTTGAAGATATCCCGCGCTACCATCTCCCACCAGATAGATCCAGTAACCAAACGCTCCCTGGCCTCCGTCGGAGTGAGTAAGGACCACATACGGATCAACGCAGTAGCCCGGAATAAAACCTGCAAAAAATGAATAGTTGTTGTTCTGTTAAAAGCCAAATCATTTCTGCAGTTCCAAATTGCCAATAACAACGCACAAACTCCTACACGAATGTGTCAAGCTGTTTCGGAGTCTACCCCAGCAAGCCACGTCCCGAATAACGTGTTGACCGAAGTAGGGGGAGTAATGTTAAAGGCAATTTGCACTGAGCGCCACAAGCCTCGTGCCAACAGGCAGTCAAAGAAGAGGTGCTTGATGGTCTCCTCCCAATCACAGAAACTACACCTAGTAGAACCTGTCCAGTTATGCTTAACTAGATTGTCCTTTGTTAAAATTACTTGTTTATGTACAAACCACATAAACACTTTAATATTTAAGGGGACCTTAACTTTCCAAACCTCTTTGGAACTAGGAATCACACTTGAGTTAATGATATCGATATACATCGATTTAACTGTGAACTCCCCAGATCTAGTAAGCTTCCACCACAACTTATCGAGCTGAGAATTTAACTGAACACCCATCAATCTCCGGACCAAGTGAAGCCATGCTTCCCACCGGTCACCCACAAGCACCCTCCTAAACTGAATGTTGAGCGGAATGGACTGCAGAACCGTGGCAACAAGAGCCTCACGGCGCTGAACAATACAATAAAGGGACGGATACCGGTCGCCAAAGGCGCGTCGCCAAGCCACGTATCCTCCCAAAATCGAGTATCATTACCATTACCGACAATACACCTAGTTCTGTTAAAGAAGGTAGCTTTGATTCTCATGAGCCCCTTCCAGAACGGCGAATCAGTTGGTCTCATAGTGACCTGGGGCAGGGTCTTGGACTGCAAATATTTACTACATAAAATCTGCGCCCATGTTGCCTCCGTCTCAAGTGCCAACTTATGCAGCCACTTACTAAGCAGGCATCTATTCTTGACTTCTAGATTTTCAATACCAAGGCCCCCCTGGTCCTTTGGTCGACAGATAATATCCCATTTGGCCAGTCTGTATTTTCTCTTAAGTTCATCACTCTGCCAAAAGAATCGGGATCGATAGAAGTCCAGCCTTTTCCTAACCCCAACTGGGACCTCAAAGAAGGATAAGAGGAACATAGGTAAACTCGTGAGCACCGAGTTAATAAGGATCAACCGGCCTCCATAAGACATGAGTTTTCCCTTCCAGCAACTCAGTTTCTTCTCAAACCGATCCTCTATGCACTTCCACTCGCTGTTTGTTAGCTTACGATGGTGAATGGGAATACCTAGATACGTAAAAGGTAGAGCCCCAACTTCACAACCAAACAATTGTCTATATGCCTCTTGTTCATCTTTGGCTCTACCAAAGCGTAACAGCTCGCTTTTATGGAAATTAATCTTAAGCCCGTCAATTGTTCAAATAAGCATAACACTAACTTCATGTTTCTTGCTTTTGCCAAATCGTGTTCCATAAAGATGATAGTATCATCAGCGTACTGCAGGATGGACACACCACCATCAACCAGATGAGGCACCAAGCTACCCACCTGACCGGACTCTTTTGCCCTTCCAATCAGGATCGCCAACATGTCCACCACAATATTGAATAATATTGGAGACATAGGATTGCCTTGTCTCAATCCCTTATGCGTTTGAAAATAATGACCTATATCATCATTCACTTTGATTCCAACACACCCTTTTTGCGTGAATGCTTCCACCTGGCGGAGCCAAGCTTCATCAAAGCCCTTCATGCGTAAGGCATGTTGAAGGAACGACCATTTGACTTTATCATATGCCTTCTCAAAATCCACTTTGAAAATAACCCCATCAAGTTTTTTCGTGTGGATCTCATGGAGCGTTTCATGGAGGACCACCACCCCTTCCAGGATGTTCCTGTCCGGCATGAAAGCCGTTTGAGTAGGCTGCACCACGGCATCATAATCTGTGTTAGCCTATTCGTCCCAACCTTGGTAAAATTTTTGAAACTAACATTCAGAAGACAGATAGGCCGAAATTGCTCGATTCTCATGGCCTCTGTTTTCTTAGGAAGCAGGGTTATTGTTCAAAAATTAAGCTGGAACAGCTGCAAATGTCCCGAGAACAAATCATGGAACATCGGCAACAGGTCCCCTTTAATAATATGCCAGCATTTCTTATAAAACTCAGCCGGGAAACCATCCGGACCGGGTGCCTTATTATTTTTCATCCGGGAAGCGGCCTCGAAAACCTCCTTTTTCCGAAAAAGGCGGTTAATATATCGTTCTCCACCGCAGTGAGTTGAGGTACATCTTCGATTCTAGACTCATCCAGAGACACACAGTTCTCCTCTGGTGGTCCGAACAATCGTTTGTAGTACTCGGTAATGTAGAGCTTCAAATTATCCTGCCCGATAATCATACCCTCATCTTGTTCTAGTTGGAAGATTCTCTTCTTCCTATGTTTGCCATTTGCAATCATATGGAAGAATTGAGTGTTCGCGTCCCCCTCGACCACTCTTCGTACCTTGGCCCGCAGATCCCACTTTAACTCTTCTTCACGAAGCAATTCTTTCAACCTCTACTCAGCGTCAAGCTTAGTATGAAGCTCGGTGGCTGGCAACACCGTGGTTTCTGCTTTTACATCTAAGGACTGAATGAGGGCAAGGAGCCGTTCCTTTTCAACCCTATATATCCCACTGATATATTTAGCCCATCCACGTAGGAAACTTCTCAGATGCCTAATCTTATTCTGCCAGCGCTCAAGCGCATTCCTACCACATGCATCCTTAGCCCACTCTCTGGCTACAAGATCCAGGAAGCCATCTCTTTCTAACCACGCAAGCTCGAACGAGAACAAATTCTTGTTGCCCGAGTAGGTAGCCCCACCAGAGTCAAGAAAAAGAGGCGTGTGATCAGAAATCCCGCGAGAGAGCTTGAACTGTTACGAAGGGAAACTTATGTTCCCATTCGACACTTGCGAGTACCCTATCCAACTTTTCAAATGTTGGATTTGGCATGGCGTTGGCCCAAGTAAACTCCCTACCTGAAAGCTGAATCTCTCTCAGATCCAAGCTTTCAATGATAGTGTTGAACATAAACGACCATCTCCCGTCAAAATTATCATTGTTCTTCTCGTCACGCCTCCTACTAATGTTAAAATCACCCCCAACGAGAATGGGGAGCTGCTCGGAACCACAAACTCTAACCAGGTCGGCCAGAAATCCGGTTTGAATTCTGCTGCGGCGGCGCCATACACCGCCACGAGCCCACCAAAACCGTCGACCTTGGATCGCACCCTGAATTTAACGGCAAAATCTCCCATGACCACACTTGAACTTCGAGAGAATCGCATCGAACACCAAGTAAGATCCTCTCGATCTCCCTCATGATGGCGGAACAATGCTAGTCAAACTCAATACCCCCGATAGAGTGTTAAGAAACTGTGGTGAGAAATTTGCTCTACCGGTTTCCGCAGCATAATAAAATCCAGTCGATGCTCGACAGATGCATCTGCAAGAAATCTTCTTTTAGCCAAGTCCTTAAGACCTCTGCTATTCCAAAAGATTCCTCTCATATCTCGTCGTGTAATTTCTTAGCGTTGTGGATCCTAGAACTCCTACGCACAGCAGACGTAGGGTAAATCTTGCGCTTCCATTTGCGCTTAGGGCCGTTCCTCGCATCTACCCGGTCCTCACTCCCCATTTCAGGGGGACCAACAACATCCATCTCGACACTCTCATCCTCCTCCTCCGGCTCCGGGAGGGGAGGTGCGAGATCGGCACAAAAATCATCGAGCACCCGAACTCCCAAGGCATCAATCTCGGAATCATTCATGGGTTTGACGGCAGCTAAGTTTCGAATCATATCTAAAGCCCTCTCGGCTTGTAGTTCTAGCAAATCATTGATGGAGTTAGAAATTTCACCCTCATTACTACCTAGTGAAATCCCTAGTTGGTTCGCATTATCAACAATCTCATCATTCGAAAAATGCAATATGGAATTAGAAGTATTGACCGACATACCAGTAGTGACACGGGCGTCACGAAGCTTGGCCGCCCTCACGGCGCACCGTTGCTGCATGTCGTCCACCTCCGGATGGCCCTGAAGACGGCAGCTCACCCGTTGGCCCTCAGACGCCTGGTCCGGAATCCCGCCAAACTGTATGACCTCCTCCCGAGTGAAGTTGCCCGGGGATTGACCGCCTGTCACCCCCCGAACAAGCAGCTGCTCCCCACGGCTGGGAGAGGGCGCCGAGTCAGCTGATGGGGAGCCAAAGGCCACCTGCCCCCGCTCCCCATCCACCCCAGACCTTCGGTCAGGAGTGATCGCCGGCGCCAACGGTGGGGCGGTCCCCCTGGGCGCGGAAGGTGAAGAGGGTCCCGAGGCCACCCGCCCCAAGCCCCCTCCATAGGCCGGACCGGCCACCTACAGAATCGGCCCAGCGACCGGAGAAGAGGGCGCCGAGGCCACCTGCCCCGACCCCCCTCCCGAAGGTATCTCCTCCCTCACGGTCTCACCGACCCGAGCGAGAGGAGAAGGGGGCGCCGAGACCACCTGCCTCAACCCCCAAAGACCGCCGGAACCACCACACAGTAGCTCCGCCGTCCGAACACAATCCGTGAAATCTCTATCTCGAAATCTCCTCCGCTAGAATCCTCCACGCCCGGGCCCTCAAAGTCCAAAGCGGGTAGAGAGTGCTCAAAATCATCAAAGACTCCACTCGCTCGCTCCAAAGCACAGGAGGTGCGAGCAGGCTCAATAGATCCAAACCTCAGAGTGGTCGACGGCACTGAAGCAGAAGGCGTCGTCCCATCTCCGGTTGTCCGAGCAACAGATCCCGGTCCCTCGGACATCTCTCGTCCAGGATTAGCGTCCGGAGTCTCCTTAGCTCCTGCACCCTCATCATCCTCGTGCATATCAACATCAGTGGCAGCAGGTGCCTCAGCAAACAAGTTGTCATCCTCAAACTCAATATGAAGGTTGTAAACCTGGCCTCGATAAGCCCACTTGACCACATCAGGCACAAACTCAATGTCCAAAATGCTGACCAGTAAGCGAGCAACCCCATGAGCTCTAGTAAAGGCCATATCCACACGCTCGGGCTTTCCCACCATGATGCCCAAACTCGCAACTACCCTAGCATCCTGCATAGGTTTGGAAGGAGCTCCCGAAAACCGTAACCAAGCCTGGGTAAGAGGTTTACCCTGAGGTTCAATCAACTTCCACTCGTGGAACTCAAGAATGCCCTCAATACATGGCACTTTGCACATCCCGAAACTCAAGAGCCTCTGTAAATCCTCGACTGTCGGGAACTCAACCCTGAACAAGTTCGCCTCTAGATCGACAAGCTCCCGGTGGAAATCCCCTGGGCCAGCTCCCGAACATTTGTACAATCTGGGTCTCGAGACTTCTCCTTTAGTCACTTTAACAATCCCGGTTGTCACACTCACGAACCTCATCAGTAACCTCCCTCTCGGTCGGAGACTCAAAGAACGTGAGCTCAAAGACAGTACCTCCATACATCATTAGATTCGGTATCTGTTCCCTCAAAGGCGGACAAACCCCCGACTCATGGGCTGGCTTGCCACACGTATCGCATAAAACAGCCACACACTCAGCAATGAAGTGGCCCTTATCACCACAACGGTAACATAACATCCTTTCTTTCTTGCGCGCATACTTGGCCGCTCTGTCCTCTACCGACATAGACCCAATATCACCATTAGCAGGGACCACCATGTTAGCCAGTGCCGTTACCACCTCCATAGCCTGGCTAGACAACTCAGGTTCCGCAGTATCCACGCTAACATGTGTCTGTTTCACAATAACAGGATGATATCCTGGACGATAGCGGCCACCGCGGCCACCTCGGCCACCACGGTTACCACGGAAACCACCGCGGTTACGATGAGCCGGTCCAGACGCCCCTTCGACGAAACCGCCCGTCGGCCCCAGGAAGGGCCTCTCGGCCGAGCCATCGCTTCCGCCAGCATACCCGTCCACCACCCGTAGACGAGGATCCCCGGTGTTGTCCATCTCCATACGCATTATATCCATCATCACCCCACTGTCCACGAGGCGACGATTGAACATCCCCACTAGCAGAAACCTGCGGCGCCTGTGCCTGCTTAAACACCGGCGCTGTCGAGTTGTGCACCTGCCTTGCCACGAAGTGTGGCGGTCTAGCCCCGGCCTGAGTCGCCACCGGTCGCTGGCCATTAGAGGCCGGAGGAGGCGGCCTTGGGGTCGGGACACCGCGGCCCGCGACAACCACAGGGTTCGGCACGGGCGGCCGAAGTCCACCCCGTCCCGCAGCAGGCTGCGGCAACACCGGCGTGGTTGGCCGCGCTGCGGCAGCACTAAACCCGCAGCCTGCCAAGCCAGACCCAAGCGCGCCACCATCAATAGGAGGTCTTGGGCCGCCGACGTCTGGCGCCGCCCGGCCGGTTCCAGCATCCTGAAGCGGTGGCGCGCCGCCCGGCCGGTTCCAGCATCCTGAAGCGGTGGCGCACCGCCCCGGCCAGCCCCGAGCGGCACAATCGCGTCGCCGCGACCCGTCCCCGCTGGCAAACCACCACCGCCGCGGCCACCTCCGGCCGACAGCGTTGGCCCTCCACGACCCGCGGCGCCCGGAGCGGCAGGTTTGGCATGGGGCACTCCTTGACCTGCCATGCCTCGAAGAGGGGGGATGCGCCTAGCACGCCCACCACCATGATCAGAGAAACTCGGCCGACGCCCACCACCGCAAACCCTAGGTCTTTCCGATCGACTCCAGACAGGAGAAGCGTCGATGCATGGGGGTGTAGACGTCGTGCGGGTCACACGGGCCTCATACCCGGCGAACAGGCCCAAAGCGGTCTGGCCCGGTTCACTCAGAACCGGCCCACCCCCAGGCAATCCGAAATCGCGGCCCAAGAGCACGTTCAAACGCGCCTCCCGCATGCCAGCGATCCCGACCGGCCGCCCCACCGGCAACTGCACCGTGGCCGTCGCTGATCGCCGGGATCCAGCACCAGAATGACTCGATCTCTTCTTCCTCTTAACTTTAATCCACGAATCTGGCCGAATCAAGTCAAAAACGGTGAGGTTTGGAAGACTAACCTTGGGAAGGGGACCTTTCCATGGCCGGACAGCCGTCGCCGCCGTTCTCCGGTGTACGACGCGACGCACCATCTCCTTTCTCTCGTCTGCGGCGTAGCCCAACCCTCGCCGGATCGTCCACCGGCAAAATCCTATCCACCGTTGAGGCAACCTCATCCTCATCATAGCCTGAATGGAAGAACTCACAGAATAGATCAGATGGCGTCGGCGATGGCGGAGAGGACGCCGGATCATCCCCATCCTCGTCCGCCTCGTCGACTTTAGATCCGGCCAGTGCCCAGAACCGGCCACCAACCCGTTGACGAGCCACCGCCCCCAAGGATTGAGGTCCGGTGATCGCCGCACCGCGACCCGCGGGGTATCCCGCCTTGTCGCCCCCTCTATCGCCCATCAAAGCATGACTTGCCCTTTATAATGGAGCCATAAACGGGATGAGAGGATAGATGCATCTCGCTGGACCCAAATGGCTAAAAGCGGTGGAGGGTACACATATCGCCTGATGGGTTCTTGGAGATTCGTACTTTGTGAGTAGTTTGCATTTAATCTTGTTGTAAAGGTTTTCATTTTGTTTACCGTCAACCTACTGGATAATTCTTTTTAGCTTAATTAATTGATGAGGCTAATCTTCTAACTTCTTTGAAAAAATATCTTCATAAAAAATGTCATAAACCGGTGCTAGCTTTTGGTTAGAGACGTTGTTATCTTATTATGCTTTAGATGAAACCTGGGCTTTCAGGCGTTCTCTACTACTAATACAAAAGACCAAAAAGAAGAATTTGTGCACTCAAAAATTAAATTTGTCCTAGCCGCGCATCATATAGCCAAAAGATAAGAAGTCTTTAGTAATGCACATATGTAAATCCAAAACAAAAAATCTGATCCAATATAAAATAAACTCCAAACACAAAAACATATTCATATGTACATATCATATACATCTTATGTACATGTAAAGGGAAGAAGGGAAAAAATTGAGCAGCTGCACCATGCAACACCACTCAGACAGAACACTCCGGTCCAGAACTAGAGCTCAGGCTCTAACGACATATACACGACACATACGAGCGCGTGCACGTAGTGTATACTATAACAATCACACACACATGTGTAGTACTATATAGTTCAATACTTAGATAACAGGCACTACGCGGATGTAGCTAGTCCGATCATGGCTTGATCTCTGGCTCCGGAAAGTGGAACTCAGGCTTCGGGACCTCTGACACAGCAGGGTGCGGTAACTCAGGCTCTTTCGGCACCTCAGGGTGCGGCACATGGGGCTCCGTTGGCACCTCTGGCACGGCATGGTGTGGCATTTCAGGCTTTGGCAACTCTGGCATCGCAGGGTGCGGCAGCTCGTGCTCCTTTGGTACCTTCGGCACGACAGGGTGTGGCACTTCAGGCTCCTTTTGCACCTCTGGCACGACAGGGTGTGGCAGATCGTGCTCCTTTGGCACCTCCGGTACGATTGGGTGTGGCGCTGCAGTTTCCTTTGGCCCCTCAGGCACAACCGGATGCGGCAGTTCAGGCTTTGGGATCTCGGGCATAGCAGGGTGCGGTGGCAGCTCGTGCTTTGGCACCTCCGGCACCTTGGGGTGTGGCACTTCAGGCTCCTTTGGCGTCTCCGGCAGCATGGGGTGTGGCACTTCAGGCATGAGAGGATGCGGTGGTTCAGGCTTCGGCAGCTCGGGCACGGAAGGGTGCGGCGGGAGTTCGGGCTTTGGCAGCTCTGGGACGATCGGATGTGGTGGATACTCCTTCTTGGGCACAGCCTCCTCTAGGTGCCGTGCTGCACTGCTCATGGAGCTGCATGAGAGCAGCAGCGCTACCAGGAAGACAAGGGAGGGCATGGTGTTCTTGCACAGCATGGTCGATGCCGTGTGTGCTTCTGGTTCTTGGTGTGATGGCTGGGAGATAGAAGAAGGCTGGTATTTATAGCCAGAAATGCCACACCCTACATGCAGCGGGGCGGATATACATGCAGCGGAGTAGTAGTGATCTGGCTGAACTTTGATGCCTTGGTGGCCTGGTAGGTCACCTGCATCTCGGTGGTTGTTTACTCACTTCCTCTGCCTATCCACCTCTAGGTATGTGTAGTTAAATTAGTTTGGAATATTTGAGGAGACATGCATGAGTGATGACACGATATGGTCGGTGATATATTTCAAGCTCTAATTGTTTGTTTACTTTGCTCTAAAAATAGGTTATAAGATTGTACCAGAACCTGCTGTCCAAAGTTCAGTCCTGTGCTACAGCGAACCTGAACGCAAGTGTTTTTTGGATGATTCGGTAATTGGTCGCTCGGTTCAGCAGCGCAGCTGCACTGCACCTATCTCGTCGATCCGGCTGATCTCCTGAAGATGCCATACATCAGTCACTAGTGAGAGTTGGCCGTTTGGTGATGGATTGCGCGCGCACGCGCTCGCGTAGGAGCGTCCGTCGCCGTACCGCCGTGTCAGGTCACTCTGGCGCACGGTCGACCTGGTACGGCAGGTGTTAGGCCACCACTCACCAGCGGACGGCTGTGGTCAGGAGACGTCCCCGTGCCCTTATTTTGACATGTTTATTGTGGTGGTTGTGCTTGATTAGGGTTAGCTAGTTCCACGTCACCGAGCTCCGTAATCAGAGATCGCATGCAGTCTATCATGTGGATGTGGGAATGTGGGATGTGTCTATCGGCAAGGCGGTTGCTTTGTTGCAGGTTAGAGCATAAAACGACTTGCGGGTATATTGGTTGGGAACATTGAGTGCACATCAGAATACCTTTTATTTAATCAAATGAGCAGACTACAGGTCAAGGACAAGCTGCTGAGATACACAGTAGTGTGATGAACTATATTTGACTTCGCTAGTTCCGAATCGAGTGATTTTCAAGTGCATAGAGGAATTGATGATAGTGCGGAAAAACCGCTTGGCCCCTGCGTCGCTCCCGCAGGGGCGACTCGGGCGGCTCAAACCCTAACCCGCCGCTGGGGCTCCCTCTCCTTTTCCTCTCCCTCGTCGCCGCCGGAGGGGGTCGCCGGAACGCCGCGCGGCAAACCGGGGATGGTGGCGGCGAGGATCTGATCGCTCCGCCCCTGTGGAGTGATCTCGGAGCTGAGGTGGCGACCTCGAGCGGTGGTGCCGCGTCGTCCTCAGCAAACGGCGGTAGCGGGTGCTGGCCGCCCATCTCGGCCGTGCGGGCGGCGTGGTGACGGTGGGCGATGGTTGTGGTGTGCGGTGGCCTCGGGTCCACCCGCATCAGATCGGAAGGCATCTTCCTCTTCAACCTCTTCCCACCCTCGTCTCAGATCCGTTCTTCGGCGGTCTTCGGGCACAGTAGCCGTGTCTCCTCTCGAGGTGGGTGTGGGAGAAGGGACCGGAGAAATTCGTGGCTGGCTATGCCGGCCTGCCGGCGGTGACGCCCGTGGGCGCCGTTCCCTACATGTAGGCGCTGGAAAAAATGCCCCTTTCCCCCTCCTCTTCTTCCTGTGTTGCTCGTGTACCGGGTGAAAACCCAAACCCCTCGGGATTGGGCGGCAGCGACGCTGTGGGCGCCGTCACCCTCAAGGGGGTGTTGTCTTTGGTGAGCTTTGGGGGAAGCGTGCTTGTTCTGGTTGCGGGTTGTTCGGTCTTTAGCAGCCTTGCCGTGTAGTTTGTTTCTCCTCGTGTACAGATATCATGTCATGCCGATGCTTCCCTTGGCTGAGCTCCATGTAGTTTGGTGGTGGTGTCCTGGTGTGGTCTTCCGGTTGGCAACGGCGTCGGTCGCTCTTTAGCCCTCGGGTGGGCGTCTCCACCTTTCAACGGATCAGCACCTTTCATGCCAGGGCGAGGGGGCAAGGAGCCCCCTTCTGAGGTGGAGGAGGGCGACATCAACGGCCAGAGCCCATGGAGCTGACAACGGCGTTCCTCCAGCTACTGGTTGTTTCTTCCCCAAGCTTTTGCTGGTGCCCTGCGTGGTGCTCTGCTCGCTGTGGAGGGCTTCTTCGACTTCTAGCTGAACTTGTGCTTTAGTTTCTATATCTTTGCTAGTAGTTTGTAGTAGCCTGATAGCTATTTACACAGCTTCTTGTATCGTCTTTCTGTTTTTTTTTTCATTGGTTCCTATGTTTGTTTGATGTAATCCTGGCCGGTTGATGGCTTTGTTAATTCAAAGCCAGGCTCCCTTTGAGCCTTTGTTCTAAAAAAAGTTCCGAATCGAGTTGAAAATGACCATTCCACCATCCCTTTCATGTTGGCGTGATCCTTCTTCAATTAACTTAAAAGCTATCTTTCTTTTGCGGGGCAACTTAAAAGCTACCTAACTCCTCAGGTACCAAAGCCACACACACACACAGATACCTTCAGGTACTTCATTGTATTTGTATCGATTTTTTACCATAAATTTAAGTTGTATGTAGCAAAAATAATACTCCAACCGTCCCATAATATAAGAGCGTTTTCGGCACTCCATTCAAAACTACTTCGAATAAAAATCTAGCAATACACTTTTTATAACATAGTATTACTTGATACCTGAATGCATGGCGATTTAGGAAAACTACGTTATTACTAACTCCTTCTCGTTCTGTTATACATTACTTTCCGCGTCATGTTTACTCCCCATCACTGATAGAAAAAGGGCCTATTGTCCCGGTTGGTAAGGGCCTTTAGTCCCGGTTCGGTACTAATGCCCTGGCCCTTTAGTCCCGGTTCAGTCCAGAACGGGACAGATGGGCCTCCACGTGGCCTGTGCGCCAAGCCCGGGCAGGAGGGCCTTTGGTCCCGGTTGGTGGCATCAACCGGGACCAACAGGCATCCACGCGTCAGCATTTCTGTGGCTTGAGTTTTTTTTAAGGGGGGGGGGGATTGGGGGTTTTGGGGGGTTAATTTAGGTGTTTCATATATTGTGTTAGCTAGCTAATTAATAGAGAGAAGTGTCCTCTCTTTTGTCCGTGCTTGGTCGACGCTACGTACTATACATACGTATAGAGAGGACTAGCTAGACATGCTAGCTAGCTAGTAAGCAAACGAAGGAAACAGAAGATCGTCATGAACATATATGCATACAGAGAGAAGTGATATGGACCACCTCTCCTTCTCCGAGAGATTGATCGAACAACAAGTTCTCGTATATCTATCCGACACTACCGCTACATATATACAATAATTATCTTTTACAAATATAATCTCCTAACATACGGACGCGTGGTCCACATAGTATTCTCCATCTTCAGCGATCACGTGGTCAAGAAAGAATGCCGCCAATTCCTCTTGAATTGCTCGCATGCGATCTGGTGCTAGGAGTTCATCTCGCATCCGAAACATCTAATTTTAAGAAGGGGGTCTATACATATATATATATACATATATATATATATATATATATATATATATATATATATATATATATGAATGAATGAAACTCAACACAAATGATGGTAATAAAATAAAATTGTGAATATTGTTATTTACGCACTTCATATTATTTGTCAGAGTAGCCCCGCTCACAGGTCGTGTGGCGTATGGACTCGCAAACGTAGTATCCATGGAAATCATTCTCTTGTTCCTGCCACAACCACTTTACAAGAAATAGAGGTCAATCAAACTGATAAGCAAGAATGCCAAATGGTATTGATGAAACTAGCGCTTGAATCACTAGGAGATGCGCGGAACATGCTACTATAGTACTTACTTTCGGGTCTCTAAATTCCAGCTTCTTCGGCAGTCCCGGAGCTTTTTTGGTGAATTTTCTCCAACCCTGCCATACAAAGAAAACAATTACTTGATATCATAAATGAACAAAGTTGCTGATATGGTGGATAATAATCGATTTAACTTACTTCTCGAGCATTTGAGTCATGTCTGCATACTCCTTGGGATCTTTTCGTCTCGAGTCTAAGACAGTTACTACTCCTTGCTCAAGCTTAATCTCTAGGAGAATATAGTGGAACCTGTGCACGCATGCATAACTCATCAATTACATTACTATAACCTAGACTAATAAGGGAAACCGAATATGCCACAAGACAGTAACACTCACTTGAAGTTGTAAGGAAAGAGTATTATATCTTTGTGTTCATTTATTACCAACGATCGTAGCAAGTTGGCCTCGGTATCTTCGGCATGATATTTAACCTCAGTTGCATCTATGAGATATGTGTTAATGAACCCAATATCACCCACTTGTCTTTTCTTCAATTTGGCGATCTTCAATCTGCATAATATAGTGAGGATAATTATAAATACATGCAATGAAAGAGCTGAGTTATATAGAGAGACTTAATGATGAAGTAGTACTACTTACAGAGCGATGGCAGGTGACCGTTGCTTTATCGAGGGCCAATTGATTGAAAAACTGAAAGAACTTCTCAAATGGAACAGGCAACAGTTCAATTCCAACGAGGTCATGCTCCTTTTTAACTCTCACATACAAAGTACTCCTCCTCCCAGACTCTCTGCAGGTTTTCATGTATCAATCATGCAATCTTCGCATCATCGTTGATAGAGATCTTTCATCTTTGACGAGAGTCTTCCTGTACTCGTATCTGCACCTCCAAGAAATCATAATGTACATCGTCGGACAGGTAATCTCCAAGATTGCTATAACCGGGCACCATCCTCGGATCGACGATGTCGCTAGCAAGCACCTTGAGCAGGGGGCACGATTGCTTCGCTTGTTCGCCGAGCTGGGCAATTTGTTTCCCAGCTCGTCGTTCTTTCAACCTTTGATCACTGACAGTACTTCCCGACCTCTCCACTTCGGCAAATGCCTTTCCAATAATGCGCTCATAGTTGCCTTTTGGAGGAGACTTGGGTGGTTTTGTCAGGGCAGCCAGAGTGCGCTTCGCTTTCACCGGATCTACCTTCTCCTCCGGAGGTGGATGTCTCTGTGCTTTCAACCCATGAAACCATTCCTTCAATTCGGTTCGGGCGATCTTCGCGTTCTCCTCCGGGGTCATCTCGTATGGTAACTTCTCTGGAGTCTTCAGAGAAAGACCGAATCTGTATGTCCTCCCGCCTTTGGCTGTACTGCTAGACGCCGGCAGAGCAGACGGAGCGGATGTCTTCTTTCCTTGCTTACGAGGTGGAGGAGAAGGACTACGACGCGCCGGAGCAGCCGGAGCGGCGGCGGGTCTCTTCCGCCCTTGCTGACGAGGCGGAGAAGGAGGAGGCTGGCTGCTCGGGCGCGCCGGCGCAGGCGGAGAAGGAGATAGAGTGCCGCCACGCGCCGGAGAAGGAGCCGGCCGAGTGCCCTGATCGTCACTCGCCGCAGGATGAGGCAGAGTGCCCTGACTCGCCGGAGGAGGAGGAGGAGGCGGAGGCGTCTAGTTCGGAAGGTTGATGAGATCCTAACGCCATAGGCATGGAGTCTTCAGAGCAGAAACCCAGCCGAGTCTCCCCTTCACCGATAGGGTGGTCAAGCCGGAGGTCCTCAAATCCCTCCGTTATTTCATCCAGCATCACCCTTGCATATCCTTCTGGAATCGGCCGGCAGTGAAAAGTTGCGCCGGATTCAGTAGGATAAACAGAGCCAATAGCCGCCTTGACCTTCAAATTCATCCATTGCGCCATAAGGTGGCAATTTTGAGCCTCCGTGATACCATCCACGTGATAGCTGGCAGGAGCCGTCAAGGCATGCTCCGGCTGAAGCAGCTCGGTGGAAGCCACGCTGCTTCTCCGCTGAGATGGCGGGGTAGCTTCGGGGAAAGCTTCGGCAGGTCGTTTGCTGCGATTTGCTTCTCGTTCCTCTGTCGCTTGTACCCTTGCATGCAGCGCCTGCAGTTCGGTTTGCTGCACTTTCTTCCTCCTCTCCTGGCATTTGTAACCGCCTGCGTTCGGAAACCCAGCCTTCCATGAAACGGAGCCTGGCGTGCCTCGTGTCCGTCCAGGGTGCTCAGGATTCCCGGGGGCCATTGTGAGCTCGTGTTCTCTGTCTGGAACGAACGTCCCTTGCTGCGCTGCTTCGATATATTGCTGAAGCCTCTTCACTAGTATATCCAATTGGCCGTCCGTCCAAATGCACTTCCCTGATACAGGGTCCAAGGTTCCGCCAGCCCCGAAGAACCAAGTGCGCAACGGTGCGCCAGTTCATTGTCTCTGGTTCGATCCCTTTATCAAGCAGATCATTCTCAGCCTTGGCCCACCTAGGCCGGGCTATGAGGTAGCCACCTGACCCCGTGTGATGGTGAAGTTTCTTCTTCGCAGCATTTTGCGTGTTTGTCGCCGACATCTTTTTACTCTTTTCCGATGTCTTGTGGGCCACAAATGCGGGCCAGTCATCTCTGATCTTCTCATATTTGCCTTTGAATTCTGGTGTCTCTTTTTTATCGACAAACCTATTCAGGTCTTTCTTCCAATTCTTGAATAGGTCTGCCATCTTCTTAAGAGCAAAAGACTTGATTAATTGCTCTTTAACTGGCTTCTCCGGATCATCCTCTGGCGGTAGGGTGAAATTTGACTTCAGCTCAGTCCAAAGATCATTTTTCTGCATATCATTGACATAAGACACCTCAGGGTCTTCATTCTTAGTCTTATACCATTGCTGGATGCTGATCGGGATCTTGTCCCTAACTAGGACCCCGCACTGAGCTACAAATGACTTCTTTGTCCGGATGAGTTCAATCGGTTGGCCGTCACGCGCGATTGCTATGATCTCAAACCTTTCATCCGAGCTCAACTTTTTCTTCGGGCCTCGTCTCTTTACCGAACTTGTGCTTGATCCGGAGGGCTAGAAAAAAGAACAAAGACGAGAGTTAATTAATATGTGTACATACCAAAAACAATGAATGCATCAATTAGCTAGTCAGCACAGGCTTAACTAATATATATACCTGGCCGGACTCGGTTCGGTCACCGGAGCCGTCCTCACGGTCTACTTCTTGCACCGGCATTGGGTCATCGGAGCCATCATAATCATAGCCAGCTGCTTCTTCACCCTCTCCTTCCATACCATCGGTGTCGTTGAGAAACATCAACGAGCAGATGGCATCACTTTCTTCTGCGATTATGTCTCTCAACAACGCTTCTTGTGCTTCGTCTCGGGGGGTGTCCATAGTTTCTACAAATATTTACAACATGGCAATTATTATTCAAACATGACAGATGGATATATTAGTGGCAAACGTAGAACTAGCTAGCTAATCACAATAAGGAATCATATTAATTAGTGGCCTCGACGCTGCTTCTCTAGGGTTTCGGGTGGCCTCGACAACGCCTCTAGGGTTTTAGGGGTGGCCTCGAGAACGCTTCAAGGAGGGGGTAATATCGACCCCCCCACGTGTTGAAGCTATAGGGAGGGGGTATATTGACAACGACGACATACGTACATGGGAAAGTAATATGCTTGTTTTTTCCTTCTTAAAAATACATGAAGTAGTATAGCTTGTTTTTTTTAAATAATGTTCAAATAGAAATTTTATAAAAAAAGAATGAGACGTCGGCGTCGGCGTTGAACACTACATCTATGTCCCACAAGTGACGTGGGCATCGACGCCCGCGTCACTTGTGGGACGTGGATGTAGTGTCTGACACCGACGGCCACATGTACCTCACACCGACGATACTTTCTATTTAATTAGGGTTTCCTCTACCGCTCGGTGACCCTCGACGACCCTCGTTCCCGATAAAAAAAGAGGAAGAAGAAGAAAAAAAAGAGGAGAAGAAATAATAGAGGAGAAGAACTCCTCTATTCTTTCTTCTCCTCTTTTTTTTCTTCCTCTTCTTCTTTTATCCTCTTCTTCCTCTCATGTTCGACGACCCTCGACCCCGATAACATTTTTTCCTCGATAAATTTTTTTTCTCCGAGAGAGTTAGTGTTCCCGAGTGAACCGGAGGGGGACATTGGTCATATCGGATTCGTCATATTTTGTACGAATGTTCTATATACATACATCCATCGATATCATTCCATACATACATAGACATCTACATTATATATGAACAAAAAAATATCAAAATTCATCATACATACATCTACAGTATATATGAACAAAAATTATAACCTTTCTCCCCACCTCATACATACATACATATATTTTGCAACGGAGCAGGGGAAGGAAGGAAGGGGGGAGGATGGGGCGGTAGCTACCTCTCCCGGCGGGATCGGGGAGGAGACGCGGGCGGCCGGCGTCGGGGGCGACGGCGACGAAGACGGGCTCGGGTCGGCGAGGCGAGGGCGACGACGGGAACGCTTAGGGGCGGCGTGACGGCTCGGGGCGCAGGGTGCTCGAGGGCGGCGGACGGGCGGCCGGGCGACGACGGGCGAGGCAGGCGCGCCGGGGCGGCGGACGGCGTCGGCGTGGCTCGAGGGCGGGCAGGGCAACGGGCGGCGGGCGAGGCGCAGAGTGGGGCAGCCTGGTGGCGTCGTCGGGGCGGGATCGAAGAAACTGAACAAAAATTTTCACAAGTGCTGCATATATAGACCGAGCATTGGTCCCGGTTCGTGGCACAAACCGGGGCCAATGCCCCCTTTAGTCCCGGTTGTTGCCAACAACCGGGACTAAAGGCCTCTTTTCAACAGCCCAAAGGGCGGGAAGCGGCGGCCTTTGGTCCCGGTTGGTGCCACCAACCGGGACCAAAGGCCTTGCGCTAGCGTAGTGGTGGGATTTTTAGTCCCACCTCGCTAGTTGAAGAGCTCCCGCACCTGTTTATAAGCCCTGCTCTGTGTTCCCTTTCGAACTCCTATGAACTGCTGGCTTACGGGCCTTATCGGACACTACAATGCCCGTGGGCCTACTGGGCCTGCTGCGGGCCTGAATCCTGGCCCATGGTTGGGTTTCTAGTCGTATTCAGGCCGTCTTTGGCCCAAGAGGTGGCATTTTTTTTCTTTTTTGCTATTTATTTTTCCATTTCTACTTAGAACTAAATATTTATAGTTTTTTAGTGCTTTCTTTTTCTTTTAGGTCACAAAAATTATAAATTTTCTGTTAGTGCCATTAGTTTTCAAATTTGAAAACACTTTTTTAGTTTTTTAGTTTTATTTTTTGCTTTATTTATTTTATTTTGTTTCTACTTACAACAAAATACTTACTGTTGCTATTTTTATTTTTTTTCCATTTTTTTGTTTTGTTTTCTGTATTATTTATTTTCTTCTGTTTTGCTTTATTTTTTAATTCTTTTTTGCTTTTAGGTCAAAATTATAAAATTTTAATTGTTTTCCAGTTTTTAATTATTTTGTTTTGTTTCTACTTACAACAAAATTATAAAATTTATGTTACTGCCATTAGTTTTCAAAAAAATGAACATAGATGCACCTATAGAGAAAATTCGACCTAAATTCATAGTTTTAAAATGAACTCTGAAAAAGTTGGCATAGCATGTGGATGTACAAAACGGACAATGGTATCATACTCGTCTGTTACAAAGTTGGCATGGTATCATCATAATAGTTGCGGGAGAAAGTCTTTACTTTTTCTTCGCTTGTGTCATTTGCTTATTGCGCCGTAACCATGGACAATCTTCATCGTTTATCAGGATGCTTAGGTCAGCCTTGACTTTGAAGGGAGGAATTTCATGAAACTTTTCATACTCTTCAGACATGTCTGTCTTGCCCTCCACTCCCAGGATTGTCCTTTTTCTGAAAGAACTATGTGGCGCTTTGGCTCATCGTATGATGTATTCGCTTCCTTATCTTTTCTTTTTCTTGGTCTGGTAGACATGTCCTTCACATAGATAACATGTGCCACATCATTGGCTAGGACGAACGGTTCGTCAGTGTACCCAAGATTTTTCAGATCCACTGTTGTCATTCCGTCTTTGTGGGTCTACACTGCACCCGCCTCTGACAGATTGACCCATTTGCACTTAAACAAAGGGACCTTAAAATCATGTCCGTAGTCAAGTTCCCATATGTCCACTATGTAACTATAATATGTGTCCTTTCCCTCTCGGTTGCTGCATCAAAGCGGACAACGCTGTTTTGGTTGGTGCTCTTTTGATCTTGGTCAATCGTGTAAAATGTATTCCCATTTATCTCATATCCTTTCCAAATCATTACAGTCGAAGATGGTCCCCTGGACAACAAGTACAACTCATCACAAACAGTGATGTCACCTCACGAGACGTGTTTCCAACCAACTGCTGAAAGTCCTGATGTGTTCACATGTAATCCAGTCGTCGCACTGCTCCGGGTGTTTGGAGCGCAAACTATTCTTGTGTTCATCGACATACGGGGTCACCAAGGTAGAGTTCTGTAGAACTGTGTAGTGTGCTTGAGGAATATCCGTCCCTGCATATTATTGAGTCCTTTCCAAGCGTGCCTTTTCCAGTCAGTCTTCCCTCATAACGCGATTTAGGGAGACCTATCTTCTTAATGCCAGGAATGAAGTCAACACAAAACCCGATGACATCCTCTGTTTGATGGCCCATAGAGATGCTTCCTTCAGGCCTAGCGCGGTTACGGACATATTTCTTTAAGACTCCCATGAACCTCTCAAAGGGGAACATATTGTGTAGAAATACAGGGCCCAGAATGGCAATCTCGTCGACTAGATGAACCAGGGCGTGCGTCATGATATTGAAGAAGGATGGTGGGAACACCAGCTCGAAACTGACAAGACATTGCGCCACATCACTCCTTAGCGTTGGTACGATTTCTAGATCGATCACCTTCTGAGATATTGCATTGAGGAATGCACATAGCTTCACAATGGCTAATCGGACGTTTTCCGGTAGAAGCCCCCTCAATGCAACCGGAAGCAGTTGCGTCATAATCATGTGGCAGTCATGAGACTTTAGGTTCTGGAACTTTTTCTCAGGCATATTTATTATTCCCTTTATATTCGACGAGAAGCCAGTCGGGACCTTCATCTTGAGCAGACATTCAAAGAAGATTTCTTTCTCTTCTTTCGTAAGAGCGTGGCTGGCAGGACCTTCATCTGCTTCGGAGGCATGCCCTCTTTTTCGCAAGCGTTGCAGGTCCTCCCGTGCCTCGGTGTATCTTTTGTCTTCTCATACACGCCCAAGAAGCCTAGCAGGTTCACGCAAAGGTTATTAAATCACGTGCATCACGTTGATCGAAGAGCGGACCTCTAGGTCTTTCCAAAGAGGGTAGGTCCCAAAATATAGATTTCTTCTTCCACATGGGTGCGTGTTTCTCAGCGTTTTTCGGAACAGCTAGTCCGCTGGGACCCTTTCCAAAGATTACGTGTAAATCATTGACCATAGCAAGTACGTGATCACCGAATGCGCATGGCGAGCTTCTTCCGGTGATCTGCCTCGCCTTTGAAATGCTTGCCTTTCTTTCGACATTGATGGTTGGTCGGAAGAAATCGGCGATGGCCTGTACACATTCTTCCTGCAGCTTCCCAGGTATATACTACCGGTGTCAAGTAAACAGTGCGTGCATGCGTGGTATTCTTTGTTTGTCTGTCCTGAAAGGTTACTGAGAGCGGACCAATCGTTGATGGTCACGAACAGCAACGCCTTTAGGTCAAATTCCTCCTGTTTGTGCTCATCCCACGTACGTACACCGTTTCCATTCCACAGCTGTAAAAGTTCTTCAACTAATGGCTTTAGGTACACATCAATGTCGTTGTCGGGTTGCTTAGGGCCTTGGATGAGAACTGGCATCATAATGAACTTCCGCTTATGCACATCCAAGGAGGAAGGTTATACATACATAGAGTCACGGGCCAGGTGCTGTGATTGCTGCTCTGCTCCCAGAAAGGATTAATGCCATCCGCGCTTAAAGCAAACCATACGTTCCTTGGGTCCTTTGCAAACTCATCCCAAAGATTTCTCTCGATTTTTGTCCACTGCGACCCGTCGTGGTGCTCTCAACTTCCCGTCTTTCTTACGGTCCTCACTTTGCCATCGCATCAACTTGGCATGCTCTTCGTTTCTGAACAGACGTTTCAACCGTGGTATTATAGGAGCATACCACATCACCTTCGCAGGAACCCTCTTCCTGGGGGGGCTCGCCGTCAACATCACCAGGGTCATCTCGTCTGATCTTATACCGCAATGCACCACATACCGGGCATGCGTTCAGATCCTTGTATGCACCAGGTAGAGGATGCAGTCATTAGGGCATGCATGTATCTTCTGCACCTCCAATCCTAGAGGGCATACGAACTTCTTTGCTGTGTATGTCTTGTCGGGCAATTCGTTATCCTTTGGAAGCTTCTTCTTCAATATTTTCAGTAGCTTCTCAAATCCTTTATCGAGCATGACATTCTCGACTTCCATCGCAGCAATTCCAAAGACGGTACCGAGCTTTGTGTTCCCATCTTCGCAATTGGGGTACAACCCTTTTTGTGATCCTCTAACATGCGATCGAACTTCAGCTTCTCCTTTTGACTTTCGCATTGCGTCTTTGCATCGACAATGACCCGGCGGAGATCATCATCATCGGGCACATCGTCTGGTTCCTCTTGATCTTCAGCAGCTTCGCCCGTTGCAGCATCATCGTGCACATCGTCTGGTTCCTCTTGATGTTCGGTAGCATCACCGTATTCAGGGGGTACATAGTTGTCATCGTACTCTTCTTCTTCGCCGTCTTCCATCATAACCCCTATTTCTCCGTGCCTCGTCCAAACATTATAGTGTGGCATGAAACCCTTGTAAAGTAGGTGGGTGATAAGGATTTTCCGGTCAGAGTAAGACTTCGTATTCCCACATATAGGGCATGGACAACACATAAAACCATTCTGCTTGTTTGCCTCAGCCACTTCGAGAAAATCATGCACGCCCTTAATGTACTCGGAGGTGTGTATGTCACCGTACATCCATTGCCGGTTCATCTGCGTGGATTATATATAATTAAGTGTGTCAAAATCATTACAAAACATCATGAATAGATAATTAAGTGACCAAATTAATAGAAGTTCATCATCACATCAAAACCAAAGTAC
This sequence comes from Aegilops bicornis, assembly GCA_021605145.1. NCBI lineage: Eukaryota > Viridiplantae > Streptophyta > Magnoliopsida > Poales > Poaceae > Aegilops > Aegilops bicornis. Next base: position 208,577,240 of record CM038670.1, on the reverse strand, counting down.
ATACATAGTTCTCATCTAACAACATAAAGCTCTGCAAAGCATCTAAATTAATTAAACCATACATTGAAACTATGTAAAATATTTCAATGCGAAAACAAATGCGATCATAATCGCAACCAAGGTAACAACTGATCCAACGGCATAATGATACCAAGCCTCGGTATGAATGGCATATTTTCTAATCTTTCTAATCTTCAAGCGCATTGCATCCATCTTGATCTTGTGATCATCGGCGACATCCGCAACATGCAACTCCAATATCATCTTCTCCTCCTCAATTTTTTTATTTTTTCCTTCAAGAAATTGTTTTCTTCTTCAACTAAATTTAACCTCTCGACAATAGGGTCGGTTGGAATTTCGGTTCAACAACCTCCTAGATAAATAAAATCTACGTCATGTTGGTCGGCATAATTTTCATAAACAATAAAGAGTTAATTACACTTATAGTACATGAACTTGCGCGATGGGTACAGATTCATACATAAACTTGAAAAATGATACAAATGGGCCACTAAACTATAATTTCGGGTACATTTTGATACATTTGCTGTTAAATCGAACGGTGTGACATTAAGAGTTAATTACACTTATAGTACATGAACTTGCGCGGTGGGTATAGATTCATACATAAACTTGAAAAATGATACAAATGGGCCACTAAACTATAATTTCGGATACATTTTGATACATTTGCTGTTAAATCGAACGGTGTGACATTAACTTGCAGCCCACTATGTTCTGTGTATACGTATATGCGGGTCCACCTATCAGCTGACTAGATATGTGCTGGTGACGACGGCGGAGAGGTTGGACTTCTCGTAAAGCAAAGTTGATGAGGGTATCATACATGCAGCCTTGACCTTCACCGCCGACGGAGAGGTTGAATCACCGGCCTGTGTATTCGGTATGTTGCCCGTTGGCAATACGATCTCACCGGTGTACAAAGCTAGCTAGCTTTAACGTGTCGAGCTGCAATATCAGTCCACTAGCCTGATTGAGAAACCACATGCTTGTACGTGAGATATTGAGTTCATTCAATTGCAAAAAAGATCGACCAGGTATCCTTCTTCGTATAAGACTCGAGCAGTGCTTCCTGCTCCACCAAGTCCACGTCCGGCACGACCGCCCTGCCGGCGGCGACCTGCTCCTCCGCGTGCATATGCTCTTGAAGGAGCTTGTGGTTGTAGTTGGCCTCGGCGTGTGCCTCCCGGGACTGCTCCTGCCGCACCATGTCCATATAATGGGCACAGGCCTCGCCGATAGTCATGGTGCAATGCACTGGCGAGGGTGGAGCGGAAGAGGAGGGTGGCGTTGGCTCGTTGTCAGAGGTGTCCTCCATTTGCACGTCCTCCGGCTGCCTGCCGGCCTGCCAATCGACAGCAATGGCGGGCATGGCCTTCTTCTGCTTCGACGTAAGCCCGTCTCAGAGAGCTTTGGCCGCAGAGGGATCCATGGTGGGGAGTGGTGTGGAGAGGGATGACTGTGGATATGGCCGGGACAGCGGTTTTATATAGCGCCAGTGGGCGACAGAGGGGTGGAGGGGTGGCGTCGAGAAGACACCTCGGCAATCGCGTGCCATCAATGCAGGCAGCAGACGGACGGGCGGGCAGCCGTCGTGTCGTTTGAACACGCGGCAATCACCTGCACTGGGAAGCGACGCGGGTGGCGCTTTCTCGGCCGGCGCGTTGCTTCAATGACGGCGCCAGTGAGCAGTCGCATCCGTTCTGACCGGGCATGTACGCGGGTGCTGACGCTTTAGAGCGGCGCTGACCGAAAACGCTCGGGAAGGGGGAGGGTTTTTAATGGGTCAGGGCGGTCAGAAACGGGCTTGGGATCGGTCTGGACTCCCGCAAACCTCCATCAATTTTATCTTCGGTTTGCGGGAGAAATCACGTCTGAACCGTGCCACGGGCCGATATAGACCAACATTGGTGGCTTTCGTGATTTGGATTCGTCGCAGGAGGTTTGCGTCAGCGTTGGAAATGCCGTCAGCGTTGAAACATCTCACGTCCGAAGGTCAAATCATACGTCTACATATTTGCATCTCCTTCTCTAGTCATCTAACAAGTGGACCCAGCGTATACATATACCAACTACCATGCTGGCCTGCGAGTTAACGGCAGGCCTTGCAATTACCGTTAGATTTAACAGAAGATGTAGCAAAATGTACCCGAAATTATAGTTCAGTGACCCATTTGCATCATTTTTCAACTTTATGTATGATTTTGTACCCACCACGTAAGTTTATGTACTATAGGTGTATTTAACTCAACAATAAATGAACCAATATTTATGAAAAGATAATATATACCACATTCGAATTATACACAGGACGAGGGCCGACGGGGGCGGATACCAAAACCATCGCACTATATAAGATGCAATAATAAAAGTAAGAAAATAATACAAGTATCTATCTAAACATACAAGTAAGAATATTTTTCCTTTCAGAAAGAAGATAAGAACAAGAGGCTCACCACGGTGGTGCCGGCGATGAGATCGGCGCGGGTGATCGACGGCGGTGAAGACGGGGACGGGGCGTGACATACCGCTAAACCTAGATAAATATTGAGGAAAATGAAGCTTGGAGGTCGAGCTTGGAGAGAAGAAAGCTTAAGTAGTGTGGCTCGGGCATTCCATCGAACACCTTGTGTGCATAGGAGGTGAGCTAGAGCACCACCAAGCCCTCTCCCCCTCGGCGGCCAGAAAAAACAGAGCAGTGTGCTCTACTCTTACGCGAGGGGGTATATATAGGCACCTCATTGGTCCCGGTTGGTGGCATGAACCGGGACTAAAAGGGATCCTTTGGTCCAGTTCAAGCCACCAACCGGGACCAATGGTGGTGGGCCAGGAGAGAGGCCCATTGGTCCCGGTTCTTCCCACCAACCAGGACCAAAAGGGCCAGATGAACCGGGACCAATGCCCACGAGGCCCCGGCCGGCCCCCTGGGATCACGAACCGGGACAAATACCTCAATTGGTCCCGGTTCGTGGCAGAACCGGGACTAATGGGCTGACCCGGCCTGGACCATTGCCCCCTTTTCTACTAGTGCATATAACAACAAGAATATCTCTCGCAAAATAAGTAAGTTATAATTTATGCAAAATAAACAATATTGGAAATAACAGTCACTAACTTCATTGGCACACGTTGTTGTTTAGACCCCAATTGGAACATTTTCGTTAATCAAATGGGTGAGAAACTATATTTTGTAAGTACATTTAATGAATATATTTTTAGTTTTATTATGTTGGGATATAACAACATAATGTTGTGTGTATTTTTTAGTTGTTGCGACAAAGGTTAGAAAGAACTGTAGATGTCAGATAGGTTAAATCTATTGCCCGCAAAAAAGATCTCCTTCTTTTGTTCGTTGAATGAAATTTAAACTTGCTTACCATCCAATATTTCTCACCTCCTTATTTGCTTTGGAACGTGAAAATGTTTCCACCATTCACATCAACTTTGGCTAAGAAAAAACACCCGGCATAAACGGTGAGCTATATCAAAAACTTTGGCTAAGAAAAAGGATAAAAAACAGCCTATTTTGTATGATAAAATAGGTATCCGCCTTCGAGTTTTTGCATGAACATATGGAAAAAAAATACCCGCAAAAAATTTATTTGTAAAAATAAAATCACCCATAATATATAGGTGATGTTTTGGACTTATATGTCACAGCCCCAGATCAGCCCTTGTTTGTTTTTGCTTTAGCATCCATGCATCATGTTTAATTTTCATGAAATTTGAAATGGGGATTGCCCAAACCCTAGCACCAAAGCAATTCAAATAGGTTCAACTTCAAAATATTTTCAGTAATCCAAATGGCCTTCAAAAATGTTCACCATTTTTGGAAAAATGCTGGAAACAGTAACCAGAGATGTTGCACATTTCTCCATGACATTTGGATCTTTGAATTAAATCATAAGTATTTGAGTTTGGGCATTTAAAATTATATAAAATATTTCAAATGCCCAAATACTCCTAAACTGAAATGTTCCATGTTAGATATATTCTATACATTGGGCATGCACAGTTTGGTGATTTTTAAAAGTGCCTGGATATTTTTAATAAAGCCGCAGAGTTTTCAGGATAATAGAAAACAGAAATAAAGAGAAAGGAAGGAACTGACCTGGCCCAGCTTACCTGACTTACCTGCAGCCCACCTGGCGTCCCATCTGGCCCAGCACTGTGGCTGAGGCCCAGCCCAGCTCCCCACCGTCTTCAACCTCTGCCAGTAGGCAGAGGCGTGTCGACGCCGCGCGCAGGCCACCTCCACCCTGCCTGCTTCACTCCCCCGACGCCCTGGACGCCTCCCGCAGCGCCACGAACCCCCCCTCGACCCCCTGGACCCCCTCGATCTCTCCCTCTCCCTCGTTCCCTCCTCTGTCTCGCTCTCTCTCCCGAACCCGAACGCGCCCGCCGCCGCCGACGTGCACCACCGCGGCCACGGCCATCCCCGAGCCGCCCCGAGCTATCCTCGAGCTCAGCCTGCTAGGTCCCTACCTCCTGACCGAGTCACTCGACCGGAGTAGCCCAGCGCCGCCCAGCGTCTTTCCCTCCTCGGCCACCGAGGATCGCCGCCGTCCAGTCGCCGTTCGGTCTTCCCCGAGCCCGCCGTCCACCTCTACGGGATCCACGTGAGCTCACCGCCCGTTTCCCCCTCTCCCCACGGTCGACTGCTCCCCCTAACCGCGCCAACCGCCGCACCCGAGAACTCTTCGCCGCCGGCCATGGCGCCGCCGTGGCCAGGGCCACCCTAGCTTGCGCCCGAGCACGCTACCAAGTTCGCCGCCCTCCCAGGAGCCTGCAGCGCCCTTCTGTTTCCCCTCTAGTGCACCGCAGCGTCGAGCTCGAGCTCGCCCGAGCTCCGGCGCCTAGGTCGTCGCCCGGCGCCGATTCAGCCACCCGACCCCAGCTAACCCCACCAAGAGCTTGGCTCATCCCACTCCACGTAGATACCCTCCGCGGCCCATTTGGTCGCGGAGTGGCCAAAACCACTCTCGCCGCCGCGTCGCTCGCCGGCGGCTAGACGCCGGCAGCCGACGTCGACTTTGACCACGGTGGGCCCTAGTTGACCCTGTTGACCTGTGACCAGCGGTGGGGCCAGCCTCGTTAATTAATCAGGTTTAGTTTAATTGATAATTAGCTAAACTAATCACACTGACATGCGGGACCCGCTGTCAGGTTTGACCGGACCGTGACCTGTTGACCACTGACGTCACATTGACGTCAGGCTGACGCAATAACTAGTTTTCTGGATTTAATTTAATTCAGGAAATTTCAGAAAATACCCCAAACTTCAAATATTCATAACTTTTAATCTGTAACTCCAAATTAAATAATTTATATATGAAAAATGATCAGAAAATTATGAAGAATCTGTTTATGGCATTTTCATGCATGATTGAACAAGTTAACCTCACTGAATAGGATGAATCATGATTAGGGCAAATTATGAAATAACATTTGGAGTTGGAGTTCAACCTTGTTTGAATTCCACTTCAATTAACTTGGATTACTGTTGCATTAGGTGAATTCAGTACCTTAACATGACATGTCATTCATGTGAATGTGCATTGCATTGATTGTGTTCTCTCTTGTTTGCCGGTAATTGCCCCTCTCAGTAGACGACGTCAAGCGATGAATTCGATGACACCGATGAAGAACTATATTATCTTGAAGTGCCAGCAAGCAAAACCCCTTGTTCATTCCGATACAATCCCACTCTCTCGCTCCTGCTCTATTTTACTGCATTAGGACAACAACGACTCATGTGTTACTTGCTGCGGTAGCTGAACCCCTTTATCCTCTGCATGACTGTCATTCCATAGTAATTAGATGAAACCCACTAGCATGAGTAGGAGTTGTTTGAGCTCTGTTGTGCCTACTCATTTTGCTTGTTTGTCATGCCTGCTACTGCTTAGAGTTGAGTCAGGTCTGATTCATCGGGAATGAATTGGAATGGTTGTGTGAACATGTCCTACTGTGTGTGAGCTAAGTGTGTGAACACGATTTGGTAAAGGTAGCGGTGAGAGGCCATGTAGGAGTACATAGTGGGTTGTCTCATTGCAGCCGTCCTCAGGAACTGAGTTATGTGTTTGTGATCCATGAAACAGTTACTACCACGCATTGGGCCCAAAACCAATGGACCCTCTCGGCTTCTTAACCACTCTTGTCCTCAGTCCGGGAGTTGCAAGTAGTTTCTGGTGTTTGTAGCATGCTGGGGGCCGCACGCAACGCTGACCGTAGGGGTGGGTTGTGTTGCGGTAGGCACCGTGGCCTGGTGTACCGATTCGCCCGTTTGGTGTCTCGGGAACCCTGTACACATCGTTCGGGGCCGTATGGGAAACCTCGGCCGGACTCCCTGCGGATGGAACCCGAATAGGCGATCAACCTGGACTTGGGACTTGTGTGTTTAGGTAGGTCGTGGCCGACACCCACGTTGGGCTTCCGCTTGAAGGTTGCCGAGTACATGTCGTGTAAACGGCGGTAAGTGGTGAGAGCGTGTGTGAAGAAGTACCCCCTGCAGGGTTAATATGATCTATTCGAATAGCCGTGTCCACGGAGAAGGACTTCTGGGTTGCCTATATCAGTTCATAGACAAGTGAAAGTGGATACTATAAAATGCGCAAGATAAGCGTGAGTGCTATGGATGGCGTTCTCGTAGGGAGACAGGAGCGGATCCATAGTGGTGTATTGATATGGTGAATATGTGGACTCGTGTGCGCCACCACAAAAGAGTTACTTGCAATCGTAGTTTAGGATAGCCACCGAGTCAAAGCTGGCTTGCTGCAGTCAAACTCCACCACCCCCTTTGATAATGTTGCATATGTAGTTAGTTACGATGTAAGTCTTGCTGAGTACAATTGTACTCACGTTTGCTTATTTATGTTTTGCAGAGAGACCTCGGTCTCGCTAGTAGTTCCGCTTGGACCTTGACGGTTAGCTTGTTACCTCAGCTACGATCTTGTGCCCTCGGCAGGATCTGGTAGATAGTCAGGCTTCTCAGCCTTCTTCATTTATAGTTGTCTGTACTCAGACATGTTTAGCTTCCGCTTGTGCTTGACTTGTATGCTCTGAGTGTTGGGTCATGAGACCCATGTGTGTAATATCTCGCTCCCCGGAGCCTAATGAATAGATATTTGAGTCGTAGAGTTATGTTGTGATGCCATGTTGTATCTACGCATATTGAGCATAATGTGTGTATGTTTGAAATGCTTGGTATGTGTGGGATCCGACAAACTAGTTGTTTATCCTTGGCAGCCTCTCATATGGGGAAATGTAGTCTCGTGCTTCTGAGCGATAGTAGTCCGCTACAGCCCGGTTCACCGGAGTCCTGCTAGCCCAAAGACTACCGCTTGGACACTTGATCTGGCCGGCATGTGTTTCGCCGTTCCTTATGTCTGTCCCTTCGGGAAATGTCACGCGGTGTTATTCGGAGTCCTGCCTAGCCTGCTACAGCCCGGGTTACCGGAGTCCTCATAGCTGCTACAGCCAATTTATACGTTGATGACCGACATGCTCGATGTGATTCATGTATGCCTGTCCCCATAGGTTAGCGCCGCTTTGGGTTCACGACTAGCCATGTCGGCCCGGGTTCTTTGTCATATGGATGCTAGCGACACTATCATATACGTGAGCCAAAAGGCGCAAACGGTCCCGGGCCATGGTAAGGCGACACCCGTGGATGTGTAGAAATACCGTGCGTGAGGCCGCAAAGTGATATGATGTGTTACATGCTAGATCGGTGTGACTTAGGATCGGGGTCCTGACATTATATCTAGAAATTTATGAAAACTCTCACTGTTGATATCGTTTTAAATAATTATATAGAAATTTTCAAAATCATATGTATAGATTTGTCAAAAAGTATTTTGAAAATATCATTATTTCATTTTATTTTTAGTTGCAAGGAAGGTGCTCTGTCGATTTCAAAGGCAAAAAATTATAGAATGACCAGGCTTATTGAGAAAACTAGACCGAAAACCAAAAACAGTAAACAACACCGCTAGGCGTTGACCAAGCTAAACCACCAGCACCAACGTGACCGTAGCTTGAGGAGTAGTGAGCAGAATCTTCGGAAAACGCCTCCAGTGAGGAAAATAACGTCGCCATCACCAACATCGACCCCTGTTGAAAAGCAAGCTTTCGCCCTGAACTGCTCATAACCATCCAACCAAACTTTGGGGAAGAGTCCGGTAACACAAAAAAAGCCAAGCTTTCGAACTCGTTTTGGACTGTCAATTAATGTCCAAAGCATCACTTATTTATGACATGAAGGGAGTAGTTTGTTTATGACTTAAAAAAGGTTCAGAAAAAGTAGATTATGCCAGCAACACATGCTAATGCTATTTCACTTGTCTTACATGTAAGAATCCGTTCGGAAGATTTTTTGTTTTGTTTGTAGTGAAACACTGCTAGCTCTTGGTTAGAGTCATTTGTTATCTTAGTATATGTTTCCGATGAAACATGGGCTCTTGGGCCTTCTTTGCCAACGCAAAAAATAAACAGTTTTATTTTCTGAAGCGCATAATGTAGCAAAATCATAAGAAGTCTTTTTTTGCGAGGTAAATCTTTTTTTTAGACAACGTAAGAAGTCTTTAGCGATGCGCATAAGTAAATCTGAACACAACTGCAATCTATCTGAAACTCCAAACACAAACATATTTATTCATGTGCATATCATATACATCGTGCATGTACATAAAAGGAACAGATTGAACGGTTGCACCATGCAATACCACTCAGACATAACGCTCTCGTCGGGAACTAGAGTGCGGGCCCTAACGATATGTACAACACATAAACGTGTATAGTATATACTATAACAATCACACACACACACAAACAAACACACACACACATATTATATAGTTTAATTAATAATACATAGATAATGGGCACTGTGCGGATGTAGCTAGTCCGAGACTGTCCGATCATGGCTTGGCCTCTGGCTTTGGAAAATGGAACTCGGGCTTCGGGGGCAGCTCGGCTTTGGGGAACGGCGGCATTTCGTGCTTCGGGACGTCTGGCACAATAGGGTGTGGTAACTCGGGCTCCATCAGCACCTCTGGCACTTCAGGGTGTGGCACATGGGGCTCCTTCGGCACCTCTGGCACGGCATGGTGTGGTATTTCAGGCTTCGGTAGCTGGTGCTCCTTTGGCACCTCCGGCACGACAGGGTGCGGCAGCTCGTGCTCCTTTGGCACCTCCGGCACGACGGGGTGCGGCAGCTCGTGCTCCTTTGGCACCTCGGCAGCCGGATGCCGCACTTCAGGCCTCGGGAGCTCGGGCATAGCAGGGTGTGGCGGCAATTCGTGCTTTGGCACCTCGCGTAGGAGCGTCCGTCGCCGACTCGCCGTACCGCCGTGTCAGGTCACTGGCGCACGGTCGTCGTGGTACGGCAGGTGTTACGTCACCACCCACCAGGGAACGATCGAGGCATGTTAATTTCAGTGGCTGTGGTCAGGAAACATCCCGGCGCGCTTAATTTCCGTGTTTGAGATTGCTTTACTCTCTCCATTTTTGTATACAAGACCACAAACTCAGATTACAGGTATCAATGTAAAATTTAATGCTTGCTTTACAAGTCAACTTTTCTTCTTGTTTACTGGGATCATTAATACTCCGCATGCATGCAAAGAAACTGAGTGGAGGAAGTAGCTCACTGTTATTATGAGTGCATGCATACAAGTATTAAACAGGTTGTTAATATGAGAAAATATCATTAATTTTGCCCCCATTATTATTGATGACCTTGTATAGATGCAAAATGCATATTACATGGTTGCCTTGTATATAAAAATGAAGGGAGTACCACACTTAACGTGTGGTCCTCCGCGCTTATTCTGATATGGTGTAATATCATTTGTGGTGGTTGTGCTTGATATATTAGGGCAGGTTTCACGTAATCGCATGCAACATGTGGGATGTGTCTATCGACCAGGCGATTGCTAGCTCGGTTGCAAGTTGAGTAGAAAACGACTTCCGGGTCTATTAGTTGGGAATACTAAGAGCAGATTAGGAGACTATTTTTTATATTATTTGCAAAAAATGACTATTTTTTATATTACTTCGTCCTAAAATTCTTGTCTTAGATTTGTCTAAATACGGACGTATTTAATTATATTTTAGTGTTAGATACATTTGTATCTAAATAAATTTAAAATAAGAATTTTGAGACGGAGGGAGTATATCGAACGAGCAGACTTGGTTGTCAAAGACAAGCTGCTGAGATACATAGTCGTGTGATGAAGTATATTTGACTTCACTAGTTTCAAATCGAGTTTAAAATGATCATTCCATTGCGCCTTCCTTTTCATGTTGGCGTGACCATTATGCAAGCAACTTAAGCTATCTAACTCTTCAGGTACCAAAGCCGTACACACATAAAAAATTCCAGGTACCAGCTACATCCTCCGTCTGGATTTATTGGGGTTCATTGTACTTTAGATCAGTTTGCGACCATGAATTTAAGTTATAGTATGTAGCAAAAATAGTATCATTGGTAACTACTTTTGAATACAAATCCACTAATATAATTTTTATGACAGATTATTTATATTTGCGAGCCACGTGTATGGTTTAGATTTTACCAGAAATATGATGGGTACTAATAACTCCCCGACGAAGGGTGTAGCTAGTAATAGTAGTACGAGAGCGGTAATTTGGCTCCCGAGCTCATATACTCCCGCCATCAACAGTAAAATAGGAAAAAAATACTGGAAAACTTCAAAAAAAATCTGAGTTTTATTTTGCATCGAAGATTTTTTAGTGCGTGAGATCCGTGCCAATTTTGAGCATATGGACATCCCAACAGCTCTCAGCAAAAAATACAAATTTAGGGTCCGTGAAATAGTATGTTGTTTGTTCAGACTGTTTTTTTCTGAGAGCTACTCATATGTCCTAACATGCTGAAAATTGGCATGAATTTCACGCACTGAAACATCTTCCATGAAAAAGAATGTTTTTTTAATTTACTGTTCGCAGATGAGGCCGGGCTCAGAAATGGATATTGATAATAGTACTTGATAGTTGATACCCTGAATGCATGGCACTTTAGGAAAAGTACCCTAATCAAAGGTACATAACAAAAAGACTATATTATTATCTACTTCTCACTTTGTTATATATTACCTTCGGGGTCGCCTTTACTCCCATATAACAACGAGAATATTTCTCGCAAAAATAAATAAGTCACAATTTATGCAAAGTAAATAATATTGGAAACAATAGTCACTAACTTCATTAGCACATCTTGTTGTTTAGACCCCAATTAGAACATTTTTGTTAATCAAATGGGTAAAGCTATATATTTAGTAAGTACATTTAATGGATATTTTGTTTTCTATAATGTTGGCATAACGACATAATGTTGCACGTACTTTTTAGTTGTGGCGACAGTGGTTATAAAAAATTTGTAGCCATTGGCGTCAAGCAGCGCCTGTGGTTCCTGTGTGTTGGACATCGAAATCTCATAGGGATCCTATGGGATGCCGACACACTGTCATCGGACGTGCTGGTCACCTTCGACTTCCATCTATCATCCTACCATCATCGCTCATCCAAATCCCCAACCTTGGTGAAGTATCGTTGCTTCCGATGCCTTTCTAGAGTTCATCGCACCCACAAATGCAGGGGACCAATTTGGTTCACGAGTTGCCTCCACTTCGGGCATAAAGCTCGTTTTTTATTTTCAAAGCCTTGCGACAACTGGTCCACGACTCTCCGACATACTGCTCCACCGTCTGCACCAGCCGATGATGCAACATCGACAAACGTGGCATTGAAGCCTGTCCAAATAGAGCAAGTGGAGCTGCTTTGCAGTGAGTTCCGCATTTGTTTGATACGGGTTGGGAGTCTTTTAGCTTCAGTATTATAGATGTTGACATTTTTCCTACAAAAATAGTTAAACTTTACAAAGTTTGCCTTTGACTAAATCTTATATGTAGACTAAAAAGAAATGGAGGGCCAGCTAGTAATAATAATATTTGGATACCCCAGCCCATGAATGCATGGCATTGGACGAAAAAATGTGTTCGCCGAAGCTACGTACATAACAGAAGGACTATATGTTATTAACTCATTCTCATCTTGTCATATACTTTCGGGGCCGCTTTATACAACAATAGGGATTTCCCCAAATAAATAAATTACAGTTTATGCAACATAAATAACACTGGATATAGTCAAAGATGGTCACTAACTTCATTAGCACATCTTATTGTTTAGTACCAAGTAGAACTATTTGTTCATCAAGTTGGTGAAAATATATATTCTATACTCCCTCCATTTGAAAATATTTGAAGTGTCAAGTGTGACCAAGTTTACAGAAAAATATAGTAACTTCTACAAAACCAAATTAGTTACATTAGATTCGTCACAAAATATAATTTCATTCTATAAGTATAAATTTGATATTATAGATAGTAGTATATTGAGTAGGGCGTTTCACCTGCCCAGGCTCATCTGCACCCAGTTAGAAAAAAATTCATAAAAAGTTCAAAGAAATTCATTTTTTTTTTGTGCGGTAGACAATTTGATGCGTGAGACCCGCTCCAAATTTTAAGCCATTTGTACATCTGAGCATCTCTCAGCAAAAAAGACAAATGGGGCCAAAACAGTACGTGAACAGTAAACATTTTTACAGACCCCCAATTTGTCTTTTTTCTGGGAGCTCCTCAGATGTCTAAATGATATGAAAATTGGAGTGCGAGTGCACCTCACGCATCAAATTGTCTAGCACACAATTTTTTTTTTGATTTTTTTGAATTTTTCTAGTATTTGTTTTGATTGTTTTCGTCGGCGCAGGTGCAGATGAGCTCGGGTTCAGAGATGGACTTTCGGCAATATATTTTTCTATATAATTGGTCAAACTTGAATAAGGTTCAAGTTTGACTTAGGACAAACCTATAACTTCAAATAGTTTGGAACAGAGGAAGTAAGTATCTGTAATGGGGATTTTTATTTTTATTATGTTGGCATAACTACATAGTATCATACAATTCCTATTCTTTTGTTCTTTAAACAAATTTAAAACTTGCATTACATCCTCTGGAGCATGAAAAATGTCCCTACAATTCACATCAATCTTGACTAAGAAAAAAGAAAATAAATAACCAATTGATTTTGTCCGGCTAAATAGATGCGCTCCTTCGAGTATTTGTATGAACTTCTGCAATATTGTTCCATCACGTCAACAAACGTCCATAACTCGTTTTAAATAGCACCCATAGCAAATATATAGGTGATATTTTTGGACATATCTATAGAAAGCTTTTACAACTCTGGCTGTTTGTATTATTTTAAGTGTTTTATTAGGGAAAAACTTGAAAAATGTTATATGTAGATTTCATATTATTTTAAGTATATTTAGTAGGGAAAAAAACTTGGAAATATTATATGTAGATTTGTCGAGAAGTATTTGAGTGTTATCGATATACTATAGTAGAAACTGTTGGTTAAAGTTGCATCTAGTAGATTGCCAGTATCCAAAAGCATCGGTTATGTATGACCTAGAGAGAGTAGTTTGATTAAGATTTAACACTGTTTTAGAAAAAGTAGGCCAGACCAGCAACAATGTTAATGATACTTCGCTTCTCTTATGTGTAAGAAACTCTTCGCAAAAAAAAAAAACCCGTGGGTTGAAGATTAACTTTGACAAGTGCGAGGTGGTTGTGTTGGGATATTCTGAGGCCGAGCAGCGGCGGATTGCGGACAACCTGAATTGTAGGTTGGTCGCCTTCCCTAGAGTATTTGGGGATGCCACTTTCTGACTTGAGGATTATTCTTAGTGTGTTCGACCCTCTTATGGGGAGGATAGCCGCATGGGCCGAACTGTGGTGTGGATGGTTTACATCCAAGGGAAGTAAGACTATCCTGATTGACTCTAATCTCCCCAGCCTGCCCATGTATACGATGAGGATTTATATTCTTCCGAAGGGAGTTCATAGTTTGTTCGATAAAGACCTCTCCGGTTCTCTGGCAAGCGATGAACAATCGACAAAAGTACAACATGGTGAGGTGGACCGACATTTGCTTGCCTAAAGACACAGGAGGGTTGGGCATCCTTGCCCCCGTCGCATGAACGTCTCCCTCATTCTTAGGTGGAGTGCAGCGGATCATCCGAGGGAAGGGGGCATGTGGTTGTAGCTTCTTCAGCAAAGTACCTTCGGGCGTGCCACTCCTAGCTTCTTGGCATTGAGAGGGTTCCCAGTTTTGGAAGTCGATCCAGAAGATCAAGCACAAGATTAGGATGGGGTTGTCCTTCTCTATTGGCAATGACGATTGGGCCATGTTTTGGTTACATCGTTGGGTGGACGGAACCCTATTATGCACGGGGTTCCCAAACTTGTTTGCCAACTGCGATGATCCATTGCTCTTGGTCTCCGGGCGGTCCAAAATGGTCAATGAAACATCTTGCTTCGTCGCTCATTTGGGCCGGAGGAGGTGTTGGAGTGGTCCAATTTATAGGTGACCCTACCTCCCGTGCGCGGGGGAGACCCGGACTCCCTGATCTGGCACTTCTCTCCCCCGAGAGATTTTTCTATGGCTTCGGTTTATCACGTGCTATGCCATAGGCCAACAATTGAGTGGGCCACGCCCCTCTGGAAGGCACTTTTCCCTCTGAAGATCAAGATTTTCGTGTGGAAACTATTAAGGAATCGCCTCCCATCGGGACGGAGGTGCTCAAGCGGCATTGCCCGGGTAATGGGTTGTGCCCTCTGTGTGGGGTTCCGGAAACAAGGGCCCACATCCTCTTCACTTGGACGGCGGCTCAATCGCTTTGGAGCTTTGTCCGGGAGGCCCTCGGGCATGATTTGGAGCTTCAGATCTTGCTAGCTTCCTCCAGGCTAGAGGACGCAGGCGGAGGAACCGACGCCTCTTCTAGCTAGTGTTTGCTGTGATATCTTGGGCACTTTGGACGATGCGTAATAAGATGGTGATCGAGCGGGTCTTTCTGCGACGGGCCTCTGACTCTTTCTTCAATTTGCTTGCGCTCTTGCAGCACTGACACCCGTTGGCTACGCAACGGGACCGGGGCCGTCTGGGACAGATGCTGGATGCGCTACATGACTCGGCACGTCGTCTAGGCTCCCCGGCGGCCCTATGATGTTATGGCCACTTGGTGGTCTTTTTTCTGCTTTTCTCTTCTGTTTTATTTGGGCTTGCTTGTGTTGTGGCCCCAACAGACTTTTATGTCAGTGAGTTACTACTCGGAGTACGGACTAGTTGGTTGCTTTATCTATAAAGCGAGGCGAAAGCCTATTAAAAAAACTATCATAAACCGGTGCTACCTTTTGGTTAGAGACGTTGTTATATCTTATTATGCTTCTGATCAAACCTGGGCTTGCAGGCCTTCTCTATTAAGTAATACTACAACAGACAAAAAATAATTGTTCGCTCGAGAAAGAAATTTGTCCGGAACGCATAATGTAGCCAAAACGTAAGAACTATCTTTAGTGACGCACAAATCCAAACACAAATGTGATCCAATATAAAAAATCCAAACACGAAAACATATGTATTCATGGACATATCATATACATCATGCATACACACGTAAAGGGAAGTAGGCAACAGATTGAGCAGCTGCACCATGGAACACCACTCAGACATAACGCTGTCGTCAGGAACTGAAGCGCAGAACATGTACAACAGTACAACACACACACACACACACATGTATAGTATTATATACTCTAACAATCACACACACAGGAACACACGCGTCGCGCGCACATACATGTATAGTATATAGTTTACTACTTAGATAATGGACACCATGCGGATGTAGCTAGTCCGATCATGGCTTGGCCTCAGGTTCCGGAAAGTGGAATTCAGGCTTTGGGGGCAGCTCGGCTTTGGGGAACGGTGGCATTTCGTGCTTCGGGACCTCTGGCACAGCAGGGTGCGGTAACTCGGGCTCTTTCGACACCTCAGGGTGCGACACATGGGGCTCCTTTGGCACCTCTGGCACGGCATGGTGTGGCATTTCAGGCTTCGGCAACTCTGGCATGTCAAGGTGCGGCAACTCGTGCTCCTTTGGTACCTCCGGCACGACAGGGTGTGGCACTTTAGGTTCCTTTGTCACCTCTGGCACGACGGGTTGTGGCACTTCTGGTTCCTTTGGCACCTCCGGCACGACGGGGTGCGGCACTTCATGTTCCTTTGGCACCTCCGGTACGATGGGGTGTGGCACTTCGGGCACAGCCGGATGCGGTAGTTCGGGCTTCGGGAGCTCGGGCATAGCAGTGTGTGGCGGTAACTCATGCGTTGGCACCTCCGGCACCATGGGGTGTGGCACTTCAGGCTCCTTTGGCGACTCCGGCACCACGGGGTGTGGCACTTCGGGCACGAGAGGGTGAGGTAGTTCAGGCTTCGGCAGCTCGAGGATGGTAGGGTGTGGCGGGAGTTCGGGTTCTGGCAGCTCCGGGACGATCGGATGTGGTGGATACTCCTTGGGCACCGCGTCCTCTAGGTACCGTGCTGCGCTGCTCATGGAGCTGCATGAGAGCAGCAGCGCCATGAGGAAGACAAGGGAGGCCATGTTGTTCTTGTGCAGCATGGTCGATCGATGCTGTGTGCTTCTAGTGTGTATCAATGTGCGAGGCAACTTGTTGCTGTGATGGCTGGGAGATAGAAGAAGGCTGGTATTTATAGTCGAAGTGCAGAAGTGAAGTAGTCGAAAATGCTGCACCTACATGTGGCGGGCATACATGCATGTGATCGGTAGTGATCGGGCTGAACTTTGGTGCCTTGGTAGCGTGGTAGGTCACCTGCATCTCGGTGGTTGTTTACTCGCTTCAGCTTTGTGTGTGATCGATCTCTGCCTATCCATCTCTAGTTATGTGTGGCTAGATTTGGAATGTTGAGGGGACATGCGTGATGACATGATGCATTTCTAGCCCTAATTTTTTAGCCGAACTCACAGGGAGTATTTTTTTATAAATTCTGTAACAATCGTGGTAATATGTACATGAAAGAGAAAAGAAAACTAATGTACAGCGATAACACATGGAACTGCTAAATCAGACTATCCCGTTCTCCTCCCCTCCCCTCCGCCTCTCCTCCCCTCCAGATTCCATCCGATCTCCTCCGCCTGCCGCTCGCCTCCCCTCCCCTCCCCTCTGCCTCCCCTCCCCTTCCATCTACCTTTCCTCCCGCTGCCGCCGAATCCCGGCTAGGCAAAGCCCGAG
Source organism: Aegilops bicornis (assembly GCA_021605145.1). Taxonomy (NCBI): domain Eukaryota; kingdom Viridiplantae; phylum Streptophyta; class Magnoliopsida; order Poales; family Poaceae; genus Aegilops; species Aegilops bicornis. The sequence continues at coordinate 208,560,039 of CM038670.1, read as the reverse complement.
TGGGGGGATGATGGCGGCGGCGGGGCGTCCCTCCGTCACAACTTGGAGGCGTGTTGTGACGGTTGATCTTGAGCGGGCTCCTCGGGCCGACGTGTGTGTGGTCATGGCGTCGTTCACGTAGCGATGTGACCTCCTCTACTTTTGATTCTTCATCATCGGTCCAAAGGGATCTGGTCGGTGGGTGTTGCCTCGCGGTGGCTTCCCGGCTGTGGGTCAACTGGAGGAGGAGATGGTGGCCTAGTTGCTGAAGTGGGTGAGGATGCCACCATCGTCGGCGGTGCCCGTGGGTGTCGTTTTCCTTGTTGGAGGCGATGGTGGGGGCGTCCCTCGCTTCATTGTTTCCGGAGGAAACCTCAGATCTAGAGGAGGCTACCATTGGCGGTGGCGTCTGCGGGCGTCGTAGCCTCGTTGGAGGCGCTATGGGGCCTCCTAGATCGGATGATGGCGGCGTCTTCATCGTCACCCCATGGAGCATCATCTTTGGAGACATTCATCGATTGGACGCTGCGTGGACGGCTTAGTGGTTGGGCGTCGGTAGGTGGTGGAGCGGTGCTTCATCGTACACACCGATGGCGGCGGATCTCGGCGGCGTGGCGCAGTGGAGACTGGGCGACCGATGGGTGGCGATGGACTCGCGCAGGAGGACAATGATGTCTGTCACCGTGGTGGCGTTGATGGCAGAGAGGCCTGTCAAGGTCGATGTGTCAATATCTGATATGAGGATGGATCGATGGATGAAGGAAGTGACGGCCCTTGCAGTGTGTGCATGTGGTGCCCACCGAAAGTGTGCCGGACCGGTGTGTAACCCAGTCCAAGTATTATGGCATGGATGGGGCATCCAGTATTAGATGTTAGGTGTTGGCGCGATGTCTGTTTGGTATTAGGCTCGAACATTCGACACCCCTTCATCATGAGGATAGGAGTGACGACATGTGTTGCCAAGATGGTGGCTTCAGGCTTACTGATGAATTACCGTGTAAGAGTTTTGTGAATAATTAATAAAATGGCTGCATGCATCGCCCAGATACAGAAGCCGGAGGTACATCCTCCTTTTTTAAAAAAAATCTGACGGTCCGAAACCAATCAACATTTAAAGCTCTCTAATTGTGTGTTGACTGCCCTTTACAACAAAAGAAAACTCTAAGAGCATCTACAGCCGAGCACTCCAAAACAGCCTCAAACGCTTACACAGACGGTCCAGTCACTGATCGGTCACAAAAATTCGACCAAGACAGGCGCCTCAAACGAGCCTCAAATGTCCGGACTGACCGGCACCTCTCATATCCAGCCCAAATATGAGGCGGATATGGGGGCACCCGGGCACGCCCGGGTGCATCCGCCACATCGGATTGACGATGAGGTCTCATGCGAAAACAATCTGAAACCCGGCGCTCCGAATCTCGTTTCCTCCGTCGGACCGATGGCGCCGCGTGGCGCCACTCCAGCCGGGCAGCGGCTCTAGCCCGATTATTTAAGCCAACCGTCGGCACCAAAACCGTACCTGCCCACATCCCCCCTCCCCCTCTCGTCTGCCGCCGCCACCACTTTCCACTCCCAGTGCATCACCTCTAGTAGCCATGGCACCACGCCGCTAGGTAAGGAGCTATCCGTATCTAACGGCGGAGCGTCGGTTGTAGCTCCTTGAGCAGATCCGGGCAAGGCACGAAGTTTGGATTGCCGCGGGGCTTCCTCTGGACGCAGTGGATCCGGACGAGGACTTGGAGGAGGGGGAGGATGAGGTTGAGGAGGATCTAGCTGGAGGAGGATGTGGGGGACGCAGATCTGCAGACGGAGCAGCAGGCCATCTTTGATTCCCTCTGCTTAGAGTCGGATGCGGAGGCCAGACGCCGCCGTCGGCGGGAGATTGAGGCGGAGCACACTGCGGAGGAAGAGGAGGAGACGCTCGCGTACATGGATGAGGTCGAGGAGGAGGAGGATCTAGAGCCCTCCTACGCGCCTGTCCACCCGACGCCCGGTACCGACGTTGTGGACATCTCTGACTTCGAATCGTAGCTAGAGTGTCGTAGTGGGGTACGTTTATTTTGCATGGTTTGTATGAATCTAGGGGATGTAATATGAGAGCCTCGGATGCAGATGATCAAATTTAAAGTGTGGCCAATCACTGTCGGAGACGCACCCAGTCACGTCTGCGGGTGTTTAAGGGTTCTGATTTGCGAAATTCGGCTGTAGATGCTCTAAGATCCTACCAAAACGTGCCGTCCAAATGTACTGATATCAATGCATGCTACCCAGCCTGCAGCGAACCTGAAGGCAAGTGCTTTTTGGATGATTCGGTAACTGGTCGGTCGGTTCGACAGCTCAGTTGCACCTATCTGGTCGACCCGGCTGATCTCCTCCTGAAGACGCGAGTTAGCTGTTTGGTGACACGGACTGGGCGCGCACGCGTTCGCGTAGGAGCTTCCGTCGCCGCACCGCGGTGTCAGGTCACTGGCGCACCAAAAATACTCGTGGGTGTACTAGTTTCTGGGGGTCAATTGCTGATGATCGGCAGTTCAACTGCAGCTAGCTGCTCCCGGTAGCAGGTTCCTTTCGTTTTCGCTACCCTTGTACTGCGCTAGATGATCGGTTGCGTGCGATTCGGCGAGGCTACCTGATTGATCCGGTTCATCTCCTGATCGAACAGGCCGGGCACCCGTCAGGGCTGGTGGATGAGTCGCGCACGCGTTCGCGTAGGAGCGTCGCCTTGTGCGCGCCGTACCGTGCAGGTCACCGGCCGGCACGCGGTTCAGGTAGACGCCGGCCGTACCGGCGCCAGCGCATGGTGGCTCTTGTCAGCGACACCGGCCGGCGCAGAGAGGGCAAAATTACAGTTCTGACCTATGTGGCTAACAAAATCCTAATTTGACCTCGTTTTAAAAAATTTGTTTCTGGCCTTTTTAGGTGACGCCAACATCCCTGGCGTCTAGGTTGCGAAGCAGACGCCACGAATCCTGGCGTCGGCGTCCCCACAGCCCGCTGCCCGCATCTTGGCGTTGACTGGCGTGGCAAAGGCAGACGCAAGGACGCAGCGTCAGCCTGGTAGCTGGATAACCCCACGTGAGAGTGTGTGGGACCCACCCACACACTTTCCCCAATCCACAACCCGAGCTTGAAGAACACTTGAAGCTCTCACTCTCTCCCACCCTCAAGCTCCCCTCAAATCCTCTCCAAAAGGTGCATCCCTTAGGTGGATCTTTCCGTCACTTTGTTGCTCTTGGTAATCTCCCCAAATCATCCAATTATTTTTGTTAAATCTTGTTATTTTGGTTGTATTTTATACATGTTGGTGGAACCCTAGTTCATGTTTTCTCCCTTATGTTAGCGTGAATGGCTTGGTTAACTTTGATAATATAGTAATATGCATGGTGTGTAGTAGGAATAAATGCTTGTTGAGTAGAAAGATTGGGGGTTAGGGTTAGTTTGTGATTAGGGTTAACTTTGCTTAGTGTGTGTTAATTAGTGATACTTTTGTGGACATCACCAATAATTTAGTGTTGATATGATTTGGATATAACGAGATGTATTTGGATAAACACCAATTCTCATTGAATTCTTACATGCATTCATGTTATTTTTAGATGGAGAGACTTGTTAATGTTCATTACATGGACAAGGAGGCATTCTTGAGTAACAATGCCAACACGGGTGAGGAACCATTGGTTTTTGATACAAGCCCTAGCTATGAGGATGTTGTTGCAAAAGTGAGACAAGCCTTAAAGTGGATTGACACCAATGTTGATGTTAAGTTAATAGGAAGGTATGATGTTGGAGTTGGAGCCAAATCTCGCTTAAAAAGTATGCCTATCACCTCGGATTTGCATTGGGATGTATACAAGGAAAAAGTTTTCCAATCGGAAGACAAGTCACTTGAATTGTTTGCCACCAAAGTTGAATCTCCTCGGTTTACACTTGATTTGAACCGGCATGTCTCTTCCCCCAATGGATGACATGAGCGAGATGACAATGGTGTCATTTGTTGAGCATAGGGTTGTGGTTGATGCCCCCAATGCTTATCGCCAACCACGTCCCCGTGTACCATCTATTGAACCAAATGAGGTTGAGTTGTATGCCCCCAATGCTTCTAGCCAACCACCAACTAGCCAAGCAAATGAAGTTGAGGTGATTGCTAGTGACGATGTAATTCAAGATGATGAAGATGCTTATGATGACCACGAAGAGCAAGAGGAAGGGTTTCATGGTAATGATGTTGGTGACTTGGATGCGTACATAGCGCAAAAGGACATGGATCGTGAGTTGCCTTTTAGGCGTCAATATGCCTATGACTTCGGATGACGAGGGTCCAGTTGAACAGTTGGACGAGGATGGATTCACAAAGGAGGAAAACCAAATCCACTTTGAGTTGACGGGCTTAGAAAAAATAACTCACTTGTTTAAAGATCTTAGCCTTGCCCATAAAGCTGTTGTTGATGGTGGAATGAGAATGACGGCGATTGCGCCAACACCATGCCCGGAGAACCAAGGGAGGAGAAGGAGGACGAGAAGGCTTATTTGAAGAAAGGGGTGAAGTTTCTGAGCTTGCCTATGCTGAAGATTTGGTTGTCTGACTATGCCATTCGGAACCATAGGCCATTTTATGTTGAGCACTCCGACATGAAGTTGCGTTACACCGTGAAGTGTGAGCAAGAAGGATGCCCATGGAAGGTTCGTGCAAGAAAGCTTAAAGAAACCGAAGAATGGGTGTTAAGAAGTTGTGTTGCCACTCATAGATGCAAACCGCCATCTAAACGACTTGAGCGACACATCGTCAACTCACATCTGAGTATCTCGGATACAAATGGATGAAAGACATAGGCTTTGATCCCACTTTGTGAAAGTGAGGTTTCTCATGCGGACGGTGAAAAACAATTTGGTTATGAAGTCAAGTATGGGAAGGCATGGAAGGCAAAGGCAAATTCTATTAGGATGTTGTATGGTGGTTATGAAGAAGCATACAACCAGCTCCCAAGGTTGTTGGCGCAATTGCACATAAGAACCGGGCATGTTTCATGTGGTCGAGGATCACGAGGGAGTGTTCCACCGTGCCTTACGGAGTTATGGACAATGTGTGGGCGTTCCAGCATTGTCGTCCGGTCTTGTCTATAGATGGCACGTTCTTGGTGGTAGATACAAGGGCACACTAATGGTAGCAATGGCGCACTCATCAAGCGACAACGTGTTGCCGTGTGCATTTGCTTTGGTGCCTTCCGAGCACGAAGACAACCGGGAGTGGTTCATGGGTCATGTTAGGCTGGCGTGATTGGGGCTAGGGAGGTATGCATCATATCGGACCGGCACCATGGCATACTTAAGGCAATGGACATTGTTATTCCAGGATTTCCAAAGCTTCACCACAGATGGTGCATGAGGCATTTCGTGGCCAACTTTTACCGGGCATGTAAGAGCAAGGAGCTCAGCAAAGTCCTTACCCATGTATGTGTGGCCTTCACGACCCAAGGTTTCGATGCTCGGTACAACAAAATCTTTGCAGCGGTGAACGAAGGGGGAAAATAGTTCTTAACTAGGAATTTAAGCGAGAAGCGCAAGTGGGCACGCGCTCATGACGATGGTGGTAGGCGATATGACGACATGACGTGCAATCTAGTAGAATGTTTCAACAATGTGCTGAAGGGTGCTCGTGCATTGCCGGTGACTGCAATAGTGGAGTACACCTTCTTCAAGCTTAATGAGTACTTTCAGAGGCATTACGAAGAGGCGCAAAATGGATAGGTGAAAAAAAGGATTATCCGGAGAAGGTTGATGAATGGTTGCAGTTACAAGCAAGCAAGTCTTCACGCCAACAAGTTATTGTTGGGGAACGTTGCAGAAAATAAAAAAATTCCTACGGTTTCACCAAGATCCATCTATGAGTTCATCTAGCAACGAGTGATAGGAGTGCATCTACATACCTTTGTAGATCGCGAGCGGAAGCGTTCAAGAGAACGGGGTTGAGGGAGTCGTACTCGTCGTGATCCAAATCACCGATGACCAAGTGCCGAACGGATAGCACCTCCTCGTTCAACACACGTACGGAGCGGATGATGTCTCCCGCACCTTGATCCAGCAAGGAGGAGGGAGAGGTTGAGGAAGAAGGCTCCAACAGCAGCACGATGGCGTGGTGGTGATGGAGTGGCAGTTCTCCGGCAGGGCTTCGCCAAGCTCACGCGGAGGAGGAGAGGTGTTGGGGAGGAGGGCTGTGCCTTGGATGTTGTGTGCAGCCCTCCCTCGCCTCTATTTATAGGGGAAGGGGAAGGGCGGCCCCTCTAGATGAGATCTAGAGGGGGGCGGCTGAGGGAGGGCTTGCCCCCCAAGCACGGGGGCGCCCCCACTAGGGTTTCCCCCCAACCCTAGGCGCATGGGCCCAAGGGGGGGATGCGCCCAGCCCTCTAGGGGCTGGTTCCCTGCCCACTATGGCCCATGAGGCCCTCCGAGAGAGGTGGCCCCTCCCGGTGGACCCCCGGAAACCCTCCGGTGGCTCCGGTACAATACCGATATGCCCCCGAACCTTTCCGGTGACCGTATGACAACTTCCCATATATAAATCTTCACCTCCGGACCATTCCGAAACTCCTCGTGACGTCCGGGATCTTATCCGGGACTCCGAACAACATTCGGTAATCACATACAAGTCTTCCTAATAACCCTAGCGTCACCGAACCTTAAGTGTGTAGACCCTACGGGTTCGGGAGACACGTAGACATGACCGAGACGACTCTCCGGTCAATAACCAACAGCAGGATATGGATACCCATGTTGGCTCCCACATGCTCCTCGATGATCTCATCGGATGAACCACGATGTCGAGGATTCAAGCAACCCCGTATATGATTCCCTTTGTCAGTCGATACGTTACTTGCCCGAGATTCGATCGTCGGTATCCCAATACCTCGTTCAATCTCGTTACCGGCAAGTCACTTTACTCGTACCGTAATGCATGATCCCGTGACCAGACACTTGGTCACTTTGAGCTCATTATGATGATGCATTACCGAGTGGGCGATGATACCTCTCCGTCATACGGAGTGACAAATCCCAATCTCGATCCGTGTCAACCCAACAGACACTTTCGGAGATACCCGTAGTATACCTTTATAGGCACCCAGTTACGTTGTGACGTTTGGTACACCCAAAGCACTCCTACGGTATCCGGGAGTTACACGATCTCATGGTCAAAGGAAAAGATACTTGACATTGGAAAAGCTATAGCAAAGCGAACTACACGATCTTGTGCTATGCTTAGGATTGGGTCTTGTCCATCACATCATTCTCCTAATGATGTGATCCCGTTATCAATGACATCCAAAGTGTCCATAGTTAGGAAACCATGACTATCTGTTGATCAACGAGCTAGTGAACTAGAGGCTCACTAGGGACATGTTGTGGTCTATGTATTCACACGTGTATTACGATTTCCGAATAATACAATTATAGCATGAATAAAAGACAATTATCATGACCAAAGAAATATAATAATAATCCTTTTATTATTTCCTCTAGGGCATATTTCCAACAGTCCCCCACTTGCTCTAGAGTCAATAATCTAGTTATATTGTGATGAATCGAACACCCATAGAGTTCTGGTGTTGATCATGTTTTGCTTTCATGGAAGAGGTTTAGTCAGCGGATCTGCGACATTCAGATCCGTATGCACTTTGCAAATATCTATGTCTCCATCTTGAACATTTTCACGGATGGAGTTGAAACGACGCTTGATGTGCCTGGTCTTCTTGTGAAACCTGGGCTCCTTGGCAAGGGCAATAGCTCCAGTGTTGCCACAGAAGAGAGTGATCGGCCCCGACGCATTGGGTATGACTCCTAGGTCGGTGATGAACTCCTTCATCCATATTGCTTCATGCGCTGCCTCCGAGGCTGCCATGTATTCCGCTTCACATGTAGATCCCGCCATACGGCCTCGCTTGCAACTGCACCAGCTTCGCTCCACGATTCAACATATACACGTATCCGGTTTGTGACTTAGAGTCATCCAGATATGTGTCGAAGCTAAGCGTCGGCGTAACCCTTCTGACGAGCTCTTCGTCACCTCCATAAACGAAACATGTCCTTTGTCCTTTTCGGTACTTAAGGATATTCTTGACCGCTGTCCGGTGTTCCTTGCGGGATTACTTTGGTACCTTCCTACCAAACTTATGGCAAGGTTTACATCAGTGCAGTGCACAGCATGGCATACATAATAGACCCTATGGCTGAGGCATAGGGGATGACACTCATCTCTTCTATATCTTACGCGTGGTGAACATTGAGCCGAGCTCAATTTCACACCTTGCAACCTGAGGCAAGAACCCCTTCTTAGACTGATCCATATTGAACTTCTTCAATATCTTATCAAGGTATGTGCTTTGTGAAAGACCTATGAGGCGTCTCGATCTATCTCTATAGATCTTGATGCCTAATATATAAGCAGCTTCTCCAAGGTCCTTCATTGGAAAAACTCTTATTCAAGTAGGCCTTAATGCTGTCCAAAAGTTCTATATCATTTCCCATCAAAAGTATGTCATCTACATATAATATGAGAAATGCTTCTGAGCTCCCACTCACTTTCTTGTAAACGCAGGCTTCTCCATAAGTCTGCATAAACCCAAACGCTGTGATCATCTCATCAAAGCGAATGTTCCAACTCCGAGATGCTTGCACCAGCCCATAAATGGATCGCTGGAGCTTGCATACCTCGTTAGCATTCTTAGGATCGACAAAACCTTCCGGCTGCATCATATACAGTTCTTCCTTAAGATAGCCGTTAAGGAATGCCGTTTTGACGTCCATCTGCCATATCTCATAATCATAGTATGCGGCAATTGCTAACATGATTCGGACAGACTTCAGCTTCGCTACGGGAGAGAAAGTCTCATCGTACTCAACCCCTTGAACTTGCCGATAACCCTTAGCGACAAGTCGAGCTTTATAGATGGTAACATTACCATCTGCGTCTGTCTTCTTCTTAAAGATCCATTTGTTTTCTATCGCTCGCCGATCATCGGGCAAGTCTGTCAAAGTCCATAATTTGTTTTCATACATGGATTCTATCTCGGATTGCATGGCTTCAAGCCATTTGTTGGAATCTGGGCCGCCATCGCTTCTTCATAGTTGAAGGTTCACCGTTGTCTAACAACATGATTTCCGTGACAGAGTTGCCATACCACTTTGGTGTGGAGCGTGTCCTTGTGGACCCTGAAGTTCGGTAGCAACTTGATCCGAAGCACCTTGATCATCATCATTAATTTCCTCTCCGATCGGTGTAGGCACCACAGAACATTTTCCTGAGCTGCACTACTTTCCGGTTCAAGAGGTAGTACTTCATCGAGTTCTACTTTCCTCCCACTTACTCCTTTCGAGAGAAACTCTTTTCCGAGAAAGGATCTGTTCTTGGCAACAAAGATCTTGCCTTCGGATCTAAGGTAGAAGGTATACCCAATGGATTCCTTAGGGTATCCTATGAAGACGCATTTTCCGACTTGGGTTCGAGCTTTTCAGGTTGAAGTTTCTTGACATAAGCATCGCATCCCCAAACTTTTAGAAACGACAGCTTAGGTTTCTTCCCAAACCATAATTCATACGGTGTCGTCTCAACGGATTTAGACGGAGCCCTATTTAAAGTGAATGTAGCTGTTTCTAGAGCGTATCCCCAAAATGATAGCGGTAAATCGGTAAGAGACATCATAGATCGCACCATATCCAATAGAGTGTGATTACGACGTTCGGACACACCATTACGTTGAGGTGTTCCAGGCAGCGTGAGTTGTGAAACGATTCCACATTTTCTTAAGTGCGTACCAAATTCGTGACTTAAATATTCTCCTCCATGATCTGATCGTAAGAATTTTATCTTTCGGTCACGTTGATTCTCTACTTCATTATGAAATTCCTTGAACTTTTCAAAGGTCTCAGACTTGTGTTTCATCAAGTAGACATACCCATATCTACTTAAGTCGTCAGTGAGAGTGAGAACATAACGATATCCTCCGCGAGCCTCAACGCTCATTGGACCGCACAGATCAGTATGTATGATTTCCAATAAGTTGGTTGCTCGCTCCATTGTTTCGGAGAATGGAGTCTTGGTCATTTTGCCCATGAGGCATGGTCGCATTGTCAAATGATTCATAATCGAGAGACTCTAAAAGTCCATCAGCATGGAGCTTCTTCATGCGCTTGACACCAATGTGACCAAGGCGGCAGTGCCACAAGTATGTGGGACTATCGTTATCAACTTTACATCTTTTGGTATTCACACTATGAATATGTGTAACATCACGTTCGAGATTCATTAAGAATAAACCATTGACCATCGGGGCATGACCCTAAAACATATCTCTCATATAAATAGAACAACCATTATTCTCGGATTTAAATGAGTAGCCATCTCGTATTAAACGAGATCCGGATACAATGTTCATGCTCAAACTTGGCACTAAATACAATTATTGAGGTTTAAAACTAATCCCGTAGGTAAATGTAGAGGTAGCGTGCCGACGGCGATCACATCGACCTTGGAACCATTCACGGCGCGCCGTCACCTCGTCGCCCTTCGCCAGTCTCCGCTTATTCCGCAGGTCCCGTCATGAAGTTACAAATATGAGCAACGGCACGGTATCAAATACCCAGGAGTTACTACGAGTCTTGGTAAGGTACACATCGATTACATGTATATCACATATACCTTTAGTGTTGCCGGCCTTCTTGTCCGCTAAGTATTTGGGGCAGTTCCGCTTCGATGACCCTTCCCTTCGCAATAAAAGCACTCGGTCTCAGGCTTGGGTCCATTCTTTGACTTCTTCCCAAGAATCGGCTTACCGGGCGCGGCAACATCTTTGCGTCCTTCTTGAAGTTCTTCTTACCCTTGCCCTTCTTGAACTTGGTGGTTTTATTGACCAATAACACTTGATGTTCCTTTTTGATTTCTACCTCTGCTGACTTCAGCATTGAAAATACTTCAGGAATAGTTTTCACCATCCCCTGCATATTGTAGTTCATCACAAAGCTCTTGTAGCTCGGTGGGAAGCGGCTGAAGGATTCTGCCAATGACCGCCTCGTCCGGAGGTTAATATTCAAGCTGGGACAGGCGGTTGTGCAACCCAGACATTCTGAGTATGTGCTCACTGACAGAACTATTTTCCTCCATCTTACAATTATAGAACTTGTCGGACACTTCATATCTCTCGACCCTGGCGTGAGCTTGGAAAACCATTTTCAGCTCCTCGAACATCTCATATGCTCCGTGTTGCTCAAAACTCTTTTGGAGCCCCGGTTCTAAGTATAAAGCATGCCGTGACCGAACGAGGGAGTAATCATCAAGACGCGTGATCGCCGGCGTTCATAACGTCTTGGTTCTTCGGGATGGGTGCTTCACCTAAGCGGTCCTTCTAGGACATATGCTTTCTTGGCAGCTATGAGGATGATCCTCGGGTTCCGGACCAGTCCATTATAGTTGCTGCCATCATCTTTCAGCTTGATTTTCTCTAGTAACGCGTTGAAGTTCATGTTGACATGAGCGTTGGCCATTTGATCTATAAGACATATTTGTAAAGATTTTAGACTAAGTTCATGATAATTAAGTTCATCTAATAAAATTATTTAATGAACTCCCACTCAGATTTGACATCCCTCTAGTCATCTAAGTGTTACATGATCCGAGTCGACTAGGCCGTGTCCGATCATCACGTGAGACGGACTAGTCATCATCGGTGAACATCTCCATGTTGATCGTATCTTCCATACGACTCATGTTCGACCTTTCGGTCTCTGTGTTCCGAGGCCATGTCTGGACATGCTAGGCTCGTCAAGTTAACCTAAGTGTTTTGCATGTGTAAAACTGTCTTACACTCGTTGTATGTGAACGTAGGAATCTATCACACCCGATCATCACGTGGTGCTTGAAGCAACGAACTTTAGCAATGGCGCCTGCAGTTAGGGGAACACTTTCTTGAAATTATTATGAGGGATCATCTTATTTACTACCGCCGTTCTAAGTAAACAAGATGCATAAACATAATAAACATCACATGCAATTAAATAGTAGTGACATGATATGGCCAATATCATATAGCTCCTTTGATCTCCATCTTGGGGCTCCATGATCATCTTGTCACCGGCATGACACCATGATCTCCATCATCATGATCTCCATCATCGTGTCTCCATGAAGCTGCTCGCCAACTATTACTTCTACTACTATAGCTAACGGTTTAGCAATAAAGTAAAGTAATTACATGGCATTGAATCAATGACACGCAGGTCATACAATAATTAAGACAACTCCTATGGCTCCTGCCGGTTGTCATACTCACCGACATGCAAGTCGTGATTCCTATTACAAGAACATGATCTCATACATCACAATATATCATTCATCATTCATCACAATTTTTGGCCATATCACATCACAAGGCAATTGCTGCAAAAACAAGTTAGACGTCCTCTAATTGTTGTTGCATCTTTACGTGGCTGCAATAGGGTTCTAGCAAGAACGTTTTCTTACCTACGAAAAAAACCACAACGTGATTTGTGAACTTCTATTTACCCTTCATAAGGACCCTTTTCATCGAATCCGCTCCAACTAAAGTGGGAGAGACAGACACCCGCTAGCCACCATATGCAACTAGTGCATGTCAGTCGGTGGAACCTGTCTCACGTAAGCGTACGTGTAAGGTCGGTCCGGGCCGCTTCATCCCATAATACCGCTGAAGCAAAATAAGACTAGTAACGGCAAGAAAGTTGACAACATCTACGCCCACAACAAATTGTGTTCTACTCGTGCAAAGAGAACTACGCATAGACCTAGCTCATGATGCCACTGTTGGGGAACGTTGCAGAAAATAAAAAAAATTCCTACGGTTTCACCAAGATCCATCTATGAGTTCATCTAGCAACGAGTGATAGGAGTTCTCCGGCAGGGCTTCGCCAAGCTCACGCGGAGGAGTAGAGGTGTTGGGGAGGGGAGGGGCTGCGCCTTGGATGTTGTGAGCAGCCCTCCCCTCACCCCTCTATTTATAGGGGAAGGAGGAAGGGACCGGCCCCCTCTAGATGAGATCTAGAGGGGGCGGCTTGAGGGAGGGCTTGCCCCCAAGCAAGGCGCCCCACTGGGGTTCCCAACCCCTAGGCGCATGGGCCCAAGGGGGGGATGCGCCCAGCCCTCCAGGGACTGGTTCCCTGCCCACTACGGCCCATGAGGCCCTCCGAGAGACGTGGCCCCTCCCGGTGGACCCCCGGAACCCCTCCGGTGGCCCCGGTACAATACCGATATGCCCCCGAACCTTTCCGGTGACAGTATGACAACTTCCCATATATAAATCTTCACCTCGACCATTCCGGAACTCCTCATGACGTCAGGGATCTTATCCGGACTCAACAACATTGGGTAATAACATACAAGTCTTCCTAATAACCCTAGCGTCACCGAACCTTAAGTGTGTAGACCCTATGGGTTCGGGAGACACGTAGACATGACCGAGACGACTCTCTGGTCAATAACCAACAGCGGGATCTGGATACCCATGTTGGCTCCCACATGCTCATCGATGATCTCATCGGATGAACCACGATGTCGAGGATTCAAGCAACCCCGTATACGATTCCCTTTGTCGATTGATGCGTTACTTGCCCGAGATTCGATCGTCGGTATCCCAATACCTCGTTCAATCTCGTTACCGGCAAGTCACTTTACTCATACCGTAATGTATGATCCCGTGACCAGACACTTGGTCACTTTGAGCTCATTATGATGATGCATTACCGAGTGGGCCTAGTGATACCTCTCCGTCATACGGAGTGACAAATCCCAATCTCGATCCGTGTCAACCCAACAGACACTTTCGGAGATACCCGTAGTATACCTTTATAGTCATCCAGTTACGTTGTGACGTTTGGTACACCCAAAGCACTCCTACGGTATCCGGGAGTTACACGATCTCATGGTCTAAGGAAAAGATACTTGACATTGGAAAAGCTATAGCAAAAGCGAACTACACGATCTTGTGCTATGCTTAGGATTGGGTCTTGTCCATCACATCATTCTCCTAATGATGTGATCCCGTTATCAATGACATCCAGTGTCCATAGTCAGGAAACCATGACTATCTGTTGATCGATGAGCTAGTCAACTAGAGGCTCACTAGGGACATGTTGTGTTCAATGTATTCACATGTGTATTACGATTTCCGGATAATACAATTATAGCACGAATAAAAGACAATTATCATGAACAAACAAATATAATAATAATCCTTTTATTATTGCCTCTAGGGCATATTTCCAACAGTTATCATATTCGAAAGAATTGAAATGATCTATCAAATTGATGAGCCAGGTGGCACAACATGAGACGGTTTTTTCAATATGGTGGTGCTGCATTTGAGGTGCGTCTGAAGACTCGGTGGTGCCAGTGCGAGATGCCTAGTAAGTATCATTGGCCATGCTCACATTTGATAACGGCGGCGAAGGCGAGAAACATACCTGTTTGTGATGGAAAAACTGTGCGGATGCAAGAGTTCCATGTGGAAGCTACTAGGTTGACATGGGCGCCAAGATTTCACCCTTTCTTGGACCAATCATAGTGGCCTGAGTACCATGGCCCTCATATTAGGCCAGACCCTCTTCTGAAAGTGGAAACCAAGGGTAGAAGGAGAACTAAGAGGTTCAAGGGTGATATGGATGACCTGGCTGGATACACTGGCATGAAACAATTTGGTAGCGGTCATTTTAAGGAGGCTCCTGACACTATCAACTGTGGGGTGTGCGGTGAAGGGAGACAAAATGAGAGGACATGCAAGAATAGGAAAACCAAAAAAAGAAAAACAAGTCGTGGAGGTGGCACCGATGGTGAACGAGTTGAAAGAGGTGACGGTGGTGGTGGTCGAGGAAGCACAAGTGTCAGAGGTGGTAATGGTGGTCGTAGAGGGAGTACAAGTGCTATAGGTGGTGGTCGAGCAGGCACAAGTGCTAGAGGTGGTGGTCGAGCAAGCACAAGTGCTATAGGTGGTGGTCGAGCTAGCACAAGTGCTAGAGGTGGTGGTGGTCGGAGAGGAAGCACAAGTGCTAGAGGTGGTGGTGGTCGTAGAGGAATGGTTGATAATGGATCGGCCTTCGGTTATTTGCTTAATCCAGATGGTTGATCTAGTAATAATGGTATATTATTTGTTCATGCAATTCCTAGCATTTATTGATTTACTGTATTTACGCATGTACTCTCTTTATGTCTTGTGCTAACAATTGTTCTTTTTGTAGGCATGGCTTCATCCGGTTCGGGGCCGAGGCCGGCATGCGCGGACCAAGAGGACATGCCGAAGACGTGGATGGAGGCCAGTTTGGACAAGGAGAAGGAGAAGGATGTGCCCACACCACCATGTTGGTGTGGTGATGTTTGCAAGCTGAAGGTGTCCACGGACCGCAAGAAGTCATGGACAGAAGGTAGAAGGTTTTTCGTGTGTCCCAACTATGCACATGATCGTCGAAGGCCAACTAACGCATATGACATACCACCGGTATGTTAGGTGTACATACAAAAAACCTCATCAAGTTTGAACTCATATTACTAACAATGACATGATTTTTATGTAGTCGCCTCCTCCACTTTACAAGTACTTCACTTGGATAGATCACGAGGTACCAAAAGATGTCCAAGAGGACCAACATCGAGATTACTTACGAAGGCAGCGCCTCTTTGAGGAGTCCTTTGCACGGGATTGGAGCATGAGCGTCGTGAGAAGGAGAAGAACGGCGCAAGAAGCGTGAGCAAGAGAGGGCACGCATAAAGAGAAGGAGGCTCGTCAAGAAGAGAGGGCAAGAAAACTTGCAAGGGCTCGCAATGCACGAGAGGAGGACAAGGCACGTGACAAGAAGGGAAAGTGGCCCCGTACTACTCAGTAGACAAATGGAAAGGCACCGGCGTCAATGATGGACTGTCGAGACTTTTTTTAATGTATGAACTTGTCATTCGGGACCTTGTGTGGTCATGAACTACTTATGTCATTCGAGACATCGTGTGTGAACTTGTTATTTGAGGCCTTGTGTGGTCATGAACTACTTATGTCATTCGAGATATCGTGTGTGAACTTGTTATTTGAGGCCTTGTGTGGTCATGAACTACTTATGTGCAACCTATTTGAAATTATATGCAAACTATGCTTTGTTCATATTTTTGTTTGATTTCCAATGTTTAAAAGTGTGTGCAACAGTTTGGAAATTTAGACACCTAGACGCCAAGGTACCAAGGCCCTGGGTTCATGTCCATAGAGCATTTTTCCAGCTTTGAATTTAGACACCTGCACGCCAAGGTACTCAAGGCCCGGGTTCATATCCAGAGAGCATTTTTCACACCCAGACGCCAAGGTCCCTGGCGTCTGGGTTCGTATCCAGAGAGCATTTTTCCAGTTTCATAATTTGCACACCCAGACGCCAAGGTCCCTGGCGTCTGGGTTCGTATCCAGAGAGCATTTTTCCAGTTTCATAATTTGCACACCCAGACGCCAAGGTCCCTGGCGTCTGGGTTCGTATCCAGAGAGCATTTTTCCAGTTTCATAATTTGCACACCCAGATGGCGAGGTCCTCAAGGCGTGGGTTCGTATCGAGAGCATTTTCCGGTTTCATAATTTGCACACCCAGCGCCAAGGTCTCAAGGCGTGCAGGTTCGTATCGAGAGCATTTTTCTAGTTTCATAATTTGCACACCTGCACGCCAAGGTCCTGGCGTGGGTCCCTATCCAGAGCATTTTTCCGGTTTCATAATTTGCACACCTGCACGCCAAGGTCTCAAGGCGTGCAGGTTCATATCCAGAGAGCATTTTTCCGGTTCATATTTTGACACCTGACGCCAAGGTCCTGGCCCGCAGGTTCAGATCCAGAGAGCATTTTTCCGGTTTCATAATTTGCACACCTGCACGCCAAGGTCCTCAAGGCGTGGGTCCCTATCCAGAGAGCAACTTTTGAGTGGATAAGATTCTTTGGGCCCACCTATAGCCCTCTCATCCATTCATCTCCACCTCTATCCCTCTCATTATATTCATCTCCACTCACTCTCACCTCTAGCCCTGCCAACGTCACTCCCTCTCCCGGCACCCTAACCCCCTCAAATCTCTCAGAATCAGTCCGGTTTCACCCCATCTTCCGTATTTGCAAACAACAAGGTAAATCGACTCCACCCCCATTTTTTGGTTGGTTTAATGTATCATATTTTTGTGTAAACCCTAGTTTGTTTTCCTCGTGGTTTAATGTATCATAGGTTAGGTACTAAGGGATTTGTGTGTTTTCGATGGGTACTCAGTGGGTGCTTAGCGCTGTTGTTCATGTCCAAGGCTTGTCTCCATGTGCTGTGCAAGTTAGTTAAGTGGACCTCACTTTAGATTGGTTGAAGACTATATTCATGTTGAAGCAAGGGTTGAAGGAAGAGGATTTTGTGTACTACGTCAGCAGGAAGCATTCAGATGGCCCCGGGGAAAGAAAATTGGTTGACATAACTGATGATGACAAGATTCAAGAAATGCTGCAAGAATGGGCATGGAAAGGGTTGTTGACTTGCATTTCTACAGGAAAATGAGTTATATGTGATGTTCATGTCATTTCAACTATCGTGGACCATCGTGGTCATGAACTACTTATGACATTCGAGACATTGTATGTGATGAACTTCTCATTCGAGACTATTTGTGTAATTTGAGATTATGTGATAACTATGTTTGTCATTTGCTATTATGTGAAGACTAATGTTTGTCATTCGATACTATGGTGTTTGCTAGAACAAAATATCTATTTCATTAGATACTATGTTGTGACAAAATATGAACAAACTGAAAAAAGTACTACACGGGGCAGACGCCACGGACCACAGCGTGCAGGTGCCCTGTTTACGCTCCCGGGACTACGATTTTGCTTCCAGTCGACCACCAGACGCCAGTGATCGTGGCGTCTGGTCCCCTGACTTGAACCCAGACGCCAAGGACCATGGCATCTGGACCCCTGTAGATTATTTTCAGCTTGCTGTTTGACACAAGAAGATAGCACATATATATTCATATTACAGGTTCATACAACACAGAAGATAGCACATTTCACAGAACTTTCACCACGACAAATTCTTGCATACAAACGACAACAAGTTCATAGGTTTTTCATCACGACAAATTCATGCATACATAAGACACCAAGTGCATACATAAGACACCAAATTCAAGACAACCTAAAAAGTTTTTACCACGACACCAAGTTCATGCATACAAATGCCACCTAGTTCATGCACTTCCAAACAAGAAGCTCACTTCCTCCTTCCTCTCTTCACAATGGTTGCAAGTGTAGGCTCCTCCTCTTCGCTAGCCTCCTCCTCCTCTTCGTTGTATGCCTCCTCCTCCGCCTCAATGTTGGCCTTATATTTTTGCATTCCTCTTGGGATAAGCTGATGAGGATACTCCGGACTATGGAATTGTGTGTTCCATGTCTTCTTTCTACCTTTCTTGTCTGGTGTCTTAGCTATGGCTTTGCCTTTAGCTTGCATTTCCTTGTGTCGGTTGTGATGGTTGTGGAGCATTAACATCATACTCATGATCCTCTTGATGTGTTGCATCATACTCATGCTCCTCATGATGTGTTGGCTCCTCTTGATGTGTTGGCTCCTCTTCATGGACCTCCTCCTCCATGTCCTCATCGTTCTGAAGATAACTCCGTCTATGAGCTCTAGCGGCACGGCTACCAGGTGCATACACGTCACTGGACTGAGCACCATGGCAAGAAAGCATTGCTGCCATCTTATGGAACCGCTTCTTGAACTTCTGCAACAACACAAAATATGCTATGATATGAGATGCAAATAAATAATCCACGAAAAGAAACTTTTATAATATATTGGTCACACCTCCATCGTGCTCCTAAGAGTCCTCTCAGATAATCCACCACCAGGTGGATGACTCAGTGCAACATTGGCATCGTTGGCCTTGAAGCAACTCTCTACCACGCAATTCATGAACACACCAAACTTATGTATTTGAAATAAGACAACATGAAGCAAGTATGTTAGAAAAGTTCAAACAGACTACCAATTCATCATTCATCGTTGCATAGTCAACGTGAGCCCCTCTGTTGTCTCTCATAGCCGTGTTGAAGGTATGATAACCTTCTGCGGTCTCCGGGTCTTGAGACACCAACTCCGACCACTCCTCGTGAGTCCAACCAGGCTTTAGCTTTAACCGGTAACGATCCGCATACCACACTTGGTACTTCTGATATGCTGACTGATTGTGAGGTCTATTCTCTTATTGCACTAACGTCTCTCTTTGGTTCCAAATTTCTATCCATGCACGGTGCTTGTTTGCCCAATCTGATATATCCTGATTGTTCCTTCGATCGAACCTACAAATGTTGCACGGGACAAAGCATTAGCAAACATAGACTTATTCAATGCTCTACTACATACTCAAAGACATGCTTGCTCACCGATGCAGAGATAGCGCTTCCTCATTGCTCTCCTCAATTGGAATACCTTGTCTTCTTCCAAATTGTCTTGCCACACGGCCTACAAAGTGCCACTTTCATTGCGAAGAAGCATATCATTGGGCACCTCGCCCGCCAAAGATGGCTATCACAAGTGCACATCTCATTAAGATCAAAGCCACGATCTTCCACATAAGGCAACCAATGTACCTGCAAAACAAAGAGATACGTTGTTAGATACAAGTTTCATTCTTGACTAAATTTGGTCTCATCGAACTTCTCAATACCTGCTCAGCGGTCAAGGTGTCTAGCTCGTTCATATAGCACTTGTATCGCACATGCGAGCTTCCTGTGTACACTGTCACTTGTTCCCAATAGTAAGCAAGCGTAGGGCGCCGATATGGATCATCATTATGCACCCCGTCATGATTATCCCGTGGGTTTGGCATGTTGGGGTTCTTGAAATCGGGCCGTCCAACCGGGATCCGCTCCCACATCCACACGGATAGGCTCCAAATAAACCCAGCCGATGAGGATGTATCTCCCTTCCTGCGACACGCCAAGTCAAGTTGCAATCAAACAAACATGTTAGATATGGAGGCACATGACAAATGCAAGATAAATGGTTGCAAATATCTCTTACCTGACGATACAAATATGCTAGTGCGGCCGAACCCCAGCTATACTTGGTATCCCAGTTATTGAGTAGCTCGGGGAACATCCAGAGGGCTGAGTTCGGTTGCATCGAGAA
Source organism: Aegilops bicornis (assembly GCA_021605145.1). Taxonomy (NCBI): domain Eukaryota; kingdom Viridiplantae; phylum Streptophyta; class Magnoliopsida; order Poales; family Poaceae; genus Aegilops; species Aegilops bicornis. Next base: position 208,539,867 of record CM038670.1, on the reverse strand, counting down.
GACTACCTTGGTTAGTACATACCAAAGATAGGCCCGTGCGTACTGCTGCACAACCACGTCATTGGCACCCTGAGGGAACGGATTGGTGTTTCCTCTGACCAGTTTTAGTCAAGAATGCCTCACTCTCGTGGTATATGCCTTGCCTTCACGAGGGCGTCGGGCTGAACACCAATTAAATTGCCGATCCGTTCTCGCCATTTACCGACGCTGACACGACCGGTAACAGCTTGTCCGTTGATAGGAAGGCCGCTTATCATAGCCATGTCCTGTAGGGTCATCGTCATCTCCCCACATGGAAGGTGGAACGAGTCAGTCTCCGGCCTTCAATGATCCACAGAATGCGGTCAGCGCCAGCGTGGTTCACCGGCGGAGCGTCGCTTAAACTGCAACACGAATGGGAGAAGACCCAATCTCCGAGCGTAAAGGCTCGTACCGCGGGTCGTAAGTAAAGTCATCAGCGGAATGACCCCTCATGTGCATAGCAACTACAAGCTGCAAATAAAGTGATGTTTTAATCAATACAAGAACACAACTGAGAAACAATGAAAATTGATAAGTCTTGCTTCTTACATCTCCCTTCTCAATGGCATGAGCACGATGCTCCTTATCCCACTCATCGATTAATCCGTCATACCAAGGTCCATCATCATCCGCCATCCTACAAAAAAATCACAAACATCTATGAATACATGAACAATATCAAACAATACTATTTTCTTCTTCAAGTTATGCCATATGAACACACCATTCTTCTCACACATAACCACATCATTTCTTTCTTCTACATATGCACACATATCATCTAGAGTACCAAATTTTACCATAAAATAAATTTCATAATCATCATCCGCCATTCTATTGAAAAAATCATGTCACACACAATCATCATATTTCATCATCTCTTTTGCAAATATAATTATGCCACATATATATTCAACTATATTGTCATACCACTTCACACATATAATATTTTTTCTAAATATATTTGCTTGCCAAAGTAGTCTTCTCAGATTCAAACAAATGTTATGCCATCTATATATTCAACATATAGCTAATTTACTAGCACATGCATACATCATCTATAATTCAAAAAATTCACAAACTATGTCTATTGGTGGACAACTACAAACATCTACCAACTACACTACCTACCAAATCATCTATCAACTACAAATTATTTCCTAAAACAAAGAAACCATCTACTAATCTAACATCACCTAATGTTAAATAATGCATCCAACAAGAGAGGGGAAAACCAAAACAAATTGGAGGGAATGGGGGAGAATACCTCAAGGAAGCTTGGGGGGTCAAATCTACGAGTTTGAGCGGAGGATGGAGTAGATCGGGAGGGTGGTGGTGTGAGGGGGAGGAGGGGCGAAGAACAGAGGTCTCTGTTCGTGAGGCGCCGCCAGGAGAAAGATGGGGATGGGTGGGCTGGCCAGCGGTTATCCGATTACAGGGCGGACGCCAAGGTCCTTGGCGTCTGGCCCCTTTGCCACGTCGGCGGTCGGCGGGCAGGCGGGCGATCTTGAGCCGGGCGGGGCGACGCCGGAGGTTCGTGGCGTCTGCTTTGCAACCCAGAGGCCAGAGATGTTGGCGTCACCTAAAAAGGTCAGAAACGGTTTTTTTTCAAAACGAGGTCAAATCGTGATTTTCTTAGTCAAATAGGTCAGAACAGTAATTTTGTCCACGCAGAGACAGTTAAAGGAGTTGAGCAGAAAAGGACTTCTGGGTATATTACAGTAGATGGGAATTCTGAGACCAGATCGATGGACTATTTTTCTTTATATCACATCATGAGCAGACTAATTGAGCTGGTTGGTGGACGTACGCAGCGCCATCTCGTGTCCTCGTGTTTATGGTACGATGATGCAGTGAGTGATATCTGGCGAAGTATATATATTTGACTCGCTACGTAGTTCCGAATCGAGTTCAAAGTGACCATTAATTCCATGACGCCTTCCTTTTCATGTTGGCGTGACCATTCCTCAAGCAACTTAAGCTAGCTCACTATTCAGGTTCCAGCTAGCAATCTGATAGTACTTTTTTTTGTTTTGAAACGCAATATGATAGTACTTGGATACCTCAGCCCGTGAATGCATGTCATTTTAGGAAGAGCATGTTCACCAAAGCTACGTAACAAAAGGATTATATCTTTTTGGTCCATTCTCATTTTGACATATAGTATTGCTTACGGAGCCGCTTTTACTCCCCATACAACAATAAGGATTTACCTGAATTTTTTCTTACAGTTTATGCGATAGAAATAAAAATGGAAATAGTCAAAGATGGTCACTAACTTCGTTAACACATCTTATTGTTTAGAAGTTTGGTGAAAATATATTTTTGTACACTCCCCCGTTCCAAAATATTTGAAGTTCTAAATGAGTCCAAGTTTAGAGAAAAATATATCAACATCTACAAAACCAAACTAAATTCGTTAGATTCATCACAAAGTATATTTTCATTCCATATATATTTGATATTAATCTAGACAGTAACACACTTTTCTATATACTTGGTCAAATTTCAATAGTTTAACTTAGGACAAACCTAGAACTTCAAGTATTTTGGAATAGAGGCAGTAGTATCTGTAATGGTGATTTTAATTTTTATCAATAACTACATGGTGGCATACAAATCCTATTCTCTTGTTCTTTTGGGAAATTAAAACTTGTGTTACACCCAATATTTCTCGCCTCAACTAATATCATCTGGAGGGTGAAAAATGTCTTCACGATTCGCATAAACCTAGACTAAAAAACAAAATAAACAACCAATTGATTTTATGCGGCTAAATTATTAACAGTGCGCCCTTTCAAGTATTTGTATGAACTTCTCAAATATTGTTCCAGCGTCAACAAACAAAAACAACTTATTTTAAAAAGTACCAATAGCAAATATATAGGTGATATTTTGGACATATCTATAGAAAGCTTTTATAACTTTGGCTTATATTATTTTAATTAAGTGCTTTTAGGAAGAAACTTATATGTAGATTTGATATTATTTTAAGTATTTTAGTTGGAAAAACCTTGAAAATCATATATGTGGATTTGCGAAAAGTATTCGAGTGTTATCGATAGACTATAGCAGAAATTGTTGGTTAAAGTTGCATCTTGTAGATTGTCAATGTCCTAAAGCATCATTTATGTATGACCTCGAGGGAGTAGTTTGTTTAATACTCCCTCTGCAAACTTTTATAAAACGTTTTTTAACAATGTTCTAGAAAAAGTAGGCCAGACCTGCAACACATGCTAATGCTACTTCGCTTCTCAGCCAAAAAAACTATCATAAACCGTTGCTAGCTTTTGGTTGGAGACTTTTTTTTTTTGAACAAGTGGTTCCAGAATGTTGTCGTATTATGCTTCCAATCAAACCTTGGTTTGCAGGCCTTCTCTACGAATAAAAAGACAAAAGCAAGTTAATTGCCCAGTAAAAAGAAATTTGTTCAAAGCGCATAATGTAGCCTAAACATAACTCTTTATTCATGCACATATGTAAATTCAAACACATTAGTAGAAAAAGAGTCAAATGTGAAACACATTAGTCCCAGTTTGTAACAGAACCAGCACTAATGTGACCATTAGTGCCGGTTCAAATGGCTAGGCGGGCGGAGATCTATAGTACCGGTTCGTGGCGAACCTATAGTACCGGTTCATCCCACGAACCGGTACTGAAGAGGCTGTGGACTCACCGTCCCCCTTTAGTGCCGGTTCGTGCTATGAACCGGTACTGAAGAGGCTGTGCTAGGCTGTTTTTAGTCCCACCTCGCTCTCCTAACAAGGTTTTTACCACCTTAAATATGTTACTTCTCAAACTATCACAAGCACTTCGTATTCATTGAACTCTCTGTGTAGAATTTGTGGCCGCAATATGAGTCTTCACCGGTTTATAAACCGTTGAGGACTCATATTGACAATTCAGATTGTACACAAAAAGATCATTGATGATCAAAGTATTTTTGATATATTTCTCTATAAAAAATATAAGATCATGATCTAAATGCTCTTATAGTTTCTTTACAGAGGGGTATATTTTTACATGTTTACACATAGCATTTAGATCAATGTATTTTTATGTATATTTTTACATGTTTACACAATCGGTTTCGAAGTATTAGGGTTTCGAACGAAAACGCATCTGTTACAGACAAAGGCATGGTATCATCGTTTCACCCACATAGCATGTGTAAAAAAGTAGAGAGGGTTACGACAAAAACTGGATGCACTTCGTGTACAAACTGGACAATCTCTTTCGGAGTATCAGGGTTTCGGACGAGAACTCATCTGTTACAGGGGCACTCCATTTTCTAAACTTATTTGAACTCCAGACCTTTTTTGCGTTCCGTATGCACCATTCAAAGCAACGTCATCAATCTTCAACACTTTCTGATATCATTTGCTATTTTTCAGTCATTTACCGATTTGTTTAGAGAGCTAAATGACCGTGAAATTGAAAATCATTACAAAATGAACTCCGTAAAAGGTTGAATTTGGCATGGTATCATCATTTTACCCACATAGCATGTGCAAAAAATTAGAGAGGGTTACGGCAAAAACTGGATGCACTTCGTGTACAAACTGGACAATCTCTTTCGGAGTATCAGGGTTTCAGACGAGAACTCATCTGTTACTCGGGCACTTCATTTTTCTAAACTTATTTGAACTCCAGACTTTTTTGCGTTCCGTATGCACCATTCAAAGTGACTTCATCAATTTTTAACACTTTCTGACATCATTTGCTATTTACCGGTCATATTTACCGATTTGTTTAGAGTATGACCGTGAAATTGAAAATCACTACAAAATGAACTCTGAAAATGTTGAAACTTGGCATGTGTCATCATTTCACCCACATAGCATGTGCAAAAAAGTAGAGAGGGTTACGGCAAAAACTGGATGCACTTCGTATACAAACTGGACAATCTCTTTCGGAGTATCAGGGTTTTGGATGAGAACTCATCTGTTACACGGGCACTTCATTTTTCTAAACTTATTTGAACTCTAGACTTTTTTTGCGTTCAGTATGCACCATTCAAAGCGACGTCATCAATTTTAAACACTTTCTGACATCATTTGCTATTTTCAGTCATTTGCTATTTTCAGTCATTTACTTCTTGACATCACAGCGCGCCTTTAGTACCGGTTCGTGGCTCTAACCGGTATTTAAGGGTGGACTATAGTACCGGTTGGAGCCACCAACCGGTACTAAATGTGGCCGCTTCCCGCCGCATGGCCTGGCCAAAATTGGCCTTTAGTACCGGTTGGTGGCTCCAACCGGTACTATAGGCCCTTCCTATATATATATATCACTTACGAAAAATTCAGTTTCATCTCCCCATCTCCAACCTCTTCGCGAAATTGCCGCCGCTCCCGTCCCGCGCCGTCGCCCATCGCTGTCTCGCCCTCGCTGCCCCCGTCGCTCGCTGATAGGTCCCCGTCGTATCTATAATTTTTTATTGTTCCATGCCAATATTATGCAACTTTCATATACTTTTTGGCAACTTTTTATACTATTTTTGGGACTAACATATTGATGCAGTTCCTGTCTGTTGCATGTTTTTGGTTTCGCAGAATATCCATATCAAGCGGAATCCAAAGCGGGATAAAAGCGGAATGAGCTTATTTTTGGAATATTTGGAAAATCTGGGAGAAAGATCAGCGAAACGGTGCCCGAGGTGGCCACGAGGCGGTACCTGCCCCGTTAAGGCGGTTGATGCCCTTCTTCGGCCGCAAGAAAGCTAAATTTTGGTAAAAAAATCATGGCGAAGGTTTCGATCCAATCAGAGTTACAGATCTCCAAATATATACGAAACGGTGAAAGGGAAGCAGACGAGAACGCAGAAGCAGAGAGAGACAGAGAGACAGATCCAATCTCGGAGGGGCTCTCGCCCCTCCCACGCCATGGAGGCCAAGGACAAGAGGGGAAACCCTTCTCCCATCTAGGGAGGAGGTCAAGGAAGAAGAAGACGAAGGGGCCCCCTCTTCCCTTCTCTTTTCGGTGGTCTTGGGAACGCTGCCGTGGCCATCATCATCACCGCAATCTTCACCAACAACTTCACCTCCATCATCACCAACTCTTCCCTCTATGCAGCGGTGTAAGCTCTCTCTTACCGCTGTAATCTCTACTTAAACATGGTGCTCAACGCTATATATTATTTCCCAATGATGTATGGCTATCCTATGATGTCCGAGTAGATCCATTTTGTCCTATGGGTTAGCGATGATCGTGATTGGTTTGAGTTGCATGTTTTATTATTGGTGCTGTCCTATGGTGCTCTCCGTGTCGGCATAAGCATGAGGGATTGCCGCTGTAGGGTTTGCAATATGTTCATGATTTTCTTATGGTGGGTGGTGTGAGTGACAGAAGCACAGACCCGAGTAAGTAGGTTGTTTGCGTATGGGATAAAGGGGACTCGATACTTTAATGCTATGGTTGGATTTTACCTTAATGATCTTTAGTAATTGCGGATGCTTGCTAGAGTTCCAATCATAAGTGCATATTATCCAAGTAGAAAGTATGTTAGCTTATGCCTCTCCCTCGAATAAAATTGCAATAATGATTACCGGTCTAGTTATCGATTGTCTAGGGACAAATAACTTTCTCGTAACAAAAAGCTCTCTACTAAAAATAATTTAGTTGTGTCTTCATCTAAACAGCCCCTAGCTTTTATTTACTTGCTCTTTACTTTCTAGCAAACCTATCCAAAAACACCTACAAAGTACTTCTAGTTTCATACTTGTTTCCGGTAAAGCGAACGTCAAGTGCGCGTAGATTTGTATCGGTGGTCGATAGAACTTGAGAGAATATTTGTTCTACCTTTATCTCCTCATTGGGTTCGACACTCTTACTTATCGAAAGAGGCTACAATTGATCCCCTATACTTGTGGGTTATTGATACGTCTCCAACGTATCTATAATTTTTGATTGCTCCATGCTACTTTATCTACTGTTTTGGACTATATTGGACTTTATTTCCGCTTTTATATTATTTTTGGGACTAACCTATTAACCGGAGGCCCAGCCCAGAATTGTTGTTTTTTGCCTATTTCAGTGTTTTGAAGAAATAGAATATCAAACGGAGTCCAAACGGAATGAAACCTTCGGGAACGTGATTTTCTCACCGAACGTGATCCACGGGACTTGGACCCTACTCCAAGGAACAAAAGAGGCGGTAACGAGGGTGGGGGGCGCGCCCCCTGCCTCGGTGGGCCCCTGTTGCTCCACCGACGTACTCCTTCCTCCTATATATACCTCATTGCCCCAAACGATCAGAACAGGAGCCAAAAACCTAATTCCACTGCCGCAACTTCCTGTATCCACGAGATCCCATCTTGGGGCCTGTTCCGGAGCTCCGCTGGAGGGGCATCCACCACGGAGGGCCTCTAGCTACATCATCACCATAGCCACTCCGATGAAGTGTGAGTAGTTTACTTCAGACCTTCGAGTCCATAGCTAGTAGCTAGATGGCTTCTTCTCTCTTTTTGGATCTCAATACAATGTTCTCCCCCTCTCTCGTGGAGATCTATTCGATGTAATCTTCTTTTTTGCAGTGTGTTTGTTGAGACCAATGAATTGTGGGTTTGTGATCCAGATTATCTATGAATAATATTTGAATCTTCTCTGAATTCTTTTATGTATGAAGTCTCTTCGAATTATCCGTTTGGTTTGGCCAACTAGATTGGTAGTTCTTGCAATGAGAGAAGTGCTTAGCTTTGGGTTCGATCTTGCGGTGTCCTTACCCAGTGGAAGAAAGGGTTGCAAGGCATGTATTGTATTGTTACCATCGAGGATAACAAGATGGGGTTTTTTATCATATTGCATGAATTTATCCCTCTACGTCATGTCATCTTGCTTAAGGCCTTACTCTGTTTTTAACTTAATACTCTAGATGCATGCTGGATAGTGGTCGATGAGTGGAGTAATAGTAGTAGATGCAGGCAGGAGTCGGTCTACTTGTCTCGGACGTGATGCCTATATACATGATCATACCTAGATATACTCATAATTATGCTCAATTCTGTCAATTGCTCAACAGTAATTCGTTCACCCACCGTAGAATACTTATGCTCTTGAGAGAAGCCACTAGTGAAACCTATGGCCCCCGGGTCTATTCTGATCATATCAATCTCCATTACTTTATTACTTGCTTTGTTTTTACTTTGCCTTTTACTTTTCACTTTGCATCTCTATACCAAAAATACCAAAAATATTATTTATCATCTCTATCAGATCTCACTCTCGTAAGTGACCGTGAAGGGATTGACAACCCCTAATCACGTTGGTTGCGGGGAGCTATTATTTTGTGCAGGTACGAGGGACTTGTGCGTGGCCTCCTACTGGATTGATACCTTGGTTCTCAAAACCCGAGGGAAATACTTACGCTACTTTGCTGCATCATCCTCTCCTCTTTGGGGAAATCCAACGCAGTGCTCAAGAGGTAGCAAGAAGAATTTCTGGCGCCGTTGCTGGCGAGGCTCACGCAAGAGCAAGTCAAGCACCATACCAAGTACCCATCACAATCCCTATCTCCCGCATTACATTATTTTCCATTTGCCTCTCGTTTTCCTCTCCCCCACTTCACCCTTGCCGTTTTATTCGCCCTCTCTTTCCCAATCTCCTCCTCTTTTTCCCGTTGCCTTTTCTCGCTTGCCTTTTGTTTGCTCGTGTGTCGGATGCTTGTTTGTCGCGATGGCTCAAGATACTACCAAATTGTGTGACTTCACCAATACCAATAATAATGATTTCCTTAGCACTCCGATTGCTCCTCTTGCCAATACTGAATCTTGTGAAATCAATACTGCTTTGTTGAATCTTGTTATGAAAGATCAATTCACCGGCCTTCCTAGTGAAGATTCCGCTACTCATCTGAATAGCTTCGTTGATTTATGTGATATGCAAAAGGAAAAAAGATGACGATAATGATGTCGTTAAGTTGAAGCTATTTCCTTTTTTGCTTAGAGATCGTGCTAAAGCGTGGTTTTCATCTCTGCCTAAAAATAGTATTGATTCTTGGAACAAGTGCAAAGATGCTTTTATCTCTAAGTATTTTCCTCCCGGTAAGATTATCTCTCTTAGGAACGATATTATGAATTTTAAGCAACTTGATCATGAACATGTTGCACAAGCTTGGAGAGAATGAAATTAATGATACGTAATTGTCCTACTCATGGTTTGAACTTGTGGATGATTATACAAAACTTTTATGCGGATTAAATTTTGCTTCTATAAATCTTTTAGATTCGGCATGGGAGGCACTTTTATGGAAATCACTCTAGGAGATGCTACTAAACTTCTAGATAATATTATGGTTAATTATTCTCAATGGCATACCGAAAGATCTACTAATAAAAAAGTGCATGCGATATAATAAATTAATGTTTTGAGTGGAAAGATGGATGAACTTATGAAATTAATTGCTACTAAGAGTGTTTCTTCTGATCCTAATGATATGCCTTTGTCTACCTTGGTTGAGAATAATAATGAATCTATGGATGTGAATTTTGTTGGTAGGAATAATTTTGGTAACAACGCGTATAGAGGGAATTTTAATCCTAGGCCTTATCCTAGTAATCCTTCTAATAATTATGGAAATTCCTACAAAAACTCTTATGGAAATTTTAATAAGATTTCCTCTGAATTTGAGAGTAGTGTTAAAGAGTTTATGAATTCACAAAAGAATTTTAATGCTTTGCTTGAGGAGAAATTGCTTAAAGTTGATGATTTGGCTAAGAACGTTCATAGAATTTCTCTTGAGGTTGATTCTTTAAAGATTAGATCTATTCCTCCTAAGCATGATATCAATGAGTCTCTCAAATCTATGAGAATTTCCATTGATGAGTGCAAAGAAAGAACCGCTAGGATGCGTGCTTCCAAAGATGCCTTTATTAAAGCGTGTTCTTCCAGTTCCTATGAAAATCAAGATGAAGATCTAAAAGTTATTGATGTGTCCCCCATTAAATCTTTTTTTTGCAATATGAATCTTGATGAAACTGAATATGATCTTCCTTTACCTAGAAGGCATTCTAAGAATTCAGAGTTTTTAGATCTTGATGATGAAATTGATAAATGTGGGATTGAAAGAAATAAAAATATAGATGTTGCTAAACCCACTATTTTGGATCTCAAGGAACTTAATTATGAAAATTGCTCTTTAATTGATTGTATTTCCTTGTTGCAATCCGTGCTAAATTCTCCTCATGCTTATAGTCAAAATAAGGCCTTTACCGAACACATTGTTGATGCCTTGATGCAATCTTATGAAGAAAAACTTGAGTTGAAAGTTTCTATCCCTAGAAAATTCTATAATGAGTGGGAACCTACTACTAAAATTAAAATTAAAAATTATGAGTTTCATGCCTTGTGTGATTTGGGTGCTAGTGTCTCCACTATTCCCAAAACTTTGTGTGATTTGCTAGATTTCCGTGACTTTGATGATTGCTCTCTAAACTTGCATCTTGCGGATTCCACTATTAAAAAGCCTATGGGAATAATTAATGATGTTCTTATTGTTGCAAATAGGAATTATGTGCCCGTAGATTTTATCATTCTTGATATAGATTGCAATCCTTTTTTTTCCTATTATTCTTGGTAGACCTTTTCTTAGAACGATTGGTGCTATTATTGATATGAAGGAAGGGAATATTAGACTCCGATTTCCCTTAAAGGAAGGCATGGAACACTTTCCTAGAAATAAAATAAAATTACCATATGAATCTATCATGAGAGCCACTTATGGATTGCCTACCAAAGATGGCAATACCTAGATCTATCCTTGCTTTTATGCCTAGCTAGGGGCGTTAAACGATAGCGCTTGTTGGGAGGCAACCCAATTTTCTTTTTAGTTTTTTGTTTTTTATTCTGTTTAGGAATAAATAATTCATCTAGCCTTCGTTTAGATGTGGTTTTATGTTTTAGTTAGTGTTTGTGCCAATCTAGACCTATTGGATCTTCTTGGATGATAGTTATTTGATCTTGCTGTAATTTCCAGAAACTTTGTGCTGAGTGCCTGAAATATTAAAAATCACTAGAACGTGATAAAATACTGATTCCAATTGCTGCTGATCAATAAAAAAATTGTATAGGTCGTCTAAGTTTTGTAGATTTTTTGGAGTTCCAGAAGTTTGCGTTAGTTACAGATTACTACAGATTGTTCTGTTTTTGACAGATTCTGTTTTGGTGTGTTGTTTGCTTATTTTGATGAATCTATGGCTAGAAAAATAGTTTATAATCCATAGAGAAGTTGGAATACAGTAGGTCTAACACAAATATAAATAAAGAATGAGTTCATTACAGTACCTTAAAGTGGTCTTTTGTTTTCTTTCTCTAACGGAGCTCACGAGATTTCCATTGAGTTTTGTGTTGTGAAGTTTTTAAGTTTTGGGTGAATTCTTTTGGTGGATTATGGAACAAGGAGTGGCAAGAGCCTAAGCTTGGGGATGCCCATGGAACCCCCAAGATAATCCAAGGACACCAAAAAGTCAAAGCTTGGGGATGCCCCGGAAGGCATCCCCTCTTTCGTCTACTTCCATCGGTAATTTACTTGGAGCTATATTTGTATTCACCACATGATATGTGTTTTGCTTGGAGCGTCTTTTATCATTTGCGTCTTTTTTGTTAGGCTACCACAATCATCCTTGCTGTACACACCTTTTGAGAGAGCCATACATAAATTGGAGTTTGCTAGAATACTCTATGTGCTTCATTTATATCTTTTGAGCTTGATAGTTTTGCTCATAGTGCTTCACTTATATCTTTTGAGCGTGATAATTTTTGCTCTAGTGCTTCACTTAGATTTTTTAGAGCACGGTGGTAGATTTGTTTTAAAGAAACTATTAATCTATCATGCTTCACTTAGATTATTTTGAGAGTCGTTAATAGCATGGTAATTGGCTTAATATTAATATACTTGGTATTCAAGATATGTGAAACTTTCTTTTAAGTGCGTTGAATACAAAGAAAAGTTCGATGCTTGATAATTGTTTCGAGATATGGAAGTGATAATATCAAAGTCGTGCTAGTTGAGTATTTGTGAATTTGAAGAATTCTTGTATTGAAGTTAGCAAGTCCCGTAGCATGCACGTATGGTTAAAGTTGTGTAACAAATTTGAAACATGAAGTGTACACGGCTTGTGCATCCTTATGAGTGGCGGTCGGGGACGGCGATGGTGCATTCCTACCAATCTATCCCCCTAGGAGCATGCGCGTAGTACTTGATTTTTGATGACTTCTAAATTTTTTGCAATAAGTAGATGAGTTCTTTTGACTAATGTTGAGTCCATGGATTATACGCACTTTTACCTTTCCGCCTTTGCTAGCCTCTTCGGTACTGTGCATTGCCCTTTCTCACCTTGGGAATTGGTACAAACTTCGCAGGTGCATCCAAACCCCGTGATATGATATGCTCTTTCACACATAAACCTCCTTATATCTTCCTCAAAACAGCCACCATACCTACCTATTATGGCATTTCCATAGCCATTCCGAGATATATTGCCATGCTACTTTCCACCGTTCCGTTCATCATCATCATGACATACTTTACTTTTGTCATATTGCCATTGCATGATCATGTAGTTTACATCGTATTTGTGGCAAAGCCACCATGCATTATTTTTCATACATGTCACTCTTGATTCATTGCACCATCCCGGTACACCGGAGGCATTCATATAGAGTCATATCTGGTTCTAGTTTCGAGTTGTAATCCTTATGTTGTAATCAATAGAAGTGTGATGATCATCATTATTAGAGCATTGCCCAAACAAACAAAAAGAGAAAGGCCAAAAAGAAAAAAAAGGCCCAAAAAAGAATAAATAAAAAGGGCAATGTTACTATCTCTTTTTCCACACTTGTGCTTCAAAGTAGCACCTTGTTCTTCATGTAGTGAGTCTCATATATATTGTGCTTCAAAGGAGCACCTTGTTCTTCATGTAGTGAGTCTCATAAGTTGTCTTTTTATACTAGTGGGAATTTGTCATTAATAGAACTTGGCTTGTATATTCCTACGATGGGCTTCCTCAAATTCCCTAGGTCTTTTTTTTTGCGGGTTAAAGGGAGATTCTATTACTTAAGGAGGCAAATCAGCCAAAACAAGTTTTACAATGTCACTCAAACCTGAGCCCAACCATACTGCAGTACGAGGGGTGCTCCTCCCATATGCAGCTAGTGCATGGCTGACTTTGTTTTGCAAACGACTAATAGCAGTAATAGAAATCTCCCTAGGGTCATCAACAACCATCCTCTTGATCTCTTCCACCATCACACAGACCCTCGAGCGATCGATCGTCTTGGCGTTCAACAACATGACAGCTTCGGCGCAGTCAATCTCGATCACAATAGGCAACTCGGTACGGTGTAGCGCGAGCTCGAGTCCCTCCTTGCAGGCCGCTAATTCAGCTTCCAGGCTATTATCACAGGTGCGTATTTCTCTACATGCGGTGAAGATAATTTACCCTCGCTCTGTACGTAGCACCATCCCTCCACCCGCAGCTCCAGTGGCGGGTATATGGCTTCCATCGACGTTTAGTTTTGTCCAACCGGCCGGTGGTAAAACCCAACGCTGCTCATACTTCTTCTCTGTGTCATGGTAGCTAGCCGGGGCACCTAGCTGAATGACCATTTTAACTTTTTCCATATCACCTTTGGGCCATTCTTGAATACACAACAATGAGTTAATGTATCCATGAAGGAACCTGCAGGACGCCTTGGTTGGTGGAGGAGCTTTACCATGGGTAATTTCATTACGTACATACCAAGAACGCCACATGATCATGAGGACTACCATGCGTGTAGTTTCCGAGAGTGGGTCCAGCAGCGAGAAAAGCCATTTTGGTCCTGTGTTCCGGATGTCCTCCACCCTGGGAATAGGCCAGTCTAGCGCCATGGCTCTCCACAACTCCGCCGCAAGGGGACACCTGCACATCGCATGGAAGCCGCCCTCCCGTTCAACACCACAAAGGGGGCACACATCAGTAAGCTCGAGATGATGATGGCATTTATTTTCCCAAGTTGCGAGCGAGTTGGACACCAGTCTCCATGCAAAAACGCGTACCTTTGGGGGAGCAGGGCACCCCCATATGGTCTTCCAGATGGCGCGACGACCATCTAGTGCCCTGCTCGTGGCGGTTGCCAATGGACGCAAGGGTTGCAAGGCACATATTGTATTGTTACCATCGAGGATAACAAGATGGGGTTTTTATCATATTGCATGAATTTATCCCTCTACATCATGTCATCTTGCTTAAGGCGTTACTCTGTTTTTAACTTAATACTCTAGATGCATGCTGGATAGTGGTCGATGAGTGGAGTAATAGTAGTAGATGCAGGCAGGAGTCGGTCTACTTGTCTCGGACGTGATGCCTATATACATGATCATACCTAGATATACTCATAATTATGCTCAATTCTGTCAATTGCTCAACAGTAATTCGTTCACCCACCGTAGAATACTTATGCTCTTGAGAGAAGCCACTAGTGAAACCTATGGCTCCCGGGTCTATTCTGATCATATCAATCTCCATTACTTTATTACTTGCTTTGTTTTTACTTTGCCTTTTACTTTTCACTTTGCATCTCTATACCAAAAATACCAAAAATATTATTTATCATCTCTATCAGATCTCACTCTCGTAAGTAACCGTGAAGGGATTGACAACCCCTAATCGCGTTGGTTGCGAGGAGCTATCGTTTTGTGCAGGTGCGAGGGACTTGTGCGTGGCCGCCTACTGGATTGATACCTTGGTTCTCAAAAACTGAGGGAAATACTTATGCTACTTTGCTGCATCATCATCTCCTCTTCGGGGAAATCCAACGCAGTGCTCAAGAGGTAGCAGTTATCAAGACCTTTTTCTGGCGCCGTTGCCGGGGAGCAATAGCGTGGGGTGAATATTCTCGTGTGTGCTTGTTTGCTTTATCAGTAAGTAATTTTTATTTGTTGTTCTTAGTTGTTCTCTATCTTTAGTTATGGATATGGAACACGAAATACCAAAAAAATTAGGTGTACTTGCTACTCATGGAGATGGGGAACCTCCTAAAACCCTCGATGCTCATTATGTGAAAGATATTATGTACTACTTTGATAATCTTGAGAAAACCCCATTCAACTATGTAATGGGAGTAACGTTGGATCAACGTGAATACATTAGGGATTATCGCTTGACTCAAAAAGGGAAACTATTATGGGATCAAATTCATATATTGAAGTGGTATACTAGGCAACTATGCATGAGTTATGATTATACTTGTTGCTCTAGGATGAAGGCTCCACACCTTCCCTTTTCATGCAAATTTAATGATAATAAAACCTTAGCTTCTTATGCTAATGGTATATATGATTACTATGATGTGGAGCAAATAGAAGAATTTGTTGCTTTTATGGGTGCTTATGAAATTGAATCTATGTTTAAAGAGTTTTAAGATTTTGATGATGCTGCTTATAGACCTGAAAATTTAGCTATCCTCAAATATTGCTATGAGAATTATGAATACAACTCCGATATTAATGCACTCATTGAGAAAGTCTCCGCTGTCCAAGAAGGGACTAATATTTTGCAGGCATCTATGGAAGAAGAAATTGATGAAACTGCGAGCTCATTGGATGAAAAAGATGAGGAGGAGAGCAAAGAACAAGAGGAAGAGCGGATTAGCTACCCGTGCCCACCTTCTAATGAGAGTAACTCTTCAACTCATACATTATTTCATTTCCCTTCGTGCTTACCGAAGGATGATTGTTATGATGACTGTTATGATCCCGTTGATTCTCTTGAAATATCCATTTTTGATGATGCTTGCTATGCTTGTGGCCAAGATGCCAATATGAATTATGCTTATGGAGATGAACTTGCTATAGTTCCTTATGTTAAACATGAAATTGTTGCTATTGCACCCACGTATGATAGTCCTATTATCTTTTTGAATTCTCCCGATTATACTATATCGGAGAAGTTTGCCCTTATTAAGGATTGTATTGATGGGTTGCCTTTTACCATTGCACATGATGATTTTGATAGATATAGTATGCATGTGCTTGCTGCTCCTACTTGCAATTATTATGAGAGAGGAACTATATCTCCACCTCTCTATGTTTCCCACACTATAAAATTGCAAGAAACTGTTTATACTATGCATTGGCCTTTACTATGTGTGCATGAATTGTTCTTTTATGACATGCCGATGCATAGGAAGAGAGTTAGACTTCATCATTACATGATATATGTTACTTTGTGCTCACTACTAAATTACAAATCATTGCTAATTAAAATTGGCTTTGATATACCTTGGGATCCGGGTGGATTCACTACTTGAGCACTATATGCCTAGCTTAATTGCTTTAAAGAAAGCGCTGCCAGGGAGACAACCAGGAAGTTTTAGAGAGTCATTTATTTCTGTTGAGTGCTTTCATATAGTTTAAAAACAACAAAAATAAAGAGGGGAACCGAAAACTTTTCAAAAAGGAAAGTGAAAGTGAGAAATACAAGCATTGTTGAAGTGGGAGAGCTCCTTGAACTTTGTTCATGCTCACGGAAACTTTGTGAATCTTGATTACAGAAACTTTTCAAAAAAAAATTATCCCCTTGTACAATTCCATTGTATTATAAAAATAATGTGCTAAGGTTTGCCTTTAGGATGTTTACAATACTTGTTGGTTTGTACGGTGCAGGACAGAAACTTTGGCTGTAGTGCGTGATTTTAAATTTTTTACTGGAACGTCAAATGGTTCTGATTATTTTTGAAATGTCTTTATATACAAATTTTTTATTTTTCCTAATTTTGGCAGAATTGTTCAAGTATCATAAGTATGGTGAATGTTCAGATTATTACAGACTGTTCTGTTTTAGACAGATTCTGTTTTTGATGCATAGTTTGCTTGTTTTGATGAAACTGTCAATTTATATCGGTGGATTAAGCCATAAAAAAGTTATATTACAGTAGAAATAATGCAAAAACAAAATATGAATTGGTTTGCAACCGCACTTAGAGTAGTGATTTGCTTTATTATACTAACGGATCTTACCGAGTTTTCTGTTGAAGTTTTGTGTGGATGAAGTGTTCGATGATCGGGAAGGTTTCGATGTGAGAATAAGGAAGAGAGGCAAGAGCTCAAGCTTGGGGATGCCCGAGGAACCCCAATTAAATATTCAAGTAGACTCAAGCGTCTAAGTTTGGGGATGCCCCTGAAGGCATCCTCTCTTTCTTCAACAAGTATCGGTATGTTTTCGGATTAAATGCGTTCATGCGATATGTGCAATCTTGGAGCGTCTTTTGCATTTAGTTTTCATGCACCATGCTGGTATGAGATGGTCCTTGGTTGATTTATAGAATGCTATTTGCACTTCACTTATATCCTTTGAGTATGGCTTTATAGAATGCTTCATGTGCTTCACTTATATCATTTGAAGATTGGATTGCCTGTTTCTCTTTACATAGACAACCGCCATTTGTAGAATGCTCTTTTGCTTCACTTATACTTGTTAGAGTGTGGGCATATCTTTTGTAGAAATAATTGAACTCTCTTGCTTCACTTATATCTATTTACAGAGATGACAGGAACTGGTCATTCACATGGTTAGTCATAAAATCCTACATAAAACTTGTAGATCACTGAATATGATATGCTTGATTCCTTGCAATAGTTTTGCGATATAAAGATGGTGATATTAGAGTCATGCTAGTGGGTAGTTGTGGATTAGTAGAAATACTTGTTGTCGGTGTCAAAACCGGCGGATCTCGGGTAGGGGGTCCCGAACTGTGCGTCTAGGCGGATGGTAACAGGAGACAAGGGACACGATGTTTTTACCCAGGTTCGGGCCCTCTCGATGGAGGTAAAACCCTACTCCTGCTTGATTAATATTGATGATATGGGTAGTACAAGAGTGGATCTACCACGAGATCGAGAGGCTAAACCCTAGAAGCTAGCCTATGGTATGATTGTTGTTCGTCCTCTGGGACTAAAACCCTCCGGTTTATATAGACATCGGATAGGGTTAGGGTTACACAGAGTCGGTTACAATGGTAGGAGATCTACATATCCGTACCGCCAAGCTTGCCTTCCACGCCAAGGAAAGTCCCATCCAGACACGGGACGAAGTCTTCAATCTTGTATCTTCATAGTCCAGGAGTCTGGCCAGAGGTGATAGTTCGGCTATCCGGACACCCCCTAATACAGGACTCCCTCGGTAGCCTCGAACCAGGCTTCAATGACGCATTTAATCCGGCGCTCATATTGTCTTCGGTATTGCAAGGCGGGTTCCTCCTCCGAATACTTCATAGAAGATTTTGAACACAAGGATAGTGTCCGGCTCTGCAAAACAAGTTCCACATACCATCATAGAGAGAATAACCTTTGCACAGATCTGCTTGGCGTATTCATGGCGTGACATCACACCACGACCGGGCCTTTATACGAATCGTTTTCTTGTTCCACCTCGGTAGCGTTTAGCGGCGGTTTCCTTGGCACGTCTTATCGGGCGGAGATCGTGCCCCTTATTCCAGGATTCCCATCAATACGGACGTGGGTAACCCAACCGCGCCATTGATTACGGCGCTTGGGAGATAAGCGAGTTTTCCCAGGCTGGCGGGGACGATAGCTTCGTCCGTCCATATAAGGGATAAGGATCCACCTTTTCACCTCGCCTTCTTCCTCCTTTGCTCATCCATTTCCGCAAGACTCGAGCTCCAGCGCCCAAGTCCGCACATCCCTCCTCAACCTCCTCCAGCCATGTCCGGAGCGGGAGGCAAGTGGGTGGTCTCCTCCGTCACGGAGGGACAAGTCAAAAAGCTGCGGAAGGCCGGATACTTGTCCAGCGACATCACGCATCGGCTCCCCAACGAGGGGCAGCTCATTCCCACTCCCAGGCCCCATGAGAGGGTGGTGTTCCTCACCCACTTCCTCCATGGACTAGGTTTTCCACTTCACCCATTTGTCCGGGGGCTCTTGTTCTACTACGGCCTGGACTTCCACGATCTGGCCCCGAATTTCATCCTCAACATCTCGGAGTTCATCGTTGTGTGCGAGGCCTTCCTCTCCATCCAGCCCCACTTCGGCTTATGGCTGAAGACCTTCGATGTCAAGCCGAAGGTAGTGGGCGGCCGCCAAGCGGAGTGCGGAGGTGCCATGGTTGGCAAGATGGCCAAAGTCCTATGGCTCGAGGGATCCTTTGTGAAGACCATAAAGGGGTGGCAATCGGGGTGGTTCTACATCACCGAGCCGCGCGACTCTCAATGGGCGGCCCCAATTCGATCCGGCTTCCCCCATACGGCTCACATCATGGAAAGAGACGGGCCTGACGTGGTGTGATTCGGAAGAGCTGTCCGGACTCCGAACCCTGGTGGACAAGAATCTCAGGCTTGTCAATGTAGTCCAGGTTATGTTCATCCGCCGGATCCTCCCATGCCAACAACGGGCCTTCAAATTGTGGGAGTTCGATCCGGCACAGCACCAAACTCTGAAAAGGCTCTTCGACACTACGTATGAAGATGCATGGAAGGTGATGTTCAAGGGCGTCGAGGCTGCCCCATCCGCTACCGAAGATTGCGGATTCAGCTCGCAGCGCCAAGCTACCGAGGTAAGCTATTTTTCCCTTTACGGGACTCTTGTTTTTCATAGTTTGACTCTATGTGGGATCTAAACTCCCTTACCTTTGACAGGACTGGCGTAACACGTTCGGGCAGGTTAACTGTCCGACTCCCTTGCCAGAAGACCCAGCGGACGCCCGCTTGACGGGGCTGCTGGCTCCGACACCTCACGTGGTGCCGAAGAAGAATGCCAAGAAGAAGGCCACGGGGACTCGAAGGAGCGCCCGACGCCAGGTGTTGTCGGACTCATCGTCCGACGATTTTGAGGCGGAATCCTCCCCTGAGGACGGGGAGGAGGAAAAAGAAGCCTCTCCCCCAGTGGGGGGAGAGAAGAAAAGGAAGGCCGCCCCGAATGGGGAGGCCGGAGGGTCCAAGAAAGGAAGGACCCTTCCTCCGAACTTCTCCACCAACGCCGACAACGACGAGGAGGAGTGGCCACCAAGGGCCAAGCCCCTGGCGAGATCGTAAGTGTCCGGACTCCGGAATAGCTCATGACTTTTTATTTGTCGCATAGTGTCTTCTAACACCGAATATAACCATGTAGCCCGCCCAAGGGCAGGCTCGCCGCTTCGTCGGCGGCTCGGATTCGTCGGATGTGAATAGCACTTCACTTCCGACCGCCTCTTCTCCTCGTGACGCAGACGACACCGCGGTGGAGTCCCAAAATGGGCCCAGCCAGGAGGAGGTGGTCCTGGAGGCGCCGCAAGGCGACCTCCCGGACTCTGGGCGCAAAGGGGGCGAGACCCCAGAGGGCTCTAAGTCTGGCCCTGTGCCGGACTCCGTACCGGAACCTTCAGTGGTTCCGAAGTCCGGCAAGCGGCCCCTTCGTAAGAAGGGCAAGACTGCGACGCCGGTGACCTCCGTCCATCCGGAGGCACCAGATAGCTTGCTGGAGGCGCTTAACGGCGCCTCCATCGACGAGGAGCACCGCACTGTTATGAGTGTGGTGATCCAGAAAGTTCAGTCCGCCAAGAGCGGGCTGGTGAAGCTAATACCAGCCTTCTAACAGGCTTTGAGGTAAGTTTAGAATATGTAAAAATATTACCGCATAGACGGTAGCCTGATGCTTAGTTTGGTGTTCGGAAAGAAAAACCGGATGAGGATCTAAAAGATACACGCAGGAGTCTAACATAAGTATGTCAATATGGGAATTGGGCTGCGCTCTTGACCTCTGCCAGACCTTGATTGCGGAGGTCAATGCATTGAAGCAGAGCCTCGAGCGGTCCGAGAACGAGCTCGGCCTTGCCAAGAAGCAGCTCGAGGACAAGGAAGGTAAGTAATACCTTCTTAAAGTAATACCTTACAGAAAGGATTTGGTTGCAAAAATAATAGGACTAACGTGGGTATTGTAGGGGCCACGAACGAGGTGGCGACTCTAAAGGAAGCGGTGTCCACGGCTGAAAGCAAAGCGGCCGTGGAGCGCACCGAGCGAGAGAAGCAGGAGGCGCGGGTGGCGGAGGTGCAGCAAGAGCTACAGGCTCTCATGGAAAAACACAAGAGTTTGGAGCGTGACTCAAGACTCGAGAGTCCGAGCTTGCCTCGGCTCTTGAGAGTGCCAAAGCCGCTAAGGCGAAGCCCAAAAGCCCTCGATAAATTGAATCATTAAAGAAGATAGCGGCGGGTAAGGCATTCTTTATGCAAAGCAAGCATGTGAAAGTGGATTATCTATTACGTACCGAATCCGGAGCTCTCCAGGAGCATTCGCAGATCTGCCCGTGGTGTATACGATGCTGCGCGTTCTACAGCGCCAAGGAGGGAGATCGACGGAAAAGGTGTTCTGGTCTCAGTATGCTGAGGCCGGACATCCGGTGCCCCTGAGCGACCAGCTGAAGCAGATGGTCGAGCTCCACAAGGTCGCCGAACAGGCCATCAAGGGCCTCATAATTCGGTTGTGGCCATTGGAAGCCATGCCTGGGAGCTACTTCGGGCTAGTGCGGCGGCTGGTGGACACCCGTCCATGGATTGAAGTCATCAAGCGCTCCGTCTGCATTGAAGGTGCCCGTTGAGCCCTTGCCCGTGCTAAAGTGCACTGGGGCAAGCTGGTAGGGGGTCCCGAACTGTGCGTCTAGGCGGATGGTAACAGGAGACAAGGGACACAATGTTTTTACCCAGGTTCGGGCCCTCTCGATGGAGGTAAAACCCTACTCCTGCTTGATTAATATTGATGATATGGGTAGTACAAGAGTGGATCTACCACGAGATCGAGAGGCTAAACCCTAGAAGCTAGCCTATGGTATGATTGTTGTTCGTCCTACGGACTAAAACCCTCCGGTTTATATAGACATCGGATAGGGTTAGGGTTACACAACGTCGGTTACAAGGGTAGGAGATCTACATATCCGTATCGCCAAGCTTGCCTTCCACACCAAGGAAAGTCCCATCCGGACACGGGACGAAGTCTTCAATCTTGTATCTTCATAGTCCAGGAGTCCGGCCAACGGTGATAGTTCGGCTATCCGGACACCCCCTAATCCAGGACTCCCTCACTTGTGTTGAGGTTTGTGATTGCCATAGCATGCACGTATGGTAAACCGTTATGTGATGAAGTCAGAGCATGATTTATTTATTGATTGTCTTCCTTATGAGTGGCGGTCGGGGATGAGCGATGGTCTTTTCCTATCAATCTATCCCCCTAGGAGCATGCGCGTAGTACTTTGTTTCAATAACTAATAGATTTTTGCAATAAGTATGTGAGTTCTTTATGACTAATGTTGAGTCCATGGATTATACGCACTCTCACCCTTCCACCATTGCTAGCCTCTCTAGTACCGCGCAACTTTCACCGGTACCATAAACCCACCATATACCTTCCTCAGAACAGTCATCATACCTACCTATCATGGCATTTCTATAGCCATTCCGAGATATATTGCCATGCAACTTCCATCATCATCATATACATGACTTGAGCATTTATTGTCATATTGCTTTGCATGATCGTAAGATAGCTAGCATGATGTTTTCATGGCTTGTCCGTTTTTTGATATCATTGCTACGCTAGATCATTGCACATCCGGTACATCACGGAGGCATTCATATAGAGTCATATATTTGTTCTAGATATCGAGTTGTAATATTGAGTTGTAAGTAAATAAAAGTGTGATGATCATCATTATTAGAGAATTGCCACAGTGAGGAAAGGATGATGGAGACTATGATTCCCCCACAAGTCGGGATGAGACTCTAGACAAAAAAAGGAGAAAGGCCAAAAAAAGAGAAGGCCCCAAAAAAAAAAAAGAACAAAATGAGATAAAAAGATAGAAGGGGAAATGTTACAATCCTTTTAACACACTTGTCATTCAAAGAAGCAACAAGTTCATCATATAGAGAGTCTCTTGAGTTATCACTTTCATATACTAGTGGGAATTTTCATTATAGAACTTGGCTTGTATATTCCAACGATGGGCTTCCTCAAATGCGCTAGGTCTTCATGAGCAAGCAAGTTGGATACACACCCACTTAGTTTCCAGTTTGAGCTTCCATACACTTATAGCTCTTAGTGCATCCGTAGCATGGCAATACCTACTCCTCACATTGATATCTATTGATGGGCATCTCCATAGCCCATTGATACGCCTAGTTGATGTGAGACTATCTTCTCCTTTTTGTCTTCTCCACACAACCTCCACCATCATATTCTATTCCACCTATAGTGCTATGTCCATGGCTCACGCTCATGTATTGCGTGAAAGTTGAAAATGTTTGAGAACGTCAAAAGTATGAAACAATTGCTTGGCTTGTCATCGGGGTTGTGCATGATTTGAATATTTTGTGTGGTGAAGATGGAGCATAGCCAGACTATATGATTTCGTAGGGATAACTTTCTTTGGCCATGTTATTTTGAAAAGACATGATTGCTTTATTAGTAGGCTTGAAGTATTATTGTTTTTATGTCAAATGTTAGACTATTGCTTTGAATCACCCGTGTCTTAATATTCATGCCATGATTAAATACATGATCAAGATTATGCTAGGTAGCATTCCACATCAAAAAATATCTTTTTTATCATTTACCTACTCGAGGACGAGCAGGAATTAAGCTTGGGGATGCTGATACGTCTCCGTCGTATCTATAATTTTTGATTGTTCCATGCCAATATTATGCAACTTTTATATACCTTTTGTCAACTTTTTATACTATTTTTGGGACTAACATATTGATCCAGTGCCCAGTGCCAGTTCCTGTTTGTTGCATGTTTTTGGTTTCGCAGAATATCCATATCAAACGAAATCCAAACGGGATAAAAACGGACGAAGCTTATTTTTGGAATATTTGGAAAATCTGGGAGAAAGATCAACGCGAAACGGTGCCCGAGGTGGCCACGAGGCAGGGGGCGCGCCTGCCCCCCCCCCCCAGGGCGCGCCCCTGACCCTCGTGGGCCACCCGTAAGGCGGTTGATGCCCTTCTTCGGCCGCAAGAAAGCTAATTTTTGGTAAAAAAATCACGGCGAAGGTTTCAATCCAATCGGAGTTACGGATCTCCATATATACCTGAAACGGTGAAAGGGCAGTAGAACAGAACACAGAAACAGAGAGAGACAGAGAGACAGATCCAATCTCGAAGGGGCTCTCGCCCCTCCCACGCCATGGAGGCCAAGGACCAGAGGGGAAACCCTTCTCCCATCTAGGGAGGAGGTCAAGGAAGAAGAAGACGAAGGGCCCCCCCTCTCCCCTTCTCTTCCGCTGGTGCCGGAACGCTGCCGTGGCCATCATCATCACCGCAATCTTCACCAACAACTTCACCGCCATCATCACCAACTCTTCCCCCCTCTATGCAGCGGTGTAACCTCTCTCTTACCCGTTGTAATCTCTACTTAAACATGGTGCTCAACGCTATATATTATTTTCCAATGATGTATGGCTATCCTATGATGTTTGAGTAGATCCGTTTTGTCCTATGGGTTAATTGATGATCGTGATTGGTTTGAGTTGCATGTTTTATTATTGATGCTGTCCTATGGTGCTCTCCGTGTCGCGCAAGCGTGAGGGATTCCCGCTGTAGGGTTTGCAATATGTTTTGCTTATGGTGGGTGGCGTGAGTGACAGAAGCATAGACCCGAGTAAGTAGGTTGTTTGCGTATGGGATAAAGGGGACTTGATACTTTAATGCTATGGTTGGGTTTAACCTTAATGATCTTTAGTAGTTGCGGATGCTTGCTAGAGTTCCAATCATAAGTGCATACTAGATCATTGAAGGCGCGCGTTGCCGCGCCCGTCTATTTTGACGATAGAATGGTAGTACTCTCTAACAAAGCCTATCATAAATGAGCAGATGCTACATGATCAACTATTCAACTTATGAAGTCATTAGAATTTGGTTGTGCTCATATAACTGCTCACAACTTGCTAAGTCTGTGATACATAAGCATACGTGATTAGAGTCAATGATCTTTCATTCTATAACTAGCACATGCCAGAAAGATCCAACCATCAAAGCAGCAAATTTAACAAAATATGACATCTCTGGATTTATCCAAAGAAAGTGAGACCAACATGTAAATTTTGATAGTAAACGGATTGATTTCTGAGGCCTAAAATCCGTTTTGGACCCATTCAATCGGTTGCAAGCCTATATGTGAAACTATAAAATGGACTGCAAGAGTTGTATGGTAAAATCAGTGTAAATGCGATGGTTGTGCAAGCCATATCTTATAGTTCTTCTACCATTTAGTATGCGGATGGTACATATATGTTAGAAAAATTATTGACTGGTCAATTGATTTTGTTAATCAACACGCTGCACTTATCAAGTTGTATAAGCTTCATAGATAGCGTCAAGTAAACTCTGCAAGATGTAGATTAAAATAAGATGCAAAGAAATACTTACCTTTTCAAGATCAGATTGTTCAAATATCAAGATTTTTGTACAAAGAGAAGTAAACTTTTGGAACGTTTGCAAAAACACCAGCTTTCAAAATGCATATGAAGATGTGTGTTTTTTGATCGAGGTGGTCCATAATTCTATACAGCTAGTAATGCATTCAAAGGAGCTTAGTATACTGGAAAAAAAGTATTTCAAATAACAGAACCTGTAAAATGACAAACTTGTATGCATAAGTTAGCAGGTAATCATTACTGTATAAGCTTTTCCTTAAACAGAGAAAAGCATCGAAGGCGACAAATTCATCCAGCTCAAAAGCATTGTACACAGTACAACATAAAGAAAAACACCCTGGAGATTTACAGAAGAGAGGAGAGAAATTACATGGCATGTTCTATACCTATGAGCTGAACCAAAACAGCTAAGGTTCAATGGAACGATTCAGAACCTAATGAGCTACATTATGAGCAATACCATTGATTTCCCTAGAGATGTGAAACACCTGCAGCTGCAATTCTTTGGTGGTCCTGTAGAAATGAGCAAGATGCTTTCTGACCGCCCAAGGAACAGTGTCCGCAGTGGCATTCCTAGGTGCCGCCTCCTTGGCAAGGGTGAGATTATCTGTGAGAAAAGTTGGCTGCTAGACCTGGAGGAGCTGGGATATGTTGGCTGCAAGAAGAAGTGCTTGCGCTTCTGCCTGGAGTGGTGAAGAAGTGGCTGGGGTAGATGCTTGAATCTGTACCTGAATGTTCGCTTCTTCCTGCAAAAACCGAGAAAAACACCAATGCTCCTGGCTGTGTTGCCATTTGTTAAACCCTATATTTTTGAGCTTTTGAAAGATACATCAGAGTAGATCTTAGCTCTTGAAAGAATAAGGTCAGTTCTAATGGTGTATCCCTGCTGCAACCTCACAATAGCCATTGCTGTGATACACGAGCATAAAAACCAGTTGGTACATCCAAATTCAGATACAAGAAAATCAAGACAGTCAGTAGGCTTTAGTCTGATAGGTCTGATATGGACATCTATATGAACCTAGAACTGGCACATCAAAATGATTTTTTTGTATATGCATGCTTACGGCAAAACAGAAACCATTCCCATACTTATTTGGAGAATATACGATGGGTGAATCTGCATAGATCAATTTATCTTAGAGCATGATCAAATCAACAAATAATTAATTTTAGAATAGAATTAACAACTGTCATCCATTGGAGATCGGAAACTGAAGAATTCCCAAATGCGCCTAAACTGAAGAACTCCCCAAATCAAAATGCCAATGCACTCCCCTCACTAAGAGCCAATTCTATGTGGCCAATGGTATCACACAATGGCCCTGATTGTACTAATTTCTTGTGTCTTCTGAATTTAATACGGACGAGGCGATTTTCATTTGAATGTCGCATTGGGTACTTAGGGAAAAAAATTATCTACTGAATTGGACTTATTTCGTTTATTAGTACAGGCAGAAGATGTTGAGGCTTCGGCTCCCTCTCTGACGGAATGGTTACGTTTTTGCGCATTGTAATACTACTTTTCTAATTCACCTGTTCCATACAGGAGCATGATATGAATACCAGAGGAACATATTATTTAAGCGATATGCGGCGTAGTAGTAAAATTGACAGCAAAAGATGAAAGGATAATGCACGGAGTAATTACCTATCCAAAAGCCATTTGAGGGATGATGAACGGGTGAGCACAAGAATGGACAGTTGGAAGCTGCAGAATCTGCCCAAATCAATTGTGCACACGTAGCATGAACATCACCTGCACATATTTTTGTTGGCAAAGAGTATGAGTATCTTTTACGTGAGACGATATGAGGACATTGTAATTGTGCGATGCAATTTACAGGTAAAATACCTGAGCATATCCTGAAGAAGATGTAGATGCTGGAGTAGGGTGTGCATACAAAGCCAGGGAGGGAAGAATTATATAGTACCACTGCGCATATGAAAAGCTTGCAAATTTACCAGCCATGAATGAATAATACGCCATGATTGCGAGCTTCAAGGAGAGAGGAGCAGTTTCCAGCAGAGGACCATGATTGCGAGCTTAAGGAGGGCAGATCAGTTTCAAGCAGGGGAGGAGCCCGCCATTATCTCCCTCGCCCCCACCTTTCTTCACACGCATTAACGCATCCTGTACCTTCGGTCGCAGGGATGGCTGCTCCTCTCCTCAGGTCGCTGGGAACCACCGACTGTCTCGATTCCCTAAGCCTCGATCGGGATTGGGCGGCTGGATGGATCGGGATTGGGATTGGGAACGACCGGCAGTCTCGTTCCCCTCCAGCTTCGATCCGATTGGGCAAGCAGATTAGGGTTCGGGAGTGGATGGACCCAACGCGTAGCTCGTAGGCCTCCCTCCTTCGAATGGGCTGCTGGCTCGCGAAGGCCCAATGCACCAGAATCGTCCGTTTTGGCCCGTGGAGCAGCAGCCCACAGGACAGCTGGGCTAGATTAGCCAGACTGCAAAATAGATCGCTTTTTACATTAAACCTGACGGCCAGAAACTACCGATCGCGAAAACGGACGACCAAAAACTCAAATCACTGTGAGGGCAGGGATTAGGTGCGGTTATATTGTCCTTAATGATACAAGTAGAGAAAGCATGTTAGCTTATGCCTCTCCCTCAAATAAAATTGCAATAATGATTACCGGTCTAGTTATCGATTGCTTAGTTGAATTAGTTGAATTAATTGAATATTACTATATAGAACTAGCTACTCTATATATTTTAGTAAACGCTTAGTTGAATTAATAGAACTACTTTATTTTTAGTAAGAAAATTTAGGTATCTGAGATTTGATGATCTAATTAAAATATTACTATATAGAACTAGCTACTTTATTTTTGTAAGAAAATTAATAGAACTAATTTATTTTTAGTAAATGCTTAGTTGAATTAGTTGAATTAATAGAACTAGTTTATTTAGTTGAATTAGTAGAACTAGTAAGTGTTTAATATTTCACCCATGCATATGAACATAGGAAATGTCGTCTGACGACGAAAAAGATTTCGTTATGTGTGAATACTATGAAGACCAGCGCGGCCTGTGCGACAGAAATTTCCTTGTTGACGATAGGCGCTTCAGCATCAAGCTCGATGAGACCTTCGAAGTGGATATAGTAAGTCACAACGACAAGTCTTTTTTCGTAATTAAGCATGACTTTTGCTTCATTTGCTTGAACTTATAATTTTAAATTTTCACTATTCTACTAGCGCATCCCCTGTCATGCAAGAATTTTTGTCTTGAATAAGATAGGTTTTAGTGCTATGAAAACTAT
This sequence comes from Aegilops bicornis, assembly GCA_021605145.1. Taxonomy (NCBI): domain Eukaryota; kingdom Viridiplantae; phylum Streptophyta; class Magnoliopsida; order Poales; family Poaceae; genus Aegilops; species Aegilops bicornis. The sequence goes on along the minus strand of CM038670.1, from coordinate 208,511,176 downwards.
GGAGGTAAAGAGAGTTTACTTGAAGACCGAGCATGGTTATACTTTCAACGTCAAATTATACAATGCACACACATACACCTATTTTGAATGCAAAACTTGGCAAGCATAATGCAAGGCTTATGCATTAGAGCCTGATATGGTTATCACCTTTGATATTCGTCCGGAAGATGATATTGAAGGTAATAGAGACATCTGGGTCGATGTGCAGACCCCTCCAGTTCTACCATTATGTGAGTTTCTCAACCATATTTATGTCTTCGATATTGTTTATTTAAAAATAGTTGACAACTAATTTCTATGGACAACTTATTTCCATTCAAGCAAACATGTCCGGCGCTTGGTAGACAGGACCGTCCACTGTCCCGGGGCTGAACTAAACTGCGAGGAGATAAATCATTATTTTTCATGGCTTGAGGATCTTGATGCTGTCAAGAGAAATTATTTTCCTGAATTTGAAAATCTTAGTACTCAAAACATGCGACCAATAGTGATCGTACTGAACTACGGTCACATCTATTTAGGAAAGATGGTAAGATTTTTACTATTTGTCCTCAGTGCATCTTTTGCATACATTATTTTTCAAGCTAAATTAAACTTTTATTGCTAAGTATATTACTATACGATGTTCTTCAACAGGGACTCCCGATGACAGTTGTGCCTCAATGGATCGAGACTAAAGGTCGCATGTCAATGGTTAGCTTAGGCCAAGACATCCTACATTGCACATGAGTGCATTCAGGATTTATAAAAGCGAGGAATGCTTAAATAGTGAAAGATTGGAGCAAAATTGTTAACGATCGCAGAGAAGTACTAGGGGGCAGCAAGCAGAAGCACAACCCATGATTAGGAGACAGATTCATCTGCATGCTTCAATATGATGAATCAGGAGAGCTATACATGTTCTATGCTATTTTACCTGAGAGAGAGCAGCAGGAGTGATTAGCTAGTTCATCCTCTTAGTACTTGTCCTCTCATGTCCGTGTTCTTCGTCCTGAACTTGATCTCAAAAAGTGATTTGCTTTTGTAGTGTTACGAACACTTATAATATCATGACCATGTTGAACTCGATGATATCTTTGCTTCTGGTACAAGTGAATGTTTCTTCTTTAAGCTAGTGTTGGTGGTGATTAGATAGCGGTAATGACAATGATGATTAAATAGTGGTAATGACGACTATATATGATGATTTTTAGCTAGCTAGTATATTGTTGTTGGTGATGATATGATGCAAGAGTTTTCATATTAATATGATGATGATGATGATGATGAGTTATTATATCATTTATGAAAGAAACCGCAGATTAGTTTCAACTGGATGGATCCTAACTAAGTGATCAAGTATATGTCATATTCATATTACCTTGATCACCTAATTAAGTGATCAAGTAATATGGATATATGGCATATACTTGATCACTTAGATAGCTAGGATCCACATGCATCCAGTCGAAACTAATCTGCGATACTTTCACCTAATGATTTAACAACTTATTATAATGTAAAACAATCACTAAATTAAATTGAAAACACAAAATGAAAGGAAAAACAAAAAACAAAACCAACCCCTTCCCCCCCCCCCCTCAAACATTTAGTACCGGTTGGTAATGTCTCGTGCCACGTGGTGGCACTTTAAGCGTCGGTTCGTGCGAACCGGTACTAAAGGAAGGGGGCTTTAGTCCCCACCCTTTAGTTCCGGTTACAGAACCGACACTAAAGGCCCTTCTGAGCAAGTGCTAGAGCCCGATCCTGCACTAGTGACACAACTCCAATATTAAAACTCTAAACATGAAAAATATTTATTCATGTGTAGATATCATATATATACATCGTGCATACAGGCAAAGTGAAGTAGGGAATATGTTGAGCAGCTACACCATGCAACACCACTCAGACGTAACGCTCCCGTCGGGAACTAGAGCGCGGGCTCTAACAACATCTACAACACACACATGCAAATAAGTCTCTAACAATCTCTCTCTCTCACACACACACATGTATAGTCTATAGTTTTAATACTTAGATAACGGGCACTACGCGGATGTAGCTAGTCCTATCATGGCTTGGCCGCTGGCTCGGGAAAGCGGAACTCGGGCTTCGCGGGCAGCTCGGCTTTGGGGAACGGTGGCATTTCGTGCCTCGGGACCTCTGGCACAACAGGGTGCGGTAACTCGGGCTCTTTCGGCACCTCAGGGTGTGGCCCATGGGGTTCCGTTGGCACCTCTGGCACGGCATGGTGTGGCATTTCAGGCTTCGGCAACTCTGGCATCGCAGGGTGCGGCAGCTCGTGCTCCTTTGGTACCTTCGGCATGATAGGGTGTGGCACTTCAGGCTGCTTTGGCACCTCCGGCACGACAGGGTGTGGCACTTCAGGCTGCTTTGGCACCTCCGGCACGACAGGGTGTGGCAGATCGTGCTCCTTTGGCACCTCCGGAACGATTGGGTGTGGCGCTTCAGTCTCCTTTGGCACCGCAGGCACAACCGGATGCGGCAGTTCAGGCTTCGGGATCTCGGGCATAGCAGGGTGTGGTGGCAACTCGTGCTTTGGCAGCTCCGGCACCTTGGGGTGTGGCACTTCAGGCTCCTTTGGCGTCTCCGGCACCATGGGGTGTGGCACTTCAGGCACTAGAGGGTGCGATGGTTCAGGCTTCGGCAGCTCGGGCACGGAAGGGTGCGGCGGGAGTTCGGGCTTTGGTAGTTCTAGGACGATCGGATGTGGTGGATACTCCTTGGGCACAGCCTCCTCTAGGTGCCGTGCTGCACTGCTCATGGAGCTGCATGAGAGCAGCAGCACCACAAGGAAGACGAGGGAGCCCATGGTGTTTTTGCACAACATGGTCGATGCTGTGTGCTTCTGGTCTGTGTGTATCGATCTGCGAGGCAACTTGTTGCTGTGATGCTGGGAAATATAAGAGAAGGCTGGTATTTATAGCCAAAAATGCTACACCTACATGCGGCGGGTTTACATGCATGCATGCTTGCAGTAGACACTAGTAGTGTTCTTACTGAACTTTGGTGCCTTGGTGGCCTGGTAGGTCACCTGCATCTGCGTGATCCTCCATCTCTGCCTATGTGCTCTACAAAAAAGTGTACCAGAACCTGTCGTGCAAGTGTACATCGAGCACCAAAGTGAAGTGTTGATTCGGTGATTGGTGGGTTCGGCAGCTCAGCTGCAACTATCCGGCTGATCTCCTGAAGACGCCATACATCAGTCAGAGTTGATGGATGGCTCGGTCACGCGTTCGCGTAGGAGCGACCGTGGCGTACGATCGTCGTGGTACGGCGGGCGTTAGGTCACCACTCACCAACGAACTGAAGCATGCTAAATTGCTAATTTCTAGGGATGTGGTCAGTAAATGACGGAAATGGAAGCATGATTTATAATTTTGTATTGTGGCTGCAGTGCGTTTTCGAGTTTTTCTTGCATTTGTGGTGGTTGTGCTCGATTAGGGCTAGCTTCGTATTTAGAGTCACATGTGCAATGTATGAGAAAAAGGCTTTCACCCCGCTATATTGATATAGCAACCACCCGATACAAAAAGAGTCCAATGCTGGGGCAAACAGCACAAGCATGCCAAAAAAAACAAAAGAGAAAGAAGAGAGAAAATAAAGTCAATAGCATCGAATCGACGAAAACGATGATAACCCAAAACCGCTGCGCCCACCGGAGATGTACCACCTCGCTCCAGGCACCTCGAACCTCCGCATATCAAGCAGCACCTTCAGGAAGGAACACGACGACGACAACGGCGATGACGCCGCTGCCCGGACAGGTCCTAGGGTTTCCCGGTACGGAGGGCGTGGGGAAGGGGAAGACCCGACGCCCTACAGGAAGGAACGATGGCGCCCACAGGCGTCACCGCGTCGGTGCCGGCAAGCCGGCCCGGATTTCTCCCATCCGGCAAACACCCACAACCCCAAACGGTCCGACGCGCTCCACCAGACAAGCCACCCACGAACGTGCGCCACCACGATCTTGCAATCATCACCGCCGCCTCACCATGGTCATCAAAGCGAGACCGACGAGGACGAGAGGGAGCAGCCGGGAACGAGGAGCAGCAGCGAGAGCAGCCACGCCGAAGGAGACAACCTCCACCGCCACCGGCGGTCACCGACCGGACGCGGCAAGGGGGGCATACCAGGCCCTCGAGGCCCGGCCGAGCCCAAAAGGGGCTCATGAAGCACCCGTCGCCGAGCTACAGTAGACGTGCCGCCGGCTCCACCACCCCCCGCATGAGCCGCGCCAACACCGCCCTCGCGGGAGCCGCCGCAGGCGAGACCGAGTCAGGCCCGCTCAGACCCAGATGAGGCCCAAAAGGGCCCAGATCTGGGCCGGGAGGGCGCCGCCACCATCCACCGCGCCAGCTTGCCGCCAAGTGGCTCTGACGCCGCCTCTAAACCACCGGAGCTGCGCCGCCGGAGCAGCCGCCGCCACCGGAACCACCGTCGGCAAAGGAGCACCGCGCGGGATGCCACCACCGAGCCATGGCTGGCCTTGGAAGGGCAACGCCGCCGCCGCCAACACCACACGGGCAGGGCCCTGTGGCGCAGGACGGCGGCGACGGGAGGAGGGGAACGGGAGGGGGAGGCGCTGGGGGCGAGGAGATGGGTCCCCGGTCGCCCCACTCGGGAGCAGCGCAGGCGGGCAGGAGGAGGAGGGAGGCGGAGCACGGCGCGGCGCGTGTAGCCGGCGGTCGGAGGCGCGGGAGGGCAGGGGAGGACGGCCGGCGGTGGCGGCGTAGGGAAACCCTAGGAGCGGGAGCGGGGCGTTGCTTTGCTATTAACCTAATGTGTCGTGAACCTCACATGTGCAATGTTCATGTGTGATGTGTCTATCGCGGTTGGTCGTTTGCAAGTTGAGCAGAAAACGACTTCCGGGTATATTAGTTGGGAATACTGAGAAGATCAGATGACTATTTGTGTAAATCAAATGACCAGACTTGGACGTCAAGGACAAGAAGCTGCTGAGATAGATATATAGTAGTGTGATGGAGTATGGGAAATTCAATTTGGCTCCAAGGTGCACATGCTCCCGGGCCGAATTTTTGAAAAGGAAATTTTAAAAAAAATCAAGACAAAATTTCATATGACCTTAGTCACATCCAAATGCTACCTGCAAATTTTGAGGCAAAAAGTTAAGCATTTTGGACTGTGCAAAAAAGAAAAACAAATTGAAGACTAAATGTCACCCCAAATTTGGTTTTTCATTAAAGAAACACGGCAACTCCGTTTCGCATGAAATTTGTCAGGCATGCTTGCAACATTGACACGAACATCTAAAAAAATAGTTTTTTATTTCTTTTACATTTTTTTAATTTACTATTCATTCGCCAAAACGCCTACTTTCTCCGTCCAAATTTATTGGGCTTCATTTTATTCTGGATCAATTCTTTTATCATAAATTTAAGTTATATGTACCAGAAATAGTTTCATTGGAAACTACTTTTGAATACAAATCCAACAATATAATTTTTATGACATATTATTTATATTGGCTCAAGATACGATGGGCTAATAAACCGGACGAACTGAGTAGTAATAATAGAACTTGATACTACATTAATGCATGGCGCTTACATTAATCAAAGCTACATAACAAAAGGCTATAAGTTATTAACTCCTTCACGTTTCTTATACATTACTTTACGGGTCTCTTTTACTCCCCATATAATAACAAGAACAATTCTCACAAAAATAACAACTTTAAATTTATGCAAAATAAATAATATTGCAAATTACAGTCACTAACTTCATTAGCAAACCTTGTTGTTTAGACCCCATTTAGAATATTTTTTGAATCAAATGGGTAAAGTATATATTTGTAAGTACCTTTAGTGGATATTTTGATTTTTATTATGTGACCATAATGACACAATATTGCATGTATTTCTTAGTTGTTGTGGTAAACGTTATAAATATATGTAGATATAAGGTTATAGACCATTTGTAGGGATTGGCCGAGGCATGTTAATTTCAGGGTCATTTTCATCGATGTATAGATGACCATTTGCAGGCATTCGCATCCAGCAGCGATTGTGGTTCCTGTGTGTTGCTTGAAATCTCATGGGGATCCTCTGGGATCTTGGCACATTGTCATTGGGTGTGTTGGTCACCTTCGGTTCCTTTTGTCGCCCTGCCTTCATCACTCACCCCCGCGACCTTGGTGAAGTATTGTTGCTTTCAGTAGCTTCCTAGAAGTCATTGCACCCTCGAATGTAGAGGCCCAATTTGGTTCACGAGTTGCCTCCACTTTGGGCATAAAAGCTCGCTTTTATCGCGCAAAACCTTGCGATGACCGGTCCACGATTCTCCGACATCTTGCTCCACCGCTTTGCACCCATCGATTATGCAACATCGACAGACATGCCATTGCAGCCCGTCCAGGCGGAGAAAGTCGGGATGCTTTACACTAAGTTCTGCAATTGTCTAATACGTGTTAGGAGTCTTTTGGCGAGAGCAGAGGCCATCCTTGGCATAATCATGGTTGTGTATCTTGTTTCTATGTTGCCAAGCTCCACGTTGGATTTGCATATTGGGAAGAGGCATGCTCATTTGCTTGTTTACCCCCTCGTACTAGACCTTTTCCGTCCTTGATTCATGTTGTGGCAAGTGCTTCTAGGAGTGAGGTCATCGCCAAGGTCATGGCTCGATTGCTGGAAATTATGTTTGAGCTATAGGATCTATGGGAAGTTATGCGCCCTATCGATGGTATGCATGGCAACGATTGCCTGCCCTTAGGAAGGGATTCTAAAGGAGAAGTTGATTCAGCTGCCTCTATGAGCGAGAACATCATTGAGGTTGTGGCTCCGGTCCAGCCCATCGGCCAGGTTGGTCCTAGGGGTGACGAGTTTGTGACATCCGATGCGTTGGCACCAGTTTCTGAGGCTATCTTTGTTAGGAAGGTTTGTGATTTGATTGCCAAATTAGAAATGTTGGCCATGAATCTAGCAAGACGATTAGTTGCCTCCTGCAGTAGAAGGCAACCAGGGACAAATCTGAGAGGGTGTCGCTAGCCATCGTTACGGCATTTCAAAGGAGAAATCATTTGGGAGCAAAAGCAAGAAGAGTTGCGTCATATGGAAGGTGTCTGCAGTAGTTTCATGCATGATTCTCTTCTGTTTTTCAGGTTGTCATGCCTGATGTCTTTTTCTATGCGATTTGAATGGCGGTTTCTTCGAGATATTGTGATCCATGGGACAGGGTTTTGTGCTTGTAGCTGGTTGGAGGCGTTTGTTTGTTTGTTGGGGCGATCGTTTTTTTAAAGGGGATTCCCGGCCTCTGCGCATCGAGCGATGCATGCCATATTTATTAATAAGAGCAAACAAGGTTCAACAAGGTCTAAAAGTCTGCAAACAAAAGGAGTGGCAAGCTCACACGAGCCTCAATGCCAAAGCAGAAAGCCTAACAAGCCACAACCGGTGACAAATGAGCAGATAGGTAAACTAATCGCCTATCCTATTACATGACCGCCATCCAAACGGTTGAAGATATCCGCTACCATCTCCCACCGGATAGATCCGGTAACCAAGCGCTCCACGGCCTCCGTCGGAGTGAGTGAGGACCACATCTGAGATCAACGCGATGGCCGGAATAAAACACGCAAAAAATGAATAGTTGTTGTTACATTAAAAGCCAAATCATTTCTGCAGTTCCAAATTGCCCATAACAACACACAAACTCCTACACGAATGTGTCAAGCTGTTTCGGAGTCTACCCCAGCAAGCCACGTCCCGAATAACGTGTTGACCGAAGTCGGGGGAGTAATGTTAAAGGCAATTTGCACCTTTGGCGCCACAAGCCTCGTGCCAGCAGGCGATCAAAGAAGAGGTGCTTGATGGTCTCCTCCCGATCACGAAACTACACCTAGTAGAACCTGTCCGATTCACGCTTAACTAGATTGTCCTTTGTTAAAATTACTTGTTTATGTACAAACCACATAAACACTTTAATCTTTAAGGGACCTTAACTTTCCAAACCTCTTTGGAACTAGGAATCACACTTGAGTTAATGATATCGATATACATCGATTTAGCATGAACTCCCAGATCTAGTAAGCTTCCACCACAACTTATCGGGCTGAGAATTTAGCGAACACCGATCAATCTCCGGACCAAGTGAAGCCATGCTTCCCATCGGTCACCCACAAGCACCCTCCTAAACTGAATGTTGAGCGGAATGGACTGCAGAACCGTGGCAACAAGAGCCTCCTGACCTTGAACAATACAATAAAGGGACGGATACGGGTCGCCAAAGCGCGTCGCCAAGCCACGTATCCTCCCAAAATCGAGTATCATTACCATTACCGACAATACACCTAGTTACATTAAAGAAGGTAGCTTTGATTCTCATGAACCCCTTCGAGCAATGAATCAGTTGGTCTCATAGTGACACAGGAGGGTCTTGGACTGCAAATATTTACTACATAAAATCTGCGCCCATGTTGCCTCCGTCTCAAGTGCCAACTTATGCAGCCACTTACTAAGCGAGCATCTATTCTTGACTTCTAGATTTTCAATACCAAGGCCCCCTGGTCCTTTGGTCGACAGATAATATCCCATTTGGCCAGTCTGTATTTTCTCTTAAGTTCATCACTCTGCCAAAAGAATCGGGATCGATAGAAGTCCAGCCTTTTCCTAACCCCAACTGGGACCTCAAAGAAGGATAAGAGGAACATAGGTAAACTCGTGAGCACCGAGTTAATAAGGATCAACCGGCCTCCATAAGACATGAGTTTTCCCTTCCGCAACTTCGGTTTCTTCTCAAACCGATCCTCTATGCACTTCCACTCATTGTTTGTTAGCTTACGATGGCGAATGGGAATACCTAGATACGTAAAGGTAGAGCCCCAACTTCACAACCAAACAATTGTCTATATGCTCTTGTTCATCTTTGGCTCTACCAAAGCGTAACAGCTCGCTTTTATGGAAATTAATCTTAAGCCCCGTCAATTGTTCAAATAAGCATAACACTAACTTCATGTTTCTCGCTTTTGCCAAATCGTGTTCCATAAAGATGATAGTATCATCAGCGTACTGCAAGATGGACACACCAACATCAACCAGATGAGGCACCAAGCTACCCACGACCGGCCTCTTTTGCCCTTCCAATCAGGATCGCCAACATGTCCACCACAATATTGAATAATATTGGAGACATAGGATTGCCTTGTCTCAATCCCTTATGCGTTTGGAAATAATGACCTATATCATCATTCACTTTGATTCCAACACACCCTTTTTGCGTGAATGCTTCCACCTGGCGGAGCCAAGCTTCATCAAAGCCCTTCATGCGTAAGGCCTGTTGAAGGAACGACCATTTGACTTTATCATATGCCTTCTCTAAATCCACTTTGAAAATAACCCATCAAGTTTTTTCGTGTGGATCTCATGGAGCGTTTCATGGAGGACCACCACCCCTTCCAGGATGTTCCTGTCCGGCATGAAAGCCGTTTGAGTAGGCTGCACCACGGCATGCATAATCTGTGTTAGCCTATTCGTCCCAACTTGGTAAAATTTTTGAAACTAACATTCGGAAGGCAGAGATAGGCGAAATTGCTCGATTCTCATGGCCTCTGTTTTCTTAGGAAGCAGGTTATTGTTCAAAAATTAATTTGGAACAACTGCAAATGTCCCAAGAACAAATCATGGAACATCGACAGCAGGTCCCCTTTAATAATATGCCAGCATTTCTTATAAAACTCAGCCGGAAACCATCCGGACCGGGTGCCTTATTATTTTCATCAGGAAGCGGCCTCGAAAACCTCCTTTTCGAAAAAAGGCGGTTAATATATCGTTCTCCACCGCAGTGAGTTGAGGTACATCTTGATTCTAGACTCATCCGAGAGACACAGTTCTCCTCTGGTGGTCCGAACAATCGTTTGTAGTACTCGGTAATGTAGAGCTTCAAATTATCCTGCCCGATAATCATACCCTCATCTTGTTCTAGTTGGAAGATTCTCTTCTTCCTATGTTTGCCATTTGCAATCATATGGAAGAATTGAGTGTTCGCGTCCCCCTCGACCACTCTTCGTACCTTGGCCCGCAGAGCCCACTTTAACTCTTCTTCACGAAGCAATTCTTTCAACCTCTACTCAGCGTCAAGCTTAGTATGAAGCTCGGTGGCTGGCAACACCGTGGTTTACCTTTTACATCTAAGGACTGAATGAGGGCAAGGAGCCGTTCCTTTTCAACCCTATATATCCTTCGAGATGTTTAGCCCATCCACGTAGGAAACTTCTCAGATGCCTAATCTTATTCTGCCAGCGCTCAAGCACATTCCTACCGCCTGCATCCTTAGCCCACTCTTTGGCTACAAGATCCAGGAAGCCTTCTCTTTCAAACCACGCAAGCTCGAACGAGAACAAATTCTTGTTGCCCGAGTAGGTAGCCCCACCAGAGTCAAGAAAAAGAGGCGTGTGATCAGAAATCCCGCGAGAGAGAGCTTGAACTGTTACGAAGGGAAACTTCTGTTCCCATTCGACACTTGCGAGTACCCTATCCAACTTTTCAAATGTTGGATTTGGCATGGCGTTGGCCCAAGTAAACTCCCTACCTGAAAGCTGAATCTCTCTCAGATCCAAGCTTTCAATGATAGTGTTGAACATAAACGACTATCTCCCGTCAAAATTATCAGTGTTCTTCTCGTCACGCCTCCTACTAATGTTAAAATCACCCCCAACGAGAATGGGGAGCTGCTCGGAACCACAAACTCTAACCAGGTCGGCCAGGAAATCCGGTTTGAATTCTGCTGTAGCGCCATACACCGCCACGAGCCAGTCAAAACCGTCGACCTTGGATCGCACCCTGAATTTAACGGCAAAATCTCCCATGACCACACTTGAACTTGAGAGAATCGCATCGAACACCAAGTAAGATCCTCTCGATCTCCCTCGCGGTGGCGGAACAATGCCGATCAAACTCAATACCCCCGATAGAGTGTTAAGAAATTGTGGTGAGAAATTTGCTCTACCAGTTTCCGACAACGCAATAAAATCCAATCGATGCTCGACAAATGCATCTGCAAGAAATCTTCTTTTAGCCAAGTCCTTAAGACCTCTGCTATTCCAAAAGATTCCTCTCATATCTCGTCGTGGAATTTCTTAGTGGTGTGGATCCTAGAACTCTTACGCACAGCAGACGTAGGGTAAATCTTGCGCTTCCATTTGCGCTTAGGGTCGTTCCTCGCATCCACCCGGTCCTCACTCCCCATTTCAGGGGGACCAACAACATCCATCTCGACACTCTCATCCTCCTCCTCCGGCTCCGGGAGGGGAGGTGCGAGATCGGCACAAAAATCATCGAGCACCCGAACTCCCAAGGCATCAATCTCGGAATCATTCATGGGTTTGACGGCAGCTAAGTTTCGATCATATCTAAAGCCCTCTCGGCTTCTAGATCTAGCAAATCATTGATGGAGTTAGAAATTTCACCCTCATTACTACCTAGTGAAATCCCTAGTTGGTTCGCATTATCAACAATCTCATCATTCGAAAAATGCAATATGGAGTTAGAAGTATTGACCGACATACCAGTAGTGACCTGGACGTCACGAAGCTTGGCCGCCCTCACGGCGCACCGTTGCTGCATGTCGTCCACCTCCGGATGGCCCTGAAGACGGCAGCTCACCCGTTGGCCCTCAGACGCCTGGTCCGGAATCCCGCCGAACTGTATGACCTCCTCCCGAGTGAAGTTGCCCGGGGATTGACCGCTGTCACCCCGAACAAGCAGTACTCCCCACGGATGGGAGAGGGCGCCGAGTCGGTGATGGGGAGCCAAAGGCCACCTGCCCCGCTCCCCATCCACCCGGACCTTCGGTTAGGAGTGATTGCAGGCGCCAACGGTGGGGCGGTCCCCCAAGCGGAAGGTGAAGAGGGTCCCGAGGCCACCCGCCCCAAGCCCCCTCCATAGGCGGACCCGGCCACCTCTGAGAATCGGCCCAGCGACCGGAGAAGAGGGCGCCGAGGCCACCTGCCCCGACCCCCCTCCCGAAGGTATCTCCTCCCTCACGGTCTCACCGACCCGAGCGAGAGGAGAAGGGGGCGCCGAGACCACCTGCCTCAACCCCCCAGCACCGCTCGGAACCACCACCTGTAGCTCCGCCGTCTGAACACAATCCGGCGAAATCTCTATCTCCGAAATCTCCTCCACGCTAGAATCCTCCACGCCCGGGCCCTCAAAGTCCAAAGCGGGTAGAGAGTGCTCAAAATCATCAAAAGACTCCACTCGCTCGCTCCAAAGCACAGGAGGTGCGATGCTTGAGCTCAATAGATCCAAACCTCAGAGTGGTCGACGGCACTGAAGCAGAAGGCGTCGTCCCATCTCCGGTTGTCTGAGCAACAGATCCCGGTCCCTCGGACATCTCTCGTCCACGATTAGCGTCCGGAGTCTCCTTAGCTCCTGCACCCTCATCATCCTTGTGCATATCAACATCAGTGGCAGCAGGTGCCTCAGCAAACAAGTTGTCATCCTCAAACTCAATATGAAGGTTGTAAACCTGGCCTCGATAAGCCCACTTGACCACATCAGGCACAAACTCAATGTCCAGAATGCTGACCAGTAAGAGAGCAACCCCATGAGCTCTAGTAAAGGCCATATCCACACGCTCGGGCTTTCCCACCATGATGCCCAAACTCGCAACTACCCTAGCATCCTGCATAGGTTTGGAAGGAGCTCCCGAAAACCGTAACCAAGCACAGGTAAGAGGTTTACCACGAGGTTCAATCAACTTCCACTCATGGAACTCAAGAATGCCCTCGATGCACGGCACTTTGCACATCCCGAAACTCAAGAGCCTCTGTAAATCCTCCTTTGGGAACTCAGCCCTGAACAAGTTCGCCTCTAGATCGACAAGCTCCCAGTGGAAATCCCCTGGGGCCAGCTCCAGGAGCAATTGTACAATCTGGGTCTCAGAGACTTCTCCTTTAGTCACTTTAACAATCCCAATTGTCACACTCTGAACCTCATCAGTAACCTCCCTCTCGGTCGGAGACTCAAAGAACGTGAGCTCGGCAAGACACTCCATACATCATAAGATTCGGTACCTGCTGCTCCCTCAAAAGCGGACAAACCCCGACTCATGGGCTGGCTTGCCACACGTGTCGCATAAAACAGCCACACACTCGGCAATGAAGTGGCCCTTATCACCACAGCGGTAACATAACATCCTTTCTTTCTTGCGCGCATACTTGGCAGCTCTGTCCTCTACCGACATAGACCCAATCTCACCATTAGCAGGGGACCACCATGTTAGCTTGATGCCGTTACCACCTCCATAGCCTGGCCAGACAACTCAGGTTCCGCAGTATCCACGCTAACAGGTGTCTGTTTCACAATAACAGGATGATGTCGTGGACGATAGCGGCCACCGCGGCCACCTCGGCCACCACGGTTACCACGGAAACCACCGTGGTTACGATGAGCAGTCAGGCGACGCCCTTCGACGAAACCGCCCGTCGGCCCGGGAAGGAGCCTCTCGGCGAAACCATCGCTCGCCAGACATACCCCGTCCACCACCCGTAGAGCGAGGATCCCGGTGTTGTCCATATCCATACGCATTATATCCATCATCACCCCACTGTCCACGAGGCGCCGATTGAACATCCCCACTAGCAGAAACCTGCGGCGCCTGTGCCTGCTTCAACACCGGCGCTGTCGAGTTGTGCGCCTGCCTTGCCACGAAGTGCGGCGGTCTAGCCCCGGCCTGAGTCGCCACCGGTCGCTGGCCATTAGAGGCCGGAGGAGGCGGCCTTGGGGTCGGGACACGCAGCCGCGGCGACCCACGGGGGTTCGCAGGCGGCGAAGTCCACCCGTCCGCGGCTGCGGCAACACCGGCGTGGTTGGCGCTGCGGCAACACTAAACCCGCAACCAGCCAAAGCGGACCAGCGCGCCACCGGCAATAGGCGGTCTTGGGCGCCGACGTCTGGCGCCCGGCAGTTCAGCACCACTGAAGCGGTGGCGCACCGCCCGCCAGCCCAGCGGCACAATAAGCGCGCCCGCGACCCGTCCCGGCTGGCAAACCACCACCGCGCGGCCACCTCCGGCCGGCGGCGTTAGCCCTCCACGACCAGCGGCGCCGGGCGGCAGGTTTGGCGAGGAGCACTCCTCGACCTGCCATGCCTCGAAGAGGGGATGCGCCTGCACGCCCACCACCATGATCAGAGAAACTCGGCCGACGCCCACCACCGCAAACCCTAGGTCTTTCCGATCGACTCCAGACAGGAGAAGCGTCGATGCATGGGGGTGTAGACGTACGTGTCGGGTCACACCGGGCCTCATACCCGGCGAACACAGTTTAGCAGTCGCCCGGTTCACTCAGAACCGGCCCACCCCCAGGCAATCCGAAATCGCGGCCCAAGAGCACGTTCAAACGCGCCTCCCGCATGCCAGCGATCCCGACCGGCCGCCCCACCGGCAACTGCGCCGTGGCCGTCGCCGATCGCCGGGATCCAGCACCAGAATGACTCGATCTCTTCTTCCTCTTAACTTTAATCCACGAATCCGGCCGAATCAAGTCAAAAACGGTGAGGTTTGGAAGACTAACCTTGGGAAGGGGACCTTTCCATGGCCGGACAGCCGTCGCCGCCGTTCTCCGGTGTATGACGGGACGCACCATCTCCTTTCTCTCGTCCGCGCGTAGCCCAACCCTCGCGGATCGTCCACGGCAAAATCCTATCCACCGTTGAGGCAACCTCATCCTCATCATAGCCTGAATGGAAGAACTCACAGAATAGATCAGATGGCGTCGGCGATGGCGGAGAGGACGCCGGATCATCCCCATCCTCGTCCGCCTCGTCGTCTTCAGATCCGGCCAGTCCCAGAACCGGCCACCAACCCGTTGACGAGCCACCGCCCCCAAGGATTGAGGTCCGGTGATCGCCGCACCGCGACCCGCGGGGTATCCCGCCTTGTCGCCCCCTCTATCGCCCATCAAAGCATGACTTGCCCTTTATAATGGAGCCATAAACGGGATGAGAGGATAGATGCATCTCGCTGGACCCAAATGGCTAAAAGCGGTGGAGGGTACACGTATCGCCTGATGGGTTCTTGAAGATTCGTACTTTGTGAGTAGTTTGCATTTAATCTTGTTGTAAAGGTTTTCATCTGGTTTACCGTCAACCTACTGGATAATTCTTTTTAGCTTAATTAATTGATGAGGCTAATCTTCTGACTTCTTTGAAAAAAAATCTTCATAAAAAATGTCATAAACCGGTGCTAGTTTTTGGTTAGAGACGTTGTTATCTTATTATGCTTTAGATGAAACCTGGGCTTTCAGGCGTTCTCTACTACTAATACAAAAGACCAAAAAGAAGAATTTGTGCACTCAAAAATTAAATTTGTCCTAGCCGCGCATCATATAGCCAAAACATAAGAAGTCTTTAGTAATGCAGATATGTAAATCCAAAACAAAAAATCTGATCCAATATAAAATAAACTCCAAACACAAAAACATATTCATATGTACATATCATATACATCTTATGTACATGTAAAGGGAAGAAGGGAAAAAATTGAGCAGCTGCACCATGCAACACCACTCAGACAGAACACTCCGGTCCAGAACTAGAGCTCAGGCTCTAACGACATATACACGACACATACGAGCGCGTGCACGTATAGTGTATACTATAACAATCACACACACATGTGTAGTACTATATAGTTCAATACTTAGATAACAGGCACTACGCGGATGTAGCTAGTCCGATCATGGCTTGATCTCTGGCTCCGGAAAGTGGAACTCAGGCTTCGGGACCTCTGACACAGCAGGGTGCGGTAACTCAGGCTCTTTCGGCACCTCAGGGTGCGGCACATGGGGCTCCGTTGGCACCTCTGGCACGGCATGGTGTGGCATTTCAGGCTTTGGCAACTCTGGCATCGCAGAGTGCGGCAGCTCGTGCTCCTTTGGTACCTTCGGCACGACAGGGTGTGGCACTTCAGGCTCCTTTGGCACCTCTGGCACGACAGGGTGTGGCAGATCGTGCTCCTTTGGCACCTCCGGTACGATTGGGTGTGGCGCTGCAGTTTCCTTTGGCCCCTCAGGCACAACCGGATGCGGCAGTTCAGGCTTTGGGACCTCGGGCATAGCAGGGTGCGGTGGCAGCTCGTGCTTTGGCACCTCCGGCACCTTGGGGTGTGGCACTTCAGGCTCCTTTGGCGTCTCCGGCAGCATGGGGTGTGGCACTTCGGGCATGAGAGGATGCGGTGGTTCAGGCTTCGGCAGCTCGGGCACGGAAGGGTGCGGCGGGAGTTCGGGCTTTGGCAGCTCTGGGACGATCGGATGTGGTGGATACTCCTTCTTGGGCACAGCCTCCTCTAGGTGCCGTGCTGCACTGCTCATGGAGCTGCATGAGAGCAGCAGCGCCACCAGGAAGACAAGGGAGGGCATGGTGTTCTTGCACAGCATGGTCGATGCCGTGTGTGCTTCTGGTTCTTGGTGTGATGGCTGGGAGATAGAAGAAGGCTGGTATTTATAGCCAGAAATGCCACACCCTACATGCAGCGGGGCGGATATACATGCAGCGGAGTAGTAGTGATCTGGCTGAACTTTGATGCCTTGGTGGCCTGGTAGGTCACCTGCATCTCGGTGGTTGTTTACTCACTTCCTCTGCCTATCCACCTCTAGGTATGTGTAGTTAAATTAGTTTGGAATATTTGAGGAGACATGCATGAGTGATGACACGATATGGTCGGTGATATATTTCAAGCTCTAATTGTTTGTTTACTTTGCTCTAAAAATAGGTTATAAGATTGTACCAGAACCTGCTGTCCAAAGTTCAGTCCTGTGCTACAGCGAACCTGAACGCAAGTGTTTTTTGGATGATTCGGTAATTGGTCGCTCGGTTCAGCAGCGCAGCTGCACTGCACCTATCTCGTCGATCCGGCTGATCTCCTGAAGATGCCATACATCAGTCACTAGTGAGAGTTGGCCGTTTGGTGATGGATTGCGCGCGCACGCGTCGCGTAGGAGCGTCCGTCGCCGTACCGCCGTGTCAGGTCACTCTGGCGCACGGTCGACCTGGTACGGCAGGTGTTAGGCCACCACTCACCAGCGGACGGCTGTGGTCAGGAGACGTCCCCGTGCCCTTATTTTGACATGTTTATTGTGGTGGTTGTGCTTGATTAGGGTTAGCTAGTTCCACGTCACCGAGCTCCGTAATCAGAGATCGCATGCAGTCTATCATGTGGATGTGGGAATGTGGGATGTGTCTATCGGCAAGGCGGTTGCTTTGTTGCAGGTTAGAGCATAAAACGACTTGCGGGTATATTGGTTGGGAACATTGAGTGCACATCAGAATACCTTTTATTTAATCAAATGAGCAGACTGCAGGTCAAGGACAAGCTGCTGAGATACACAGTAGTGTGATGAACTATATTTGACTTCGCTAGTTCCGAATCGAGTGATTTTCAAGTGCATAGAAGAATTGATGATAGTGCGGAAAAACCGCTTTGGCCCCGGCGTCGCTCCCGCAGGGGCGTCTCGGGCGGCTCAAACCCTAACCCGCCGCTGGGGCTCCCTCTCCTTTTTCTCTGCCTCGTCGCCGCCGAAGGGGGTCGCCGGAACGCCGCGCGGCCACCGGGGATGGTGGCGGCGAGGATCTGACCGCTCCGCCCCTGTGGAGTGATCTCGGAGCTAAGGTGGCGACCTCGGGCGGTGGTGCCGCGTCGTCCTCGACAAGCAATGGCGGATCTTTGGCCGCCCATCTCGGCCGTCGCAGGCGGCGTGGTGTGGTGGGCGATGGTTGTGGTGTGCGGTGGCCTCGGGTCCACCCGCATCGGATCGGAAGGCATCTTCCTCTTCAACCTCTTCCGCTTTCGTCTCAGATCCGTTCTTGGCGGTCTTGAGCTGATGGCCGTGTCTCCTCTCGAGGTGGGTGTGGGAGAAGGACCGAGAAATTCGTGGCTGGCTATGCCGGCCTGCCGTGATGGCGCCCGTGGGCGCCGTTCCCTACATGTAGGTATTTGGAAAAATGCCCTTTCCCCTCCTCTTCTTCTGTGTTGCTCGTGTGCGGGTGAAAACCCAAACCCCTCGGGATTGGCGGCGGCAGCGGCATTGTGGCGCCGTCACCCTCAAGGGGTGTTGTCTTTGGTGAGCTTTGGGGAAGCGTGCTTGTTACAGTTGCGGGTTGTTCGGTCTTTAGCAGCCTTGCCGTGTAGTTTGTTTCTCCTCGTGTACAGATATCATGTCATGCCGATGCTTCCCTTGGCTGAGCTCCATGTAGTTTGGTGTTGGTGTCCTGGTGTGGTCTTCCGGTTGTAACGGCGTCGGTCGCTCTTTAGCCCTCGGGTGGGCGTCTCCACCTTTCAGCGGATCAGCACCTTTCATGCCGAGGCGAGGCGAGAGCCCCTTCCGAGGTGGAGGAGGGCGACATCAGCGGCGAGCCCATGGGTGACAACGGCGTTCCTCCAGCTCTTGGTTGTTTCTTCCCCAAGCTTTTCTTTGGTGCCTGCGTGGTGCTCTGCTTTCATTGTGGAGGGCTTCTTCGACTTCTAGCTGAACTTGTGCTTTAGTTTCTATATCTTTGCTAGTAGTTTGTAGTAGCCTGATAGCTATTTACACAGCTTCTTGTATCGTCTTGCTGTTTTTTTTTCATTGGTTCCTATGTTTGTTTGATGTAATCCTGGCCGGTTGATGGCTTTGTTAATTCAAAGCCAGGCTCCCCTTGAGCCTTTGTTCTAAAAAAAAGTTCCGAATCGAGTTGAAAATGACCATTCCACCATCCCTTTCATGTTGGCGTGACCTTTCTTCAATTAACTTAAAAGCTACCTTTCTTTTGCAGGGCAACTTAAAAGCTATCTAACTCCTCAGGTACCAAAGCCACACACACACACAGATACCTTCAGGTACTTCATTGTATTTGTATCGATTTTTTACCATAAATTTAAGTTGTATGTAGCAAAAATAATACTCCAACCGTCCCATAATATAAGAGCGTTTTCGGCACTCCATTCAAAACTACTTCGAATAAAATTCTAGCAATACACTTTTTATAACATAGTATTACTTGATACCCTGAATGCATGGCGATTTAGGAAAACTACGTTATTACTAACTCCTTCTCGTTCTGTTATACATTACTTTCCGCGTCATGTTTACTCCCCATCACTGATAGAAAAAGGGCCTATTGTCCCGGTTGGTAAGGGCCTTTAGTCCCGGTTCGGTACTAATGCCCTGGCCCTTTAGTCCGGTTCAGTCGAGCAGGACAGATGGGCCTCCACGTGGCCTGTCGTAAGCCGAGGCAGGAGGGCCTTTGGTCCCGGTTGGTGGCATCAACCGGGACCAACAGGCATCCAGCGTCGACATTTACGTGGCTTGAGTTTTTTTAAGGGGATTGGGGGTTTTGGGGGTTAATTTAGGTGTTTCATATATTGTGTTAGCTAGCTAATTAATAGAGAGAAGTGTCCTCTCTTTTGTCCGTGCTTGATCGACGCTTCGTACTATACATACATTATAGAGAGGACTAGCTAGACACGCTAGCTAGCTAGTAAGCAAGCGAAGGAAAGCAGGAAGATCGTCATGAACATATATGCATACAGAGAAGTGATATCGACCACCTCTACTTCTCCGAGAGATTGGTCGAACAACAAGTTCTCGTATATATATCCGACACTACCGGCTACATATATACAATAATTATCTTTTACAAATATAATCTCCTAACATACGGACGCGTGGTCCACATAGTATTCCCCGTCTTGAGCGATCACGTGGTCAAGAAAGAATGCCGCCAATTCCTCTTGAATTGCTCGCATGCGATCTGGTGCTAGGAGTTCATCCCGCATCCGAAACATCTAATTTTAAGAAGGGGGTCATATATATATATATATATATAGAGGATGGATTTGCTATCCACACTAGCTCGGATGGTTGCTATCAGAACCGTTCCTTCACTTTGGGATCCGCACCTTTAGGTGGATAAGGTTCTGATTTTAGCATTTGCTAAATTTCGCCATGGCAAACAAGGAATGCTAGGCCGCACCTTTCTGGGGTAGTAGCCCGGAAATGGCAACCTACTGTCTGACTTTCCAGTCGTAGTCAGAACAAAAGCAGTTGCACCTTTCTCAACTAGCAGGCATCGCCAGTGGCTACTTCGGGCAATCTTTTGACTTGGCTGATGGTGGTAATTTGTCAAATGTTCTGAGCCATGGCATGCTAGAGGGGCATGTAAAAATTTCCAGTTTCGTACAGCCAACTGAACAAAGGTTCGGCACCGTCTGGGCCTACGACGTGCTGGTTCGGACATTTAAATCCTGCCATTTTCGTCGAGTGAAAAAGATGGCATGCATCCAAAAGAGTGTGCTTAGTAAATACCGTTCCGTTGCCTCGGTTGTGCAAACAACAGTATGGACATGGAATTACTACCGCCGCGCCGCTCGTCCAGCCCGGCTGTGTTGCAGCGATCCACAACAACGGACACCAGGTACGTATTGAGTGGTTTCGGCCGCTTTGATTATTAACGTAAGATATTTTGCTGCATGTTAGTTTTTGTTTACAGTATATGTTGACCCGCCGCGCAACTTGTTCCCTCTGACCGTGAAGCAACTTTCCATGATAATTCCTTCGGTTGAGTATGGTTGGGCGATGTCGATCCATGGAATGCCCTTGGCATGGTATGGAACAACGAACATATGGGCGTGTGAGTATTTGCGATTTTCGTACTAACTGAACAAAAAATCCGGCGCCCATGTTTTTGTAGGCGCAACTACTTGGTAGGATGTGAAACCATCAGGATCTCACAGAACGGATTAACTTCACTCTCGACAACATTGAAAAACAGTGGTGTATCGCCTCAGACGAGGCTTGCCTGCTCCGCCTCCCTGCTCCCCTCTGCGCACCTTCCTTCCTCATCCAATGATTGGAGCATTTTTCCTCTACTGTGACCCTTTTCATTGCAAAAGAAATAACAACAATTATGTATTCCCTCGCGTGTCGTACTATATCCGTTCCTCATCAGAACAAAAACGAAACGAGGGAGAGCACACATCCGACCGCGCCCCATTCTCCTACCTCCAGCTGGCCCATGCCATAGTCATCTTCACAATCTGGGCTTCTGCTGAGCAGCACGGGGAGCACGACGGGAGAAGGAGATTAGCTGATGACCATCATGGCGCCAAAACAGCATGGGGACCATCAAAAAACGATGCGCGCATACATGCACCTTGGGACCTGTTGCGGGAAAATACAACACGAAGGCGCGTGAGCAACGCGTTGGATGCCTTTTGACTTGTAACATGCCTGTGTCACGGCAGAGTTGAAAAAGTAGCGTCTAGAGTTGAAAAAAACACGATGACGCTTCTCTTTTGAAACACCATGGACGATGCGATGTGTAACCCCGTGTGCGGTTTTTTGGGTGATGCGGTTATTGTTTTGTGTGCACCCGAACGTTGAGGCCATGTACATGCGCATGCATCATGCATGTGTGTCAGGTTAGAGCATCTATTATAGTCGGTGCCTTATATCCGTCTCAAACATCCGGCCAAGTCGTCTGTCGGTGACCGATCATAGAAAATCGATCCAACGGAGCTCTTAAATGGGCCTCAAACGCATACTGGTTGATCGGCACCGCTCATATCCGTTTCAAAATGTAGGGCGGATATGAGGCGGCTCGGCCGGGGGGGGGGAGGAGGGGGGCTCATCCACTTTTGTCTCCCCTCCACATCTAGGCAAGCTTGCCCTCTCGCCAGCGACAGACAAACCCTAGCTCGCCATGGTTTTTTCAGAAAGGGCAGGGGAAGCTCAACCCCGCTGCCCTATCCAGATGTCAACCTACCCCATGGTTGGCATCTGAACTCATACCGCATCCGGTGCAGCGGTGCTGATCGCCTTGGTATGCGTTGTGGAAGTCTTGTTGTGGCAGCAAGCTCTATGTGGTTCACATGGAAAGGGTTCTAGTTCCTTAAGAAAGGGTTCCCACGCGATCTGTCGATGTGGTCGAGGGGGGGGTCCCGTTCACCCGTAAAGATGTGGCCTCCACCCCAAAGACCGTGTGCACTATGCATTTTGTTCACCAAAAAGATAGATGAGTATCTATCAGTCTCTCCCTCCACCTCCCACATTGGATACAATGCAAGAAAAAGGGAAATGTGAACTCTATAAACCTATATTTCGAGTGAGCATAACCGCCCTAGATTATAGCTTAATCCGTCTATCTCTAGACCAACAAACATTTAGTGGGAGCGCCTTGTGGATATTCAAATGGAGCGGCTCGGCGAGGGCAGCGATCATGTCAAAAACATTAGCACCTAACGCACACAAAGAAGAGAGAGAGAGAGAGAGAGAGAGAGAGAGAGAGAGGTAGGCTGTATATGAAAGGTTCATGTTCGCATGCAAGAGGGAGCCCCCTGTGCCTATGAATGGTTTCGACAAATGTAAAATGGAGGTTCTCCTATGAATCGTTTCGACAAATGTAAAATGGAGGTCCTTCTGTAAGGTGATCGGTGATGGTATATATAGCTATCTATCCCCCCATGTCTGTGTGTCAGTGTGTGTGTGTGTGTGTGTGTGTGTGTGTGTATGTGTACGTGTGCGCGCGCGCGTGTGTGCGTGTGTAAATGGAGGTTCTTGTGTAAGGTGAGCGGTGATGGTATATATAGCTATCTATGCCCCCCTCTGTGTGTGTCTCTCTCTCTGTCTATCTACCTCTCCTCCCCCCTCTATCTCCCCTGCCCCCCCCCCCTCTCTAGTCATTTAACATCTAATTTAGTGTGCAGCGTCTCAAAAAAACTTACACATGGTGTGAATGGTGTCGATGGGTGCAATGACCACCTTATAGAGAATGTTCTCATGCACAAAAAGGGTGCCTTGGTGGATATGCACGATGCTGATCATGTAAAACGGAGGTTCTTGTGCAATGACCAACTTATAGAGAAGGCTCGCGCAAAAAAAGGTGTCCTTAGATGGATATGCACGGTGCCGACAATGTAAAACGGAGGTTCTTGTGCAACGACCAACTTATAGAGAAGGCTCTCATGCACACAAAAAAGGGTGCCCTCAGATGGATATGCACGGTTTCGACAATGTCAAACAGAGGTTCTTGTGCAATGACCAACTTATAGAGAAGGCTCTTGTGCACGCAAAAAGGGCGCCCTCGGATGGATATGCATGGTTCGAACAATGTAAAATGGAGGTTCTTATGCAACGACCAACTTATAGAGAAGACTCTCGTGCACAGAAAAAAAAGGTGCCATCGAATGGATATGCACGGTTCTGGCAATGTAAAATGGAGGTTCTTGTGCAATATGACCAACTTATAGAGAAAGCTTTCGTGCCCAAAAAAGGGTGCCTCTAAACGGTCTCAATAGTCCGGACGGGCGGACCGGTCACTGACCGGTCAAAGAAAACCGACTCAACTAGGCATCACAAAACGATCACCCAAAACATCTTGGACAGACGTCAATCCTGGCCGGAGATATTTGTCTTTCTCACGGACGATGGTAAGCCACCGTCCATCTTTTTCCTAACGCAGGTCTCGGTTAATGGGCGACGACTCGCGTGAAAAGCCAAGCTTTGTAATGGATGTAGATTTGCCACCGTGCGCGTACTGGCTTGATCCAAGCCGAGTACATGCGTGAGCTTTGGTGGATCTACGTGACAGGATCCGTGTATCGATGCAATGAAAGTTTGTGGGTTTGCTTGCCGCTCTAAACGCTATAATGTCACTTACTTGCTTAGCACAGAACCAGACATTTGGGGAAAACATTATATACAAGTATATTGGATTGGCAGATGCCCTATCTGATAGCATGTACTGCATCACAAAATGGTGACCGTCCGGCTTGCCAGGAGCTACCCTTCTTTTCCTCGGCCGTCTTGTTCAGATAAACACAAGCACCTTGGTCATCTTTTATAAATCCAAGGCTGGTTGAACCTTGTTCCTTCGACCTGTTGCAAGGAGGTTTGTATATTCCCAAGTCAAATGAAGGTGTCTTTTCCGGCAAGGATTACTTTCCACTGCCTGTTGTGTGATAATCTGGGTCATCTTTGAGGTGGGGCTGCTTCTTTGTTCATCTTTGAGAAATATCGAGCTCCAGATGTAGTACGAAAATTATTCATGTAATGCCATACTCTACATGTTACAAACTTGGTACAGTAATATGCAGTTTTTCTTTCAGAATTACCAGCCCTCAGAGTGTCATTCAAATCAATGCAAAAGCGGGTACAGACCTATTGTTAGTAAAGACCAACCCCAGATTTCCATTTTAGTCCATAACCTGTTGCATGTCAGATGAGCATATTTGGTTTGACTTTCTTCATCTGTACGATGATATGCATCTCATGGGCTACTGTAACTCAGACTAGACTGCAGGAGACCCTTTTGTCCAATTGTGGCGTTGCGTGCATGACTTTGGGCAGCAAGAAAAAAAAAGAATATCGCCGGGGGCAGGGCGAGCGTGGCGGCGCCCTGCGGTGGCGCGGCAGAGCGGGCATGCTCAGGCGAGATGGCACATGTGCCGTGACGAAGAGAGAAAAAACGAGTGAGTGAATGGCAGGTGGACCAAGCGGGACATGCAGTGGACAGAGGCGGACGAAGAGGACGCATGAAACATCCGGTTTGTGTCCGCCTCCAACCCAAATCGATCCCAAATTTGAGATGGAAATGGGTCCGAGCTTACCCAAAACGGACAAGAAATAGGAACGGATCCATGCGTTGGGCGTTGTCTTTTGTCCGAGCGGACGCAAATGGACGCCGGCGGACGATTTGGGCCACCGTGTTGGAGTTGCTCTAAAATAGCATTCACCTTGATCACTGGAGAGAGACGAGAGACCCATGTGTGGCTTGGGTCAAGTTTGGAGCTGAAAGTGCCATTTTAGAGACCTGGTAGCTGCAGAAGTAGCAGAACACTGTGAACGTTGTTGTGTACAAAGTTGAGCCACAGTGTGAGACATTTTGCTATTCAACGTGTTGTTGAGTGCACTCTCCAGCATTATGAACAAACCTGTCTAAATCTGCCAAAAAAAGAGAGAACGATAAAGAAAAGTACTGCTGCCGCAATGCATTAAAGATGAACAAGAAATCCAGTGTACCTGCTACCTCATATATGAACAGACTAACACAAAAGAATGCATACATCTAAAGCTCAATCCCTCAAAGATAAACAAAGAAGCAACCCCAGCTGAAAGACTGTCATCCGCGTAACATCAAACCACCACAAGCCAAACCTGGCCTACATGGTAAGCTACTGAAACATCCACGGGAAGCCCTTTCAAGCACCAAGCAGTCTGGTACATTCCACTGAAGCCATTGACCAAATCAGTTTTGACAAAAAAGATACCAATTTCTAACTCCCTCACACGCGCGCAGCTTGAAGAAGCAAACCTGGGCAACGAACCACTGGAGAAGTGGAAATACCCCACTCCCAACCTTCCAAGAAGAATCCATAGTATATACCTGAACCGGATCAGGACGAAGTGGGGAATTTGAAGCGAGGCGCTGTAGGAGCAGCAAGTCCAGAAGTAATTCAACTTACACACAAAATATTCTTCAGTTCATCACAGAAATCGCATCCACCGTCTCTTGCAAAACTGTGGTAGTGTCGACCTCAAGGCCACTGCAGAGGAGAGGGAGCTCGACGACCTTGATGGAGGAGGCCAGCGTGAGGAGAAGCTGGGCATACCATGGTGGGGAGGGCGTGACGCTGGTGCTCTTCGGCCGCCTTGCCGGATCTGACGCTGGCGGAGGGGGTTGGGAAGCGCGGCGACTCCGAGCTCGAGAAGGGCAGCTCCAGGAGCAGCACGGGCGGCCTGCACATCATCCATGACCACGGACGGAGGGATCTGATATGAGGGGAAGGTGGCTTGCTGGTCTGTTGGAGAGGGAAGCAACGCAGCTCCATTGACGGAGAGGCACGGCGACATCGGGAACCAAAGGTGAACTTAGAGAAGGCGATGGTGGAGACCGGCGTAGCAGGAATGATGGAGGAAGAGACGGTGGACGGCTGAACTCCATGTTATGGCGGTGGTAGTGAGTGATGGAGAGGAGAGGCACGGGGAGGCCATGGCTGGATCAGAAGGTGTGGTCAAGATGTGGATCTGAACGGGAGATGGAGATAGTGAGAGAGAGAGAGAGTACGGGGAGGCAACAATGAGAAAGAGTAGCGCGAGGTATGCAAACCAACAGAAAAAAAACAAGGCGAACAAAATGATGCACGAACCTTCATCTGCTGCGTACCGCCCGCGTGTGGGAACCTTTCGTGCGCTCGGAACTTTCTCTCGCGGGCCGAGGTTTGTCACGCCGCGGGTGGTCCTGTCTGCTGGACTGGAGCAGCGACAGCCTAGTGCCCGCGCGGTCCTGCTTGCTGGTCCACTTTCACCTATAAAAGGAAAATATCAACAAATGAGAAAAACCAGGAAAACACAAATGAGGTAAGAGGAGGGAACGGATCCCAACAGCAACGAGCGCTCGTGATTGCATCCGCCCTGGCGTAGTTTCATTTGTTTGCTTTTCCCTATATATATATATATATATATATATATATATATATATATATATATATATATATATATATATATATATATATGAATGAATGAAACTCAATACAAATGATGGTAATAAAATAAAATTGTGAATATTGTTATTTACGCACTTCATATTGTTTGTCAGAGTAGCCCCGCTCACAGGTCGTGTGGCGGATGGACTCGCAAACATAGTATCCATGGAAATCATTCCCTTGTTCCTGCCACAAACACTTTACAAGAAATAGAGGTCAATCAAACTGATAAGCAAGAATGCCAAATGGTATTGATGAAACTAGCGCTTGAATCACTAGGAGATGCGCGGAACATGCTACTATAGTACTTACTTTCGGGTCTCTAAATTCCAGCTTCTTCGGCAGTCCGGAGCTTTTTGGTGAATTTTCTCCAACCCCGCCATACAAAGAAAACAATTACTTGATATCATAAATGAACAAAGTTCTGATATGGTGGATAATAATCGATTTAACTTACTTCTCGAGCATTTGAGTCATGTGCATACTCCTTGGGATCTTTTCGTCTCGAGTCTAAGACAGTTACTACTCCTTGCTCAAGCTTAATCTCTAGGAGAATATAGTGGAACCTGCGCACGCATGCATAACTCATCAATTACATTACTATAACCTAGACTAATAAGGGAAACCGAATATGCCACAAGACAAGAACACTCACTTGAAGTTGTAAGGAAAGAGTATTATATCTTTGTGTTCATTTATTACCAACGATCGTAGCAAGTTGGCCTCGGTATCTTCGGTATGATATTTAACCTCAGTTGCATCTATGAGATATGTGTTAATGAACCCAATATCACCCACTTGTCTTTTCTTCAATTCTGCGATATTCAATCTGCATAATATAGTGAGGATAATTATAAATACATGCAATGAAAGAGCTGAGTTATATAGAGAGACTTAATGATGAAGTAGTACTACTTACAGACGATTAGTGTGACCGTTGCTTTATCGAGGGCCAATTGATTGAAAAAGCGAAAGAACTTCTCAAATGGAGCAGTGACAGTTCAATTCCAACGAGGTCATGCTCCTTTTAACTCTCACATACAAAGTACTCCTCCCCGGACTCTCTGCAGGTTTTCATGTATCAATCATGCAATCTTCGCATCATCGTTGATAGAGATCTTTCATCTTTGACGAGAGGCTTCTGTACTCAGATCTCGCACCTCCAAGAAATCATAATGTACATCGTCGGACGGGTAATCTCCAAGATTGCTATAACCGGGCACCATCCTCGGATCGACGATGTCGCTAGCAAGCACCTTGAGCGGGGGCACGATTGCTTCGCTTGTTCGCGAGTTGGGCAATTTGTTTCCCGGCTAAATCGTTCTTTCAACCTTTGATCACTGACAATACTTCCCGACCTCTCCACTTCGGCAAATGCCTTTCCAATAATGCGCTCATAGTTGCCTTTTGGAGGAGACTTGGGTGGTTTTGTCAGGGCAGCCAGAGTGCGCTTCGCTTTCACCGGATCTACCTTCTCCTCCGGAGGTGGATGTCTCTGTGCTTTCAACCCTTGAAACCAGTCCTTCAATTCGGTTCGCGCGATCTTCGCGTTCTCCTCCGGGGTCATCTTGTATGGTAACTTCTCTGGAGTCTTCAGAGAAGGACCGAATCTGTATGTCCTCCCGCCTTTGGTCAGATCTTGCTAGACGTCGGCAGAGCAGACGGAGCGGATGTCTTCTTTCCTTGCTTACGAGGCGGAGGAGAAGGATTACGACCTTGACCGGAGCAGCCGAGCGGCGGGTCTCTTCCGCCTTGCCGACGAGGCGGAGAAGGAGGAGGCTGGCTGCTCGGGCCACGGCCACAGCGGAGAAGGAGGCAGAGTGCCGCCACACGCCGGAGAAGGAGTCGGCCGAGTGCCCTGATCATCACTCGCCGGAGGAGGAGGCAGAGTGCCCTGACTCACCGGAGGAGGAGGAGGAGGCGGAGGCGTCTAGTTCGAAAGGTTGATGAGATCCTTCCGCCATAGGCATGGAGTCTTCAGAGCAGAACCCAGCTGAGTCTCCCCTTCACCGATAGGGTGGTCAAGACGGAGGTCCTCAAATCCCTCTGTTATTTCATCCACCATCACCCTAGCATATCCTTCTGGAATCGGCCGGCAGTGAAAAGTTGCGCCGGATTGATGGGATAAACAGAGCCAACAACCGCCTTTAACTTCAAATTCATCCATTGCGCCATAAGGTGGCAATTTTCAGCCTCCGTGATAGCATCCAAGGGATAGCTGGCAGGAGCCGTCAAGGCATGCTCCGGCTGAAGCAGCTTGGTGGAAGCCACGCCGCTTCTCCGCTGAGATGGCGGGGTAGCTTCGGGGGAAGCTTCGGTAGGTCGTTTGCTGCGATCTGCTTCTCGTTCCTCTATCGCTTGTACCCTTGCATGCATCACCTGCAGTTCGGTCTGCTGCACTTTCTTCCTCCTCTCCTGGTATTTGTAACCGCTGTGTCCTAAACCCAGCCTTCCATGAAACGGAGCTGGCGTGCCTCGTGTCCGTCTGTGGTGCTCGGGATTCCCGGGGCCATTGTGAGCTCGTGTTCTCTGTCTGCAGAGCGAGCGTCCCTTGCTGCGCTGCTTCGATATATTGCTGAAGCCTCTTCACTAGTATATCCAATTGGCCGTCCGTCCAAATGCACTTCCCTGATACAGGGTCCAAGGTTCCGCCAGCCCCGAAGAACCAAGTCTGGCAACGGTCTGGCCAGTGCATTGTCTCTGGTTCGATCCCTTTATCAAGCAGATCATTCTCAGCCTTGGCCCACCTAGGCCGGGCTATGAGGTAGCCACCTGACCCCGTGTGATGGTGAAGTTTCTTCTTCGCAGCATTTTGCGTGTTTGTCGCTGACATCTTTTTACTCTTTTCCGATGTCTTGTGGGCCACAAATGATGGCCAGTCATCTCTGATCTTCTCATATATGCCTTTGAATTCTGGTGTCTCTTTTTTATCGACAAACCTATTCAGGTCTTTCTTCCAGTTCTTGAATAGGTACGCCATCTTCTTAAGAGCAAAAGACTTGATTAATTGCTCTTTAATCGGCTTCTCCGGATCATCCTCTGGCGGTAGGGTGAAATTTGACTTCAGCTCACCCAAAGATCACTTTTACGCATATCATTGACATAAGACACCTCGGGGTCTTCGTTCTTAGTCTTATACCATTCTTTGGATGCTGATCGGGATCTTGTCCCTAACTAGAACCCCAAGACCGAGCAACAAATGACTTCTTTGTCCGGATGAGTTCAATCGGTTGGCCGTCAGCATGATTGCTATGATCTCAAACCTTTCATCCGAGCTCAACTTTTTCTTCGGGCCTCGTCTCTTTACCGAAGTTGTGCTTGATCCGGAGGGCTAGAAAACAGAACAAAGACGAGAGTTAATTAATATGTGTACATACCAAAAACAATGAATGCATCAATTAGCTAGTCAGCACAGGCTTAACTAATATATATATATATATATATATATACCTGGCCGGACTCAGTTCGGTCACCGGAGCCGTCCTCACGGTCTACTTCTTGCACCGGCATTGGGTCATCGGAGCCATCATAATTAGAGCCAGCTGCTTCTTCACCCTCTCCTTCCATACCATCGGTGTCGTTGAGAAACATCAACGAGCAGACGGCATCACTTTCTTCTGCGATTATGTCTCTCAACAACGCTTCTTGTGCTTCGTCTCGGGGGGTGTCCATAGTTTCTACAAATATTTACAACATGGCAGTTATTATTCAAACATGACAGATGGATATATTAGTGGCAAACGTAGAACTAGCTAGCTAATCACAATAAGGAATCATATTAATTAGTGGCCTCGACGCTGCTTCTCTAGGGTTTCGGGTGGCCTCGACAAAGCTTCTAGGGTTTTAGGGGTGGCCTCGAGAACGCTTCAAGGAGGGGGTAATATCGACCCCCCCACGTGTTGAAGCTATAGGGAGGGGGTATATCGACAACGACGACATACGTACATGGGAAAATAATATGCTTGTTTTTTCCTTCTTAAAAATACATGAAGTAGTATAGCTTGTTTTTTTTAAATAATGTTCAAATAGAAATTTTATAAAAAGAATGAGGCGTCGGCGTCGGCGTTGAACACTACATCTATGTCCCACAAGTGGCGTGGGCATCGACGGCGCGTCACTTGTGGGACGTGGATGTAGTGTCCGACACCGACGGCCACATGTATCTCACAATCGACGATACTTGCTATTTAATTAGGGTTTCCTCTACCGCTCGGCGACCCTCGGCGACCCTCGTTCCCGATAAAAAGAGGAAGAAGAAGAAAAAGAGGAGAAGAAATAATAGAGCAGAAGAACTCCTCTATTCTTTCTTCTCCTCTTTTTTTTCTTCCTCTTCTTTTTTTATCCTCTTCTTCCTCTCATGTTCGACGACCCTCGACCCCGATAACATTTTTTTTTCCGAGAGAGTTAGTGTTCCCGAGTGAACCGGAGGGGGACATTGGTCATATCGGATTCGTCATATTTTGTACGAATGTTCTATATACATACATCCATCGATATCATTCCATACATACATAGACATCTACATTATATATGAACAAAAAATATCAAAATTCATCATACATACATCTACAGTATATATGAACAAAATTATAAACTTTCTCCGCAACTCATACATACATACATATATTTTGCAAAGGAGCACGGGAAGGAAGGAAGGGGGGAGGATGGGGCGGTAGCTACCTCTCCCGGCGGGATCGGGGAGGAGACGCGGGCGGTCGGCGTCGGGGGCGACGGCGACGAAGACGGGCTCGGGGTCGGCGA
The DNA here is from genome assembly GCA_021605145.1 of Aegilops bicornis. NCBI lineage: Eukaryota > Viridiplantae > Streptophyta > Magnoliopsida > Poales > Poaceae > Aegilops > Aegilops bicornis. The sequence continues at coordinate 208,479,934 of CM038670.1, read as the reverse complement.
GGCGAGGCGACAGGGCACGCTTCGGGCGGCAGGCGGGCGACGGCGGCGAGGCAGGCCTTCGGGCGGCGGACGGCTCGGGCGCAGGGTGCTCGGCGGCGGACGGGCGGCAGCGGCAGGGCGGGCCTTCGAAGCGTGGCCACGGCGTCGGCGTGGGCTCGGGAAGGGCAGAACGGGCGGCGACGGCGAGGCGCAGAGAGGGCAGCCTGGTGGCGTCGTCGGCGGGATCAAGAAATCAGAACCAAAATTTTCACAAGTGCTGTATATATAGACCGAGCATTGGTCCCGGTTCGTGGCACAAACCGGGGCCAATGCCCCCTTTAGTCCCGGTTGGTGCCAACAACCGGGACCAAAGGCCTCTTTTCAACAGCCCAAAGGGCGGGAAGCGGCGGCCTTTGGTCCCGGTTGGTGCCACCAACCGGGACCAAAGGCCTTGCGCTAGCGCGGTGGTGGGATTTTTAGTCCCACCTCGCTAGCTGAAGAGCTCCGACTTTTGTTTATAAGCCCTGCTCTGTGTTCCTTTCGAACTCCTCACAGGCTGGCGGCTTACGGGTCTTATCGGACCTTTGCAATGCCCGTGGGCCCTCTTGGAGCTTCTTTGCGGGCTGAATCCTGGCCCATGGTTGGGTTTCTAGTCGTATTCAGGCCGTCTTGGCCCGATGGGTGGCATTTTTTTCTTTTTTGCTATTTATTTTTTCATTTCTACTTAGAACTAACTATTTATAGTTTTTTAGTGATTTCTTTTTTCCTTTAGGTCACAAAAATTATAAATTTTCTGTTAGTGCCATTAGTTTTCAAATTTGAAAACACTTTTTTAGTTTTTTAGTTTTCTTTTTTGCTTTATTTATTTTATTTTGTTTCTACTTACAACAAAATACTTACTGTTGCTATTTTTAATTTTTTTCTATTTTTTTGTTTTGTTTTCTGTATTATTTATTTTCTTCTGTTTTTTGCTTTATTTTTTAATTCTTTTTGCTTTTAGGTCAAAATTATAAACTTTTAATTGTTTTCCAGTTTTTAATTCTTTTGTTTTGTTTCTACTTACAACAAAATTATAAAATTTATGTTACTGCCATTAGTTTTCAAAAAAATGAACATAGATGCACCTATAGAGAAAATTCGACCTAAATTCATAGTTTTAAAATGAACTACGAAAAAGTTGGCATAGCATGTGGATGTACAAAAGCGGACAATGGTATCATACTAAATGCATTACAAAGTTGGCATGGTATCATCATAATAGTTGCGGGAGAAAGTCTTTACTTTTTCTTCGCTTGTGTCATTTGCTTATTGCGCCGTAACCATGGACAATCTTCATCGTTTATCAGGATGCTTAGGTCAGCCTTGACTTTGAAGGGAGGAATTTCATGAAACTTTTCATACTCTTCAGACATGTCTGTCTTGCCCTCCACTCCCAGGATGTCCCTTTTTCTGAAATAACTATGTGGCGCTTTGGCTCATTATATGATGTATTCGCTTCCTTATCTTTTCTTTTTCTTGGTCTGGTAGACATGTCCTTCACATAGATAACATGTGCCACATCATTGGCTAGGACGAACGGTTCGTCAGTGTACCCAAGATTTTTTAGATCCACTGTTGTCATTCCGTACTGTGGTTCTACTTGCACCCGCCTCTGACAGTTGACCCATTTGCACTTAAACAAAGGGACCTTAAAATCATGTCCGTAGTCAAGTTCCCATATGTCCACTATGTAACCATAATATGTGTCATTTCCCCTCTCGGTTGCTGCATCAAAGCGGACAACGCTGTTTTGGTTGGTGCTCTTTTGATCTTGGTCAATCGTGTAAAATGTATTCCCATTTATCTCATATCCTTTCCAAATCATTACAGTCGAAGATGGTCCCCTGGACAACAAGTACAGCTCATCACAAACAGTGCTGTCACCTCAGAGACGTGTTTCCAACCAACTGCTGAAAGTCTGATGTGTTCACATGTAATCCGATCGCCGTCAGACCGCTCCGGTGTTTGGAGCGCAAACTGTTCTTGTGTTCATCGACATACGGGTCACCAAGGTAGAGTTCTCAGAGAACTGTGTAGTGTGCTTGAGACCAAGAATATCCGTCCCTGCATATTATTGAGTCCTTTCCAAGCGTGCCTTTTCCAGTCAGTCTCCCCTCATACCGCGATTTAGGGAGACCTATCTTCTTAAGGCCAGGAATGAAGTCAACACAAAACCCGATGACATCCTCTGTTTGATGGCCCATAGAGATGCTTCCTTCAGGCCTAGCGCGGTTACGGACATATTTCTTTAGGACTTCCATGAACCTCTCAAAGGGGAACATATTGTGTAGAAATACGGGCCCCGGAATGACAATCTCGTCGACTAGATGAACTAGGACGTGCGTCATGATATTGAAGAAGGATGGTGGGAACACCAGCTCGAAACTGACAAGACAATGCGCCACATCACTCCTTAGCGTTGGTACGATTTCCGGATCGATCACCTTCTGAGATATTGCATTGAGGAATGCACATAGCTTCACAATGGCTAAACGGACGTTTTCCGGTAGAAGCCCCCTCAATGCAACCGGAAGCAGTTGCGTCATAATCACGTGGCAGTCATGAGACTTTAGGTTACGGAACTTTTTCTCCGGCATATTTATTATTCCCTTTATATTCGACGAGAATCCGGTCGGGACCTTCATATCGAGCAGACATTCAAAGAAGATTTCTTTCTCTTCTTTCAGAAGAGCGTAGCTGGCAGGACCTTCATCTCGCTTGAGGCATGCCCTCTTTTTCGTGCAAGCGTTGCAGGTCCTCCCGTGCCTCAGGTGTATCTTTTGTCTTCTCATACACGCCCAAGAAGCCTAGCAGGTTCACGCAAAGGTTATTCGTCACGTGCATCACGTCGATCGAAGAGCGGACCTCTAGGTCTTTCGGTGAGGGTAGGTCCCAACATATAGATTTCTTCTTCCACATGGGTGCGTGTTTCTCAGCGTCATTCAGAACAGCTAGTCCGCTGGGACCCTTTCCAAAGATTACGTGTAAATCATTGACCATAGCAAGTACGTGATCACCGGTACGCATGGCGGGCTTCTTCCGGTGATCTGCCTCGCCTTTGAAATGCTTGCCTTTCTTTCGACATTGATGGTTGGTCGGAAGAAATCGACGATGGCCCAGGTACACATTCTTCCTGCAGCTTCCCAGGTATATACTACCGGTGTCAAGTAAACAGTGCGTGCATGCGTGGTATTCTTTGTTTGTCTGTCCTGAAAGGTTACTGAGAGCGGACCAATCGTTAATGGTCACGAACAGCAACGCCTTTAGGTCAAATTCCTCCTGTTTGTGCTCATCCCACGTACGTACACCGTTTCCATTCCACAGCTGTAAAAGTTCTTCAACTAATGGCTTTAGGTACACATCAATGTCGTTGTCGGGTTGCTTAGGGCCTTGGATGAGAACTGGCATCATAATGAACTTCCGCTTATGCACATCCAAGGAGGAAGGTTATACATACATAGATTCACGAGCTAGGTGCTGTGATTGCTGCTCTGCTCCCCGAAAGGATTAATGCCATCCGCGCTTAAAGCAAACCATACGTTCCTTGGGTCCTTTGCAAACTCATCCCAAAGATTTCTCTCGATTTTCTCCACTGCGAACCGTCAGCGGGTGCTCTCAACTTCCCGTCTTTCTTACGGTCCTCACTGTGCCATCGCATCAACTTGGAATGCTCTCCGTTTCTAAACAGACGTTTCAACCGTGGTATTATAGGAGCATACCACATCACCTTCGCAGGAACCCTCTTCCTGGGAGGCTCGCCGTCAACATCAGCAGGGTCATCTCGTCTGATCTTATACCGCAATGCACCGCATACCGGGCATGCGTTCAGATCCTTGTATGCACCGCGGTAGAGGATGCAGTCATTAGGGCATGCATGTATCTTCTGCTCCTCCAATCCTAGAGGGCATACGACCTTCTTTGCTGTGTATGTACTGTCGGGCAATTCGTTATCCTTTGGAAGCTTCTTCTTCAATATTTTCAGTAGCTTCTCAAATCCTTTATCAGGCCTGACATTCTACGCCTTCCAATCGCAGCAATTCCAAAGACGGTATCGAGCTTTGTGTTGCCATCTTCGCAATTGGGGTACAACCCTTTTTGTGATCCTCTAACATGCGATCGAACTTCAGCTTCTCCTTTTGACTTTCGTGATTGCGTCTTTGCATCGACAATGACCGGAGGAGATCATCATCATCGGGCACATCGTGCGGTTCCTCTTGATCTTCAGTAGCTTCGCCCGCTGCAGCATCATCGTGCACATCGTCTGGTTCCTCTTGATGTTCAGTAGCATCACCGTATTCAGGGGGCACATAGTTGTCATCGTACTCTTCTTCTTCGCCGTCTTCCATCATAACCCCTATTTCTCCGTGCCTCGTCCAAACATTATAGTGTGGCATGAAACTCTTGTAAAGTAGGTGGGTGATAAGGATTTTCCGGTCAGAGTAAGACTTCGTATTCCCACATATAGGGCATGGACAACACATAAAACCATTCTGCTTGTTTGCCTCAGCCACTTCGAGAAAATCATGCACGCCCTTAATGTACTCGGAGGTGTGTATGTCACCGTACATCCATTGTCGGTTCATCTGTGTGCATTATATATAATTAAGTGTGTCAAAAATCATTACAAAACATCATGAATAGATAATTAAGTGACCAAATTAATAGAAGTTCATCATCACATCAAAACCAAAGTACATACATAGTTCTCATCTAACAACATAAAGCTCTGCAGAGCATCTAAATTAATTAAACCATACATTGAAACTATGTAAAACATTTCAATGCGAAAACAAATGCGATCATAATCGCAACCAAGGTAACAACTGATCCAACGGCATAATGATACCAAGCCTCGGTATGAATGGCATATTTTCTAATCTTTCTAATCTTCAAGCGCATTGCATCCATCTTGATCTTGTGATCATCGACGACATCCGCAACATGCAACTCCAATATCATCTTCTCCTTCTCAATTTTTTCTATTTTTTCCTTCAAGAAATTGTTTTCTTCTTCAACTAAATTTAACCTCTCGACAATAGGGTCGGTTGGAATTTCCGGTTCAACAACCTCCTAGATAAATAAAATCTATGTCATGTTGGTCGGCATAATTTTCATAAACAATAAAGAGTTAATTACACTTATAGTACATGAACTTGCGCGATGGGTACAGATTCATACATAAACTTGAAAAATGATACAAATGGGCCACTAAACTATAATTTCGGGTACATTTTGATACATTTGCTGTTAAATCGAACGGTGTGACATTAAGAGTTAATTACACTTATAATACATGAACTTGCGCGGTGGGTATAGATTCATACATAAACTTGAAAAATGATACAAATGGGCCACTAAACTATAATTTCGGATACATTTTGATACATTTGCTGTTAAATCGAACGGTGTGACATTAACTTGCAGCCCACTATGTTCTGTGTATACGTATATGCGGGTCCACCTATCAGCTGACTAGATATGTGCTGGTGACGACGGCGGAGAGGTTGGACTTCTCGTAAAGCAAAGTTGATGAGGGTATCATACATGCAGCCTTGACCTTCACCGCCGGCGGAGAGGTTGAATCACCGGCCTGTGTATTCGGTATGTTGCCCGTTGGCAATATGATCTCACCGGTGTACAAAACTAGCTAGCTTTAACGTGTCGAGCTGCAATATCAGTCCACTAGCCTGATTGAGAAATCACATGCTTGTACGTGAGATATTGAGTTCATTCAATTGCAAAAAAGATCGACCAGGTATCCTTCTTCGTATAAGACTCGAGCAGTGCTTCCTGCTCCATCAAGTCCACGTCCGGCACGACCGCCCTGCCGGCGGCGACCTGCTCCTCCGCGTGCAGATGCTCCTGAAGGAGCTTGTGGTTGTAGTTGGCCTCGGCGTGCGCCTCCCGGGACTGCTCCTACCGCACCATGTCCATATAATGGGCACAGGCCTCGCCGATAGTCATGGTGCAATGCACTGGAGAGGGTGGAGCGGAAGAGGAGGGTGGCGTTGGCTCGTTGTCAGAGGTGTCCTCCATTTGCACGTCCTCCGGCTGCCTGCCGTCCTGCCAATCGGCAATGATGGCGGGCATGGCCTTCTTCTGCTTCGACGTAAGCCTGTCTCAGAGAGCTTTGGCCGCAGAGGGATCCATGGTGGGGAGTGGTGTGGAGAGGGATGACTGTGGATATGGCCGGGACAGCGGTTTTATATAGCGCCGGTGGGCGACAGAGGGGTGGAGGGGTGGCGTTGGAGAAGACACCTCGGCAATCGCGTGCCATCAATGCAGGCAGCAGACGGACGGGCGGGCGGCCGTCGTGTCGTTTGAACACGCGGCAATCACCTGACCGAGGAAGCGACGGGTGGCGCTTTCTCGGCGGCGCGTTGCTTCAATGACGGCGCCCGATGAGCGATCGCATCCGTTCTGACCGGGCATGTACGCGGGTACTGACGCTTTAGAGCGGCGCTGACCGAAAACGCTCGGGAAGGGGGAGGGTTTTCAATGGGTCAGGGAGGTCAGAAACGGGCTTGGGATCGGTCTGGACTCCCGCAAACCTCCCTCAATTTTATCTTCGGTTTGCGGGAGAAATCACGTCTGAACCGTGCCACGGGCCGATGCAGACCAACATTGGTGGCTTTCGTGATTTGGATTCGTTGCAGGAGGTTTGCGTCAGCGTTGGAAATGCCCTTAGCCCTGTGCTTGAAACATCTCACGTCCGAAGGTCAAATCATGCGTCTACATATTTGCATCTCCTTCTCTAGTCATCTAACAAGTGGACCCAGCGTATACATATACCAACTACCATGCTGGCCTGCGAGTTAACGGCAAGCCTTGCAATTACCGTTAGATTTAACAGAAGATGTAGCAAAATGTACCCAAAATTATAGTTCAGTGACCCATTTGCATCATTTTTCAACTTTATGTATGATTTTGTACCCACCACGTAAGTTTATGTACTATAGGTGTATTTAACTCAACAATAAATGAACCAATAGTTATGAAAAGATAATATATATACCACATTCGAATCATAGACAGGACGAGGGACGACGGGGGCGGATACCAAAACCATCGCACTATATAAGATGCAATAATAAAAGTAAGAAAATAATACAAGTATCTATCTAAACATACAAGTAAGAATATTTTTCCTTTCAGAAAGAAGATAAGAACAAGAGGCTCACCACGGTGGTGCAGGCGATGAGATCGTGGTGATCGACGGCGGTGAAGACGGGGACAGGGCGTGACATACCGCTAAACCTAGATAAATATTGAGGAAAATGAAGCTTGGAGGTCGAGCTTGGAGAGAAGAAAGCTTAAGTAGTGTGGCTCGGGCATTCCATCGAACACCTTGTGTGCATAGGAGGTGAGCTAGAGCACCACCAAGCCCTCTCCCCCTCGGCGGCCAGAAAAAATAAAGCAGTGTGCTCTACTCTTACGCGAGGGGGTATATATAGGCACCTCATTGGTCCCGGTTGGTGGCATGAACCGGGACTAAAGAAACCTTTGGTCTGATTCAAGCCACCAACCGGGACCAATGGTGGTGGGCCAGAGCGAGGCCCATTGGTCCCGGTTCGTCCCACTAACCGGGACCAAAAGGGCAGATGAACGGGACCAATGCCCACGAGGCCCGGCCGCCCCACAGGATCACGAACCGGGACAAATACCTCCATTGGTCCCGGTTCGTGGCAGAACCGGGACTAATGGGCTGACCCGGCCTGGACCATTGACCCCTTTTCTACTAGTGCATATAACAACAAGAATATCTCTCGCAAAATAAGTAAGTTATAATTTATGCAAAATAAACAATATTGGAAATAACAGTCACTAACTTCATTGGCACACCTTGTTGTTTAGACCCCAATTGGAACATTTTCGTTAATCAAATGGGTGAGAAACTATATTTTGTAAGTACATTTAATGAATATATTTTTAGTTTTATTATGTTGGGATATAACAACATAATGTTGCGTGTATTTTTTAGTTGTTGCGACAAAGGTTAGAAAGATCTGTAGATGTCAGATAGGTTAAATCTATTGCCCGCAAAAAAGATCTCCTTCTTTTGTTCGTTGAATGAAATTTAAACTTTCTTACCATCCAATATTTCTCACCTCCTTATTTGCTTTGGAACGTGAAAATGTTTCCACCATTCACATCAACTTTGGCTAAGAAAAAACACCCGGCATAAACGGTGAGCTATATCAAAAACTTTGGCTAAGAAAAAGGATAAAAAACAGCCTATTTTGTATGATAAAATAGGTATCCGCCTTCGAGTTTTTGCATGAACATCTGGAAAAAAAATACCCGCAAAAAACTTATTTGTAAAAATAAAATCACCCACAGTATATAGGTGATGTTTTGGACTTATATGTCACAGCCCCAGATCAGCCCTTGTTTGTTTTTGCTTTAGCATCCATGCATCATGTTTAATTTTCATGAAATTTGAAATGGGGATTGCCCAAACCCTAGCACCAAAGCAATTCAAATAGGTTCAACTTCAAAATATTTTCAGTAATCCAAATGGCCTTCAAAAATGTTCACCATTTTTGGAAAAATGCTGGAAACAGTAACCAGAGATGTTGCACATTTCTCCATGACATTTGGATCTTTGAATTAAATCATAAGTATTTGAGTTTGGGCATTTAAAATTATATAAAATATTTCAAATGCCCAAATACTCCTAAACTGAAATGTTCCATGTTAGATATATTCTATACATTGGGCATGCACAGTTTGGTGATTTTTAAAAGTGCCTGGATATTTTTAATAAAGCCGCAGAGTTTTCAGGATAATAGAAAACAGAAATAAAGAGAAAGGAAGGAACTGACCTGGCCCAGCTTACCTGACTTACCTGCAGCCCACCTGGCGTCCCATCTGGCCCAGCATTGTGGCTGAGGTGCTCTGTTTAGATATCATTATTTCATTTTAGATATCATTATTGAGAAAACTAATTATAGTTGATTTCATTTTAGATTTCATTTTAGATATCATTACCTGCAGCCCATTTAGATATCATTATTTCATTTTATTTTTAGTTGCAAGGAAGGTGCTCTGTCGATTTCAAAGGCAAAAAATTATAGAATGACCAGGCTTATTGAGAAAACTAGACCGAAAACCAAAAACAGTAAACAACACCGCTAGGCGTTGACCAAGCTAAACCACCAGCACCAACGTGACCGTAGCTTGAGGAGTAGTGAGCAGAATCTTCGGAAAACGCCTCCAGTGAGGAAAATAACGTCGCCATCACCAACATCGACCCCTGTTGAAAAGCAAGCTTTTCGCCCTGAACTGCTCATAACCATCCAACCAAACTTTGGGGAAGAGTCCGGTAACACAAAAAAAGCCAAGCTTTCGAACTCGTTTTGGACTGTCAATTAATGTCCAAAGCATCACTTATTTATGACATGAAGGGAGTAGTTTGTTTATGACTTAAAAAAGGTTCAGAAAAAGTAGATTATGCCAGCAACACATGCTAATGCTATTTCACTTGTCTTACATGTAAGAATCCCTTCGGAAGATTTTTTGTTTTGTTTGTAGTGAAACACTGCTAGCTTTTGGTTAGAGTCATTTGTTATCTTAGTATATGTTTCCGATGAAACATGGGCTCTTGGGCCTTCTTTGCCAACGCAAAAAATAAACAGTTTTATTTTCTGAAGCGCATAATGTAGCAAAATCATAAGAAGTCTTTTTTTGCGAGGTAAATCTTTTTTTTAGACAACGTAAGAAGTCTTTAGTGATGCGCATAAGTAAATCTGAACATAACTGCAATCTATCTGAAACTCCAAACACAAACATATTTATTCATGTGCATATCATATACATCGTGCATGTACATAAAAGGAACAGATTGAATGGTTGCACCATGCAATACCACTCAGACATAACGCTCTCGTCGGGAACTAGAGTGCGGGCCCTAACGATATGTACAACACATAAACGTGTATAGTATATACTATAACAATCACACACACACACAAACAAACACACACACACATATTATATAGTTTAATTAATAATACATAGATAATGGGCACTGTGCGGATGTAGCTAGTCCGAGACTGTCCGATCATGGCTTGGCCTCTGGCTTTGGAAAATGGAACTCGGGCTTCGGGGGCAGCTCGGCTTTGGGGAACGGCGGCATTTCGTGCTTCGGGACGTCTGGCACAATAGGGTGTGGTAACTCGGGCTCCTTCAGCACCTCTGGCACTTCAGGGTGTGGCACATGGGGCTCCTTCGGCACCTCTGGCACGGCATGGTGTGGCATTTCAGGCTTCGGTAGCTGGTGCTCCTTTGACACCTCCGGCACGACGGGGTACGGCAGCTGGTGCTCCTTTGACACCTCCGGCACGACGGGGTGCGGCAGCTCGTGCTCCTTTGGCACCTCGGCAGCCGGATGCCGCACTTCAGGCCTCGGGAGCTCGGGCATAGCAGGGTGTGGCGGCAATTCGTGCTTTGGCACCTCGGGCACCACGGGGTGCGGCATTTCGTGCCCATTTGCCAGTTTTGGTACGACGGGGTGTGGCACTTCAGGCTCCTGCGGCACTTGAGGCTTCGGGAGTTCGGGCACAACAGGGTGCGGTGGTAGTTCGTGCTTTGGCACCTCGGGCACCACGGGGTGTGGCACTTCGGGCTCCTTTGCTACCTCGGGCACAACAGGATGCGGCACTTCAGGCTTTGGGAGCTCAGGCACAGCAGGGTGCAGCGGGAGTTCGGGCTTTGGCAGCTCGGGCACGGCAGGGTGCGGCGGGAGTTCGGGCTTTGGCAGCTCCGGGACGATCGGATGGGGTGGATGCTCCTTCTTGGGCACGGCCTCCTCTAGGTGCCGTGCTGCGCTGGTCATGGAGCTGCATGAGAGCAGCAGCGCCATGAGGAAGACAAGGGAGGACATGGTGTTCTTGCGCAGCATGGTGTTCTTGTCTATGTGTATGGATCAGAGAGAGGCAACTTCTTGCTGTGATGTCTTGGAGCTAGGAGAAGGCCCGTATTTGTAGCGCTCCAAAATCAAAATGGAAAAATCGCTGCATGCGGGTAGACATGCATGCATGTAACTTTCAGTGGACAGTAGTAGCCTGACTGAAGCTTTGGTGGGTTCGCTGGCAGATTACCTGCATTTCGGTGGTTGTTTACTTGCTTCTGTTTTGTGTCTAGCTAGTCATGTGTGGTTAACTTAGTTTGGAATATTGAGACGTGAGTGCACCAGATATGGTCGGTGATACACTACATTTCAATCTCTAGCCTGAACAGATATGGCTACACAGCGAGCCTGAACGCAACTGTTTTGGGGATGATTCGGCGATTGGTCGGTTCGGCAGCTCAGCTGCAACCATCTGGTTGATCCGGCTGATCTCCTGAAGACGCCATACATCAGTCAGAGTTGGTGGATTACGCGCGCACGCGGTCGCGTAGGAGCGCCCGTCCGTCGCCTCATACCGCGGTGTCGGGTCACTGGCGCACGGTGGCCGTGGTACGGCGGGCGTTAGGTCACCGCTAACCAGCAAACGGCTGATGCAAGTTAATTTCAGGGGCTATGGTCAGGAAGCAGCCCCTTGGCCTTATTAATTTTGAGATGCTGCAAATGGAAGCATGTTGGTTATTGTTGATGTGGAGCCTGGACGCTTCTGAGCCTTTTGTGGGGGGCATTTGTGGGGGTTGTGGTTGATTGGCGCTCCACGTCGCTGGGACTGGAAATTAGGGACAGCATATATCACAGTCGTGTGTAGTACTGTACATATTAATAGAAAAAACCACAGATGAAAAGCACAGAGAAAGACTATGCAAATAATTAGTAGCGTCACCATGAGATCTCGTCACCCATGCAGTACAAAATATGCTATCGTTGCAACCCACATGCTATTACCAACCAGGAAAATTAATTACTCTTGCTATAAAACAATATTTTATCTTTCTTACCGTTACGCGTGATCGTCACTGCAAGGTCATTGTGTCAGAGATGAACCGTGATGATCCTAGTCATCCTTTCCCCGCGCATGCGCTGCATCCCATTGCGGTTCCCCCACCGCTGACGCACTCCTCCGACCTTAACGACATCCTACTCCCTAGATCTCGAACCACGGGAAGAGGATGAGCGGGAGCTCGAGATGAAGGAGGGGTGCTCGACAGGCACATGGTTGCGAAGCATACATGGCCTCAAAAGCAAACAAGGATATGGTCCCTGCCATGCGGACCGACCCCGAGGTCCTCAAGGAGCACCTCGCGATCAAGGCCTCCGCCAAAGCCATGCGAGTGTCGCCGCCACCCCAGCCATGTGCGCGACCAAGCAACAGGATTAATCGGACTTCAAGACCTATCTCGACGTGAGTGGCTCAAGCTCCTCCGTTGACAAGACCGCGCCAGGCGACTGGGTCCTACCAGGTGAAGGAGCCGACTATTAGTTTAACTAAGACGTAGTTTAAGTTAATCAAGTTGTAGTTTATGTTAGTTCCACCATGTTTAATTCAATTATATGATGTTTAATTGTGCATTGTTGTGATATTTAATCAATGTGTTCGGTTCATATCATGATTGAATTTGTGTTTGAATGCCGAAATTTGTGCAAAATTGAGTCTAGGGAGGTGGTTTGGGGAGTTACCATGAAAAGTTGTAAATTATAATTATCCTCATGCGGACAATAATCTGATCTTATTTTCTAATCTATATGCTCTCTAAATATACGATTTACTTTTACTCTACAACATAAGGATCGCATTGACCGGCTAGGGAAAATTTTGGTCTTCATTATTTGCGATGATCAAGGTAAACACATGTTGTCAATGTTCACGCCCAAGGGTGGGTGACGGAGCATGGGCAGAAGGAAAAGATCATTACATGACCACTTCTCTGAGGTCATGGGAAGGGATGGCATGAGCAACGTCGACTTCAACTGTGATGAGCTAGACATCCAGCCACATGATCTGCATGATCTTGGAGCTGCCATAACTGAAGAGGAAGTCTGGGAGGCAATTAAAGAAATGCCCAGTGACAAGGCTCCTGGTCCTGACGGGTTCACTGACATTTTCTTCAGAAAAATGTTGGATTTCATCAAATTTGACATCATGAGGGTCATCCGGTGCTTTGACTCCCTGCGCACAGCGAACTTGCAATGGCTAAACTCGGCCAATGTGGTCCTGCTGCCTAAGAAGGAGGGCGCAGAGGGCATTACTGACTATAGGCCCATCAGTCTCATTCACGCCATTGCCAAAACCATTGCGAAGATCTTATCCCTACGTCTCGCACCGCACATGAACACCCTGGTCTCGAACGCGCAAAGTGCATTCGTAAAGAAAAGGAGCATTCATGATAATTTCATGTATGTTCGCAACTTTGCTCGCCGACTACACAAGTGCCAGACTCCGGCCCTCTTGTTCAAGCTCGACATTAAAAAGGCCTTCGACTCCGTCAGATGGGAATATGTTTTGGACCTTCTGCAACGCATGGGGTTTCCGGATAAATTCCGGAATTGGATTGTTGCACTACTCTCCTCTTCAACCTCGTGTTTCCTCCTCAACGGCCTACCTGGTTCCCCTATCAGGCATGGACGTGGGTTTCGCCAAGGAGACCCTATTTCGCCGATGTTGTTTGTCCTTGCAATTGACCCTCTGCACAAGATCCTCGACCTTGCGACGCGCAAGGGCATCCTTCATAAGATCCGAGGGCGAGGTGCCATGGTGCGAACCTCCCTCTATGCCGATGATGCAGCGGTTTTTGTGGTACCGATCAAGAGAGACATCGACAACTTATCTGTTATCTTAAAGGGCTTGGTGATGTGACAGGCCTCTGCACCAACTTCCATAAAAGCTCTGTGGTACCCATCCGATGCGCCAACCTTGATTTAACGCACATCCTCCATAGTATTTGGGTCTTCCGCTCTCAGTGCGCCAACTGACGAAAGTTGACTTCCAATACCTAGAGGACAAGGCAGCCGGGAAATTGGTCACCTGGGATGGGAAAAACATCACCACCATTGGGCGCATGGCCCTTGTTCGTTCGGTCATCACCTCCCAGGCTGTGTACTCCATTACACCCCTCATTGTCCCACAGGGCTCCCTCAACAATCTCAACAAGATCGAGCGGGCTTTTCTATGGTCTGGCACGGACAAAACTACCGGCGTGAAATGCAAAGTCAACTGGGACATAGTATGCCGACCTACAAGCTATGGAGGCCTGGGTGTCCTCAATACCGACAAGTTTGCTCGTGCCTTGAGGCTGAAATGGCTTTGGCTTGAATGGAAAAAGGCGAGCAAAGTGTGGGTAGGACTGGATAACCCTTGCACCGCGGAGGACCATGATTTCTTCTATGCCTCCACTACTATCATCATGGGCAATGGAGCCAAAACGCCTTTTCGGGATTCGCCTTGTTGGTTTCTTCGTCGCAAGCCCAAGGAAATTGCACCACTCATTTTTTAGGCCTCGAGGAGAAAGAACTGAAAGGTGCGGGAGGCTCTCAAGGGGAATGCCTGGATGCTCAAGCTCAAGATCAGACAAGACACCGTCATCACCGGCCACCACGTCCGCGAATTTTTTACCCTCTGGATGCTCATTCATGATTTCCAGCTCGACGATCACTCCGAGGACGACATTATATGGAAACACTCTACAGATGGTTTATACTCGGCGTCAACCGCGTACAAGGCGCAGTTCCTTGGTTTGACACTATCCCCCATGAACTTCATGGTGTGGAAGGTGTGGGCGCCCCCGAAAGTCAAATTCTTCGCCTGGCTGGCCTTGCAAGATCGGATTTGGACCGCCGACTGGCTTGAGCGGCGTGGTTGGCCTAACTGTGCAAGCGAGAATAGGAGACGGGCATCCATCTCTTCGTCAAGTGCCGCTTCACTACTAGGCTCTGGCGTTTGAACATTCATAAAATATGGCCTTGTGCATATGGACACTAATGACTGGCACCTTGCGGGATCCCTTTTGGAGTGGTGGGATAGGTGAACCAATTTGAGCAACCCGGATTGACGCGCCATGGCCTCACTTACCATGCTTGTGTCATGTATAATATGGAATGAGAGGAACGCTAGGGTGTTCCGTCACAAGAATGCACCGCCACCAATTCTCCTAAAGCTTATTGTGGACGAGGCCAACCTTTGGGTTACTGCAGGGGCGAAGAAATTAGGGAAACTTGTATTACACGAGTAATTGTCATGCCGTTCTCTCGGCCTTTTGTAACACTATGTAACTCTATTCTCCTCTTATTTAATCGATGAGGCAAATCTTTTGGCTCCGTTTAAAAAAAAACCGTACGGTAATGCTTCGCATGAAACGTACAGTCTAACTTCGATTATCCATGTATAAACTGACTGATATTATGATAAACATAATTAGTTTCGCATGAAAATATTTTTAATTACATATATTTTTAATGATTATAGAACTAATGGTACAAGAATTATATTGGAGACTGCAACGTATCCATATCTAAAACATCGTGTATAAACAAAGAGAGCAAACAACAGAGAAAATAACTACTCTCCATTCCAAATTATAATGTATTTTCTTTAAAAAAAAAGGGGTCAAACTTCTACTCCATGTATCAATGTGAAGGAGTGGTTAAGGTGAGTAGTAATAGAGGGAAAACCTTGGACATGAGTAATAGATATGGCATGAAGCTGAACTTGCGGTAACTCTCGGTGTCCAGGGACAACTTGAGAGCGGCTACAGGGGCTCTCTCCTCTCCTCTCCTCCCCCGCCGCCTCCCCCTCCGGCGTCGCCTCCTCGGCGGCGCAAGGGGGGTCTTTGCGTGCCCGCCTCGCTCCTCCTCCCTGGCCGACATGCGCTCGTCGCCCGCCCCGGCTGCCCCGCAAGCCCCACCCGCCCCGCCCCGCCCGCCGGCGGGTGTTCACGCGTTGGATTCCTTCGCCTTCAATGCGGGGGACGGAACCTTGCCCACCTCCTTCCGGGACACCTTGCTCTGTCCTCCGCGTTCTCGGGAGCCTTCATTGCTGCTGCAGCGCATGGAGGTCTGCGCTGATGCGTCTGTTCAGCCCAGGCCCCAATCAATGATCTCCATCCCTCCTAGGATCAGATCTGAGCCAACTGTCGTGGTTCTAAGTCTGACAGCAGAATGGGGGTAGGAAAGGAGAGGCAAGATCCTAGCTATGGAGTAGTTGTATACGCAAGGGATTTACGAGTTCATGCCCTTCTCGGAGGAAGTAACAGCCCTACGTCTCGGAGCCCGGAGGCGGTCGACTGGATTATATGTGTATGTGTTGTAGGGGTGCGAACCCTTACACTGTGGAGGGTGGCTTATATAGAGTGCGCCAGGACCCCAGCCAGCCCACGTAGCAGAGGGTTTAAGGTACATTAAGACCAGGCGTTACTGGTAACGCCTGACATAAAGTATCATCATGACCATAAAGACTACTTAATTACAGACCGTTTGGATACAGAGTGGCTCCTGAACTCCTGATGGTCGAGTGAGTCTTCATGGTCGAGTGTCTCTGATTCTGTCGAGTGGAAACCTACCAGGTCGACTGGAAGGCAGCTTCTTTCGCGAGTGTCCTTGGGGAGGGTACCTTTGGGCAGGTCTATGACCCTACCCTAGGTACATGACTCCATCATTAGCCCCCGAATGGATTGAGGCTTGAGTGAGGAAGGAGTTGATAATCTTTCCGACCTGTTTTTGTGTTGCGAGTGTGTCTTACTCTGGATCAAACGACATTTTAGTGATGGTGTCAACTTCTCTTTCAGTCGCCTTGATCCATTCTCCATATTTGTCGAGTGAAATTTGTGAACTTGAGGATTTCCGAGCGACGGATCAGAGGAAATCTGCTGTCTGACAGGTCACTCTGCGGTTAGCGGATTTCGCGGGATCCAAATTTTGGGAAGCGCGTGAAGCGGAGAAAACCGCGGCACTCGGATGGGATAAGGCGATGACGCCTCAATCTTCGCGCCACCTTTTTCGCCACGTATCGCGCGCACGCCTGTTGCGGGATTTGACAGGATTGCCTGGGCCTACCAGTCAGCCACTCGGAAGCGGCCTCATATAAGGGATCGGACGGGGTATTTTGAACAGTGTGACCTCAATCTTCCCCTCCCTCCGCCCCCAAATTCTTCTTCTACGCCCGTAGCCTGCTCAGCGCCGCAACTCCGTACCTGCTTCGCCGGCGACAATGGTGAAGGAGAAGACCACGGCCTTGGAGCGGGCGAAGAAGGCGACGGCGAAGGCGAAGGGGAGAGCACCCAGTAGGGGCGGATCTTCTTCAAGGTCCAAACTGCCGCAAGGTTGGGTCCAAGGAGATTGGATCCGCTCGACCATCACCGAGAAGGACCTCAACGATCTGGCCAACGAGGGTGAGTGCGTTCTCTTAGCCACTCACGTAGATCGGGGATTTTCTCTGCCGCCGAATCCTTTCTTCCGGGGGTTTCTGAACTTTTTTGGAGCGCAACTTCATCATTTCACTCCCAACTCCATTGCCTATCTTGCTGCTTTCGTGTCGCTGTGTGAAAACTTCTTGGGTTGTCGGCCGCACTGGGGCCTCTTCAAACACATATTCACTTGTCGCTCTCAGACGGTGAAGAAAGCTAACCTGAATGACGAGAGAACCCAAGTAATCCAGATGTGTGGGGGACTCGGGGTCCAGATGAGGGGTAAGAGCACTTTTCCGGCCATGACTCTCCCCGACTCGGTTAGAAGGTGGCAGTCGACCTGGTTCTATTGCCAAGACCAGCCGACGCCAGGGCAGTCGACTGGACTCCCTCCTTTTTCCATGAGTCGAGTGAACAAGCCATCCTCTCTGAAGGTGCTACCGGAGGAGAAGGCCCAAGTAAAGTTGTTGATGGAACGTGTAGTCCAGCTCATTCGCGACGGAGTGACCGACATGGATCTTCTAGAAGTTTTCCTTCGACGGCGTATTCAACCACTCCAATACCGAGGCCACCCAATGTGGTTGTACTCTGGTACCGACAATACCACTCGGGTCCATCCAGAGGAGGTCAACGACGCCACATTGGAGAGGTGGATGACTGCCATCACGGGAAACAAAGACAATCCCTGCGGAGCTAGGAGGATTCCACCACTCGAACAGTCTTACGAACCAGACAAGGTATAACCACTTATCTCCGAATGTGATTCTGCTGCATTCATCTTGTTTTGTTGCAAGTTCGTCGACTGACTTTTGCCTTGCTTTGTTGTCTTCTAGGTCACCACTGAGATGTACTCGATGCCCAACGGGGCGCAGGAACCAGTTGAAGAAGAAGGAAGCGGAGGTGAAAGCCAGGAGGAATGGGAGTCTGACGGCGAGGAGGACGAGGGAGACGACAGCTCGGGTGAAGGAGGAAGAGGAAGAAGAGGAGGAAGACATCGATCCTCTCCGCTCGGAAAGGAGGTCCAAGCTGGCACATGACCCGGCGACTGAGCGCGGTAAGGCTGTCGCGCCCACTGGGCAGTCGAAAAAGCGACCTCGGACAACCTCTCCAGCGCCAACTGAGAAACCGCCGAAGCAACCCCGAGCAGCGTCGTCGAAGCCGGCGAAGGCCCTGCCCAAGATGAGGATGGTCATTCCCACCATTTTCGGGTAATCAGCAGAACTTGTGTTTCCCCATTCAACATGATTGCACTTTTGGTCGACTCGTTGACTGATCAATTGATTTCTGAAACCTGCAGTGCTGCCACCTCTGAGACCTCAGCTAAGCACGAAGATCAGGAAATGGAAGATGCCGCCACCTCCAACCTTGGTATGATCTCTGCAGTTTCGCTTTTGGTCGATTGGATTTCCATGTTTACTTTTGAATCTTTCTTGCAGTTCCGCCTCATGTCATTGATCTCCCCGATGATGACGAGGAAACGTCGTTGAGGAAGAGGAAGAACAAGAGGGTGCCCGCTGGCAAGGCTACTCCAGTTGTGACGATACCTGAGACGCTGGTTCCCGAGGGGGGCAACACCGCTCGGGCTTCTGTGTCTTTTGTTGTACCGCTGACAAGTGCCCGACCTACTTCGTTGACTGCTGATCCACCATCTCTTTTTGCTACACACCACGTCCCGGAAGACCAAGTGAGTGCTGCTAAGGAGGCTATACGCCAGGCGGGGATCATGATGGAGCAAGTGAAGGCAGTCCGAGAAGCCAGTCAAGCGGCTTATGATGCTAGTTCAGCTCTCCAGAGCAATGTCCAAGTAAGTCGATCGTTGCTTGCTCTGTTAGGATATGCTACCTGAAATTTCTTCTTTCTGAATATTTCCATATCTGTACACCCACTGGGTGTGTGTGTCAATTAAGTTTTTTGTGGGGGCACGCTGAGTGCACCCACTGGGTGTAGTCCCCGAGACTATGGTGGACTACGGGCAGTCGACTATAGTCTTTATACTTTGAACTTCTTCACTCGGCCTGGTCGGACCAAGTCGAATGGAACCGTAAAACCGGTGGGGGCACGCTGAGTGCACCCACTGGGTGTAGTCCCCGAGACTATGGTGGACTGCGGGCAGTCGACTATAGTCTAAAGAACTGTCTTTTTTAACGTGGCTGACCGCTGACAATTAGCTATGGTTTTAAGATCATAACCTTTTTGCCTCTTTTGGTCGACTGGTCGAACCAAATTGGTAAAACCAGTGGGGGCACGCTGAGTGCACCCGCTGGGTGTAGTCCACGAGACTACTGTCGAATGTTTTGATTCGGCTGTAGTCTTAGAAATGCTACGATTCCTCCTTAGTCACTCGGAAGTGATCTGTCTTTGATGTTTTGTCGATTGACTCTTTGTAGAAATCTTGCGAGCTTGTGGCTCGCTATACTGAGTTAGAGAACAAGCAGATCCAGCTTGACCTCGACTTGAAGCTTGCTCAGGAAAACTTGCAAAAGGCGAAGGACGAAGCGAAAGGTATGGCTGGTGAGGACTTGACGACTTTCTTTTCTTTTCTGTCCATTCTCAGCTCTGTTCTCATTGTTACGTTGCAGATAAACTGGAGGACACTCTGAAGAAGAAGGACCTTGACCTTGCAGAGGCACAGAAGGCGGCTTTGGAGAAAACAAAGCTTGCTGAAGAGAAAGTTGCCTCAGTCGGCAAACTTGAAGACGAAAATGCCAAGCTGAAAGCCGCTCTTGACGCGGCCAACAAGGAAGTTAGTCGACTGAAGAATGACAAGATTGCTCTGTCTGACAAAGCTGGCCAACTGGCAGGGAAGCGAAATGACTTGGAGGTTTATCTTGGAGGGCTCGCCAAGAAGCTATTCCTCATGCTTGAAGGTAATCTCTTTTATCCGACTGACTTGCTACACCGACTGATCATACGATTGTTATTCTGAGCCTGAGCTGCGCTTTCAGAATTCTGTCAAAACTTCGAAGAGGAGACTAGCCGAGTGGAGACCAGCCTGGACCCCATCAATTCTCCTGTGAAGGACGAAGCCGCCATGAATGTGCTCCGACTGGAGTCTCGCGTCGCTAGTGTGGTGGAATATCTCGCTCGACTAAAGGCTGCGGCGTCGCGGATCGACTCAACACTCTGGCCAGAGCAGATGCTTTAGAATGACCTTGAATCCTTAATGACTCGACTGAATGAGATTCCAAGTCGGGTGCAAGAATGGAAAAAGTCTTCTGCCAGGTGTGGTGCTGATGTTGCTCTGTCTCTGGTTCGTGTCCACTGCAAGGAAGCGCAACAGGAAAAGCTGGCGTCCCTCAAAGTTGCCAACACCAGGAAGTACGACTTACGATCTTTCATGGAGACCTTCATCGCTGCTGCTACCCGTATTGCCGACGGAATCAACCTCGACCAGTTTGTTGCACCTTCCAGTCCTCCTCCGGAGGAGTAAAAAACTTCTATGTCCCACCTTAAATTTTCCTCGGAATGCCGAGTGGTTTTTGTAACCGATAAACTTTAACAGGCTTAACGCCTGAGCACTTTCGGATCCGTAGGACGTTTATCTGAACTTGATCTATCATCGAACATGCTTTATTTGCCTTCGAGAGAACTTTGCTCTTCATTCAGAATATACTTCATTGTTTTAAGCAGTATCCTTGATGTGAAACTCCAGTTGACTTGTACTTCATCTATCTTGCAGGTAGAGACGGAGCACAGACTGCGACTGACCTCGTCATCCTTGCGGATTGGGATGGACCGTACGTTGTACTTGTGGCGAAGCTCCGAAGGAGAAGGTAGAAGTCGACCTGCACCTCATCGTCCTTGCGGATTGGGATGAATTCCTTACTTAGGCGAGTACTGGACTGCAGCTAAGCCTCCGAGTGGGAGGTGTGCCCTCCACTCGGTAGGATTTTTATCACTTAGGCGAGCACTGGGCTGCAGCTAAGCCCCCGAGTGGGAGGTTTGCTCTCCACTCGGTAGGATTTTTATTACTTAGGCGAGTACTGGGCTGCAGCTAAGCCTCCGAGTGGGAGGTTTGCCCTCCACTCGGTAGGATTTTTATCACTTAGGCGAGCACTGGGCTGCAGCTAAGCCCACGAGTGGGAGGTTTGCCCTCCACTCGGTAGGATTTTTATTACTTAGGCGAGCACTGGGCTGCAGCTAAGCCCCCGAGTGGGAGGTTTGCTCTCCACTCGGTAGGATTTTTATTACTTAGGCGAGCACTGGGCTGCAGCTAAGCCCCCAAGTGGGAGGTTTGCTCTCCACTCGGTAGGATTTTTATGGTGTAGCTTTGAAGGAGAAGGTAGCAGTCGACCTGCACCTCGTCGTCCTTGCGAAGCGTTCATTATATTGAATGTTTAGGCGAATCCTTGGGCTGTTGCTAAGCCCCCGAGGGAGAGGCTGGTTCACCACTCGGTAGGATTTAAATACTTAGGCGAGTACTTGGACTGCAGCTAAGCCCCCGAGTGGGAGGTTTGCTCTCCACTCGGTAGGATTTTTATTACTTAGGCGAGCACTGGGCTGCAGCTAAGCCCCCTAGTGGGAGGTTTGCTCTCCACTCGGTAGGATTTTAAATACTTAGGCGAGTACTTGGACTGCAGCTAAGCCCCCGAGTGGGAGGCTGGCTCTCCACTCGGTAGGATTTTGAATACTTAGGCGAGTACTTGGACTGCAGCTAAGCCCCCGAGTGGGAGGCTGGCTCACCACTCGGTAGGATTTTAAATACTTAGGTGAAGCGGATTTGCAGCTAAGCCCCCGAGTGGGAGGCGGCTCGCCACTTTCGGAAAGGATTTTTACAAACTTAGGCGAACCAGATTCGCAGCTAAGCCACCCACTGGGGGAAATTTCAACAAAAAGTAATAACAATCACTGGGAAAATTATAACATTCTTGTCTTAGATAAACGAACTACAAAAATACTTTTATTACATCTCAACCGAGTGAGTATTTAAGTATAAAAGGGGCGGAGCAGCTCCGCATTCCAAGCTCGAGGCTCGTCGATCTGGCGATCAACGTTGTAGAGATTATATGCTCCGTTATGGAGAACTCTGGTGACGATGAAGGGCCCTCCCAAGTAGGAGCAAGTTTGTGAGGTTTCTGTTGATCCACTCGGAGGACCAAGTCTCCTTCCTGAAAGGCTCGACTCTTCACATTTCTAGCATGGAATCGACGCAAGTCTTGCTGATAGATAGTCGAGCGGATCAGGGCCATCTCCCTCTCCTCTTCCAAGAGGTCGACTGCATCTTGCCGGGCTTGTTCCGCTTCTTCTTCAGAGTATAGTTCGACTCGAGGCGCATTGTGAAGCAGCTCACTCGGCAGAACGGCTTCAGCTCCATAGACCAGAAAGAATGGAGTTCTCCCAGTCGACCGATTAGGAGTGGTCCTCAATCCCCAAAGGACTGATGGAAGTTCGTCGACCCAGGCTCCTGTTGCGTGCTTGAGATCACGCATTAGCCGTGGTTTCAGCCCTTTGAGAATGAGGCCATTCGCACGTTCTGCTTGACCATTCGACTGAGGATGAGCAACTGAAGCATAGTCGACCCTCGTGCCTTGAGAGGCGCAGAAGGCTTTGAACTTGTCATTATCAAAGTTTGACCCATTGTCGGTCTTGATGCTATGCGGAACTCCATATCTGAATATCAACTCTCTGATGAAACTGATAGCAGTGCATGCATCGAGGTTCTTGATGGGCTTGGCTTCGATCCACTTGGTGAACTTGTCGACTGCTACTAGCAAATGAGTGAAGCCGCTTCTGCCAGTTCTCAGTGGTCCAATCATGTCTAACCCCCAAACAGCGAAGGGCCAGACGAGTGGAATGGTCTTCAAGGCTGAGGCGGGCTTGTGCGACATGTTGGAATAAAACTGACACCCTTCACACTTGTCGACTATCTCTTTTGCCATTTCATTTGCCTTCGGCCAGTAAAATCCCGCTCGGTATGCTTTAGCCACAATGGTCCGAGAGGACGTATGATGACCACAGCTCCCCGAGTGGATATCCTCAAGAATTATCTGACCTTCTTCTGGCGTAATACACTTCTGGCCGACTCCAGTCGCGCTTTCTCTGTACAACTGTCCCTTGATCACTGTAAAGGCCTTGGATCGACGGACGATCTGTCGAGCCTCTTCTTCATTCTCTGGGAGCTCTTTCCTTAGAATATATGCAATGTACGACACTGTCCAGTCGGGAGTGATGACCACAACTTCCATAATCAGGTCGACTACGGCTGGGACCTCGACTTCAGTCGGATCATTGGCACTCTTTGGCTGCGGGGCTTCTTCTGTGAAAGGATCCTCCTGCACTGATGGTGCACGAATGTGCTATAAAAACACATCACTGGGAATGGCTTCCCTCTTGGACCCTATTTTCGCCAAATCATCCGCAGCTTGGTTTTTTCAGTCGGGGTATATGATGAAGCTCTAACCCCTCGAATTTCTTCTCCAGCTTTCTCACCGCATTGCAATAACCTGTCATAGCTGGGCTTCTGACGTCCCACTCCTTCATCACTTGATTAACAACCAAATTTGAGTCGCCGTAGACCATAAGGCGACGGACGCCGAGTGAAACGGCCATACGCAACCCATACAGGAGTGCCTCATATTCTGCTTCGTTGTTGGAGGAATCAAAGTGGATCTAGAGAACATATTTGAGCTTATCTCCTCGGGGGGAAACCAATACTACCCCAGCACCGGAACCATTCAACATCTTGGAACCATCGAAAAACATAGTCCAGTGCTCCGAGTGAACTTGAGTCGGAAGCTGCTGTTCAGTCCACTCGGCGAGGAAGTCTGCTACTACTTGGGACTTAATGGCTTTTTTTGCCTCAAACTTGATATCAAGGGGAAGGAGTTCAATCGCCCATTTGGCCACTCGACCAGTTGCATCTCTGTTATGAAGAATCTCTGATAATGGGGCGTCGCTGACGACTGTAATGGAATAATCAGAGAAGTAATGAGCAACCTTCTTCATGGTCATATAAATCCAGTAAACAAGCTTACGATAGTGAGGTATCTTTGCTTTGATAGAATTGACACTTGCGGAAAGATAATAAAGCTAGGCGTTGAACTTTGAAGGCTTTTCCTTCTTCTTCCCGCTCGACCGTAAAATGCAGTCTTGACGACTTGTCCAGTGGCTGCAATGTAAAGCAACAAAGGCTCTTTTGTCGATAGGAGAAGCAAGCACCGGCTGGGTGGAGAGCAGAGCTTTCAGCTCGCAAACGCCGCATCGCCTTCGGATTCCACTCGAACTTGTACGACTTCTTCATCACCGGTAAAGAGGCAATGCCTTTTCACCGAGGCGAGAGATGAATCGACTTAAAGCGGCCAAGCATCCAGTAAGCTTCTGGACATCGTGCACACGCACAGGGCACTTCATTCGGAGTATAGTGCCAACTTTCTCGGGATTAGCATCGATTCCTCGTTCAGAAACAAGAAAACCAAGTAACTTTCCGCCAGGAACTCCAAATGTGCACTTTGATGGATTAAGCTTGATATCATACCTCCTGAGATTTGCAAATGTTTCAGCAAGGTCAGTCAACAGGTCGGAACCCATTCGTGACTTGACCACTATATCATCCATGTACGCTTCCACATACCCACTGATTTGAGTGAGCAAACACTTCTGAATCATCCTCATGAATCTGGGTCCGCATTCTTGAGACCGAATGGCATGGTGACATAATGAAGCACCCGAATGGAGTGATGAAATCTGTTTTGATCTCATGGGGTCCATACAGACGAATCCGATGGTACCCGGAATAGGCGTCTAAAAAAGACAACCTCTCACATCCCGCAGTTGAGTCAACTATTTGATCGATGCGAGGAAGAGGGAAATGATCTTTCGGGTAGGCCCGATTGATATGCTTGAAATCGATGCACATGCGCAACGACTTTTCCTTCTTGGGGACCATGACGACATTGGCGAGCCACTCAGAGTGGTAGATCTCTCGGATGAACTCTGCCGCTAAGAGCCGAGCCACCTCTTCACCAATGGCCTTTCTCTTCTGGACAGCGGACCGTCGAAGATGTTCTTTAACGGTTTAACTTTTGGGTCAACTTCGTGGCGGTGCTCAGCCAGCCCCTGAACACCGGCATGTCGTGAGGCTTCCATGCAAAGATGTCCCAGTTCTCACGGAGGAACTGGATGAGCGCTTCTTCCTATTTTGAGTCGAGTGTTGTTGAGATGTTGGTCGGAGCAGCATTGGGATCAGTCGGGTGAATGTGAACCTGTTTCGTCTCACTGGACGACTGAAATGTTGACTCTGTAGCGGGCTTCTTAGCTCGCAACAAATCACTCGGATCTGTAGTTTTCTGATACTCTTGTAACTTTACCACTGCCATCTGAGCATCGGCGATCTTAGAGCCCTTCTGGAAGCACTCTTCCGCCTTCGTCCGATTGCCCGTAATAGTGATCACGCCCTTGGGGCCAGGCATCTTCAGTTTAAGATACACGTAACATGGTCGGGCCATAAAACGTGCATATGCTGGCCTTCCCAGAATAGCGTGATAAGCGCTCTGGAAATCCACGACCTCAAAGGTCAACTTCTCTTTCCGGAAATGCTTCGAATCACCAAAAACTACATCAAGAGAAATTTGGCCGAGTGACTCAGCCTTCTTTCCAGGAATGACTCCGTGGAAGCTCATGTTACTGGTACTGAGTCTGGACATCAAAATGCCCATCCCTTTCAACGTCTCTGCGTACAGTATGTTCAAGCCACTGCCACCATCCATCAGAACTTTGGTCAGTCGAGTGCCTTCGACGACTGGGTCGACCACCAACGCTTGCCTCCCAGGGGTGGCAATGTGCGTCGGGTGATCGGACTGGTCGAATGTGATGGCAGTCTGGGACCATTTCAAATAATTGGGCGTCGCCGGAGCGACCATGTTCACTTCCCGATTGATAACCTTCAATCGACTTTTGCTTTCGACGTTAGCAAAAATCATCAGGGTGGAATTGACCTGGGGATATCCATCATCGCTGTCATCCTTGTCCTCAACTTTGTCTGTCTTTTCCTTATCCTTGGGATGTTTCCCTTGGAACTGCTGAATCAAGAGCCGACACTGTCGAGTGGTATGTTTTGGGTAAATGAGTTTACCCTCTTCATCTTTCTTCGTGTGAATGTGACACGGCAAATCCAACACGTCATTTCCATCCTGGTCTTTCACCTTCTTGGGGTTCCAAGGACCCTTGGGTTTCCCCTTGAACTTTCCTGCGGTCATAGCCAAGGCCTCTCCGGGAGCAGCTGGCTCGGCTTTGCGTTTCTGCTTCCGACTGGAGTTTCCTCCGCCGGCCTCATTAGCGGCTGATTTGTATTTACCACTCCGGAGCCGATCCTCTTCTTCACCATTTGCATACTTGGTGGCAATCTCCATCATCCGACCCAGGGTCATATCTCCGGTTCGACCAAATTTCAAACTCAACTCTCTGTTCTTGACACCTTCTTTGAAGGCACAGATCGCCTTTGGTGATCGATACATTCTCAAGCTGTGTGGTGCAAAGTGATCCACCTTTGAATATAATCTCTCAAAGTTTCATTCGACTTACGCACACATGATCGCAACTCCGTCAACCCACTGGTCGCTTGCAAGTCCCTTCAAATGTTCTGACAAACACTCGGGCAAGATCTTCCCAAGTGTAAATACTGCTGGGTGCTAACTGATTCAACCACGCTCTGGCTGAACCCTCCAACATAAGAGGCAAATGCTTCATAGCTACCTCATCGTTACCGCCGCCAATCTGAACAGCCACTCGGTAATCCTCAAGCCAAGTGTCAGGCTTGGATTCACCAGTGAACTTACTGACTCCAGTCGCCAACCTGAAGTTAGGAGGAATCACCGCAGCTCTGATGGCTCTGCTGAAACACTCTGGCCCTGAGACATGAACTCTGCTGCTGGAGGGAGCATCTCTGTCGTGGCCTTCTCGGTGAGCTCTGTTCCTGTCGACCAAACCTTGAACGATAATGGATCTCGCATCAAAGCCTGGCTCCCTGGGGTCGACTAGAACCCTACACCCAACACTGTGCTGGCGTCTGGCGTCCTGCTGCCGAGGAGCGTATGATCCACCCCTTGGAGGAGGAGTGGGCACTCGACGTCGATCATTGCGATCGAATCGGTGATCATATTGCTCGCGGCTCTTATGCGATCATCACGCGGCCCCTCGTTCCTCACGCCGGGGCGATCTCGGACTATGGGCCGCGGGCCAGAATTCGCAGCGGATCTGCTTTGTGAATCTGTTCCTTGGCGTGATCTGTTGAGTTTTGATCTCCTGCCGCCGGAGCAGATCTCGATTTGTAGCAAACCTCTACCCGCCTCCGTCTGGGAAGGCTAAATTGACTCTGCTATACGGGCGGCAGCTGGTAAATTCTGAATCGGAGTTCGATATACCTGAGTTGGTGGATGGAAGAGCTGACGTCGACTGGATTCTGGAACCCGCGGTTGCACGCGCTCGTCGAGTACTCGCTGGAGGTTCTCCAGTCGAGTGCGCTCGCCAGGTTGGCCAAGCGGCATCCTCCAAGGCATGAGCCTCGGGGGTTTCTCCAACGATAGGAGTGTGAAGCGCATCCATGTTCCGACGGTGAAGCTCCTCCCTCTGCAGCGAAGTGAGGGGCTCGGGCAGGTACTCTTCGTGGGCTTGCGCTGGATCGCCTCCACCGTCACCTCCGTCGGTGGGGGGGAATCCAGGGGGACTGCATGGTCCGTCGACCATCAGAACCTCTGCCGGGTCATCGCTTGCTTCTCCTTTTCGGACGCAGTCTCTGCGGAGCCGGTCGACAGATCGAACAGCCGTAGAGAGATTCGTCGGGCTCGATCGCCGTGACTTGGGGGTGGCTGACCGGGCGGGCCACCGCATGCCTCACCCACCGCTGAAGCCTCGACCGACCGGAACGCTTGCGCCGGCGGGAGACTGGGAGCGAGGACGGCACAGGAGCCGACCCATACTGGGTCGACGGTTGCCGCAGGAGGACGTCGCGGACACACGCACGAAAGTGCGTCGCCCCGCGGACGGGGAGCGCGTCCACGTCGAGTGGAGCCTCCTGAAGCCAAGCGGAGTCGTCGGCGACGAACGTGAGCGCACCGAGACGGATCTCGCGGCCCTCGACCAAGACTCCACCTGAAACCATGATGTAGGAGATCGAAAGAATCCCAACTTCTCCAACAAATCGCTAGAACACACCTTGCGGTGGGCGCCAAGCTGTCGTGGTTCTAAGTCGGCGAAGAGAATGGGGGTAGGAAAGGAGAGGCAAGATCCTAGCTATGGAGTAGTTGTATACGCAAGGGATTTACGAGTTCATGCCCTTCTCGGAGGAAGTAACAGCCCTCGTCTCGGAGCCGGAGGCGGTCGATTGGATTATATGCGTATGTGTTACAGGTGCGAACCCTTACACTGTGGAGGGTGGCTTATATAGAGTGCGCGGGACCCCAGCCATTACGTAGCAGAGGGTTTCAGGTACATTAAGACCAGGCGTTACTGGTAACGCCTGACATAAAGTATCATCATGACCATAAAGACTACTTAATTACATACCGTTTGGATACAGAGTGGCTCCTGAACTTCTGATGGTCGAGTGAGTCTTCATGGTCGAGTGTCTCGATTACATCGAGTGGAAACCTACCAGGCCGACTGGAAGGCAGCTTCTTTCGCGAGTGTCCTTGGGGAGGGTACCTTTGGGCAGGTCTATGACCCTACCCTAGGTACATGACTCCATCACCAACCCCTCCCCGCATTGATGAGGATGGATGGACGATGGTGGGAAGAGGGAGGCACCCCCCCTTTTCCCAGCGTACCCACCCTCGCTCTTCTTCTTCCAAGCCAAAGCCTTCTCACTTCCGTGAGCTCCTCCGCAAAAGAGCTCGGGGCAGATGCTTCAAATACTTTGAGCCCAACCACAAGATTGCAACATGCGGTAACCGCCCCAAGTGCTTGTTGTGCGGCGAAGCTGGTCACAAGGCGAGGTGGTGCTCCTCCAAGGCCAAGGCGCAGGCCCCTCAGGCGTCTCCCCTGCTGCCGCCTCCGCCTCCAGGCCCTCCTCCTCCAGGTGCGGTCCGTGCCCCCATGCAGGCCCCAGCCGCTGATGTGGAGTTGCGACGCGGGTCAGTGACGGCCTCGGCCAGGCGATCTGCAGCAATGGCTGAGTGCGGAGCGCCGGCTCACCAGGTGCGGGGTGGTGGCTGTCATGGTGGGCTTCCATCCCTCCATCAAGCTGGCCGGCATCCGCTGGGCTATGGCGCAGCGCTTCCGGGTCCATCAAGAGGCGGTCAAGGTGTCTCAGCGGGCTCTGGGCGAGTATCTCCTCATCTTCGATGATGCCCGCGCCCGCGACGACGCCATTGCAATCCAAGGCCCGCTCTCCATTGGCAGTGTGTCTTTCCTGCTCTCGGCATGGACGCGTTTCCACCATGCAAGCCCGACCAAGATGCTGTTTAAGACGAGAGTCTTCCTCGAGGGAGTCCCTGAGCATGCTTGGGACGTGGAATCTTTTCGCAACCTGTTTGATCCATCCATGCTCATTGAAGGAATCGATCCAGAGGTGAGGTCTGAAGAGGAAACAGGGTGCCTGCGGATATGGGTTTGGACGGACGACGTTCAGAAGCTCAAAACAAGAGGGGTTCTGCATTTGGAGGATTCCAGAGAGTTCGGAACACCGATGAGGCATTTTCTTGAGATCGGAATCATGGAGGAACAACCGGAGAGATGGGGGCAGGTCGGCCTTCTCGGGCACCCCGTCCTCATCCACCTGGACAGGGTGATTGATTTTCGATACCCGCCGGAATCTAGCTCGGACAAAGGATTTGAGCAGCCACAGCGACATTAGCGGGATCCCCTCAGAGGCGTCATCGACCCCGGAATGGCCAGCTAAATGGAGCTACCGCTGGTACCTCAACTACGAAGACGGTGACTTCCCTCCACCTCCCACAAGAGTCACGGCACAAGCAAGACCCCGGTACCCCCACCCCCTGGTGGTGGTGGGGAAGTGCTTGGCTGAGACCGACCCCCCAGCAATGGCAGCTCCGGGAATCACACCCGCGGGCTGGGGCAAACCGGCTCATCCAGGGGCGGTGATGGACCTCCGCAGGCCGGCGGAAGAAGAAGGCTATACCACGGCACAGGTGGTGCGGCCATGTCACTGATTGACACCGCACCCATCATCTCTTTGGCTGTCTCCGGTGACCCGTTCTCGAGCTCTGCCGGCGTGCCCATCCTGCTGACCCGCTCGAGAGAGGGCCATGTGGGGCTGACGTCAGCCGTTTCTTGGGCAGCTGAAGCGCCCAGACATGGAGGGACAGATGGACTGTTGCCATTCCTTCACAAGTCTGGGCCAGGCGGGACGGCAGGCAGCCACTGTTGATGTCCCTGCTGCTCAAGCTTTGGCGCTGACCTCTGGCTCTATCGCTGACCAAGAGATGAGGACGAAGATTGGCATCGAAGGAATATCCCATGTTGATTCCTTGGGCGTCGGCGCGCCTCATAAGTCAAGGGCCAAGGAGGATATTGAGCCGCAGGATATAGATCAAGATGGGCTGCAGCTCTTGGATGTGAGCCCTGCCGAGCCTGGCCTTCGCCCGCTGTCGGATCCGGGCCTGGCTCCTCAGCTGGACGGGCCGAGCCAGCCCATGGCTCTGGAGGCTTCATGTGATGCTGATGCGCAGGCCGACATCGACCGCATTTTCTCTTTCCTAGACTCCATCAGCGCCCCTGCCTCCTCCGCTTGCCCGCCGCTGCTGGGATTGGCCCCGCCGCCGCCCTCCGCCCCTCCCATCCTGGCGCTGCCTCCCTTGATGGATTTCCCGCGGCAAGACCCAGCTCCTCCTGCACACGCTCCCGGTCCGCAAAGGAGCAGCGGGCGGCTGGCGGCCAAGCCCTCTAGTGGTCTGAGCTCCATGGACAAGGCCCGCCTTGTTCTTATGAAGAAGGAGGGGATTCTCGTCGGCGAAGGGCCGCCCACTCCCGGTGTGCTCCAAAAGTACAAGGACATGTACAAGGAAGAGCTCCCCCGACGCTTCATCGACGCCGTAACAGCGCTGGTGGAAGCGACTGCAAGTGGAAAGACCAAGGCCCCGAAGAGCAAAGCGTCGACGGCCAGGATGGTGGCTGAAGGGCAGGCTATGGCAGTTTGAGCTCGGTCTACGAACCAAGTGTCTCCAGTTTTTCTATGTTTAGTTTGTTTCTTCCCTGTTCTTCTCTGAAGTTAGTGCGGTTGTTCGTTAGTTCGAAGGGTGTTGTTCCTCTGAACTTGAGTCTGCCTCTGCAATGTGTTGTCAGATTGATGTTTGTTGTCAGATTGATGTGTTCCGTTAAGTTGAGTGTTGCTAGTCAAGCCTGGCTGCTTAGGGCTGTTTGTTCGCGGCATGGAATGCTGGTTGCGATGTTGCCGCTGTGCTCCTTTTGGCCTCTGGCTTGGACTATTGTTTCTCAAAGAGTCACCAGTTGTTTATGGATATAAAGCTGCTGAATTGGAATGTCAGGGGGCTGCATAATCCTACGAAGAGAAGATATGTGGCAAAGCTGATTGCGGAGCTGAGCTGTAACATTGTTTGTCTGCAGGAGACGAAATTGGAACACTTTTACAAGATGATCGTCCCAGAAGCTGTGGGGTCAAGATTCTCTGATAGCTTCATTTTCAAGCCTGCGTGTGGTTCGAAAGGGGCATTTTAATTGCTTGCTCGGTGATTTTTCCATCGATAGGCTGTTGTCAGCCCGAGATGAGTTCTCGCCACGGCCACGATCTACGATAAGTCGAATAATTCTTCTTGGACCATCACGGAGTGTATGGACCATGATGGTTGAGGACAAGCATCGATTCCTGGCTGAGCTGGCTGCCCGAAACCTTTGGTTATGAAAGAATGGCTGCTGTTGGGAGATTTCAATCTTATTAGCAAGGCCGAGGATAAAAACAATTCCAATATTAACCTGGGAATGATGGCTCAGTTCAAGCACCATTGGCCTGCTGGAGCTGAGGGATCTGCCTCTCACTGGAAAGAAATTCACTTGGTCTAATGAGCGAGCCGGCACAATGTTGACCAGAATTGATCGCGTGCTTATATCGAATGAGTGGGAACTCAGTCATCCTCACTATTAGCTCGCACCGGCATCCTCGGCTGTTTCAGATCACACTCCCTTACTGTTGGCGAAGATGGATGTCAAAGTATTCAAGGGCTTCAGATTTAAGGCATACTGGCTCAAGATGCAAGGTCTTGATGATGTGGTCGCTCGAAGCTGGAACAAGACTCTGAGATCGTGTGACTCCGTCAGGAGACTGCATACAAAGCTCACACGCACGGCTAAGGCCCTCAGGGCTTGGGACAAGAGCATAAGGGCAGCTTCCAACCTGGCATTCGATGTTGCAAATGAGGTCATTTTTTAGCTCGACCTCGCAATGGAAAGCCGCGAGCTTTCCGAGCCTGAATGGATGCTCCATAGATTTCTCAAGGCCAAGCTGTTAGGAATTGCGGCTATGGAGAGGATCCGATGGCGCCAACGGTCCAGAATAAACACAATCAAGGCTAGCGATGCTAGTTCAAAGCTTTTTCATCTTAGGGCGAACGGAAGAAGAAGGAAAAATCGTATTCGTACGCTTAGAGGACCACAAGGGGATGTGTCTCGATCACAAGCGAAAGAGGAAATTCTTACGGATCACTTCAAGAGCATGTTGGGTACACCGATGCATGAGAGAAGAGTTTTAAACTGGGACATGTTGCGGCTGCCCTCGGCTAGCTCGCAAAGTTTGGATGCGCAATTCACCGAGGATGAGATAAAAGCAGCGATCTTTGATCCGCACGATTTAAAAAGGCTCCCGGGTCGGATGGCTTTATTGGCAGATTCTTCAAGCGCTTCTGGGCGCTAATAAAGGAGGATTTGGTAGTTGCGATTCAGCAATTATATCACCTCAGAGGAGACAACTGCAAACTGCTCAATTCTACTCACATTGCGCTGTTGCCAAAGGTTACAACTTCCATGCATGCCTCGGATTCAGGCCCGTCAGTTTGCTGCACAGTTTTGCCAAGATTTTCTGCAAAATCCTTGCAAATCGGTTGGGCTCGGAGCTTCAACGCCTCATCTCCTGCACCCTGAGCACTTTCATTCGCGGGAGATCTATCCAGGACAACTTCCTCTATGTTCAGAATACCATAAGAGATGCACACAAGCGGAATATCCCGCTGATGTTTCTGAAGCTCGATTTCGCGAAAGCTTTTGACACTGTTAGCTGGCCATATCTGCTTGATGTTATGAAGGCTTATGGGTTTGGACGTCTTTGGAGGGACATCATTAGTCTGTTGTTAACTTCCTCATCCTCACGTGTGCTTCCCAATGGCCTGCCCGGACCAGCTTTTGCCCATAGAAAAGGTTTTCATCAAGGGGACCCTCTTTCTCCGATGGTATTCATTCTAGCTATGGATCCACTCATGAGAATCCTGGAAAAGGCAACAAATCAAGGCATTCTGGACCTAATCCCCAGGAACGCGGCTAGATTGAGGGCCAGTCTCTATGCTGATGACGCCGCAATTTTTGCCACTCCTGACAGCCGACAGATCGAGACCATTATCAGAATTCTGGAGGTCTTCGGCGATGTCTCGTGTCTTGTAATCAACCCCACCAAGTGTGTGCTCTACCCTATTCAGTGTCAGCATCTTGATGTCAACATCCTGTCAGCCAGCTTTGGGGGATCTGTGGGATCTCTCCCTTGCAAGTACTTGGGGTTGCCCCTCTCGTTGAGAAATTTGAGGAGAATTGATCTCCAACCGCTCCTGGACATGGGTACAAGCAAACTAGTGCTACGTCTTGAGCTTGCGTTGGTTTTCCCCGAAGAGGAGACGATGATGCAGCACAGTAGCGTAAGTATTTCCCTCAATTTCTAAGAACCAAGGTATCAATCCAGTAGGAGGCCATGCACAAGTCCCTCGTACCTGCACAAAACGATAGCTACTCGCAACCAACGCGATTAGGGGTTGTCAATCCCATCACGGTCACTTACGAGAGTGAGATCTGATAGAGATAATATTTTTGGTATTTTTGGTATATAGATGCAAAGTGAAAAGTAAAAAAGCAAAGTAAAAACAAAGAAAGTATAAAAGTGATGGAGATTGATATGATGAGAATAGACCCGGGGGCCATAGGTTTCACTAGTGGCTTCTCTCAAGAGCATAAGTATTCTACGGTAGGTGAACAAATTACTGTTGAGCAATTGACAGAATTGAGCATAGTTATGAGGTTATCTAGGTATGATCATGTATATAGGCATCACCTCCGAGACAAGTAGATCGAAACGATTCTGCATCTACTACTATTACTCCACTCATCGACCGCTATCCACCATGCATCTAGAGTGTTAAGTTAAAACAGAGTAACGCCTTAAGCAAGATGACATGATGTAGAGGAATAAATTCATGCAATATGATAAATACCCCATATTGTTATCCTCGATGGCAACAATACAATACGTGCCTTGCAACCCTTTACATCCTTTGGGTAAGGACACCGCAAGATTGAACCCAAAGCCATGCACTTCTCCCATTGCAAGAACTACCAATCTAGTTGGCCAAACCAACCGGATAATTCAAAGAGACTTGCAAAGGTAACTCAATCATACATAAAAGAATTCAGAGAAGATTCAAATATTATTCATAGATAAGCTGGATCATAAACCCACAATTCAAAACTTTTCAAAACTTTTTCAATCTTCATGCAATACATGATCGTGAGCCATGGATATAGCACTATATGTGGAATAGAACGGTGGTTGTGGAGAAAAAAAAGAGGGAAGATAGTCTCACATCAACTAGGCGTATCAATGGGCTATGGAGATGCCCATCAATAGATATCAATGTGAGTGAGTAGGGATTGCCATGCAACGGATGCACTAGAGCTATAAGTATATGAAAGCTCAACAAAAGAAACTAAGTGGGTGTGCATCCAACTCGCTTGCTCACGAAGACCTAGGGCATTTTGAGGAAGCCCATCATTGGAATATAAAAGCCAAGTTATATAATGAAAAATTCTCACTAGTATATGAAAGTGACAAAATGAGAGACTCTCTATCATGAAGATCATGGTGCTACTTTGAAGCACAAGTGTGGTAAAAGGATAGTAACATTGTCCCTTCTCTCTTTTTCTCTCATTTTTTTATTTGGGCCTTTTCTCTTTTTTTGTGGCCTCTTTTTTTTATTTGTCGTCCGGAGTCTCATCCCGACTTGTGGGGGAATCATAGTCTCCATCATCCTTTCCTCACTTGGGACAATGCTCTAATAATGATGATCATCACACTTTTATTCTTCTTACAACTCAACAATTACAACTCAATACTTAGAACAAAATATGACTCTATATGAATGCCTCCGGCAGTGTATCGGGATATGCAATGAAACATGAGTGACATGTATGAAAGAATTATGAAAGGTGGCTTTGCCACAAATACGATGTCAACTACATGATCATGCTAGCAATATGACAATGATGGAGCGTGTTATAATAAACGGAACGATTGAAAGTTGCATGGCAAGATATCTCGGAATGGCTACGGAAATGCCATGATAGGTAGGTATGGTGGCTGTTTTGAGAAAGGTATATGGTGGGTGTGTTGGGGGACGTTGCAGAAAATTAAAATTTTTCCTACGGTTTCACCAAGATCCATCTATTAGTTCATCTAGCAACGAGTCATGGGAGAGTGATTGCATCTACATACCACTTGTAGATCGCGTGCGGAAGCGTTCAATGGAGCAGGGGATGATGGAGTCGTACTCGCCGTGATTCAGATCACCGATGACCTAGTGCTGAACGGACAGCACCTCCGCGTTCAACACACGTACGGAGCGGATGACGTCTCCTCCTTCTTGATCCAGAAAGGGGGAAGGAGAGGTTGATGATGATCCAGCAGCACGACGGCGTGGTGGTGGATGCAGCAGAACTCCGGCAGGGCTTCGCTAAGCAACTACGGGAGGAGGAGGAGGTGTAGCAGGGGAGGTGCCAAGGGCTTCAGTGCGGCCACCCTCCCTCCCTCCCTTTATATAGGTGCAAGAGAGGGGAGGGCGAGCCTGCCCCTTCCTCCAAGGAAGGGTGCGGCCAAAGGGGAGGAGTCCATCCTCCCCAAGGCACCTCGGAGGTGCCTTCCCTTTAGGACTCTCCCTCTTTCTTATCTCCAGCGCATGGGCCTCTTGGGGCTGGTGCCCTTGGCCCATATAGGCCAAGGCGCACTCCCTACAGCCCATGTGGCCCCCGGGCAGGTGGACCCCGGTGGACCCGGGCCCCTTCGGCACTCCCAGACACTACCGATAAAGTGCGAAACTTTTCCGCGACCAAAATAAGACTTCCCATATATAAATCTTTACCTCGGACCATTCCGGAACTCCTCGTGACGTCCGGGATCTCATCCGGGACTCAACAACTTCGGTTTGCTGCATACTCATATTCATACAACCCTAGCGTCCACCGAACCTTATGTGTAGACCCTACGGGTTCGGGAGACATGAACATGACCGAGACGGCTCTCGGCAATAACCAACAGCGGATCTGGATACCCATGTTGGCTCCCACATGCTCCTCGATGATCTCATCGGTTGAACTACGATGTCGAGGATTCAAACAACCCGTATACAATTCCCTTTGTCAATCGGTATTTTACTTGCCCGAGATTCGATCGTCGGTATCCCAATACCTCGCTCAATCTCGTTGCCGGCAAGTCACTTTACTCATACCGTAATGCATGATCCCGTGACGGACACTTGGTCACTTTGAGCTCATTATGATGATGCACTACCGAGTGGGCCCGTGATACCTCTCCGTAACACGGAGTGACAAATCCCAGTCTCGATCCGTGTCAACCCAACAGACACTTTCGGAGATACCTGTAGTCTACCTTTATAGTCACCCAGTTACGTTGTGACATTTGGTACACCCAAAGCACTCCTACGGTATCCGGGAGTTACACGATCTCATGGTCTAAGGAAGAGATACTTGACATTGGAAAAGCTCTAGCAAAACGAACTACACGATCTTGTGCTATGCTTAGGATTGGGTCTTGTCCATCACATCATTCTCCTAATGATGTGATCCCGTTATCAACGACATCTAATGTCCATAGTCGAAACCATGACTATCTATTAATCAACGAGCTAGTCAACTAGAGGCTCACTAGGGACATATTGTGGTCTATGTATTCACACGTGTATTACGATTTCCGGATAATACAATTATAGCATGAATAAAAGACAATTATCATGAACAAGGAAATATAATAATAATCCTTTTATTATTGCCTCTAGGGCATATTTCCAACAGTCTCCCACTTGCACTAGAGTCAATAATCTAGTTACATTGTGATGAACCTAACACCCATAGAGTTCTGGTGTGTTGATCATGTTTTGCTCGCGGAAGAGGTTTAGTCAACGGATCTGCGACATTCAGATCCGTATGCACTTTGCAAATTTCTATGTCTCCATCTTGAACATTTTCACGGATGGAGTTGAAGCGACGCTTGATGTGCCTGGTCTTCTTGTGAAACCTGGGCTCCTTGGCAAGTGCAATAGCTCCAATGTTGTCACAGAAGAGTTTGATCGGCCCCGACGCATTGGGTATGACTCCTAGGTCGGTGATGAACTCCTTCACCCATATTGCTTCATGTGCTGCCTCCGAGGCTGCCATGTACTCCGCTTCACATGTAGATCCCGCCACGACGCTCTGCTTGCAGCTGCACCAGCTTCGCTCCACCATTCAACATATACACGTATCCGGTTTGTGACTTAGAGTCATTCAGATCTGTCGAAGCTAAGCGTCGACGTAACCCTTCTGACGAGCTCTTCGTCACCTCCATAAACGAGAAACATGTCCTTTGTCCTTTTCGTGTACTTCAGGATATTCTTGACCGCTATCGGTGTTCCTTGCCGGGATTACTTTGGTACCTTCCTACCAAACTTACGGCAAGGTTTACATCAGGTCTGGTACACAGCATGGCATACATAATAGATCCTATGGCTGAGGCATAGGGGATGACGCTCATCTTTTCTTTATATTTTGCCGTGGTCGGGCATTGAGCTGAGCTCAATCTCACACCTTGCAGTGCAAGAACCCTTTCTTGGACTGATCCATTTTGAACTTCTTCAAAATCTTATCAAGGTATGTGCTTTGTGAAAGACCTATGAGGCGTCTCGATCTATCTCTATAGATCTTGATGCCTAATATATAAGCAGCTTCTCCAAGGTCCTTCATTGAAAAACTTTTATTCAAGTAGGCCTTAATGTTGTCCAAGAGTTCTATATCATTTCCCATCAAAAGTATGTCATCTACATATAATATGAGAAATGCTACGGAGCTCCCACTCACTTTCTTGTAAACGCAGGCTTCTCCATAAGTTCAAGATAAACCCAAACGCTTTGATCATCTCATCAAAGCGAATGTTCCAACTCGAGATGCTTGCACCAGCCCATAAATGGATCGCTGGAGCTTGCATACATTGTTAGCATTCTTAGGGTCGACAAAACCTTCCGGCTGCATCATATACAGCTCTTCCTTAAGATAACCGTTAAGGAACGCTGTTTTGACGTCCATGTGCCATATCTCATAATCATAGTATGCGGCAATTGCTAACATGATTCGGACGGACTTAAGCTTCGCTACGGGAGAGTAAGTCTCATCGTAGTCAATCCCTTGAACTTGCCGATAACCCTTAGCGACAAGTCGAGCTTTATAGATGGTGACATTACCATCCGCGTCCGTCTTCTTCTTAAAGATCCATTTATTTTCTAACGCTCGCCGATCATCGGGCAAGTCTGTCAAAGTCCATACTTTGTTTTCATACATGGATCCTATCTCGGATTGCACGGCTTCAAGCCATTTGTTGGAATCTGGGCCCGCCAACGCTTCTTCATAGTTTGAAGGTTCACCGTTGTCTAACAACATGATTTCCGGTGACAGGGTTGCGTACCACTGCAGTGCGGGCGTGTCCTAGTGGACCCAAGTTCGGTAGCAACTTGATCCAAGTACCTTGATCATCATCATTGATTTCCTCTTCGGTTGGTGTAGGCATCACAGAACATTTTCCCGAGCTGCACTACTATCCCGCTCAAGAGGTAGTACTTCATCAAGTTCTACTTTCCTCCCACTTACTTCTTTCGAGAGAAACTCTTTTCCGTAAAGGATCCGTTCTTGGCAACAAAGATCTTGCCCTCGGATCTTAAGTAGAAGGTATACCCAATGGTTTCCTTAGGGTATCCTATGAAGACGCATTTTTCCGACTTGGGTTCGAGCTTTTCAGGTTGAAGTTTCTTGACATAAGCATCGCATCCCCAAACTTTTAGAAACGTCAGCTTAGGTTTCTTCCCAAACCATAATTCATACGGTGTCGTCTCAACGGATTTAGACGGTGCCCTATTTAAAGTGAATGTAGCTGTCTCTAGAGCGTATCCCCAAAATGATAGCGGTAAATCGGTAAGAGACATCATAGACCGCACCATATCCAATAGAGTGCGATTACGACGTTCGGACACACCGTTACGCTGAGGTGTTCCAGGCGGCGTGAGTTGTGAAACGATTCCACATTTCCTTAAGTGTGTACCAAATTCGTGACTTAAGTATTCTCCTCCATGATCTGATCGTAGGAATTTTACCTTTCGGTCATGTTGATTCTCTACCTCATTCTGAAATTCCTTGAACTTTTCAAAGGTCTCAGACTTGTGTTTCATTAAGTAGACATACCCATATCTACTCAAGTCATCAGTGAGAGTGAGAACATAACGATATCCTCCATGAGCCTCAACGCTCATTGGACCGCACACATCGGTATGTATGATTTCCAACAAGTTGGTTGCTCGCTCCATTATTCCGGAGAACGGAGTCTTGGTCATCGTGCCCATGAGGCATGGTTCGCATGTGTCAAACGATTCATAATCGAGAGACTCCAAAAGTCCATCAGCGTGGAGCTTCTTCATGCGCTTGACACCAATGTGACCAAGGCGGCAGTGCCACAAGTATGTGGGACTATCGTTATCAACTTTACATCTTTTGGTATTCACACTATGAATATGTGTAATATTACATTCGAGATTCATTAAGAATAAACCATTGACCATCGGAGCATGACCATAAAACATATCTCTCAGATAAATAGAACAACCATTATTCTCAGATTTAAATGAGTAGCCATCTCGCATTAAACGAGATCCAGATACAATGTTCATGCTCAAACTTGGCACTAAATAACAATTATTGAGGTTCATAACTAATCCCGTGGGTAAATGTAGAGGTAGCGTGTCGACGGCGATCACATCGACCTTGGAACCATTCCCGACGCCAAGATCGTCACCTCGCCCTTCGCCAGCCTCCGCTTATTCCGCAGCTCCCGCCGTGAGTTACAAATATGAGCAACGGCACCGGTATCAAATACCCAGGAGTTACTACGAGTAATCGGTAAGGTACACATCAATTACATGTATATCAAATATACCTTTAGTGTTGCCGGCCTTCTTATCCGCTAAGTATTTGGGGCAGTTCCGCTTCCAGTGACCCTTCCCCTTGCAATAAAAGCACTCAGTCTCAGGCTTGGGTCCATTCCTTGACTTCTTCCCGGTAATCGGCTTACGGGCGCCAAGTAACCTCCTTGCCGTCCTTCTTGAAGTTCTTCTTGCCCTTGCCCTTCTTGAACTTAGTGGTCTTATTGACCATCAACACTTGATGTTCTTTCTTGATTTCAACCTCTGCTGACTTTAGCATTGAGAATACTTGAATGGTCTTCACCATCCCCTGCATGTTGTAGTTCATCACAAAGCTCTTGTAGCTTGGTGGGAGCGATCAAGGATTCTGTCAATGACCGCCGTCCGGGAGGTTTATGTCCAGGACAAAGGCGATTGTGCAACCTTGACATTTTGAGTATGTGCTCACCGACGTAACTGTTTTCCTCCATCTTACAACTATAGAACTTGTCGGAGACTTCATATCTCGACCGGCATGAGCTTGGAAAACTAGTTTCAGCTCCTCGAACATCTCATATGCTCCGTGTTGCTCAAAACGCTTTTGGAGCCCCGGTTCTAAGCTGTAAAGCATGCCGCACTGAACGAGGGAGTAATCATCAACACGAGACTGCCAAGCATTCATAATGTCTTGGTTCTCTGGGACGGGTGCATCACCTAGCGGTCCTTCTAGGACATATTGTTTCCTGGCAGCTATGAGGATGATCCTCGTGTTCCGGTCCGTATAGTTGCTGCCATCATCTTTCAGCTTGGTTTTCTCTAGGAACGCGTTGAAGTTCATGTCGACATGAGCGTTGGCCATTTGATCTACAAGACATATTTGCAAAGGATTTAGACTAAGTTCATGATAATTAAGTTCATCTAATCAAATTATTTTAATGAACTCCCACTCAGATTAGACATCCCTCTAGTCATCTAAGTGTTACATGATCCGAGTCGACTAGGCCGTGTCCGATCATCACGTGAGACGGACTAGTCATTGTCGGTGAACATCTTCATGTTGATCGTATCTTCCATACGACTCGTGTTCGACCTTTCGGTCTCCGTGTTCCGAGGCCATGTCTGTAAATGCTAGGCTCGTCAAGTTAACCCTAAGTGTTTTGCATGTGTAAAACTATCTTACACCCGTTGTATGTGAACGTAAGGATCTATCACACCCGATCATCACGTGGTGCTTCAAACGATTTAACTTTAGCAACGGTGCACAGTTAGGGAGAACACTTCTTGATATTGTTGTAAGGGATCATCTTATTTACTACCGTCGTTCTAAGTAAACAAGATGCATAAACATAATAAACATCACATGCAATTATATAGTAGTGACATGATATGGCCAATATCATATAGCTCCATTGATCTCCATCTTCGGGCTCCATGATCATCTTGTCACCGGCATGACACCATGATCTCCATCATCATGATCTCCATCATCGTGTCTTCATGAAGTTGTCACGCCAACGACTACTTCTACTTCTATGGCTAACGCGTTTAGCAATAAAGTAAAGTAATTTACATGGCGTTCTTCAATGACACGCAGGTCATACAAAAATAAAGACAACTCCTATGGCTCCTGCCGGTTGTCATACTCATCGACATGCAAGTCGTGATTCCTATTACAAGAACATGATCTCATAC
The DNA here is from genome assembly GCA_021605145.1 of Aegilops bicornis. Classification (NCBI taxonomy): domain Eukaryota; kingdom Viridiplantae; phylum Streptophyta; class Magnoliopsida; order Poales; family Poaceae; genus Aegilops; species Aegilops bicornis. The sequence goes on along the minus strand of CM038670.1, from coordinate 208,437,551 downwards.
ATCACAATATGTCATTCATCATTCATCACAACTTCTGGCCATATCACATCACATGACAATTGCTGCAAAAACAAGTTAGACGTCCTCTAATTGTTGTTGCATCTTTACGTGGCTGCAATTGGGTTCTAGCAAGAACGTTTTCTTACCTACGAATAACCACAACGTGATTTTGTCAACTTCTATTTACCCTTCATAAGGACCCTTTTCATCGAATCTGCTCCAACTAAAGTGGGAGAGACAGACACCCGCCAGCCACCTTATGCAACTAGTGCATGTCGATTCGGTGGAACCGGTCTCACGTAAGCGCACGTGTAAGGTTGGTCCGGCCGCTTCATCCCACAATACCGCTGAAGCAAGATAAGACTAGTAGCGGCAAGCAAGTTGACAAGATCTACGCCCACAACAAAATTGTGTTCTACTCGTGCAATAGAGAACTACGATAGACCTAGCTCATGATGCCGTTGGGAAACGTTGCAGAAAATTAAAAATTTCCTACGGTTTCACCAAGATCCATCTATGAGTTCATCTAGCAACGAGTCATGGGAGAGTGATTGCATCTACATACCACTTGTAGATCGCAGGCGAAGCGTTCAATGGAACGGGTATGATGGAGTCGTACTCGCCGTGATTCAGATCACCGATGACCTAGTGCTGAACGGACAGCACCTCCGCTGCTCAACACACGTATGGAGCGGATGACGCCTCCTCCTTCTTGATCCAGCAAGGGGAAGGAGAGGTTTATGATGATCCAGCAGCACGACGGGCGTGGTGGTGGATGCAGCAGAACTCCCAGGCTTCGCTAAGCAACTACGGGAGGAGGAGGAGGTGTAGCAGAGGGAGGTGCCAAGGGCTTGTGGTGCGGCCACCCCTCCCTCCCCTCCCTTTATATAGGTGCAAGAGAGGGGGAGGCGCAACCTTGCCCCTTCCTCCAAGGAAGGGGTGCGGCCAAGGGGAGGAGTCCATCCTCCCAAGGCACCCCTGAGGTGCCTTCCCTTTAGGACTCTCCCTCTTTCTTATCTCCAGCACATGGGCCTCTTGGGGCTGGTGCCCTTGGCCCATATAGGCCAAGGCGCACCCCTACAGCCCATGTGGCCCCCGGGCAGGTGGACCCGGTGGACCCCGGACCCCTTCGGCACTCCGTGAAAGTACCGATAAAGTGCGAAACTTTTCCTACGACCAAAATAAGACTTCCCATATATAAATCTTTACCTCCGGACCATTCCGGAACTCCTCGTGACGTCCGGGATCTCATCCGGACTCTGAACAACTTTTGGTTTGCTGCATACTCATATTCATACAACCCTAGCGTAATCAACCTTAAGTGTGTAGACCCTACGGGTTCGGGAGACATGCGAACATGACCGAGACGGCTCTCGGGCAATAACCAACAGCGGATCTGGATACCCATGTTGGCTCCCACATGCTCCTCGATGATCTCATCGGTTGAACCACGATGTCGAGGATTCAAACAACCCCGTATACAATTCCCTTTGTCAATCGGTATTTTACTTGCCCGAGATTCGATCGTCGGTATCCCAATACCTCGCTCAATCTCGTTGCCGCAAGTCACTTTACTCGCACCGTAATGCATGATCCCGTGACCAGACACTTGGTCACTTTGAGCTCATTATGATGATGCACTACCGAGTGGGCCCAAGTGATACCTCTCCGTAACACGGTGACAAATCCAGTCTCGATCCGTGTCAACCCAACAAACACTTTCGGAGATACCTGTAGTGTACCTTTATAGTCACCCGATTACGTTAGACGCTTTGGTACACCCAAAGCACTCCTACGGTATCCGGGAGTTACACGATCTCATGGTCTAAGGAAGAGATACTTGACATTGGAAAAGCTCTAGCAAAACGAACTACACGATCTTGTGCTATGCTTAGGATTGGGTCTTGTCCATCACATCATTCTCCTAATGATGTGATCCCGTTATCAACGACGTCCAATGTCCATGGTCAGGAAACCATGACTATCTATTGATCAATGAGCTAGTCAACTAGAGGCTCACTAGGGACATATTGTGGTCTATGTATTCACACGTGTATTACGATTTCCGGATAATACAATTATAGCATGAATAAAAGACAATTATCATGAACAAGGAAATATAATAATAATCCTTTTATTATTGCCTCTAGGGCATATTTCCAACAGGGTGTATGATACCGGCGAAAGGTGCGTGGTATTAGAGAGGCTAGCAATGGTGGAAGGATGGGGAAAAAGTGCGTATAATCCATGGACTCAACATTAATCATAAAGAACTCATATACTTATTGCAAAAATCTAGAAGTTATCAAAGCAAAGTATTACGCGCATGCTCCTAGGGGGATAGATTGGTAGGAAAATACCATCGCCGTCCCCGACCGCCACTCATAAGGAAGACGATCAATAAATAAATCATGCTCCGAGTTCATCACATAATGGTTCACCATAATGCATGCTACGGGAATCACAAACTTCAACACAAGTATTCTTTGAATTCACAACTACTCAACTAGCATGACTCTAATATCACCATCTTCATATCTCAAAACAATTATCAAGCATCAAACTTATCTTAGTATTCAACGCACTCAAAAGAAAGTTTCACATATCTTGAATACCAAGTATATTAACATTAAGCAAATTACCATGCTATTAACGACTCTCAAAATAATCTAAGTGAAGCATGAGAGATCAAGTTTCTTTAAAACAAATCCACCACCGTGCTCTAAAAGATCTAAGTGAAGCACTAGAGCAAAAATTATCACGCTCAAAAGATATAAGTGAAGCACTATGAGCAAAACTATCAAGCTCAAAAGATATAAGTGAAGCACATAGAGTATTCTATCAATTCCAATTCATGTATGGCTCTCTCAAAAGGTGTGTACAGCAAGGATGGTTGTGGTAAACTAACAAGCAAAGACGCAAATAATACAAGACGCTCCAAGCAAAACACATATCATGTGGTGAATAAAAATATAGCTCCAAGTAAATTACCAATGGAAGTGGACGAAAGAGGGGATGCCTTCCGGGGCATCCCCAAGCTTTGACTTTTTGGTGTCCTTGGATTATCTTGGGGGTGCCATGGGCATCCCCAAGCTAAGGCTCTTGCCACTCCTTGTTCCATAATCCATCAAAAGAATTCACCCAAAACTTGAAAACTTCACAACACAAAACTCAATAGAAATCTCGTGAGCTCCGTTAGAGAAAGAAAACAAAAGACTACTTTAAGGTACTGTAATGAAATCATTAATTATTTATATTGGTGTTAAACCTACTGTATTCCAACTTCTATATGGATCATAAACTATTTTACTAGCCATAGATTCATCAAAATAAGCAAACAACACACGCAAAACAGAATCTGTCAAAAACAGAACAGTCTGTAGTAATCTGTAACTAACGCAAACTTCTGGAACTCAAAAAATTCTACCAAAATTAGACGACCTGGATAATTTGTTTATTGATCAGAAGCAATTGGAATCAATATTTTATCACGTTCTGGTGATTTTCAACAATTCGGGCACTGAGCGCTAAGTTTCTGGAAATTACAGCAAGATCAAATAACTATCACCCAAGAAGATCCAATAGGTTTAACTTGGCACAAACACTAATTAAAATATAAAACCACATCTAAACAGAGGCTATATGGATTATTTAGTCCTAAACAGAAGCAAAAACAAAAAACTAAAAATAAAATTGGGTTGCCTCCCAACAAGCGCTATCGTTTAACGCCCTTAGCTAGGCATAAAAGCAAGGATAGATCTAGGTATTGCCATCTTTGGCATTCGGAGAGGAGGATCTCCTTTCTATGGCATTCATTCTTCTATTTAAGTTAAGCACATGGCCATTAATGGAAGAAGTATGATTAAGCACGTTCACGGAAATTTGCCTCTAAACTAGACTTCATCTCTTTAATAATTTCATTTTGATAGAAGCACAAGAGAGTAGTTGATTCAACCTTATCATTCATGGGGTGCCCAAATATAGTTTTCATTCTTTCATAGGTATCTATAGCATCCCCTTTCAAGAAAACCTTCAAAGATGGAATCTAAAACTTGTTTGAAGGAAGCGGGCAAGCCAACATAAAAACTTTTTAAGTAAATTTCAATTTGATATTGTGGCACATAGCTAGCCCGAATCCTAAGTAACCTATCCCAAGCATCTTTTAAAGACTCATCAAGTAAATAGCGAAAAATTCCAGAGTCATCCTCATCAAAATTATTCAAGCTCTCATTGGTGACCCCGGTGGGTCTTTCTATAGCATCATTATTTATGAGCTTAGAGAGGATAGAGGGGTTATCCAAGGCACTAGAGCTAGGGACAAAACCCGTAGTTCTTTTTGATTCGGCCATGGCAACGGGAAGGCAAACGGAAAAGAGAGGAGGAGATTGGGAAAGAGAGGGCGAATAAACCGGCAAGGGTAAAGTGGGGGAGAGGAAAACGAGAGAGGCAAATGGCAAATAATGTAATGCGAGAGATAGGGATTGTGATGGGTACTTGGTATGTTGGCTTTTGCGTAGACTCCCCGGCAATGGCGCCAGAAATCCATCTTGCTACGTCTTGAGCTTGCGTTGGTTTTCCCCGAAGAGGAGAGGATGATGCAGACAAGATGGCGTAAGTATTTCCCTCAGTTTTGAGAACCAAGGTATCAATCCAGTAAGAGGCCACGCACAAGTCCCTCGTACCTGCACAAAATGATAGCTACTCGCAACCAACGCGATTAGGGGTTGTCAATCCCTTCATGGTCACTTACGAGAGTGAGATCTGATAGAGATAATATTTTTGGTATTTTTGGTATATAGATGCAAAGTGAAAAGTAAAAAAGCAAAGTAAAAACAAAGCAAGTATAAAAGTGATGGAGATTGATATGATGAGAATAGACCCGGGGGCCATAGGTTTCACTAGTGGCTTCCCTCAAGAGCATAAGTATTCTACGGTAGGTGAACAAATTATTGTTGACCAATTGACAGAATTGAGCATAGTTATGAGGTTATCTATGTATGATCATGTATATAGGCATCACGTCCGAGACAAGTAGATCGAAACGATTCTGCATCTACTACTATTACTCCACTCATCGACCGCTATCCAGCATGCATCTAGAGTATTAAGTTAAAACAGAGTAACGCCTTAAGCAAGATGACATGATGTAGAGGAATAAATTCATGCAATATGATAAATACCCCATCTTGTTATCCTCGATGGCAACAATACAATACGTGCCTTGCAACCCTTTACATCCTTTGGGTAAGGACACAACAAGATTGAACCCAAAGCCATGCACTTCTCCCATTGCAAGAACTACCAATCTAGTTGGCCAAACCAAACGGATAATTCGAAGAGACTTGCAAAGATAACTCAATCATACATAAAAGAATTCAGAGAAGATTCAAATATTATTCATCGGAGAGGCTATGGTGTTGATGTAGAAGCCCTCAATGGTGGATGCCCCCTCCGGCGGAGCTCCGGAACAGGCCCCAAGATGGGATCTCGTGGATACAAAAAGTTGCGACGGTGGAATTAGGTTTTTGACTCCTGTTTTGATCGTTTGGGGGTACGTAGGTATATATAGGAGGAAGGAGTACGTCGGTGGAGCTTCGAGGGGCCCACGAGGCAGGGGGCACGCCCTAGGGGGGCGCGCCCCCCACCCTCGTGACTGCCTCTCTGGTTCCTTGGCGTAGGGTCCAAGTCTCCTGGATCACGTTCGGTGAGAAAATCACGTTTCCGAAGGTTTCATTCCGTTTGGACTCCGTTTGATATTATGTTTCTTCAAAATACTGAAAAAGGCAAAAAACAGCAATTCTGGGCTGGGCCTCCGGTTAATAGGTTAGTCCCAAAAGTAATATAAAAGTGGAAAATAAAGCCCATTATAGTCCAAAACAATAGATAAAGTAGCATGGAGCAATCAAAAATTATAGATACGTTGGAGACGTATCAACTAGCTGTTTGGAAAGGAAGGCTCATGAATAGAACGGGCCGACTTGACCTGATCAACTCGGTCCTCACTGCCACCATCACCTATTTCCTCACGTCTTTCTCCCCCAGCAGCTGGTTCACTACCAAATTTGATAAGTTAAGGAGAAATTTCCTATGGAACGCCGATGAGGAGGCGCATGGGGGAAATGTCTGGTTAACTGGAAGAGAATCTGTGCACCTTTAAGCGTGGGTGGCCTGGGCATCAAGGATATCAATGCTTTTGGCCGGGCTCTTCGACTTCGATGGCCTTGGTATGAATGGGATCGCTCAGATAGGCCATGAAAAGGGACCCCGGTGCCTTGCAATCAATCTGACCTTAATCTTTTTGCGACATGCACTTCGATTTCTCTGGGAGATGTGATGTAGACATAAACCTAGGGTAGGGTAATAGGCCTGACCTATACATCCTACCTAAGGTCTTAGTCCTAAGAACAAAGAAGTTCAAGTATCAGAAGAAGGGATCCAGCAAAGGCGTCGAGTGAAGTCCACTCGACCTATCATCCACTCGGTGATCTCACTTTATCTAGGTCACTCGACCATCAAACCACTCAACGATAAGAAGACTAAAGCAGCTCCGCGCAGCAACGGTCAGGCATTTACTTAGATATTTAATGACCATTTACAGCATTTCAATACAGGCGTTACCTGTAACGCCACCTCTTTATGTACATTTAACCCTGTGTAACGGAGGGGAGCTGGGGTCCTGGCGCACTCTATATAAGCCACCCCCTCCTCTGGGACAAGGGTTCGCACTTCGTAACACACACGCATATAATCCAAATGACCGACTCCGGGCTCCGAGACGTAGGGGCTGTTACTTCCTCCGAGAAGGGCCTGAACTTCGTAAAACCGGTGTCTACAACTCCTCCATAGCTAAGACCTTGCCTCTACATTCCTACCCCCTATTCTCTTTGTCAGACTCAGAACCACGACAGTTGGCGCCCACCGTGGGGCAGGTGTCTTAGCGACTTGTTGGAGAAGTTGCGATTTTTCCGATCCCCTTCATCATGGTTTCAGGCGGAGGTTTGGCTGAGGACCGCGAGATCCGTCTCGGCGCGCTCGTTTTCATCACCGACGACTCCGCTTGGCTTCAGGAGGATCCACTCGACGTCGATGCACTCCCCGTCCGCGAGGCAACGCACTTTCGCGCGTGCGTCCGCGGCGTCCTCCTGAGGCAGCCGTCGACCCAGTATCGGTCGACACCTGTGGCGTCCTCCCTCCCCATCGCCCGCCGGTGCAAGCGCTTCGGTCGGTCAAGGCTTCAGCGATGGGTGAGACACGCAGTGGCTCGCCAAACAGCCACCACTCAAGTCGCGGCGATCGAGCCCGACGAATCTCTCTACGGCCTGTTCGATCTGTTGACTGGCTCCGAAGAGACCGCATCCGAAAAGCGACAAAGATGATCCAGCGGAGGTCCTGATGGTCGATGGACCTTGCAGTCCTCCCGGCTTCCCTCGCACCGACGGTGGCGACGGCAGAGGTGATCCGTCGCATGCCCATGAGGAATACCGCCCCGACCCCCTCTCTTCGGAGCAGAGGGAAGAGCTTCGCCGCCGGTGGATGCTCTTCACACTCCTATCGTTGGAGAAACCCCCGAGGCCCGGGCCTTGGAGGACGCGCGCCTGGCCAATCTGGCTGAGCGCACTCGACTGGAAATTCTCCAGCGAGTACTCGACGAGCGTGCACGACAAAGGGTTCAAGAATCCAGTCGACGCCAACTTTTTCCACCTCCGACTAAGGTATATCGAACTCCGATTCAAAATCTTACAGCTGTAGCTCGAATAGCAGGGTCAATTCAGCCCTCCCAGTCAGAAGCTGGCAGAGGTTTAATGCAGATAAGAGCTTTGCTCCGGGCAGCAGGAGAGCAGAATACGGCTGTGTCACTGTCACGGAATAGGATCCATAGCAGGTCCGTTGTTGCGGATATAGTCCAGTCGGCTCACGGCCCAAGATCGCCCCCGAGGCATGAGGGACATGGTGACCGACGTGATCAGTACAGAAACCGTGAGCAGTATGATCACCGACTCGATCGTGATGATCGTCGTCGAGTGCCCACTCCCCCACCCCCCCCCCCCAAGGAATGGATCATATGTGCCTCGACAAATAGGATGACAGCGCCCTCTGTTGGGCGAAGGATTCCAGTCGACCCCAGGGAGCCAGGCTTTGATGCGAGATCTATTCTCATTCAAGGTTTGGTCGACAGGAACAGGGCTCACCGAGAAGGTCATGATAGAGATGTACCCACCAGCAGTAGAGCACGCGTCTCAGGACCAGAGTGCTTCAGCAGAGCCATCAGGGCCGCGGTGATTCCTCCCAACTTCAGGTTTGCGACTGGAGTCAGTAAGTTCACTTGTGAGTCCAAGCCTGATATTTGGCTTGAGGACTACCGAGTGGCTGTTCAGATTGGCGGCGGCAATGATGAAGTGGCTATGAAACACCTGCCTCTGATGTTGGAGGGTTCGGCCAGAGCGTGGCTGAATCAGTTAGCACCCAGCAGCATTTACACTTGGGAAAATCTTGCCCGAGTGTTTGTCAGAACGTTTGAAGGGACATGCAAACGACCAGCAGGGTTGACAGAGCTGCAATCCTGTGTGTAGAAGACAAATGAAACTTTGAGGGATTATATCCAGAGATGGATCACACTGCATCACACAGTTGAGAACGTGTCTGATCACCAAGTAGTCTGCGCCTTCAAAGAAGGCGTCAAATATCGAGAGTTTAACTTGAAGTTCGGTTGGACCGGAGACATGTCTCTGAGTCGAATGATGGAGATTGCCACCAAATACGCTAATGGTGAAGAAGAGGATCGGCTCCGGAGTGGCAAGCACAAATCATTCGCCCATGAAACCGGGGGAGGAAACTCCAGTCGGAAGCAGAAGCGCAAAGCCGAGCCACCTGCTCCTGGGGAAACCTTAGCCATGACTCAAGGAAAACCCAAAAGGAAGCCCAAGGGGCCATGGAACCCTAAGAAGATAAAAGATCAAGATGGAAATGATGTGCTAGATTTACCATGCCACATCCACACAAAGAAAGATGAGGAGGGTAAAATCATTTACCCGAAACATACCACTCGGCAAAGGCCGGCTACGATCCAGCGGTTTGGGATAAACAGCCCAAAGACAAGGAAAAAGAGTCAGACAAGGTTGAGGACATGGAGGAGAGCGATGATGTTTATCCTCACGTCAATTCCACTATGATGATTTTTGCTGATGTTGAGAGTAAGAGTCGATTGAAAGTGATCAACAGAGAAGTGAATATGGTCGCTCGTGACGCTTGATTATTTGAAATGGTCCTGCATCGCCATCACATTCGACTAGTCCGATCACCCGACACACATAGCCACCCCCGGGAGGCAAGCTTTGGTGGTCGATCCGGTTGTCGAAGGCACTCATCGACTAAAGTTACGATGGATGGTGGCGATGCTTTGAACATTCTATATGCAGAAACATTGAAAGGGATGGGCATTCCGATGTCCAGACTAAGTGAAAGCAGTATGAGTTTCCATGGAGTCATTCCAGGCAAAAAGGCTGAATCACTCGGCCAGATTGCTCTTGACTTGGTTTTCGGTAATCACAAGAATTACCGCAAAGAAATGTTGACATTTGAAGTGGTGGATTTCCAGAGTGCTTATCACGCCATTCTGGGCAGGCCGGCTTACACGCGTTTTATGGCTCGACCATGTTATGTGTACCTCAAATTGAAGATGCCTGGTCCAAAGGGAGTGATCACTATCACTGGCAATCGAAAGAAGGCAGAAGAGTGCTTCCAGAAGGGCTCAAAAATCGCTGATGCGCAGATGGCAGTGGTGGAATTGCAGGAGTATCAGAAAAATGCAGATCTGAGTGATTTGCTGCGAGCTAAGAAGCCTGCGACAGATTCAGCATTTCAGTCGTCCGGTGAGACGAAACTGGTTCATATCCATCCGACTGATCCCAACGCTGCTCCGACCCACATTTCAACAACTCTCGACTCCAAATAGGAAGAAGCGCTCATCCAGTTCCTCCGTGAGAACTGGGACATCTTTGCATGGAAACCTTCTGACATGCCGGGTGTTCCCAGGGGACTGGCTGAGCATCGTTTGCGAGTCGACCCAAAGATAAAACCGGTCAAGGAACATCTTCGACGGTCCGCCGTAGAGAAGAGAAAAGCAATCAGTGAAGAAGTGGCTCGGCTCCTGGCAGCTGAGTTTATCCGAGAGATTTATCACTCTGAGTGGTTAGCTAATGTTGTCATGGTCCCTAAGAAGGACAATTCACTCCGCATGTGCATCGACTTCAAGCATATCAATCGGGCCTGCCCGAAGGATCACTTTCCTCTCCCTCGCATTGATCAGATAGTCGATTCGACCGCGGGATGTGAGCGTCTGTCCTTTTTGGACGCTTATTCTGGGTATCATCAGATCCGTCTGTTTGGACCCGTTGAAATCAAAACAGCTTTCATCACCCCATTCGGGTGCTTCTGTTATGTCACTATGCCATTCGGCTTGAAGAACGCTGGAGCCACATTCATGCGAATGATTCAGAAGTGTTTCCTCACTCAAATCAGTTGGAATGTGGAAGCATACATGGATGACATTGTGGTCAAGTCACGCAAAGGTTCCGACCTCTTGGCCGACCTTGCTGAAACCTTTGCCAACCTCGGAAGATGCGACATCAAGCTTAATCTATCAAAGTGCACGTTCGGAGTTCCAGCGGAAAGTTGCTCGGTTTTCGTTTCGAGCGAGGGATCGATGCTAACCCCGAGAAAGTTGGTGCCATACTCCGAATGAAATGCCCAGTGGGTGTGCATGATGTCCAGAAGCTTACTGGTTGTTTGGCCGCCCTAAGTCGATTCATTTCCAGACTCGGTGAGAAGGCGCTACCTCTCTACCGACTGATGAAGAAGTCAGATAAGTTTGAGTGGACTCCCAAAGCTGATGCAGCGTTTGCAGAGCTAAAAGCCCTGCTTTCCACCCAGCCGATGCTTGCTGCCCAATCAGCAAAGAGCCTTTATCGATTTACATAGCAGCCACTGGACAAGTCGTCGATCTGATTTACGGTCGGCGAGAAGAAGAGGGAAAAGCCTATAAAGTTCAGCGCCCGGTTTATTATGTTTCTGAAGTTCTGACTCCGTCGAAACAGATATATCTGCACTATCAGAAGCTTGTTTATGGGATTTATATGACCACGAAGAAGGTTGCACACTATTTCTCTGACCACTCCGTTACAATCGTCACCGACGCTCCATTATCAGAGATTCTGCACAACAGAGATGCAACTGGTCGAGTGGCAAAATGGGCGATTGAACTCCTTCCCTTAGATATTCAGTTTGAGGCAAAGAAAGCTATCAAGTCCCAAGCAATAGCTGATTTCCTCGCCGAGTGAATTGAACAGCAATTGCCGACTCAAGTTCACTCGGAGCACTGGACCATGTTCTTTGACGGTTCCAAGATGCTGAATGGTTCGGGTGCCGGGGTGGTATTAGTATCCCCCCGAGGAGACAAGCTCAGATATGTACTCCAGATTCACTTTGATTCCTCCAATAACGAAGCAGAATACGAAGCACTCTTATACGGGTTGCGCATGGCCATTTCACTCGGCGTCCGTCGACTCATGGTCTATGGTGACTCAGATTTGGTGGTCAATTAAGTGATGAAAGAGTGGGACGTCAGAAGCCCAGCCATGACCATGGTAGCTCGTAATGCGGTGAGAAAGTTGGAAAAGAAGTTCGAGGGGTTAGAGCTCCATCATATACCCCGACTGAAAAATCAAGCAGCCGATGATTTGGCAAAGATAGGTTCCAAGAGAGAATCCATTCCCAGCAATGTGTTTCTGGAACACATTCACACACCATCAGTTCAAGAAGATCCTTTTACAGAAGAGACCCCGCAGCCTAAGAGCGCCACAGATCCGACTGAAGTCGAGGTCCCAGCCGTGGTCGACCTAATCATGGAAGTTCTGGTTATCACTCCCGAATGGACAATACCTTACATCGCGTACATCCTCGTGGAAGGAACTCCCAGAGGATGAAGAAGAGGCTCGACAGATCGTCCATCGATCCAAAGCCTTCTGATGATAAAGGGACAGTTGTTCGAGAAAAGTGCGGGTCGATCGAAATTCTTAACACCAGAAGAAGGTCGAATGATCCTCAACGACATCCACTCGGGGACCTATGGTCACCATGCGTCCTCTCGGGCCATTGTGGCTAAAGCATACCGAGCCGGATTTTATTGGCCCCGAGCAAATGAAATGGCGAAAGATATAGTCGATGATGTGAAGGTTGCCATTCTACTCGATATGTCTCACAAGCTGCGTCAGCCACGAAGACCATTCCACTCGTCGGCCCTTTGCTTGTTTGGGGATTGGACATGATCGGGTCACGAGGACTGGTAGGAGCGGATTTACTCATGTGCTTGTAGCAGTCGACAAGTTTACCAAATGGATCGAAGCCAAACCTATCAAGAATCTTGATGCCAGCACTGCTGTCAGCTTCATCAGAGAATTGACATTCAGATATGGTGTTCCACACAGCATCATCACTGACAATGGATCGAACTTCGATTCTGACGAGTTTAGAGCGTTTTGTGCTTCTCAAGGCACACGAGTCGACTATGCTTCAGTGGCTCACCCACAGTCGAATGGTCAAGCTAAAAGGGCGAATGGTCTAATCCTCAAAGGACTGAAACCCCGACTGATGCGTGATCTCAAACACGCAGCAGGTGCCTGGGTCGATGAGCTTCCATCAGTTCTCTGGGGTTTGAGGACAACTCCCAATCGATCGACCGGACGAACCCCTTTCTTTTTGGTCTACGGAGCCGAAGCTATTCTACCGAGTGACCTGCTCCACAATGCACCCCGTGTGGAACTCTTCTCTGAAGAAGAAGAGGAACAGGCCCGGCAGGATTCAGTTGATCTCTTAGAAGAAGAAAGAGAGATGGCATTGATCCGATCGACCATCTACCAACAAGATTTGCGTCGATTCCACGCCAGAAACATGAAGGGTCGAGCTTTTCAGGAGGGAGACTTGGTTCTTCGAGTGGATCAACAGAAGCCACACAAACTTGCCCCTTCTTGGGAAGGTCCTTCATTATCACGAGTTCTCCACAATGGAGCATACCATCTTTACAATGTCGAACATCAGAAAGACGAGCCCCGAGCTTGGAATGCGGAGCTGCTCCGCCCCTTTTATACTTAAGTACTCACTCGGATGAGATGCAATAAGAAACACCTTTGTAGTTTATTTATCAAAGACAAGAGCTTTATAATCTTCCTTAACGATTGTTGTTGCTTTTGTTTCCGTTCGAAATCCCCCAGTGGGTGACTTTGCTGCGAATCTTTTTCGCCCAAGTCCGAAAAATCATACCGAATGGTGAGCAAGCCTCTCACTCGGAGGCTTAGCTGCGAATCCGTTTCGCCTAAGTATGAAAAATCCTACCGAGTGGAGAGCAACCCTCCCACTCTGGGGCTTAAGCTATGATCAAGTACTAGCCTAAGTATGAAAAATCCTACCGAGTGAAGAGCAACCCTCCCACTCGGGGCTTAGCTGTGATCAAGTACTCGCCTAAGTTTGAAAAACCCTACCGAGTGGAGAGCAACCCTCCCACTCGGGGCTTAGCTGTGATCAAGTACTCGCCTAAGTTTGAAAAATCCTCACCGAGTGGAGAGCAACCCTCCCACCGGGGCTTAGCTGAGTCAAGTACTCGCCTAAGTTTGAAAAATTCTCACCGAGTGGAGAGCAACCCTCCCACTGGGGGCTTAGCCAGATCAAGTACTCGCCTAAGTTTGAAAAATCCCACCGAGTGGAGAGCAACCCTCCCACTCGGGGCTTAGCTGCGATCAAGTACTCACCTAAGTTTGAAAAATCCTACCGAGTGGAGAGCAACCCTCCCACTCGGGGCTTAGCTATGATCAAGTACTCGCCTAAGTTTGAAAAATCCCACCGAGTGGAGAGCAACCTCCCACTCGGGGCTTAACTTCTTGATCAAGTACTCGCCTAAGTTTGAAAATCCTACCGAGTGGAGAGCAACCCTCCCACTCGGGGCTTAGCTGCGATCAAGTACTCGCCTAAGTTTGAAAAATCCTACCGAGTGGAGAGCAACCCTCCCACTCGGGGGCTTAGCTGCAGTCAAGTACTCGCCTAAGTTTAAAAAATCCTACCGAGTGGAGAACAACCTCCCACTCGGGGGCTTAGCTACAGTCAAGTACTCGCCTAAGTTTGAAAAATCCTACCGAGTGGAGAGCAACCCTCCCACTCGGGGGCTTAGCTGCTGTCAAGTACTCGCCTAAGTTTGAAAAATCCTACCGAGTGATCGACTGCAAGCGAGAAACTGGGACCACAATGACTTGTGTGCTGGTTGCGATCAAGTGCTGGAATCCGCACATCACTTGATGCTAGACTGCCCTTTTGCCAAAGAAATTTGGTTCAAGACCAGCTCCTTCTTCCCGCTTGCATCCCAGGCTGCTCGGCACGCTTCATCTATCTCAGCTTGGTGGAACAGAGTGGCAAAGCTAAAGAAAAAAGGACGCCAGGTGGACGAATGCACGGCGGCAATTTACATCGCATGGAATATTTGGCTCGAGAGAAACAGAAGGATCTTTAAGGATTCAGCGCAACCGTCAACGGATGTTCTTATTAGAGCTAGAGATGACATTAGCCTCCTTTCGGAGGCATGGGAGGAGTAGGTCATTTTGAGTAGTTGGGCTGTTTAGCAGCCCAGGCTAATATTACTCTCTGCTTCCCCCCCTCATCCTGTTTCTCTTGCTTAGAAACTTTGTACAGTTTTCCCCCTCCTATAATGAAAAAGGCAGAGCTCCTGCAAGTTCCGGTCAAAAAAAAAAAGTAGCTCTACGGTGGGAATGCATTAACAGCTTAAGGATGTAAATATCTAGTGGGGCACGTAAGAAATCAAGTCATTCATTTTCCACCACAGCTTCATGCTTCTTCAGCAACATACACCAGTCATTTCACTAACACAATATCCACTGAAGACACGATGCAAGAAAAACAGTATGAAATCGCCATCTCATCCTCACTAAAATACACCAGCCATGTTTAACTCAGCAGTCCCATCACTCCCACTGGATAAAGATCCATCAACCTTCTGTATAGCTAATCCTCATCAAACTTGATCTTCTTAGCTGAAGGCTGAACGCTCCCGATCTGTATAGCCAAGAAAGCATTAGCAACCAGGCAAATATTTTGTTATTACCTCACACATAATAGGATCAGAAAAAAGTTGCTAGAAAACAGAGGCTAATGTACTACTCCCTCCGTTCCTAAATACTTATAAGTCTTTGTAGAGATTACACTATGGACTACATACGGAGCAAAATGGGTGAATCTACACTCTAAAATGCATCTATATACATCCGTATGTGGTTCATAGTGGAATCTCTACAAAGACATATATTTAGAAACGGAGGGAGTAGTGATCAATATCAACTATTTATCCATTAAAAACAATTGAAGCACAGCTCAGAATATGATTAAGTAAAGCCTGGGACGAACAATGGTGCTAATAATAAATTATTTCATCAAGCAAATGTAGATAAGAATAAACAAGCAGTACTATAATTATCAAGGACCTACACCGTAACACATGGCAAAATTGGCTTCTAGAAAACTACAAATGCATGCCTTTTGCCCCAGGTCAATAAAAAAAGTTGAAATTTTCCCAACACCATTACAATTCTGTGGCAAATTGCTAAGCTATTTCAGATCTGATTAAGTAAGATAGATTTATTAAATCAATGAACAGCATCAAAGTGTTACTTACAAGGGCTGGACACTCATAATCGATACCAGCAGCCTTGATTCTTTTGCGACGATTCTCATCCCGCTTTACAATTCCTTCAAGCATCCTCCTGTGCTCTTCTACTGTTTTATCCTGGTAATAAAACGGCTAATATTAATCTACAGTGTTAAATTTTTGCGTTCCAGTTGTAGTTAGCAACAGATTACCTTACTAAGCTTCTTCCGTTCAATTGCTACCCGGTCAACTGGTACAAATCCCTTCCGCACACCTTTCCATCTAGAAGCGATACAAAGATATGCACATTGTACATCGTAAGAATTATGCTCTCATTTTAACGAAAACGCAAGAAACAGTAACTATGTACAGCTATATGTTACAAAAGTACAGGGAAACAAAACTATAGTGCTGTAGAAGAGTTGCTGCAACCTCTGAATTAAGTACATAAAAAGAACAAGGATTCAATAATAAATACAGGCACACAAATGAAATCTAACACAAGAAGCTTGCAAGTTCTTGCAAGAGATTGCCATCAATGCTTCAGTTCTGCACTTATTGATACAGTGGTATATATACCAATTCATATTACTGTCACAAATCCTTGACTTTATAATTTTAGTTTAGACATTCACATATCACTTACTATGCCTACTGATATATATATATTTCTAACATGACTTACAGTTTGCATAAAGCAATCAGAAAGTGTCAACACCAATCTGTGTTACCCCAATAAGCTCGCATCATTACTAGCTGTGCAATGCAGTGGAAACAAATAGCCTGGTAATATTAAGTAAATTTCTGTACACTATTGGGAGGGTATATCACTGTAAACAGTATTCCATGACAGAGAAACACAAAGTAGACAGCATTTGCGCAAGAACATACAAATATTGACCTCATTTAGTGGTAATTAACATGTACTCCTAAACAGAAGATGAAGGCTATGTTTCCGTTATCCAAAAGCGAAAATAAACAGAATTAAGCAGCACAGTCGCGGTGATTACAATTTGGCATGAACTTTCTCCAGTGGGACAGGCGCAATTTGCAGAGTGTGCTCAAACAAGAGGTAGTTATTCATCTCATCAGCTACAATCTTGGCCACCTGATATACCAAGAGCACGGCAGGAATTTGTAAGCAGACAACAAACATACAGTGTGCCCTGATAATCTGATTTATCCCCCAAAGCACGTGCTTACCTCAGGGTTCTCAAACTCAATGAATCCATAATGCTTGGACTTTCCTGTCTAAACATACCACCAAACAGCAAGTTAGATGATCACAGAAAACACCACACAAATCACCAGATACCTCGTAATGCAGCATACCATACCTTGCGGTTGCGGGCAATCCTGACCCTCTTAACAGACCCAAACTGCTGGAAGAAACCTGCGAAAATCAACCAAACCAACAAAGACTGTATCAGAACCAGACCCCTCGCACCCCCTGCGCTTCTCTATGCTCTGCCGACAGAACAGACCTTGCATCTGGTCCTCGTAGAAGCCGTGGGGGATGTGGCCGATGTACAGGACTGTGGCCGTGTTCTCCGGCTCCTCGGCCTGCTTCTTCTCCCGGATCCTCTGCTCTTTCCCCTCCAGCGGCTGCGGCAATCACAACACGGCGTCAGGGACAGCGACCAAAAGGTTGTGTTTTTTCTCTGTTGGGTTCGATTTGGTTCGAAGGGGAGCAAAGCACGCACCAGGAAATCCTTGCCCTCGCCGGTCCGGGGGCCGGCCGAGCGCCGCGACAGCACGCGCCTCTGGTTCCTCTTCTTGTCCCTCAACCCCATCTCGCTCAAACCTCGATGTGGCTTCTAGACGAGACCTGGCTGTGGCGTGGATGGGTGGGAGCAGGGAGACGGTATCAAGGCCGCTTGCTCTGGCCGTGGACGACGGACGGGAATGCCTCGAGCAGGGAGCAGGGAGCAGGGAGCGCGCGACTGCTGGCGGCTAGGGTACGTGCCGTTAGGGATGGGGAACTGAGGGGAAGGCAGTGTTTTACTCTGGTGGGCTGGGCTAAAACCAAAGAGACTATGGGCTGCTGGGCAGAGCTGATGTTTTTTATCTCCAAAAAACAAAGGTGATGTTTTTTTTTTTTGAACAGAAGCTGATCGCTTGTCTGTTCATGCTTCTGGCTATCCGGGTGCCGGGAGAATAAAACCCAAAATTTTTGAAAAAATTCGGGTTTTATTTTTTCTGCAGGGAAAATAATTAGTTTCTAAACTTGGTAAGCGGAACTGTTCAGGCTTTGGGAGACAATTGTTATAGTTTTCTTTAGAAACACAATAATGCAAACGCTCACACACACGCTATAACTATGAGCATTTTAAAAGACTAAGTGCATCTTTGATTTGCAGGATTCTAAAAGCATGGGATAGAAAAAACATAGGATTAGGATGTCATGCCCATCTCAATTCTACTGGATTTTGATTTGTTTGATTGCATCATAGGAAAAAGAAAAGGATCCAATGTGAAGCAGTACCTTTAGAAAAAAAATCTATAGGATATAATCCTATGGATCAAACATTCTTTTTTTGAACATCACCTCATATATTAATTAACCAAAGAACATGTTACAATCGTTCATTACAGAGTTCACCACACTGGGCGGTATATCATTAATAAGAATCCCATCCATTCTATTATTAAAACTAAACTTAGCTATTAGATGGGCCACCTCTTTAGCTGAACGCCTAACCTTTGACACTCTGAAGCTATCCATTAGCTTAGAAATACTCCATGCTTCCTTCTTCAGATCGTGCAGAGCTGATCTATCATCGATTTCGTTTGGAAAAATCGTCGCAACAAAAACACAGCCAGTCTCTAAAATTATAGGAGATTGAAGTGTCATACCTATATAGAGACCAGCAATGCAAGCTCGGAGTTCCGCCTCCTCCACGCTACTACACCTCCCAATGTAGTCCCATGAAGAGATCAATACTTTGCCAGCAAAATTCCTAGCCACCACACCCACACTTGCCTCGCAAATATTTTCCACAAAGCTTGCGTCGACATTAATTTTGATATAACCTGAAGGTGGGGGCTTCCAACCCATCCGAACTTCCAAAGTATTTGGAGCACTTTGCATACCACTCATCGGAATTTTCCCTTTATTCTTTGAATCCTCCAATGGCCTTGAATGACTTGCGCCAAAGGAAGCCCAATAATTATCAACAAAATTGGTCGAATTGATGACTGACTCCGTGCCCTTGCCAAAAATCAAATCGTTTCTCAAATGCCAGGCTCTCCAGAAAATGAAAATAATTTTGTTCCTCATAGACTGTCCCACTTGACTTAGAAGAACAAGAAACCAATCCGACCCAGTATACCTGAATGCATCCTCCGTCGGTAACACCCAAATATCTCTCATGGCCATGCGCAACGCACGAGCCTTGGGGCACGTGACAAGCGCATGAAATGTATTCTCGTCCTCCACTCCACATATCAAGCACGTACCGAGAGTCGCTTGGTGGCGCGTCACTCTGTTTACTTGGACAGCCAAGCTATTGGTAGCGGCCCACCACGCAAAAATACGGATCTTTTGAGGAACATTGGCCTTCCAGATGATGTCCCAAATTTTCCTCACCTCCCATGTTGCATCGTTGTATTGCCCCTCGTCTTTTTTTTTTCCTTTAGCATGAGCGCAAGCTTGTACGCGCTTTTAACTGAGAACATCCCCGTCTTCTCGAAGTGGCAAGCTACAAAATCACCCTCCCCTTAAGATGGAATACGCATCTGAAGGATCTCTTCTGCATCATGAGGGTAAAATAGGTGCCTAACCAGATTCTCGTCCCATCTTTTTGGCCCAGTCAGAATCAATTCAGACACCCATTTCATTCTCGTCCTACTCTTTCTTGCCATAATTTTAAGTCCAGAGTACCTTGGGAGCCAGTTGTCTCTCCAAATATTAATATTAAAGCCATCCCCCACCCTCCAAATAACTCCCGATTTCAGCAACTCCAATCCATGCATAATACCTGAAGGAAATATGCCCTAGAGGCAATAATAAAGTTATTATTTATTTCCTTATTTCATGATAAATGTTTATTATTCATGCTAGAATTGTATTAACTGGAAACATAATACATGTGTGAATACATAGACAAACAGAGTGTCACTAGTATGCCTCTACTTGACTAGCTCGTTGAATCAAAGATGGTTAAGTTTCCTAGCCATAGACATGAGTTGTTATTTGATTAAACGGTATCACATCATTAGGAGAATGATGTGATTGACTTGACCCATTCCATTAGCTTAGCACTTGATCGTTTAGTATGCTGCTATTGCTTTCTTCATGACTTATACATGTTCCTATGACTATGAGATTATGCAACTCCGTTTACGGAGGAACACTTTGTGTGCTACCAAAGCGTCACAACGAATCGGGTGATTATAAAGGTGCTCTACAGGTGTCTCCGAAGGTACTTGTTGGGTTGGCGTATTTCGATATTAGGATTTGTCACTCCGATTGTCGGAGAGGTATCTCTGGGCCCTCTTGGTAATGCACATCACTATAAGCCTTGCAAGCATTGTGACTAATGAGTTAGTTGCGAGACGATGTATTACGGAACGAGTAAAGAGACTTGCCGGTAACGAGATTGAACTAGGTATTGAGATACCGACGATCGAATCTCGGGCAAGTAACATACCGATGACAAAGGGAACAACGTATGTTGTTATGCGGTTTGACCGATAAAGATCTTCAGTAGAATATGTAGGAGCCAATATGAGCATCCGTGTTCCGCTATTGGCTATTGACCGGAGGCGATGTCTCGGTCATGTCTACATAGTTCTCGAACTTCGTAGGGTCCGCACGCTTAAAGTTAGATGATGATCGGTATTATGAGTTTTGTGTTTTGATGTACGAAGGTAGTTCGAGTCCGGATATGATCACGGACATGAAGAGGAGTCTCGAAATGGTCGAGACATAAAGATTGATATATTGACGACTATGTTCGGACACGGAATGGTTTCGGGAGTTTGGGACACATAGAATGCGGGGGTTACCGGAACCCCCCGGGGAGCTTAATGGGCCAAGATGGGCCTTAGTGGAGAAGAGGAGGGGCGGCTGGGGCTAGCCGCGCGCCTCCTCCCCCTCTAGTCTGAATTGGACAAGGAGGGGGGCGGCGCCCCCTTTCCTTCCCTCTCTCCTTCCTTCCTTTCCCTCCTACTCCAACTAGGAAAGAGGGAGTCCTACTCCCGGTGGGAGTATGACTCCTCCCTGGCGCGCCCTCCTCCTGGCCGCCGGTCTCCTCCCCCTGATCCTTTATATACGGGGGAAGGGGGGCACCTCTAGACACAACAATTGATCTCTTGATGTCTTAGCCGTGTGCGGTGCCCCCCTCCACCATATTCCACCTCGATCATATCGTAGCGGTGCTTAGGCGAAGCCCTGCGTCGGTAGCATCATCGTCACCGTCACCACGCCATCGTGCTGACGGAACTCTCCCTCAAAACTCGGCTGGATCGAAGTTCGAGGGACGTCATCGAGCTGAACGTGTGCTGAACTCGGAGGTGTCGTACGTTCGGTACTCGGATCGGTAGGATCATGAAGACGTACGACTACATCAACCGCGTTGTGCTAACGCTTTCGCTTTCGGTCTACGAGGGTACGTGGACACACTCTCCCCTCTCGTCGATATGCATCACCATGATCCTGTGTGCGTAGGAAAATTTTGAAATTACTACATTCCCCAACAGTGGCATCCGAGCCAGGTTTTATGCGTAGATGTTATATGCATGAGTAGAACACAAGTGAGTTGTGGGCGATACAAGTCATACTGCTTACCAGCATGTCATACTTTGGTTCAGCGGTATTGTTGGATGAAGCGGCGGACCGACATTACGCCAGACGCTTACGGCGAGACTGGTTCTACCGACGTGCTTTGCACACGGTGGTCGGTGATGTCTCTTGCACAACCTTCTTCTTGTAGACGTTGTTGGGCCTCCAAGTGCAGAGGTTTGTAGGACAGTAGCAAATTTCCCTCAAGTGGATGACCTAAGTTTATCAATCCGTGGGAGGCGTAGGATGAAGATGGTCTCTCTCAAGCAACCCTGCAACCAAATAACAAAGAGTATCTTGTGTCCCTGCTACCTCTTGAGCTTGTGTTAGATTTCCCCGAAGAGGAGAGGATAATGCAGCAGAGTAGCGTAAGTATTTCCCTCAGTTTTTGAGAACCAAGGTATCAATCCAGTAGGAGGCCACGCTCAAGTCCCTCGTACCTACACAAAACAAATAGCTCAACGCAACCAATGCGATTAGGGGTTGTCAATCCCTTCACGGTCACTTACGAGAGTGAGATCTGATAGAGATGATAGATAATATTTTTGGTATTTTTGGTATAAAGATGCAAAGTAAAATAAGAAATAAAGTAAAAAAGCAAACCAATAATAAAGTGATGGAAGATTGATATGATAGAGAATAGACCCGGGGGCCATAGATTTCACTAGTGACTTCTCTCAAGAGCATAAGTAATTTATGGCGGGTGAACGAATTACTGTTGAGCAATTGACAGAATTGAGCATAGTTATGAGAGTATCTAGGTATGATCATGTATATAGGCATCATGTCCGAGACAAGTATACGACTCCTGCCTGCATCTACTACTATTACTCCACTCATCGACCGCTATCCAGCATGCATCTAGAGTATTAAGTTAATGAAAACAGAGTAACGCCTTAAGCAAGATGACATGATGTAGAGGAAAAAATTCATGCAATATGATAAAAACCCCATATTGTTATCCTCGATGGAAACAATACAATACGTGCCTTGCTGCCCTTATACATCCTTTGGGAAAGGACACCGCAAGATTGAATGCAAAGCTAAGCACTTCTCCCA
The DNA here is from genome assembly GCA_021605145.1 of Aegilops bicornis. Lineage (NCBI taxonomy): Eukaryota > Viridiplantae > Streptophyta > Magnoliopsida > Poales > Poaceae > Aegilops > Aegilops bicornis. The sequence goes on along the minus strand of CM038670.1, from coordinate 208,415,007 downwards.
TTGCAAGAACTACCAATCTAGTTGGCCAAACCAAGCGGATAATTGAAGAGACTTGCAAAGATAACCAATCATACATAAAAGAATTCAGAGAAGATTCAAATATTGCTCATAGATAATCTTGATCATAAACCCACAATTCATCGATCTCAACAAACACACCGCAAAAAAGAAGATTACATCGAATAGATCTCCACGAGAGAGGGAAGAACATTGTATTGAGATCCAAAAGAGAGAAGAGGCCATCTAGCTACTAACTATGGACCCGAAGGTCCGAGGTAAACTACTCACACTTCATCGGAGAGGCTATGATGATGTAGAAGCCCTCCGTGGTGGATTCCCTTCCCATGGAGCTCCGAACAGGCCCCAAGATGGGATCTCGTGGATCTGAGTAGTTGCGGCGGTGGAATTAGGTTTTGGCTCCGTGTCGATCGCTCGGGTGTACGTAGGTATATATAGGAGGAAGAAATGCGTCGGTGGAGCAACAGGGGCCCACGAGGGTGGAGGGCGCTTTGGGGAGGGCGCCCCCGCCTCGTGCCTTCCTGTTGGTTGCTTGACGAGGGTCCAAGTCTCTGGATCATGTTCGGTGAGAAAATCACGTTCGAAGGTTTTATTCCGTTTGGATCTGTTTGATATTCCGCTTTCTTCAAAACTACGAAATAGGCAAAAATATCAATTAAAATTTGGGCCTCCGGTTAATAGGTTAGTCCCAAAAATAATATAAAAGTGGAAAATAAAGCCCAATATGGTCCAAAACAATAGATAATATAGCATGGAGCAATCAAAAATTATAGATACGTTGGAGACGTATCAGTCCCCAACACACCCAATACAATGGTAAATTGTACAGGTGCACTTGTTCGGCGAAGAGATGGTGATACAAGTGCAATATGGATGGTAGATATAGGTTTTTGTAATCTGAAAATATAAAAACAACAAGGTAACAAGTGGTAAAAGTGAGCGTAAACGGTATTGCAATGCGTTGAAACAAGGCATAGGGTTCATACTTTCACTAGTGCAAGTTCTCTCAACAATAATAACATAATTGGATCATATAACTATCCCTCAACATGCAACAAAGAGTCACTCCAAAGTCACTAATAGTAGAGAACAAAAGAAGAGATTATGGTAGGGTACGAAACCACCTCAAAGTTATTCTTTCCAATCAATCCATTGGGCTATTCCTATAAGTGTCACAAACAACCCTAGAGTTCATACTAGAATAACACCTTAAGACACAAATCAACCAAAAACCCTAATGTCACCTAGATACTCCAATGTCACCTCAAGTATCCGTGGGTATGATTATACGATATGCATCACACAATCTCAGATTCATCTATTCAACCAACACATAGAACCTCAAAGAGTGCCCCAAAGTTTCTACCGGAGAATCAAGACGAAAACGTGTGCCAACCCCTATGCATAGGTTCATGGGCGGAACCCGCAAGTTGATCACCGAAACATACATCAAGTGAATCACATGATACCCCATTGTCACCACAGATACGCACGGCAAGACATACATCAAGTGTTCTCAAGTCATTAAAGACTCAATCCGATAAGATTACTTCAAAGGGAAAACTCAATCCATTACAAGAGAGTAGAGGGGAGAAGCAATATAAGATCCAACGATAATAGCAAAGCTAGCGATACATCAAGATCGTGCCAAATCAAGAACATGAGAGAGAGAGAGAGAGAGAGATCAAACACATAGCTACTGATACATACCCTCAGCCCCGAGGGTGAACTACTCCCTCCCCGTCATGGAGAGCGTCGGGATGATGAAGATGGCCACCGGTGAGGGTTCCCCCCTCCGTGAGTCTTTGGAACAGGGTCCCGATTGGCTTTTGGTGGCTCTGAGGCTTGCGGGCGGAACTCCCGATCTATTCTGTTCCCAAGTTTTTAGGGTATATGGATATATATAGGCGGAAGAAATACGTCGGGGAGCCACGAGGGGCCCACGAGGGTGGAGGGCGCCCTAGGGGGTGGGAGCGCCCCTACCTCGTGGCTCCTCGCTTTTCCCCGACGTGCACTCCAAGTCTATCGGGTAGCTTTCCTTCCAAAAATAACTTCTCGAGAAGGTTTCATTCCGCTTCGACTCGCTTGATATTCCTTTTCTTGAAACATCGAAACAAGGAAAAAACAGGAACTGCCTTTGGGCTCTGGGTCAATAGGTTAGTCCCAAAAATAATATAAAAGTGTTTAATAAAGCCCAAAAACATCCAAAACAGATAATATAATAGCATGGAACAATAAAAAATTATAGATACGTTGGAGACGTATCATCATCCCCAAGCTTAATTCCTGCTCGTCCTCGAGTAGGTAAATGATAAAAACAGAATTTTTTATGTGGAATGCTACTTGGCATAATTTCAATGTAATTCTTCTTAATTGTGGTATGAATATTCAGATCCGAAAGATTCAAGATAAAAGTTCATATTGACATAAAAATAATAATACTTCGAGCATACTAACTAAGCAATTATGTCTTCTCAAAATAACATGGCCAAAGAAAGTTATCCCTATAAAATCATATAGTCTGGCTATGCTCTATCTTCATCACACAAAGTATTTAAATCATGCACAACCCTGATGACAAGCCAAGCAATTGTTTCATACTTTTAATGTTCTCAAACTTTTTCAATCTTCACGCAATACATGAGTGTGAGACATGGACATAGCACTATAGGTGGAATAGAATGGTGGTTGTGGAGAAGACAAAAAGGAGAAGATAGTCTCACATCAACTAGGCATATCAACGGGCTATGGAGATGCCCATCAATAGATATCAATGTGAGTGAGTAGGGATTGCCATGCAACGGATGCACTAGAGCTATAAGTGTATGAAAGCTCAAAAAGAAACTAAGTGGGTGTGCATCCAACTCGCTTGCTCACGAAGACCTAGGGCATTTTGAGGAAGCCCATCATTGGAATATACAAGCCAAGTTCTATAATGAAAAATTCCCACTAGTATATGAACGTGACAAAATGAGAGACTCTCTATCATGAAGATCATGGTGCTACTTTGAAGCACAAGTGTGGTAAAAGGATAGTAGCATTGTCCCTTCTCTCTTTTTCTCTCATGTTTTGTTTGTTTGTTTGTTTGTTTGTTTGTTTTTGTTTGAGCCTTTTCTCTTTTTTTATGGCCTCTTTTTATTTATTTATTTTTCGTCCGGAGTCTCATCCTGACTTGTGGGGGAATCATAGTCTCCATCATCCTTTCCTCACTGGGACAATGCTCTAATAATGATGATCATCACACTTTTATTTACTTACAACTCAACAATTACAACTCGATACTTAGAACAAAATATGTGTCGGTGTCAAAACCGGTGGATCTCGGGTAGGGGGTCCCGAATTGTGCGTCTAAGGCGGATGGTAACAGGAGGCGGGGGACACAATGTTTACCCAGGTTCGGGCCCTCTCGATGGAGGTAATACCCTACTTCCTGCTTGATTGATCTTGATGATATGAGTATTACAAGAGTTGATCTACCACGAGATCGTAGAGGCTAAACCCTAGAAGCTAGCCTATGGTATGATTGTTGTTGGTCCTACGGACTAAACCCTCCGGTTTATATAGACAGGAGGGGCTAGGGTTACACAGTAGTCGGTTACAATGGGAGGAGATCTACATATCCATATCGCCAAGCTTGCCTTCCACGCCAAGGAGAGTCCCATCCGGGACACGAGACAAAGTCTTCAATCTTGTATCTTCATAGTCCAACAGTCCGCCAAAGGATATAGTCCGGCTGTCCGGATACCCCTAATCCAGGACTCCTCAAGAGCCTGAACCAGGCTTCAATGACGATGAGTCCGGCGCGCAGATTATCTTCGGCATTGCAAGGCGGGTTCCTCCTCCGAATACTCCATAGAAGATTTTGAACGTAAGGATAGTGTCTGGCTCTGCAAAACAAGTTCCGCATACTACCATAGAGAGAATAATATTTCCACACATCTAATCTGCCGACTGTGACGTATTTCGTAGCATGACATCACACCATGGCTCGGTCATTATTCGAACCGTTCCTCTTGGCACGTCTTGTCGAAGTAGAGATTGTGTCCCCTTATCACGGGATTCTCATTAATACGGACATGGGTAACCCAACCGCGCCATCCATTACGACGTTTGGGGAATAAGAGGTTTTACCAGGTAAGTGGGGAGGCGCATCGCCAACGGGAACCTTTAATGATTCTTTCAAGGAGTGGCAACAACAGTGGTTTTATATCATCGAGCAGCGGCCTGAGTGGGCCGCCTCTCCGAAGTTCGATCCCCGCGGCTTACATCCTGGGTCAAGAAAGGCCTGGACTGGTCCTCGTCCGACGAACTGTCGGCGCACCAGACGCGCGTTGAGGGTATGGGAGACAAGAACATTGGGCTTGTCCATGTGGTCCAGGTGATGTTGATTCGTCGGATCCTGCCTTGTCAGCACCGGACTTGCAATTTGTGGGAATTCGATTCGGCCTGGCACCAAACCTTGCGGGAGCTTTTCGGCTCCTCGCACAAGGACATCTGGAAGGTGCTTTTCAAGTCCAGCAAATCGTGGCCGGACTCCGCCGAAGACCGTGGGTACCAACTGTCCCGCCTGGCATGTTCGGTGAGTTATCAAACTTTCTTAACCGCGTAACCCAAAAGAAACGCTTAACATGTTTTATACAACTCTCCCAGGGCTGGACGAAGAAGGCGGAGCGGATCCATTGTCCGGCCCCGCTGCCCGAAGAACCGGTCATCCCACTTCCGACGAAGATGTTAGTCCCGGCACCTTACAAGGTGCCGAAGAAGACGGCCGAGAAGGAGGTCAAAAAGACCCGGGGCGACCTCCATCGCCGTGGCACTTCGGACACAATATCCGAAGGCTCCAATGCCCATTCCGCCTCCAAAGAGGACGAGGAGGAGGAGGAAGATGAATCCCTTGCAGGGGGAAGAAAGAAGAGGACGACCTCCGTACACTTGGAGGCCGAGCTGCCCAAAAGGGGAAAGGCTCCTCTTCCGGAGGAGTCCACTTCTGCCGCCGACAGCGGCCCGGCATGGGATCCTAGGGCCCAGCCCTTGGTGAACCCGTAAGTGTATAAAATCCGAGTATGTTTTAGGCGTCCGGACTCATCGTGGCTTAGTATTTAACCCAAGCCATATTTTTTGTAGTCCGGCGGGGTCTCGTGCCAAACAATCCTCATCAGAGGACTTGCTGAGCTCAAATGCTATGGAGAGCGGGACGCCCCCAGAGGCCCCTTCCTCCAAACAGGTGCACAACACAGAGGCTTCATCCCAGAAGGACCCAGGCCAAGGAGGAAAGGAAAGAACCGTGAAGGCGGCGCCTGGAGGTCAAACCTCAGGGGCCGGACACATGGGGGAAAAGATTCCCATGGGGCTGATGGGGGGAGCGATACTGAGTTCGGCTCCCAGCCGGATGCGGTTCCAAAGACCTATACGACTCCAGGATCAAGCAGGTAACCTCCTTTGGCTGGAGGGGGAGTGCTTGTTCCATCAGCGACCTCTGTCTATCCAGAAGTGTCGGATGCTTTGTTAGTAGCGTTGAAAGACACCTCCATCGTTGATGAACACCGTGCCCTTATGGGTGCGGTGATTGAGAAAATTCAGTCAATCGAGAGTGGGTGAACGAAGCTATATCAGCCTTATAAGACGCTTTGAGGTATGTTTTATGTGTTGTCGAAGAGTGTCATGGTATAGATAGTAGCCCCTGATACACTGTTCGGTGAAGAAATCGGATAGAGGATCAAATATATATTCACAGGGAGACTCATTGAATGACAGTTATTTCTCTTCTGTTATAAGAAGGAGTCTGTAGCGGCTGCTGCCTCCCATACTGCGGAAATCTCCGGACTGAACCAAAGTCTGGAGCAGGCCAACGAAGAACTTGACCAGTTGAAAATGCAATTGAGGGATGATACGTCTCCAACGTATCTATAATTTTTGATTGCTCCATGCTATATTATCTACTATTTTGTACCATATTGGGCTTTTATTTTCCACTTTTATATTACTTTTGGGACTAACCTATTAACCGGAGGCCCAACCCAGAATTGCTGTTTTTTTTGCCTATTTTAGAGTTTTGAAGAAACGGAATATCAAACGGAGTCCAAATGGAATGAAACCTTCGGGAACGTGATTTTCTCACTGAACATGATCCAGGAGACTTGGACACTACATCAAGCAATCAACAGGGAAGGCACGAGGTAGGGGGGCACGCCCTCCACCCTCGTGGGCCCCCTGTTGCTCCACCGACGTACTTCTTCATCCTATATATATATATATATATATATGATAAACCACAAGTGTAGGGGATCGCAACAGCTTTCGAGGGTAAAGTATTCAACCCAAATTTATTGATTCGACACAAGGGGAGCCAAAGAATATTCTCAAGTATTAGGAACTGAGTTGTCAATTCAGCCACATCTGGATAACTTGATATCTGCAGCAAAGTATTTAGTAGCAAAGTAGTATGATAGTAGTGGTAACGGTAACAAAAGAGTAATGAAAGCAAAAACAATATTTTTGGTGTTTTGTAATGATTGTAACTTGATAACAACGGGAAAGTAAATAAGCGTAAACCAGTATATGGAAAGCTCGTAGGCATTGGATCGGTGATGGATAATTATGACGGATGCGGTTCATCATGTAACAGTCATAATATAGGGTGACACAGAACTAGCTCCAATTCATCAATGTAATGTAGGCATGTATTCCGAATATAGTCATACGTGCTTATGGAAAAGAACTTGCATGACATCATTTGTCCTACCCTTCTGTGGCAGCGGGGTCCTAATGGAAACTAAGGGATATTAAGGCCTCCTTTTAATAGATAACCGGAACAAAGCATTAGCACATAGTGAATACATGAACTCCTCAAACTATGGTCATCACCGAGAAGTATCCCGATTATTGTCACTTCGGGGTTGTCGAATCATAACACATAATAGGTGACTATAGACTTGCAAGATAGGATCAAGAACACACATATATTCATGAAAACATAATAGGTTCAGATATGAAATCATGGCACTCGGGCCCTAGTGACAAGCATTAAGCATAGCAAAGTCATAGAAACATCAATCTCAGAACATAGTGGATACTAGGGATCAAACCCTAACAAAACTAACTCGATTACATGATAGATCTCATCCAACCCATCACCGTCTAGTAAGCCTACGATGGAATTACTCACGCTCGGCGGTGAGCATCATGAAATTGGTGATGGAGGATGGTTGATGATGACGACAACGACGAATCCCCCTCTCCGGAGCCCCGAACGGACTCCAGATCAGCCCTCCCGAGAGGTTTTAGGGCTTGGCGGCGGCTCCATATCGTAAAACGCGATGATTTCTTCTCCCTAATTTTTTTCTCTTCGAAAGCAAATATATAGAGTTGGAGTTGGCGTCGGAGGAGCTCCAGGGGGGCCACGAGGTAGGGGGCGCGCCCTAGGGGGGGCGCCCCCACCCTCGTGGACAGGGTGTGGCCCCCCTAGTATTCATCTTTGGCGAGGATTTTTTATTATTTTTTATAAGGTATTCCGTGGAGTTTCAGGTCATTCCAAGAACTTTTGTTTTCTGCACAAAAAACAACATCATGGCAATTCTGCTAAAAACAGCGTCAGTTCGGGTTAGTTCCATTCAAATCATACAAGTTAGAGTCCAAAACAAGGGCAAAAGTGTTTGGAAAAGTAGATACGACGGAGACGTATCAACTCCCCCAAGCTTAAACCTTTGCTTGTCCTCAAGCAATTCAGTTGACAAACTGAAAGAGAAAAAGAAAAACTTTTACAAACTCTGTTTGCTCTTGTTGTTGTAAATATGTCAAGCCAGCATTCAAGTTTTCAGCAAAAATTATAACTAACCAAATTTGCAATAATTCTCAGGTCTCATGTTTACTCATATCAATAGCATAATCAGCTAGCGAGCGATAATAATGAATCTCGGAGGACAACACTTTCTCAAAACAATCATAATATGATATAACAAGATGGTATCTCGCTAGCCCTTTTTGATACCGAAAACATAAATGCAGAGCACCTTTAAAGATCAAGGACCGACTAGACATTGTAATTCATGGTAAAAGAGATCCAATCATAGTCATACCGAATATAAATTAATAGTAATGAATGCAAATGACAACTGCGCTCTCCAAATTAGTGCTTTTAATAAGAGGGTGATGACTCAACATAAAAGTAAATAGATAGGCCCTTCGCAGAGGGAAGCAGTGGATTTGTAGAGGTGCGAGCTCGGTTTTGAAATAGAGATAAATAATATTTTGAGCGGTATACTTTCATTGTCAACATAACAACTAAGAGATGGCGATATCTTTCATGCTACACACATTATAGGCGGTCCCCAAACAGAATGGTAAAGTTTATACTCCCCCTCCACCAACAAGCATCAATCCATGGCTTGCTCGAAACAACGAGTGCCTCCAACAAACATCAGGTCCCATGGGGAGTTTTGTTTGCAATTATTTTGATTTAGTTTGCATAAAGCATGGGTCTGGGCATCCCGGTGAGGGAAAACTTTGTTTTTGCCACTCTAATTTTTGCAACTTCACTTATGCCACTCTAGAATTCAGCATCTCACTTCTGCCACTCTTAGATTTTGACAATGTATCACAAATGCCATTCTGTTAGGTCAGGTGACGTTTTGACCAAACAGAGCAGGAAAAAGATCATATTGCCCTCGGTTTTTTGTTTTGCTTTTGCCACTCCTATTTTTGCCAAATATTACTTTTGCCATGAGAGCATCTAAATACACTAAGCTGATGTGTTACAAATTTTGGCATGACCTATTTAAAAATATAACAATGCACATAATTAGACATAAATACACTATTTGATCAAGTAAGCGCAATAATAACATCATGACCAGTAGAATAGTAAAGAGGTTAGGCCATTATAAATACCAACAAATCACTTCATAGGAGTAAAAATCCATCATCTAATTTAAACAGCAAGGTTCGCATGCATATTGACCACCCAAAAGGCAAGTTCCACACAAGTTGAGCAAAGTACAACAAGGTCTAACCACATGACAAGCTGAACATAGTACACAACAAGGCATGGTGCTCCACAAAATAACATGTAGTTGCATCTACACAACAAGGCTCAGATATGCATGGTGCTCCACAAAATAACCTACAATTGCATCAGCTACACAACTACACAGCAAGGTTCCATATGCATAGTGCTCCACAATAACATGTAGTTGCACAGAAGGTTCACAACTTCTTTCTCGCTTCTTGTGCTCTTCGACGGAGGACACTGTTTGCTTCTTGTGTTCTTTCTTTGGACTATCATGTGTAGTGAAGTCTTCTTAGACGCTTCAGAAACTGGGCTAGGCTTTGCCCTTTTACCACCTCCTTTTCTCGCCTTTTTAGAACTGAGAATGAATGAAAACAAGAGTGTTGAAATGCAGATTTGCAATAGGAAAAATTAGACCACTATGGACTATTTGAAGCAAAACAAGAATGTTTACTCTTTGGTCTTTGAGAGTTTCAAAGATCTATGGCATTGGATTCTATGTCTTCTATGTCTTGAGGCTCAACATTTTTTCGTTTCCTAGCAGTTTTCAGATAGAGAATTAAGTTAAGACTATACATTTCATTGCATTTAGACTACATTATGGATTTGTATAGCAGGTTCACATGTATATGTACTATTCTAGATCAGCAGATTTAACTCAAAGAAGGTTCACAAGCATATGGACCACCAAAAATCTGAACAACAGGTTCACATGCATATATATAATTCTTTGCTAGCAATTACATTGCTTTCGCTTGCGTTCAGGATGAATTATTGGACATGTCTTCATCATATGCCCAAATTCTTTGCATTCTTTGCACTTGTGTCTTCTCTTCGATATGCTCTCAAAGGCTGACTTTATCCTTTGTGTTCTAGGTCTACGAGTAGCCTTTTTCAACACGGGAAGGTGGCAGCTCTGACCTACATTGACACAAATTGGACATCAAAAAAGTGTGGAATTAGGCTAGCTAGCTAAGCCATCAACATATATGACATGGAAAAAACTGATCAAAATAATCTTGTTTCCGCATTGTTCCATTATCTAGTGCTACACTAAGCAATCAACATGTATGTATGACATATATGTACCAATGCCATGACCAGACTAGCATCTTGCAATATATTTTAGAGGAACTCTTCTTGCAATATCCCCTACTAGCAACTTCCATAAAAAAAACAAATGAACTATCTTCTTGCATCTCATAGGAATTATTAAACTAGTTGCTTCACTCACGAATCCCTAATTGGTCTAACTATGCACTAATGAACCAGGGCATGTGTACAATAGACAAACTAGGGCATGTGTACAATAGATCAAACTCCAATGAGTAACAGGAGCACAACAACAAAATTACTTCTAACAGATCAAATGCTACACATCAGGTATTTGAGTAACTGAACACTTGCCCATCAGGGAGAGGAACCAGTAGGTTTGAGGGCGTCAGGGCCGTCCCTGCCGCCATGGCCGATGGCACGACTCCCTCCATCCCGTGTGAGCTGCTGAAGGGGGAGGAAGGGAGGTCGCCGATGTGGACCGCGTCGGGGAGGGAGGCCCCTGCCACCATGGCCGGCGACGCCACTCCCTCCATCCCGTGTGAGCCGCTGAAGGGGGGGAGGGAGGTCACCGATGTGGACCGCGTCGGGGAGGGAGGCCCCTGCCGCCATGGCCGGCGGCGCGACTCCCTCCATCCCGTGTGAGCCGCTGAAGGGGGGGGGGGAAGGGTGGTCGCCGATGTGGACCGCGTCGGGGAGGGAGGTCGATGAAGGGAGCCATGGAGGGGAGGCCGCAGATGCGTGAAGTCGGCGATTCCAGAGCAGGTCCCCTCGGAGGGGAGACCATGGATGCGGGTTGTGTCAGCGAGGCAAGCTCAGGGCATCGCGGAGTGGATGCGGCGGCGGACGGCGGGGTGTGGATGCGGTGGCGGCGCGCCGGGGCATGCGGACGCGCCGGCATGGATGGATGCAGCTAGGTCATTCTCTGGATGGGAATTGGAATCGGGACGGGTGTGGTTCATGTGTGTGTATAGTTTTGTGTGTGTAGAGTTTTGTGTATGGGTCACTTGCAAAGCGGCCCCACAAGTCAAGAGGGCAACTAATGTCATTTTGCAAAACCCGATGTGTCTTTTCTTGGTCAACTGGCTAGAGTAAACGGTCAACTCACGGATGTGTAACGGAATGGCATTTGTGATATATTGTCAAAAATCTAAGAGTGGCAGAAGTGAGATGTTGAATTCTAGGATGGCATAAGTGAAGTTGGCAAAAACTAGAGTGGCAAAAACAAAGTCTTCCCTCCCGGTGACCAGCCATTTTCTCGTGAGTGAGGAGCGGAGTCCACTCCTCTTGAGAATAACCCGCCTAACATGGAAGATAAGGGCAGCCCTAGTTGATACATTAGCTATTCGAGCATACAAAACAGAATGTTTATTTGAAGGTTTAGAGTTTGGCACATACAAATTTACTTGGAACGGCAGGTAAATACCGCATATAGGAAGGTATAGTGGACTCATCTGGAATAACTTTGGGGTTTTAAGGGATTGGATGCACAAGCAGTATTCCCGCTTAGTACAAGTGAAGGCTAGCAAAAGACTGGGAAGCGACCAACTAGAGAGCGACAGGTCATGAACATGCATTAAAATCAATAAAGATTGGATGCAAGCATGAGTAGGATATAATCCACCATGAACATAAATATCGTTAAGGCTATGTTGATTTGTTTCAACTACATGTGTGAACATGTGCCAAGTCAAGTCACTTAAATCATTAGGAGGAGGATACCACCCCATCATACCACATCACAACCATTTTAATAGCATGTTGGCACGCATAAGGTAAACCATTATAACTCATAGCTAATCAAGCATGGCATAAGCAACTATGATCTCTAATTGTCATTGCAAACATGTTTATTCATAATAAAATTTGAATCAAGAACGATGAACTCATCATATTTACAAAAACAAGAGAGGTCGAGTTCATACCAGCTTTTCCCATCTCGGTCGATCCATCATATATCATCATAATTGCCTTTCACTTGCACGACCGAGCGATGTGAATAATAATAAGAGTGCACGTGCATTGGACTAAGCCGGAATCATGCGAGCATTCAATAAGCGAGGAGAGAAGACAAGGCAATATGGGCTCTTGGTTAAATCAACAATAATGCATATAAGAGCCACTTCAACAATTTAATCATGGTCTTCTCCTATCGACCCCCAAAGAAAAGAAAAGAAATAAAACTATTTACACGGGAAAGCTCCCAACAAGCAAAAGAAAAACAGGAAATATTTTTGGGTTTTCTTTTTAATTATTAATACTACACCAGGAAAAGTAAACTAACTAGAAGCTACACTAATTTTTTTTGTTGTTTTCTTAAAGTTTAACAAACACACGAGAAGAAAGCAGGAAAAAGAAAATAAACTAGCATGGATATTACAGTGAAAGAGTATGAGCACCGACATCTAGCAATGAGTGTGTGTGAACATAAATGTAATGTCGGTGGGAAATACATAATCCCCCAAGCTTAGGCTTTTGGTCTAAGTTGGTTCACTGCCAGGGATGGCCTGGCGGATACCCGTAGGTGTAGCTGGGGTCGTACTGTGATGCAGTGGCTATCGCCTCCTGAGCTGCAGCATGGCGTCGAGCTGCCTTCGCTCTCCTTTCGTACCCATCTGCCTCCTCTCTGGTAATAACATATCTTCCTTTTGTCTGAGAATCAAAGAAGACAGGAGCAGGAAGAGTAATACAGACAACACGCCATTTATCAAAGATTAGTCGATATAAGAGAGGTGATTCAGGCCTCTCGACAAACTGGTGCGAAGCCATAGAGTTATAATCTAAATATGCGGGAGGTAACTCCATATCACCCTCACGAACGTCTACCTCAAGAAAATTTGCTAAGCGGGTTGCATAAATTCCTCCAAAGAAATCTCCATTATATCTATTATGATGCAACCTCACGTGCTACAATGGCTCCCATATGATAAGATTGGTCTCCCAACACCGGCACTCCTGAGAATGCTAAGGTCAGGGACACACATGTGACATGCTTCATCCTTACCTGTTATGCATCTACCTATGAAGAGAGCAAAATAATGTATAGCAGGAAAGTGAATGCTCCCTATGGTAGATTGTGTTACATCTCTAGATTCTCCCACAGTTATACTAGCAAGAAAGTTTCTAAATTCAGATTTACGTGGATCAATAGTACTATCCCATTGTGGAAGTTTGCAGGCAAAAGTAAAATCCTCTAAGTCCATGGTATAAGATTTGTCATAAAGATCAAACATGACTGAAGGAGAATTATGCGAAGATGAAAATTCAAACCTCCTCACAAATGAGATAGTGAGATCATGATACTTTGGGCATTTGTCTGCCTCAAAGTCCACAAGATCGGCGTTACGCAAGTATGCGTTAAATTATTCTTTGATTCCTGCATGATCCATAAAATTTTCTGAAGGCCACTCATAAGGCCGCACTGGAGCATCGCTTGGGGGTTCCTCATCAACATCACGCATTGCAAGCTTGGGGCCTTGCTTCCTTGAAGAGCCACCTTGGAACATCTTCCTAAACATAATGCTTCCTCTGAAAAATTTCTGAATTTTTTTTAGTAACTTCAAACAAAAGTGAACCAACTTCAATAAAATTGGTAGCAACTACTCCTACAAGTGCCTAGAGGATATATCATGCATTAGAACTACTTGGAACCATGTAATTTTTACATGCAAGCTCAAGAACATGGTCACCTATGCAGCACAAATTTGCAAAGAATAAAGCACTAGAACAAAAACTAATTGGACCAATGGAGGAGTCACATACCAAGGAACAATCTCCCCAAGCAGTTTGGTGAGAGGTGCTTTGAGCAAGGAGATCGAAAATCACAACAACGTGGGCTGGAACTCGTGTTTGAGCCAGATATTCGTGTTTGTGGGAGGAAGAAAAAGAGGATGGGTGCAGGAATAAGTGGAGGAGGGCCACCGTGGGCCCACGAGCCAGGGGGCGCGCCCTCCACCGTCGTGGCCAGGTGGCAGCTCCCCCCGCGGTGTTTTCAGTTCCATAAATCCTCAAATATTCCCGAAAAAATCATATTAAATTGGCATGGCATTTGGAGGACTTTTATTTTCAGGGTAATTTTATATTGCGGATAAATCAGAATGCATGAAAAATACTATTTTTACTTTATTTCAACTAAATAACAGAAAGTATCAAGAGGGTGCAGAAGGTTGTGCCTTCTAGTTTCATCCATCTCATGATCATCAAAAGGAATCCACTAACAAGGTTGATCAGGTCTTGTTAACAAACTCATTCCGAATAACATGGAACCGGAGAAATTTCGAATAACACTATGTTACCTCAACGGGGATATGCACATCCCATATAATAAGAATATCATATTTCTTCTTGACAGTAGGAAGAGGAAATTCAAAACCTCCAAATATAATCGATGGAATTTTTCCAATAGAGTTTGATGCTATAAACTTGAGGTTGTTTCCTCGGAAAGTGTACCGTATGCTCATTACCATTAACATGAAAAGTGACATTGCCTTTGTTGCAATCAATAACAGCACCTGCAGTATTCAAAAAGGGTCTTCCAAGAATAATAGACATACTATCGTCCTCGAGAATATCAAGAATAACAAAGTCCGTTAAAACAAAGAACGTTTGCAACCACAACAGGCACATCCTCACAAATACCGGCAATGTATAGCAGTTGATTTATCAGCCATTTGCAAAGATATTTCAGTAGGTGTCAACTTATTCAAATCAAGTCTACGATATAAAGAGAGAGGCATAACACTAACACCGGCTCCAAGATCACATAAAGCAGTTTTAACATAATTTCTTTTAGTGGAGCATGGTATAGTGGTACTCCTGGATCTCCAAGTTCCTTTGGTATTCCACCCTTAAAAGTATAATTAGCAAGCATGGTGGAAATTTCAGCTTCCGGTATCTTTCTCTTATTGGTAATGATATCCTTCATATACTTAGCATAAGGATTTGTTTTGAGCACATCGGTTAATCGACACGCAAAAAGATAGGTCTAATCATTTCAAAGAAAGCGCTCAAAATCCTCATCATCCTTTTTCTTGGATGGTTTGGGAGGAAAAGGCATGGGTTTTACGAACCCATGGTTCTCTTTCTTTACCATGTTTCCTAGCAACAAAGTCTCTCTTATCATAACGTTGATTCTTTGATTGTGGGTTATCAAGATCAACAGCAGGTTCAACTTCTACATCATTATCATTACTAGGTTGAGCATCATTATGAATAACATCATTAACATTTTCGCTAAGTTCATGGTCATTATGAGATTGTGTTTCAGCATCCGAAATAGATATATCATTTGGATTCTCAGGTGGTTCAGCAATAGGTTCACTAGAAGTTTGCAACGT
Source organism: Aegilops bicornis (assembly GCA_021605145.1). Classification (NCBI taxonomy): domain Eukaryota; kingdom Viridiplantae; phylum Streptophyta; class Magnoliopsida; order Poales; family Poaceae; genus Aegilops; species Aegilops bicornis. The sequence goes on along the minus strand of CM038670.1, from coordinate 208,399,596 downwards.
CCTATCATTTTTCTTTTTCTTCCTTTTAGAAGAACTATGCACATTAGTATAATTTCTCTGAGAATCTTGCTCAATTCTCTTAGGGTGGCCTTTAGGATACAAAGGTTCCTGAGTCATTCTACCAATTCTAGTAGCCACTCTAACAACATAATCATTTTTCTTACTATTCATTTCATTGAGCAAATCATTTTGAGCCTTAAGTACTTGTTCTACTTGAGTGGTAACCATAGAAGCATGTTTCCTAACAAGTTTAAGTTCACTTCGAACATCAGCCATATAATCACCCAAGTGTTTAATCATATAGGTATTTTGTTTTAATTGTCTACCAAAATAAGCATTGAAGTCTTCTTGCTTAAACATAAAGTTATCAAACTCATCCAAGCATTGTCTAGCAGACTTATAGTGAGGAATATCACCTTCATCAAATCTATAGAGAGAATTTATCTTTACTACCTGTGTCGGGTTACCAGGATCAGGAGGTTCTTCAATAGGTAATGGATCAAGATCATATGTTTCTTCAACAGGCGGTAAATTAAGACCATGTATTTCTTCAATAGGAGGTAAATTATTAACATCTTCAGCTTTAATACCTTTTTCTTTCATAGATTTCTTTGCCTCTTGCATATCTTCAGATCGAGAAACATAACACCTCTCTTCTTCGGAGTTGGTTTAGGAATAGGCTCGAATTGGCTCAGGAGCTGGCTCAGGAAGTGCCCAATTATTTTCATTTATCAACATATTATTCAATAGAATTTGAGCTTCATCCGGTGTTATTTCCCTGAAAATAGAACCAGCACAACTATCCAGGTAATCTCTGGAAGCGTCGGTTAGTCCATTATAAAAGATATCAAGTATTTCATTTTTCTGAAGAGGATGATCAGGCAAAGCATTAAGTAACTTGAGAAGCCTCCCCCAAGCTTGTGGGAGACTCTCTTCTTCAATTTGCACAAAGTTGTATATTTCCTTTAAAGCAGCTTGTTTCTTATGAGCAGGGAAATATTTAGCAGAGAAGTAATAAATCATATCACGGGACTACGCACACAACCAGGATCTAGAGAATTAAACCATATCTTAGCATCACCCTTTAATGAGAACGGAAATATTTTAAGGATATAAAAGTAGCGAGATCTCTCATCATTAGTGAATAGGGTGGCTATATCATTTAATTTAGTAAGATGTGCCACAACAGTTTCAGATTCATAGCCATGAAAAGGATCAGATTCAACCAAAGTGATTATATCAGGATCAACAGAGAATTCATAATCCTTATGGGGAACACAAATAGGTGAAGTAGCAAAAGCAGGGTCAGGTTTCATTCCATCTCTAAGAGATTCTTTACTCCATTTAACTAATAGCCTCTTAAGTTCGTTTCTATCTTTGCAGCAAAAATAGCTGCAGAAGATTCCATATCAAAAACATAACCCTCAGGAATAACATGCATATCTTCATCATCAATTTCATCAACATTATCAGTTTCAATAATTTCTTTCTCTCTAGCCCTAGCAATTTGTTCATCAAGAAATTCACTGAGGGGCACAGTAGTATCAAGCATAGAAGTAGTTTCATCATAAGTATCATGCATAGCAGAAGTGGCATCATCAATAACATGCGACATATCAGAACGAATGGCAGAAGCAGGTTTAGGTGTCACAAGCTTACTCATCACTTACTAAAATAGCAGCAGAAGCTTCTTTATCAAAAATATAACCCTCAGGAATAACATGCATGTTTTCATCATCACTTTCATCAACAGTATCAGTTTCAATAATTTCTTTCTCTCTAGCCCTAGCAATTTGTAAGGGGCACAGTAGTATCAAGCATAGAAGTAGTTTCATCATAAGTATCATGCATAGCAGAAGTGGCATGATCAATAACATGCGACATATCAGAACGAATAGCAGAAGCAGGTTTAGGTGTCGCAAGCTTACTCAAAACAGAAGGTGAATCAAGTGCAGAGCTAGATGGCAGTTCCTTACCTCCCCTCGTAGTTGAGGGATAAATTTTTGTCTTAGCGTCTTTCAAATTCTTCATAGTGTCCAGCAGATATAAATCCCAAGTGACTCAAAGAATAGAGCTATGCTCCCGGGCAACGGCGCCAGAAATTAGTATTGATAACCCACAAGTGTAGGGGATCGCAACAGCTTTCGAGGATAAAGTATTCAACCCAAATTTATTGACTCGACACAAGGGGAGCCAAAGAATATTCTCAAGTATTAGCAACTGAGTTGTCAATTCAGCCACACCTGGACAACTTAATATCTGCAGCAAAGTATTTAGTAGCAAAGTAGTATGATAGTAGTGGTAACGGTAACAAAAGAGTAATGAAAGCAAAAGCAATATTTTTGGTGTTTTGTAATGATTGTAACAAGAATAACGGAAAGTAAATAAGCGTAAACCAGTATATGGAAAGCTCGTAGGCATTGGATCGGTGATGGATAATTATGCCGGATGCGGTTCATCATGTAACGATCATAATATAGGGTGACACGTAACTAGCTCCAATTCATCAATGTAATGTAGGCATGTATTCCAAATATAGTCATACATGCTTATGGAAAAGAACTTGCATGACATCTTTTGTCCTACCCTCCCGTGGCGGGGTCCTAATGGAAACTAAGGGATATTAAGGCCTCCTTTTAATAGAGAACCGGAACAAAGCATTAGCACATAGTGAATACATGAACTCCTCAAACTATGGTCATCACCGAGAAGTATCCCGATTATTGTCACTTCGGGGTTGTCGGATCATAACACATAATAGGTGACTATAGACTTGCAAGATAGGATCAAGAACACACATATATTCATGAAAACATAATAGGTTCATATCAAAAATCATGGCACTCGGGCCCTAGTGACAAGCATTAAGCATAGCCAAGTCATAGCAACATCAATCTCAGAACATAGTGGATACTAGGGATCAAACCCTAACAAAACTAACTCGACTACATGATAGATCTCATCCAACCCATCACCTTCCAACAAGCCTACGATGGAATTACTAACGCACGGCGGTGAGCATCATGAAATTGGTGATGGAGGATGGTTGATGATGACGACGGCGACGAATCCCCCTCTTCAGAGCCCCGAACGGACTCCAGATCAGCCCTCCCGAGAGGTTTTAGGGCTAGGCGGCGGCTCCGTATCGTAAAACGCGATGATTTCTTCTCCCTGATTTTTTTCTCTCCAAAAGCAAATATATAGAGTTGGAGTTGGCGTCGGCAGAGCTCCAGGGGCCCACGAGGTGAGGGCGCCCTAGGGGACCCTCGTGGACATGGTGTGGCCCCCCTGGTCTTCATCTTTTGCGAGGATTTTTTTATTTTTTATAAGGTGTTCCATGGAGTTTCAGGTCATTCCGAGAACTTTTGTTTTCTGCACAAAAAACAACATCATGGCAATTCTGCTGAAAACAACGTCAGTCCAGGTTAGTTCCATTCAAATCATACAAGTTAGAGTCCGAAACAAGGGCAAAAGTGTTTGGAAAAGTAGATACGATGAAGACGTATCAATATACCTACGTAACCCCGAACGATCAGATACGTAGCCAAAAACCTAATTCCACCGCCGCAACTTTCTGTATCCACGAGATCCCATCTTGGGGCCTGTTCCGGAGCTCCGCCGGAAGGGGAATCCACCATGGAGGGCTTCTACATCATCATAGCCTCTTCGATGAAGTGTGAGTAGTTTACCTCAGACCTTCGGGTCCATAGTTAGTAGCTAGATGGCTTCTTCTCTCTTTTTGGATCTCAATACAATGTTCTCCCCCTCTCGGGGAGATCTATTCGATGTAATCTTCTTTTTGCGGTGTGTTTGTTGAGATCGATGAATTGTGGGTTTATGATCAAGACTATCTATGAGCAATATTTGAATCTTCTCTGAATTCTTTTATGTATGATTGGTTATCTTTGCAAGTCTCTTCGAATTATCCGTTTGGTTTGGCCAACTAGATTGGTAGTTCTTGCAATGGTAGAAGTGCTTAGCTTTGGGTTCAATCTTGCGATGTCCTTTCCTAGTGACAGAAGGGGCAGCAAGGCACATATTGTATTGTTGCCATCGAGGATAACAAGATGGTTTTTTTATCATATTTCATGAATTCATCCCTCTACATCATGTCATCTTGCTTAAGGCGTTAAGCTGTTTTCGTTAACTTAAAACTCTAGATGCATGCTGGATAGCGGTCGATGAGTGGAGTAATAGTAGTAGATGCAGGCAGGAGTCGGTCTACTTGTCTCGGACCTGATGCCTATATACATGATCATACCTAGATACTCTCATAATTATGCTCAATTCTGTCAATTGCTCAACATGAATTCGTTCACCCACCGTAAAATACTTATGCTCTTGAGAGAAGCCACTAGTGAAATCTATGTCCCCGGGTCTATTCTCTATCATATCAATCTTCCATCACTTTATTATTGGTTTGCTTTTTTCTTTGCTTTTTATTTTACTTTGCATCTTTATACCAAAAATACCAAAAATATTATCTATCATCTCTATCAGATCTCACTCTCGTAAGTGACCGTGAAGGGATTGACAACCCCTAATCGCGTTGGTTGCGTTGAGCTATTTGTTTTGTGTAGGTACGAGGGACTTGGCGTGGCCTCCTCTTTGGATTTATACCTTGGTTCTCAAAAGCTGAGGGAAATACTTACGCTTAGTCGATGCATTATCCTCTCCTCTTCGGGAAATCCAACGCAAGCTCAAGAGGTAGGAAGAAGAATTTACGGCACCGCTGTCGGGAGTCTCATAAAAGTCAACATACCAAGTACTCATCACAATCCCTTATCTCTCGCATTACATTATTTGCCGTTTGCCTCTCGTTTTCCTCTCCCCCACTTCACCCTCGCCGTTTTATTCGCCCTCTCTTTTCCGTTTGCCTTTTTCTCACTTGCTTGTCGTTATGGCTAGTCTTATATCTTCTCCGTTGTCTCCTGAGAATGAAGTTCTAAATTTTAAGGAAAGGGAGGGAGAAAATCTAAAAGACGCTTGGTATAGAATTTGCAATGCTCAAAATAGATCTACCAGAAGCAATCTACTTCAGTTCTTCTCCGCAATTTTTATGTAGGTGCTAATCCTTGGTATAGATATATCCTTGATACCATTACCGGAGGGAATTTCTTGGGTAGCCATACCTTTGATTCTTATAATGCTATGATAGATTTATTCGGCTCACCACCTCTTTTGGTTAATGGAACTATGTTAACTTTAGAGCATTTAATGCAAAGACTTGAAATTATTGAAAATAACGTTGCTACCGCTGAGTTAATTGAAAATTTAGATAAAAAGATCCACAATCAAATTACCCAATATGGATCTAAGGTAGGAGTAAATTTGAAAAATATTAAGGAGAAGGAACCCATAGTTAATAATAAAATAAATCAAGATTCCTCTAGAATCGATAAACTTGAGGGTATCATTACCAACTTGGGAACCGCTTTCTCTTCTGTAAAAAATACTCCAAGTCCACCTACTAAAGTTGCTAAGCTCATGTATGTTCCTAAAAATAAGGGTGAATCCTCTAGTAAGGAAACCGCGAATCTTAAATCCATAAGTATTCATCCTAATCTTTTTGCTATCATTAAGGAACCATTTGCTACGAATGAATTTTTTGATATTTTGCCTGAAAATTTGATAATTACTAGAAAGAAAGAAATTTATAAAGAAGGTAGATGCCTCGTTGAAGAATTTCCTACCAAAGATGGCAATACCTAGATCTATCCTTGCTTTTATGCCTAGCTAGGGGCGTTAAACGATAGCGCTTGTTGGGAGGCAACCCAATTTTATTTTTTTGTTTTTGTTTCTGTTTAGGAATAAATAATCCATCTACCTTCTGTTTAGATGTGGTTTTATGTTTTAATTAGTGTTTGTGCCAAGTTAAACCTATAGGATCTTCTTGGATGATAGTTATTTGATCTTGCTGTAATTTCCAGAAACTTTCGGTTCACAAAAACAATTGTTAAAAATCACCAGAACGTGATAAAATAGCGATTCAAATTTCTTATGATCAATAAACAAATTGCCTAGGTCGTCCTATTTTTGCTGAATTTTTGAAGTTCCAGAAGTTTGCGTTAGTTACAGATTACTACAGACTGTTCTGTTTTTGACAGATTCTGTTTTTCGTGTGTTGTTTGCTTATTTTGATGAATATATGGCTAGTAAAATAGTTTATAATCCATAGAGAAGTTGGAATAAAATAGGTTTAACTCCAATATAAATAAAGAATGATTTCATTACAGTACCTTGAAGTGGTATTTTGTTTTCTTTCGCTAACGGAGCTCACGAGATTTCTGTTGAGTTTTCTGTTGTGAAGTTTTCAAGTTTTGGGTGAATTTTTTTGATGGATTATGGAACAAGGAGTGGCAAGGACTAAGCTTGGGGATGCCCATGGAACCCCCAAGATAATACAAGGACACCAAAAAGTCAAATCTTGGGGATGTCCCCGGAAGGCATCCCCTCTTTCGTCCACTTCCATCGGTAACTTTACTTGGAGCTATATTTTTATTCACCACATAATATGTGTTTTGCCTGGAGCGTCTTGTATGATTTGAGTCTTTGCTTTTTAGTTTACCACAATCATACTTGCTGTACACATCTTTTGAGAGAGCCATACATGAATTGGAATTTGAAAGAATACTCTATGTGCTTCACTTATATCTTTTGAGCTATATAGTTTTGCTCTAGTGCTTCACGTATATCTTTTAGAGCACGGTGGTGAATTTGTTTTATAGAAACCATTAATCTCTCATACTTCACTTAGATTATTCTGAGAGTCTTAAATAGCATGGTAATTTGCTTAATAATAATAACATGCTTGGTATTCAAGATTTGTAAAACTTTCTTTTGAGTGCGTTGGATACTAAGAAAAGTTTGATGCTTGATAATTGTTTTGAGATATGGAGGTAGTAATATTAGAGTCATGCTAGTTGAGTAGTTGTGAATTTGAGAAATAATGGTGTTAGAGTTTGTGATTCCCGTAGAATGCACGTATGGTGAACCGTTATGTGATGAAGTCAGAGCATGATTTATTTATTGATTGTCTTCCTTATGAGTGGCGGTCGGGGACGAGCGATGGTCTTTTCCTACCAATCTACCCCCCTAGGAGCATGCGCGTAATACTTTGCTTTGATAACTTGTAGATTTTTGCAATAATTATATGAGTTCTGTATGACTAATGTTGAGTCCATGGATTATACACACTTTTCTCACCCTTCAACCATTGCTAGCCTTTCTATTACCGCACACTTTTCGCCGGTATCATATACCCACCATATACCTTCCTCAAAACAGCCACCATACCTACCTATTATGGCATTTCCATAGCCATTCCGAGATATATTGCCATGCAACTTTCCACCGTTCCGTTTATTATGACACGCTTCATCATTGTCATATTGCTTAGCATGATCATGTAGTTGACATCGTATTTGTGGCAAAGCCACCATTCATAATTCTTTCATACATGTCACTCATGAATCATTGCATATCCTACACATCACGGAGGCATACACATAGAGTCATATTTTGTTCTAAGTATCGAGTTGTAATTGCTGAGTTGTAAGTAAATAAAAGTGTGATGATCATCATTTTTAGAGCATTGTCCCAAGTGAGGAAAGGATGATGGAGACTACGATTCCCCCACAAGTCGGGATGAGACTCCGGACGAAAAAAAGAGGCCATAAAAAAAGAGAAAAGGCCCAAATAAAAAGAATGAGAGAAAAAGAGAGAAGGGACAATGTTACTATCCTTTTACCACACTTGTGCTTCAAAGTAGCACTATGATCTTCATGATAGAGAGTCTCTCATTTTGTCACCTTCATATACTAGTGGGAATTTTTCATTATAGAACTTGGCTTGTATATTCCAATGATGGGCTTCCTCAAATTGCCCTAGGTCTTCGTGACCAAGTGAGTTGGATGCACACCCACTTAGTTTCTTTTGTTGAGCTTTCATATACTTATAGCTCTAGTGCATCCGTTGCATGGCAATCCCTACTCACTCACATTTATATCTATTGATGGGCATCTCCATAGCCCGTTGATACGCCTAGTTGATGTGAGACTATCTTCTCCCTTTTTGTCTTCTCCACAACCACCATCCTATTCCACATATAGTGCTATATCCATGGCTCACACTCATGTATTGCGTGAAGATTGAAAAGGTTTTGAGAATGTCAAAAGTATGAAACAATTGCTTGGCTTGTCATCGGGGTTGTGCATGATTTAAATACTTTGTGTGGTGAAGATAGAGCATAGCTAGACTATATGATTTTGTAGGGATAACTTTCTTTGGCCATGTTATTTTGAGAAGACATGATTGCTTTGTTAGTATGCTTGAAGTATTATTATTTTTATGTCAATATTAAACTTTTGTCTTGAATCTCTCGAATCTGAATATTCATACAACAATTAAGAAGAATGAAATGATCGATATAGTTGACTAGAGGGGGGGGGGGTGAATAGGCAACTAACAATTTTTAGCTTTTCTTTACCAAATTAAACTTTGCATCATAGTAGGTTGTCTAGAAATGCAACTAGGTGAGCAACCTATATGATGCAACAACAACAAGCACACAAGCAAGCAAAGGATATAACACAAATAAGCATGCACAAGTAAAGGCACGAGATAACCAAGAGTGGAGCCGGTGGAGACGAGGATGTGTTACCAAAGTTCCTTCCTTTTGAGGGGAAGTACGTCTCTGTTAGAGCGGTGTGGAGGCACAATGCTCCGCAAGAAGCCACTAGGGCCACCGTATTCTCCTCACGCCCTCGCACAATGCGAGATGCCGTGATTCCACTATTGGTGCCCTTGAAGGTGGCGACCGAACCTTTACAAACAAGGTTGGGGCAATCTCCACAACTTAATTGGAGGCTCCCAATGACACCACGAAGCTTCACCACAATGGACTATGGCTTCACGGTGACCTCAACCGTCTAGGGTGCTCAAACACCCAAGAGTAACAAGATCCGCTAGGGATTAGTGGGGCAAATTTCTCTTGGTGGAAGTGTAGATCGGGGCCTTCTCAACCAATCCCGAGCAAATCAACAAGTTTGATTGGCTAGGGAGAGAGATCGGGCGAAAATGGAGCTTGGAGCAACAATGGAGCTTTTGGGGGAAAAGGTAGGTCAACTTTGGAGAAGAAGACCCACTCATATAGTGGGGGGAACAAACCAACTGTTACCCCCCTACCAGCCCCGCAGAGAGCGGTACTACCGCTAGGCCAGCGGTACTACCGCTGAACAGGCTAAGCGGTACTACCGCTCCTCCTCGCGGTACTACTGCTCGAGAGCGGTACTACCGCCTCTCTGCCTTGGCTGGTACCGTAAAGTCCGACATTTAAAAACGAGCCCTCGAATCGAGGCGGCACTAGCATGAAACCGCAGCAAAGATTACGGCCGGGCTATAAGCGGTACTACTGCTAGGAGCGGCATCGCCGCTTATAGCACCCAAGCGTACTACCGCTCGCATCGGAGAAGGCACAATGAGGACAAGAACGAGCTCTCCATTGAAGTGGAAAGGCTCGGAAGGTGTGCAAGGGACGTGTACGTGATGATTCCACCCTAGCCTTTCCAAAGCGGACGCCCTCTTGATAGTACGGTGATCTCTACGAAACTAGTCCACCAAACTGAATCGAAAAGACTACACCGTCTTTGCTTCAAACTCCGAGGGGAGGGAATCGTCTCGTGCCAAAGGATGAATCTCTGAAAAGCTCAATGCACACGATTAGTCGACAAAAGCATTGTCATCAATCACCAAAACATCTTAGGGCTAAAGATGCCCTTACAATCTCCCCCTTTTTGGTTGATTGATGACAATACAGGATTTGCACGAATCGGAGAAAGATAAAGGTCATAAGAAAACCCCACATCTCTAAAATAGAGACGGTCTCCCCCTAGATGTGTGCCATCAAGATAAGTGCTTTGGACTGCACGGCACACATACTAGGATCAACACTCCCCCTGTATTTTAGAGATCAACAAACTACGCACGATCCATGAGAGCAGGGTATATAAGTAACATAATAAGCATGCAACTCATAAGATACCAAATGACTAGAGACATAGATAATAATAAGATAGAGATAGGGTAGCATATGTCTCACACCATATGACTGGAACTTAGGTCTCACTAACACAAAACCAAACAAAGCAAACGGCGAGCAAACACAATGAAACCACAAAGACCACAAAGACACAATCGCAACTCAATGACACAAATCCCTAGACTCTCTCCCCCTTTGGCAATGAGACACCAAAAGGGGCAAAGAGCGATCCTACGGATCCAGGTGAGAGCAAACTGAAGATCTCGAACATCAAACGTCTGCACCACCATCCTCAGTCGGAAACTGCCCGGCATCTGAATCAGTACATGGACAGTGCTGCTGGACCCACTCCTCTTCCTCAGTGATCTGACCCTCAGAGCCGCTGGTGACAGTCGCACCCAACTGACGCATAAGCTCCTTGTGACGGCCCCTTGCCTTCTTCTCAGCCACATGTGTCATGTACTGACCGTGAGACTCCATACAGAAAAGCTTCTTCATCTTGAGCTTGAGCTTCTTTGCCCAAGAGGGCTCTGCCTCAGAAGGCTCAGAGTCAAGATCAATACCAGCATTAGCCTCGCCCTCGGTCTCCATGGCAGCCGCAGAAGGTGGAACCCCAGTTTGAGGAATGGAGGTACCCCAATTATCCTTGTTCCTCAGACGCTTGATCTCATGAGAAACCAACTCTCCAGTTTCCAGCGACTCCTCGGGATAGGTGCGTCTCCAGGCCTTCTCAATGAGCAACATGATGAACGGAGCATAGATCGGGCACTTGCGCTCAGACACAGCAGAAAGAAGCTCAGACCACATCACATGAGAGATATCCAGGGACTCGCCAGTGTTTGCCTCCTTCTCATGCTGGCAGAAGAGAAGCATGTCCACAAGATAGGAATGAACCTGATCCAGATTCCCGATACGAGGGAAGAGAGTCTCGCGGAACACACGGTGAAGGATGTCCAGAAAGGCAGGCAGCTCATAGGTTGTCTTCTTAGTCTCAGGATTGACCTTCTTAATGCAGTAGGGCCAGAGAGCTTGCTTGTGAGTGGAGATAACATTTTGGTGAGGACGAAACCCGACTGGAGACTCAAGCCCTTGATCTTCCACCTCAAGCAACTCCATGAAAGCCTTCCACTTGACAACTAGTAGCTTCCCATTCGACATCCAAGTCAGAGTCCTGTTTTCATCAGTTCCTAGATGGATAGTGGCATAGAATTGAGCCACCAAGTCAGCATCAAAGTCCTTGTTGAACTGCATGATCCTGAGAATGTTCAACTGAGAGCACATCTGAAGGGCTTCACCAAAGTACTCAGGGTCCTTTTCCATAGCATCCGTGTTGATGGAGTGAACATTGACAAAGAGGTTCTTCTTAGACTTGATCACTTCAAAGTAGACTGAAAGTGGTTCCAGAACGGACGATTGACAAAGGCGAGGTCTCGGTCTTCATCATAAGGATTGCGGCGACGCCTGTCCCAGAATTCCTTGGAGGACATCTCAGTCACCTTCTTCCCACGAGGCTTGATGCATTGGCTGGCATCTTCTTGGGAGGGGATTAGTGCTTGAAGAAGCACCCATTGGCAGCGGTGGAGCATTGGAGGAACCACCGGAGACTTCGAAGTGCGGTAGCGCTTTGGCGTGGAAACGCCCGGGGTTGATCTGGCGGGCTTGCTGCTCAGGATGTTCATCACCTGGAACCAAACACACGGACACACGAAGCAGCCAGAAAGAACGATCAAAAACCAACAAACAAACCAAACAAAGATCAATATGTGGTAGGATACGATGGAAATGGGCATCAGGCGGTAGTACCGCGACACTTCGCGGCAGCAGTTCCCTACTGCCGTGGAAAGATCCGGCACTACCGGAGATGCCAAATTCAAAAATAAACCTACCAAATATCAATCCAAAGAGTCTAGTTGCCTCTCCAACCTACTCAAGCCTATTTTTAGCCAAAAAACTAGAGATGCATCCACCATTGCCCCTAAACACTAGATCTGAAATCTAGACAAGAAGAGACGAGGAACAAGGGCAATACCGGCATCCATGGCAAGAGGACGAGGTGGGTATCGACTCCACCGAAGGAAATGGAGAGGGACGGCCCGGAGACGGAGGGCCGCCGGAGCCCTCCTGCAGCGAGATGGCGCTGGAGAGAAGAAGAGGAACTGGGGAATGAAGCAAATGGGTATGGGGGGAGAAAACCACCCCTGCCCACGAGTTAACCCCCTGGACCCGCCCCCAGCGGTAGTACCGCTTAACAACGTAAGCGGTAGTACCGCGCACCACCACCGGGCAAGACTACCAAACAGACATCAAAACTAAACTTTTAAACGCATGACTCAAAAGACAAAGAAAGACAAACCGAAAACCAAGAAACCACCAAGGAACACTAGCAGAGGACAGAAGATGCACCCCTTCAAGAGAGGGGTGGTGGCCGAGGCCACCTATGTTTGAGTCAAGAGGTATGGCACCACGAAGATTTTAACCTTGGGCCCATGACCAAAACTCCTCTTTGAAGCACAAGAACCATAAAAAATGGCTAATGTGAAAGATTTGATCAATTTATGCATAATAGGGGGAGGGAAAGTTCATTGAGAGAACAACACTCCCCCAATGTCCATGCCTACATCTAAACTAGACATCAAGTTGAGTGTGGTGGGTTGTGCAAGGGTTCAAACCACATTGCTTGAATCAATGATATTTAGCTCATGCCTTAACTCGCGAAATCTTGCTTCATCCAAGGGCTTCATGAAAATATCTGCAAGGTTATTATGAGTGTTGACATACTTGAGCTTGATCTCCCCTCGCCTAATATGATCCCGGATGAAATGGTACTAAATCTCAATATGCTTCGTCTTGAAGTGTTGCACTGGGTTGAGAGAAATCTTGATGGCACTTTCATTGTGACACCAAAGAGGCACTTTGTCACAAATGACACCCTACTCCTTTAAAGTTTGTCTCATCCATAGGAGTTGTGCACAACAACTACCGCCGCCACATATTCCGCTTGATTGGACGAGAGAGACACACAACTTTGCTTCTTGGAAGACCAACTCACCAAAGAGCAACATAGAAATTGGCACCCTCTGGAAGTTGACTTCCTATCCACTTTGTCTCCCGCCCAATCGGAATCCATATATCCTTCAAGCTTGAAATTTGCTCCTCTTGGGTACCATAAGCCAAAGTTTGGGGTATGAGCTAAATATCAAAAGATTTGTTTGACTGCCACATAGTGGCTTTCCTTTGGCTTTCCTTTGGCGCGGCTTGAAACCGTGCACATATTCCCACACTCAACATGATATCCTGTCTAGATGCACAAAGGTAAAGCAGGGAGCCAATCATGGAGCGATATACCTTTTGATCCACTGCTTTACCATTGGGATCAATGTCAAGTTGGCACTTGGTAGGCATTGGAGTAGTAGCCGGCTTGACATCACTTAGCTTGAATCTCTTTTGCATGTCTTGAGTGTATTTGGCTTGGTTGATGAAGGTACCTTCTCTTCTTTGCTTGATATCAAAACCAAGGAAGAACTTCAACTCTCCCATCGAAGACATCTTGAACTTGGAGGTCATGAGAGCGGCAAATTCCTCATTGAAAGCTTATTTAGGGGAACCAAAGATAATATCATCAACATATAGTTGGCATACAAACAACTCCTTTGACCTTCTTAGTAAAAAGAGTGGGGTCGATTAGCCCAACTTCAAATCCACGGTCTTGTAACAACTCGGTAAGGTGGTCATACCACGACGTGGGGCTTGTTTAAGGCCATAGAGTGCCTTGTCGAGTTGATACACATGATCGGGAAAGTAGGGATCCTCGAACCCGGGGGGTTGCTTGACGTATACCAACTCATTAATAGGACCATTAAGAAACGCACTTTTAACATCCATTTGTTGCAACTTAAAGTTGTGATGAGAAGCATAAGCAATCAACGAACGAATGGGTACAAGGCGAGCAACGGGAGCAAAGGTTTCACCGTAGTCGATACCCTCGACTTGGGAGTAGCCTTGTGCCACCAATCTTGCCTTGTTGCGAATATGGTCCCATGAGCATCTTGCTTGTTCTTGAAAATCCACTTGATTCCAATGACATGCGGTTCCCCGTTGGCCTTGGCAGCAATCTCCACACCTTGTTGTACTCGAAGTTATTGAGTTCTTCATGCATGGCATTGAGCCAATCCGGATCTTCGAGCGCCTCGTAGACCTTTTGGGGTTCCACACAAGAGACAAATGCATGATGTTCACAATAGTTTGCTAATTGTCTACGAGTGCTTACCCCCTTCCTTAGGCTTCCAACCACATTCTTCATGAGATGACCTTTGGAGGTGAGCTTGGAAGCAATCTTCGCGGCACGACGCTCCAATTCCTCCTCGGAAGTGAGACGAGGAGGGGTAACTTGATCATCTTGAGCGCCGTCTTGAGCTTGTTCTTGATCTTGAGCTTGCTCATGATCTTGAATTTGCTCGAGGGGGAGAACTTGACCTTGGGCATCATTTGGTGGTTCACCACCATCTTGAGGTTGATCTTGCCCTTGATCTTGTTCACAAGGTTGAGGGCCTTCACTTTGTTCTTCGGAAGTGTGTGGGTCTTGGGTTGGTGATGGCTCCACTTGGGTGGAGCATTGTCCTTCTCCTTCGGCCACAAGGGGTTCTTCAATGGGTAGGATATGACCAACACCCATTCTTCTTATGGCCTGGGGAGGAATTTCATCACCTACATCACAAGTACCACTTTGCTCCACTTGGGAGCCGTTATTCTCATCAAACTCCACGTTACAAGTCTCCTCAATAAGTCCCGTGGACTTATTGAGAACACGGTAAGCATGGGAGTTTGCAGCATAACCAACAAATATGCCCTCATGAGCTCTAGCTTCAAATTTGGACAAACGAACACCTTTGTTGAGAATGAAACACTTACACCCGGACACCCGAAAGTACTTGAGGTTGGGCTTGTTACCGGTGAGTATCTCATAAGGAGTCTTGTTCAAGCCTTTGCGAAGATAGAGACGATTTGATGCATGACGCGGTGTTGATGGATTCGGCCCAAAAGTTGTATGGAGACTTGAACTCCGCCATCATGGTCCTTGCCGCATCCATCAACGTCCGGCTCTTTCTCTCCGCAACACCATTTTGTTGAGGGGTGTATGGAGCGGAATATTGATGCTTGATCCCCTCATCACTAAGAAACTCATTCAAGGTGTAGTTCTTGAACTCGGTGCCGTTGTCACTCCTTAATGTCAAGATCTTTGCATTGTGTTGACGTTGAGATTCATTTGCAAAGTCAATGACGGTTTGTTGGGTCTCGCTCTTCCTCTTGAAGAAATATACCCAAGTGTATCTTGAATAGTCATCCACAATCACCAAGCAATACTTTCTACCCCCAAGACTATCAAAGGATGGAGGCCCAAAGAGATCCATGTGAAGGAGCTCCAAAGGCCTCTTTGAGCAAATCAAAGTCGTGGGAGGGTGAGCCTTCTCATGTAGCTTTCCTTCGATACAAGCACTGCAAGCACGATCAGCACTGCAAGCATGATCTTTGGCAAAACTAACGTTGGTTAGTCCACGGACATGGTCCCCCTTGAGAAGACTTTGCAAAGATCTCATATTGACATGGGCTAAACGGCAAGGCCAAAGCCATCCCACGTCAACTTTAGCCATTAGGCATGTCGCGGTCTTAGTGGGTCGCTCCGAAAAGTTAATCACATATAGACCGTTCTCGACATGCCCAACAAAGGCTACTTTAAGAGCCTTGCTCCACAAGAGGGCCACGGTATCAATATCAAAGAAAGTGGCAAAGCCCATGATTGCAAGTTGACAAACGGAAAGTAAATTGTATGCAAGGGACTCAACAAGCATGACCTTCTCGATCGTGAGATCATGAGAAATGACAACCTTGCCAAGTCCCAATACCTTAGAAGATGAGGCATCACCCCACTCGACATTGGTGGGCATGGATGGAATCTTGTGAACGTCCAACACCAAGTCCTTGCTTCCGCTCATATGATTTGTAGCTCCACTATCGAGCAACCATGATCCCCCACCGGAAGCAAACACCTACAAGAGATCAATGCTTGGATTTAGGTACCCATTTTGTAATGGGTCCTTTGATGTTAGTGACAAGGGTCTTAGGAACCCAAATAGACCAATCAATGTACTCATAAGGAGAACCAACAAATTTGGCATAGACATGCCCATCACTAGCACGGCACAACACATAAGAAGGGTTAAAGTCGCCGGCTTGGTTGGAAGGGGTGGCATTGCCCTTCTTGACATTACCACCCTTCTCATTGTTCTTCTTCTCCTTGGGAGCACCCCTCCTTCCTTCACAAACGTTTGCTTGAGAGGAGGAGGTCGTTTGGTCTTGTCATTCTTCTTCTTGTTCTTGGGCTTAAAAGCGAACCCAATCCCTTCCTTATAACCACCTCCTTTTGATTACTCAAAAGGTCGTTGAGGTTCTTCTCACCTTGTATGCACGACACAAGGCCTTTCTCAAGTTGCTTCTTCAACTTAGCATTCTCCTCAATAAGATGCTCATGCTCACAACAAGGGTTAGTAGCATTTACATTATCAATTAAAACCATATGAGGAAAGGTGGCTTCCTCCTTGGTTAGCTTTACTTGGAGTTGATCATGAGACTCTTTGAGGCTAGCATGAACGCCCTTCAAGACTTTGTGAGCCTTGTCGAGAATGTCAAACTCCTCTTCGAGTCTAGCAAGATCAACCCCAAGCTTTGCCTTCTCGGAGTATAGCACACGAGAAACAACAAGAGCATGATCAAAATCTTTCTTTAATTTAGCATGATCATCATTGTATTACTGCTCAAGAGCCAAACGAAGACCACGCTCTTCCTCAAGAGCATTGGAAAGATCCGAAATCTCATCGGCATAGTCACGACTATGCCCCTCCATCTTAGAGATGGTATCTTCGTGAGCCTCGATCATGTCATTGGCTTCACCAAGTTGTTCCAAGAGAGCAACGAAGTGCTTCTTTGGATTTTCCCTTGAGTTTACCCATAAAGGCCTCAAACTCATTCTCCTCCACATTAGTTCCCTCATGTTCATCAATGCTATCCGTCGAACAAGAATGATTGATGATGGTAGTTTTGATGTTGGGGGTTACCTTGTTGGTGGCTTTAGCCATGAGGCACTTGGCGGTGATGCTTTCATTGGTCTCTTCGAAGAGGGACACCCGTGGAGTCGTCGCAATGGCAACGGAGGCCATGGCAACTGACTCACCATCTTCATCATCGTCATCGTCCTCATTGTACTCTTCTTGTACCACCAAAGCCTTGGGAAGAGTTTTCTTGGTGAAGTTGCTCTTGTTGGGGAACGACTTGGCCTTGTCCTTACGGATGAGCTTGCCACTGTTGTCTTCCCTCTTCTCATAAGGGCACTCCGCAACAAAGTGGCTCACATTGCCACAATTGAAACAAGTCCTCACTTGTTGCTTGCCCTTTGCGCCACTTGAATTGTTCTTGTTGAAGTTGGGCCTTGAGTTCTTCTTGCTCCAAAATTGCCTTGAAGCAAGTGCCATGTGTTCATGATAGGCATATCATTATCTTGAGATTGCTCTCCTCTTCTTCCTCCTCTTCCTCTTCTTCGACATGGACCTTGGCCTTCAAGGCAAGGTTGGGCCTTTTTGCTCTTTGAGAGCGAAGTACCGCATTGTCGGCGGTCTTGTCCAATATGCTCATAGCCACAAACTCATCTAACACCTCACTTGAGGACAAGGTGTGGAAATCCGGCCTTTGACGGATGACGGAGGACATGGCTTTGTGGTAGGGCATCATTGCCTTGAGGAATTAGCGCTTGATCCAATTGTTATCCGTGTCCTTACTTCCATGATCTCAGAGAGAGACCGCGAACTTGGTTACTCTCCGATAAAGCTCATGAGGTTCTTCATCTTCTTTCATTGCAAACTCATCTGCTTCATCTTGTACCACTTCATAGTTGGAACATTGAATGCTTGCGCTTCCCCGATAGAGGGAAACCACTTGACGCCAAGCATATTTGGCCAATGAGAAGGGTCGTAGATGAGGAAGGTCTTCGGGAGGGATTGCTTCTTGGATGATGAAGAGAGCACTCTCATTGAATTGATCATCCACGGCTTCTCTAGGAGTGAAGTTGCTCCGGTCATATGGATAAAAACCTTCTTCAATGATTCTCCAAAGGTTAGTGTTCACATGATTTAAATGACGCTTAAAACAATAGACCGAAGAATCAAAATACTCCTTTTTATCAATCTTTGGGGGAGGACCGGCATGATTCAAGTGAGTAGAAGGAATCGGTCCACCATAGACAAGTGGAGGTTCCACATTGGCAAAGATGCCGGTGCCACTTTTACCACTAGAAGGAAGGGCTTTCTCACTAGTAGCTTCCCCCTTGTCGGAGGTAGCATCCGTCACCTTGTTGGCGGGATCACCCACTTTCAACGGTGCGGTGGAAAGTTTAAGCCCTTCTAAGAATTCATGAAACATGCCTTTGACCTCGGTTGTCATGGAGGTTTTCAATGTTTCCAAAGCCACATTGAACTCCTCACGAGAGACCGCGGTTCCCCCATCTCCCGTAGAAGAGACCGGATTTGCGCCAGAGTGCTCCTTCGCACCTTCTACGACGTCAACCATACTCTTTGGACGGTAAAGTCCTTAGTCAAGAGACGAGGCTCTAATACCAATTGAAAGGATCGATATAGTTGACTAGAGGGGGGGGGGGTGAATAGGCAACTAACAATTTTTAGCTTTTCTTTACCAAATTAAACTTTGCATCAAAGTAGGTCGTCTTGAAATGCAACTAGGTGAGCAACCTATATGATGCAACAACAACAAACACACAATCAAGCAAAGGATATAACACAAATAAGCTTGCACAAGTAAAGGCATGAGATAACCAAGAGTGGAGCCGGTGGAGACGAGGATGTGTTACCGAAGTTCCTTCCTTTTGAGGGGAAGTACGTCTCCGTTAGAGCGGTGTGGAGGCACAATGCTCCCCAAGAAGCCACCAGGGCCACCGTATTCTCCTCACGCCCTCGCACAATGCGAGATGCCATGATTCCACTATTGGTGCCCTTGAAGGCGGCAGAACCTTTACAAACAAGGTTGGGGCAATCTCCACAACTTAATTGGAGGCTCCCAACGACACCACGAAGCTTCACCACGATGGACTATGGCTTCACGGTGACCTCAACCGTCTAGGGTTCTCAAACACCTAAGAGTAACAAGATCCGCTAGGGATTAGTGGGGGGAATCAAATTTCTCTTGGTGGAAGTGTAGATCGGGGCCTTCTCAACCAATCCCGAGCAAATCAACAAGTTTGATTGGCTAGGGAAAGAGATCGGGCAAAAATGGAGCTTGGAGCAACAATGGAGCTTTTGGGGGAAGAGGTAGGTCAACTTTGGAGAAGAAGACCCACTTATATAGTGGGGGGAACAAACCAACCGTTACCCCCCTACCAGCCCCGCAGAGAGCGGTACTACCGCTAGGCCAGCGGTACTACCGCTTAACAGGTTATGCGGTACTACCGCTCCTCCTCGCGGTACTACCGCTCGAGAGCGGTACTACCGCCTCTCCTGCCGCGGCTGGTACCGTAAAGTCCGACACGAAAAACGAGCCCTAGAATCGAGGCGGCACTAGCACAAAATCGCAGCGGTACTACTGCTGGGGCTATAAGCAGTACTACCGCTGTGGAGCGGTACTGCCGCTTATAGCACCCAAGCGGTACTACCGCTCCGGCCCGCGGTACTACCGCTCAGACCAGAGAAGGCACAATGAGGACAAGAACGAGCTCTCCATTGAAGTGGAAAGGCTCGGAAGGTGTGCAAGGGATGTGTACGTGATGATTCCACCCTAGCCTTTCCAAAGCGGACCCCCTCTTGATAGTACGGTGATCTCTACGAAACTAGTGCACCAAACTGAATCGAAAAGACTACACCGTCTTCGCTTCAGACTCCGAGGGGAGGGAATCGTCTCGTGCCAAAGGATGAATATCTAAAAAGCTCAGTGCACACGATTAGTCCGCAAAAGCATTGTCATGAATCACCAAAACATGTTAGGGCTAAAGATGCCCTTACAAAGAATTACACTGAAATTATGCCAAGTAGCACTCTGCATCAAAAATTATCTTTTTATCATTTACCTACTCGAGGACGAGCAGGAATTAAGCTTGGGGATGCCTGATACGTCTCCAACGTATCTATAATTTTTGATTGCTCCATGCTATATTATCTACTGTTTTGGACCATATTAGGCTTTTATTTTCCACTTTTATATTACTTTTGGAACTAACCTATTAACCGGAGGCCCAGCCCAGAATTGCTGTTTTTTGCCTATTTCAGAGTTTCGAAGAAACGAAATATCAAACGGAGTCCAAACGGAATGAAACCTTCGGGAACGTGCTTTTCTCACCGAACATGATCCAGGAGACTTGGACCCTACGTCAAGCAATCAACAGGGAAGGCATGAGGTAGGGGGGCGCGCCCTCCCCCCAGGCGCGCCCTCCACCCTCGTGGGCCCCCTATTGCTCCACCAACGTACTTCTTCCTCCTATATATACCTACGTACCCCCGAACGATCAGATACGGAGCCAAAAACCTAATTCCACCACCGCAACTTTCTGTATCCACGAGATCCCATCTTGGGGCCTGTTCTTGAGCTCCGTCGGAAGGGGAATCCACCACGGAGGGCTTCTACATCATCATAGCCTCTCCGATGAAGTGTGAGTAGTTTACCTCAGACCTTCGGGTCCATAGTTAGTATCTAGATGGCTTCTTCTCTCTTTTTGGATCTCAATACAATGTTCTCGCCCTCTCTCGTGGAGATCTATTCGATGTAATCTTCTTTTTGTGGTGTGTTTGTTGAGATCGATGAATTGTGGGTTTATGATCAAGATTATCTATGAGCAATATTTGAATCTTCTCTGAATTTGTTTATGTATAATTGGTTATCTTTGCAAGTCTCTTCGAATTATCCGTTTGGTTTGGCCAACTAGATTGGTAGTTCTTACAATGGGAGAAGTGCTTAGCTTTGGGTTCAATCTTGCGGTGTCCTTTCCAAAGGATGTAAGGGCAGCAAGGCATGTATTGTATTGTTGCCATCGAGGATAACAAGATGGGGTTTTTATCATATTTCATGAATTCATCCCTCTACATCATGTCATCTTGCTTAAGGCGTTAAGCTGTTTTCGTTAACTTAAAACTCTAGATGCATCTTTGGATAGCGGTCGATGAGTGGAGTAATAGTAGTAGATGCAGGCAGGAGTCGGTCTACTTGTCTCGGACGTGATGCTTATATACATGATCATACCTAGATACTCTCATAACTATGCTCAATTCTGTCAATTGCTCAACAGTAATTCGTTCACCCACCGTAAAATACTTATGCTCTTGAGAGAAGCCACTAGTGAAATCTTTGGCCCCCGGGTCTATTCTCTATCATATCAATCTTCCATCACTTTATTATTGCTTTGCTGTTTTAATTTGCTTTTTATTTTACTTTGCATCTTTGTACCAAAAATACCAAAAATATTATCTATCATCTCTATCAGATCTCACTCTCGTAAGTGACTGTGAAGGGATTGAGAACCCCTAATCGCGTTGGTTGCGTTGAGCTATTTGTTTTGTGTAGGTACGAGGGACTTGCGCGTGGCCTCCTACTAGATTGATACCTTGGTTCTCAGAAACTGAGGGAAATACTTACGCCACTCTGCTGCATTATCCTCTCCTCTTCGGGGAAATCCAACGCAAGCTCAAGAGGTAGCAAGGGATAAACATGGTATGCACAAGTCTTGTTCGCGTTTATTGTGAATGAATTTTCAGTATGAACTGAGTTTTATGACACTGCGCTAGGAATTGTGACCGAAGTCGAAGCCATCAAGAAGGTTGTGGCCAAGGCCGAGAAAAAGGCAGCCACTGAGCAGGCTCTTCGTGAGAAACACGAGGCCATGGTTATTAAAGCTGAACAGGAGCTACAAGAGGCCGTAGGGAAATGCGAGACCTTGGAGCAGAGTTTAATGGAGAAAGAGTCCGAACTTACCAAGGCCCATCAGGCCACGAGCGATGCCCCGGCGGAAACCCGAAGTGCCCTGCAGGAGATCCAAGAGGAGAGAAAGATCGCGGCTGGTAAGGCTTTTTCCTGTAAAGTAAGTATTTGGGGGGGGGGGAGACTTATGTTTCTAATTTTGAATCCGGATTTCTCAGGGGTATTTGCCGAGCTACCTCGCAGCATATCAGATGTCACTCAATTCTACCGAGCCGAAGAAAGGAATACTGCGGATAAGCTCTTCTGGTCGCAGTATTTGGCACCGAATTATCCGGTGCCTTTTACCGATCAACTGAAACAGTTGATCGAACTACAGAAGGCGGCGGAACTAGCCATGAAGGATTTAATTATCCGGCTATGGCCTGCTGAGCCGATCCCAACTAGCTACTTCGGGCTCGTGAAGCGGCTTGTGGGTGCCTGTCCTCGACTTGACGTCATCAAGTGGTCGGTCTGTATAGAGGGTGCATGAATGGCCTTCGCCCGTGCAAAGGTGCATTGGGGGAAGATGGATACTGAAAAGCTGATGACCGAAGGACCGCCGGAGGGGAAGGAGCACCGCAAGCCCGAGTTATATTATGAGAATGTCCTGAAAGGATCCTACCTTGCCGCAGAGCTATGCACCAAGGACTTTATATTTCCATGAATGCAAATCATGTTGTCCTTTGTAATGTTAAAACAAGGTCGATTATATCGCCATCACTTTGCTTTATGAAAGTTTACCCTCCTGTGCGGCCGTTTTATATGTTTAAATCTGAGAATTGGCCAGTCGTCGGCTTCTGCCCCCATGTATGAAGTACGGGGGTGTTCGGGATAAACCTGAGCACTCTTTATCCCAGTTTTGGGTCCTCCGAAGGAGGTGCTCAGCACAACGAACCAGGCAATTGGACTATAGGGCTTTATCACTCTCACTTAGCCATAGGAGCTTTAGTATGGTCGGCGCAACCCCTGGTGTTCGGAAGACTGTACTAGGGGCTCTATAAGCGCCTGATCGGAGAAAGAACCGATCCATCGCACGCTGCATTGGTTATGGCATTATGCGGGAGAAATCCTTAAAGATTTTCTAACCTCTCGAACAGCTGACCAGCTCTCGCCGTATCATGACAGTCAGTTTTGGCTTTCTCTACTGAGGTGCTCGTCCGGAAGAACCGGGACACAATCGCAGTAGTTCTCCCAGTGCTACCTTAGCCAATATAGCGGAACGTAAGGTACCAAAACATGGGAGCTGGGCAAACCCAACTATTGACCCAAGACATGATTCGGAGCTGATGCATATAATGCTATAAGTTCGGGGTGCCGAACTTCCATGAAGGTGTTCGGACTTTATTGCCATGTTATGGGTAAAACGAAGCCCCTGGCATATTTTAGGGCATAGCGCTGTGTACGGATGCCACTTGACATAATGATTTCAATAAGAAATAACAGCAGGTAAGCATCATATAAATCCACATGTTGTATTTGAATATTACGTCTATGCGTATGGGTACAAGTAATGTGATAAAAAAGGAATATGATTGCGGAACCTGCTGAGACCAGGGGAAGAGCCTGAGTGCGGATCCGCAATATAGCTGGACGTTCACTGCGGGAGATGTCTAAGGATTCCCTTACGCGTTCAAGATGCGTCCGTGTATCCCGTCCTGGTCGGCACAAAGGTGAACCTGCGAAGAAACTGTAAGAAATATTATGTGCCGGAGGGCGGTTGAGCCACTGAGTACGGCCTGTCCTGGCCTTCACCGGAGTGTTTTAGTTGAGCCCTGGACGAGCTGGGCTATCCTTCCATGAAGTAGTTCGGAGTCCCTTGACGGTATCCGGAGGCCCAAACGTCTGCTCGAGGTTCGGCTGCAAGGTGCTGCTCATTGTCTCTGCTGCTAAGGCAGTGGTGTATATGCTGGTGCCGAGGAAAAGTTTGGCCTTGCCATTAACCGTGATGACGCCGCGTGGACCGGGCATCTTGAGCTTACGCTAGGCATAATGTGGTACCGCGTTGAATCGAGCGAATGCGGTTCGTCCGAGCAGTGCTTGATAACCACTGCGGAAAGGGATGATTTCGAAGTTTAACTCTTCGATACGGTAATTTTCTGGTGAACCGAAGACTACTGCTACGTCTTGAGCTTGCGTTGGTTTTCCCCAAAGAGGAGAGGATGATGCAACACAGTAGCGTAAGTATTTCCCTCAGTTTTTGAGAACCAAGGTATCAATCTAGTAGGAGGCCACGCGCAAGTCCCTCGTACCTGCACAAAACGATAGCTACTCGCTACCAACGCGATTAGGGGTTGTCAATCCCTTCACGGTCACTTACGAGAGTGAGATCTGATAGAGATAATATTTTTGGTATTTTTAGTATAAAGATGCAAAGTAAAAAGTAAAAGCAAAGTAAAAACAAAGAAAGTATAAAAGTGATGGAGATTGATATGATGAGAATAGACCCGGGGGCCATAGGTTTCACAAGTGGCTTCTCTCAAGAGCATAGATATTCTACGGTGGGTGAACAAATTACTGTTGAGCAATTGACAGAATTGAGCATAGTTATGAGGTTATCTAGGTATGATCATGTATAAAGGAATCACGTCCGAGACAAGTAGACCGAAACGATTCTGCATCTACTACTATTACTCCACTCATCGACCGCTATCCAAAGATGCATCTAGAGTATTAAGTTAAAAAGCAGAGTAACGCCTTAAGCAAGATGACATGATGTAGAGGAATAAATTCATGCAATATGATAAATACCCCATCTTGTTATCCTCGATGGCAACAATATAATACGTGCCTTGCAACCCTTTCTGTCACTGGGTAAGGACACCGCAAGATTGAACCCAAAGCTTAGCACTTATCCCATTGCAAGAACTACCAATCTAGTTGGCCAAACCAAAAGGATAATTCGAAGAGACTTGCAAAGATAACTCAATCATACATAAAATAATTCAGAGAAGATTAAAATATTATTCATAGATAAGCTGGATCATAAACCCACAATTCATCGGTCTCAACAAACACACCGCAAAAAGAAGATTACATCGAATAGATCTCCACAAGAGAGGGGGAGAACATTGTATTGAGATCCAAAAAGAGAGAAGAAGCCATCTAGTAACTAGCTATGGACCCGAAGGTGCAAGTAAACTACTCACACTTCATCGGAGGGGCTATGGTGTTGATGTAGAAGCCCTCCATGGTGGATGCCCCTCCGTGAGCTCCTAACAGGCCCCAAGATGGGATCTCGTGGATACAGGAAGTTGCGGCGGTGGAATTAGGTTTTTGGCTCCTCTTCTGATCGTTTGGGGATGCGTAGGTATATATAGGAGGAAAGAGTACGTCGGTGGAGCGTCAGGGGGCCCACGAGGTAGGGGGCGCGCCCATGGGGGCGCCCTCCACCCTCGTGACCGCCTCTGGCACTTCTTGGAGCAGGGTCCAAGTCTCCTGGATCACGTTCGGTGAGAAGATCACGTTCCCGAAGGTTTCATTCCGTTTGGACTCCGTTTGATATTCCGTTTCTTGAAACATGAAATAGGCAAAAACAACAATTACGGGCTGGGCCTCCGGTTAATAGGTTAGTCCCAAAAGTAATATAAAAGTGGAAAATAAAGCCCAATATAGTCCAAAACAGTAGATAAAGTAGCATGGAGCAATCAAAAATTATAGATACGTTGGAGACGTATCAACTACCTCAAGGGTAATGGAGCCTGTACAGCGAGCCTCCTCACCTGGTATAATGCCTCTGAAAGTGGCTTTAGTGGGCTTAATCGCTGAATGATCGATGCCCATCTTGCGCGCCGTGTCTTGGTAAAGCGGATTTAAACTGTTGCCGCCGTCCATAAGGACTCGAGTGAGGTGGAACCTGTATATTATTGGGTCCAGGACTAGTGCGGTTGGATTGCCCTGATTGGCGTTGACCGGACGATCCGTGCGGTTGAAGGTGACTGGCACCAGTTTATATTGTGGGATGACAAGTTCCGTTGAGTCACCATCCCTAAGGATGGATATCCGGTCCGAGTTGGTAATTTTGGTGGTATGTACCACGTTCACTGATTGAATATGCGGGGGAAATTTCTTTTGCCCTCCTGTGTTCGGTGGTCTGGGCTCTTTGTCGCTATCGTTGCTTTGAGACCCCCCTTTGTCTCTGGCGCCTGCCCTGCCGGCTTGTTTGAAGACCCAACATTCTCTGTTGGTATGGGTGGCTGGCGTTTCTGGGGTGCCATGAATTTGGCGTTGGCGATTGAGTATGCTGTCCAGACTGGAAGGACCCGGATTTTTACTTTTGGATGGCCCATTCCGCTGCAGGACTTTGAGCCCCTGAACCCGGCATTAACTGCCGTGTTTTCGGCGTTTTTACAATATTTGCGGCGCTTATGTTTGTTGCGTCGTGGATTTCCGTTGCTATCCATGGCTTCTGATGTGCCAGGATTGCTTGCCGTATTGGTACTATGAGCCAACCAGCTATCTTCGCCCGCACAAAAGCGGGTCATAAGTGTCGTGAGGGATGGCATGGATTTTGGCTTGTCTTGGCCGAGGTGCCGGGCGAGCCATTCGCCACGGATATTATGTTTAAATGCCGCTAAGGCCTCTACATCCGGATAGTCTACTATTTGGTTCTTCTTGGTTAGGAACCGGGTCCAGAATTTCCTGGCCGATTCCCCTGGATGCTGGGTTATATGACTTAAATCGTCAGCATCCGGTGGTCGCTCATAAGTGCCCTGGAAGTTGTCAAGGAATGCATCTTCCAAATCCTCCCAACTGTCGACAGAGTCTGCTGGCAAGCTATTCAGCCAATGCCGAGCTGGTCCTTTGAGTTTTAGTGGGAGGTACTTAATGGCATGTAGATCATCACCGTGAGCCATGTGGATGTGGAGGAGGAAATCCTCGATCCATACCGCGGGATCTGTTGTACCATCATATGATTCGATATTTACGGGTTAAAAACCCTATGGGAATTCATGATCCATAACTTCATTAGTGAAGCATAGGGGGTGTGCAGCGCCTCTGTGTCGGGCTATATCATGACACAGTTCATATGAGTCTTGTCTGCCGTGTTCGGCTCGGCCGGATTTACATTTAGTGTGTCCAGCGTGACGATCATCGTCGCGTGTCGGTGCACGCCCCCTTGATCCATAGACCGATCTTGCGTGTTTTGCCCTATCTTCCAATACATCCCGCAGGTCTCGCGTGTTGCCCCGTGCATTGGTATTTTTGTTCGTGTGGCGGCGGGGTGCGGGCTGAGCTTCAGGCTGGAATGCCTCTCTGTCTCGGCCACGAGGTGGCCGATCAGCCACATCATACGCTGGTGATGTAGGTTTCAATGCTTCCTCCTCAAGTCGGGGTAGCAACATGTGCTTTGGGTAACCCTTGGAAGGGCGTTCGAGTTCATATTCCTTGGCCGCAAGGACTTCAGTCCATCTATCTGCTTGCAAATCCTGATCAGCTTGAAGCTGTTGTTGCTTTTTCTTCAGGCTATTTGCTATGGCTATAAGCCAGCGTAAAGCACTCCTCCTCGACAGGATCCTCAGGCACGACAAATTCTTCGTCGCCGAGGCTCACCTCGTCTTCGGAGAGAGGCATGTAATTGTCATCCTCCGCTTCTTCCTCTGCCGCTTGCTCGGGAGGGTTGGCTTGTTCATCCTCCGGCCCTAAATCTTGCTGGAGGGGATTGTAATCGTCTTCGGTACTGTCTGGAGTGCTATTATCTCCTGTGCCGGTATCATCGCTTTTGTTGTGGCGAGACTTAAAGCGGAGCCACTAACGTCGGCGCTTGGGTTGCTTCTTGGAGGGGTCATCCTCCGCTGTCTTGTCGCCATTGACTTCTTTGGGTGTATCCACCATGTATATATCATATGATGAGGTGGCGGTCCAGTGCCCTGTGGGCAGTGGTTCCTGTTCGTCTCCGACATCGCTGTCCATACCATCGATGTCTTCGGAGTCGAAGTCGAGCATGTTGGTTAAATCATCGACAGTGGCTACTAAGTGGGTGGTGGGTGGGGAGTGAATTTTATCGTCATCCGCATCCCATCCTAGCCGGACATAGTTCGGCCAAGGTTCTCCTGACAAGGAGAGAGACCTTAACGAGTTTAGCACATCACCGAAAGGCGAGTGCTGAAAGATATCTGCGGAAGTGAACTCCATGATCGGCGCCCAATCGGATTCGACAGGCATGGGCGCGGGCGGCTCGGAGCCCGTGGACGGAGATGAACCCAGTGGTTCGGCGTCACGGCTCTCGTGAGGGGTACGGTCAGTATCCTTCTCTATCGCCGCTGAGAGTGCAGCCTCCAAGGCGGGGTCTATCCGCCCGTCCTCGGGTGGCGCAATTTGCTCCGGATTGAAGGCCGGAGTGGTTGCCGGTGTGATCTCCCGAACACTGTCCGACGGCAGAGCTATATCATGCTCGTCATGATCGTGCGGCACACCTGGCATGGGCTTGAATCCGTCGAAGATCAAGTCCCCGCGGATGTCAGCAGTGTAATTCAAGTTTCCAAACCTGACCTGACGGCCAGGGGCGTAGCTCTCGATCTGCTCCAGATGGCCAAGCGAGTTGGCCCGCAGTGCGAAGCCGCCGAATATAAAGATCTGTCCGGGGAGGAAGACCTCACCCTGGACCACATCGTTACCGATTATCGAAGGAGCCATCAAGCCTTACGGTGACGGCATAGTGGAACTCTCAATGAAATCACCAATGTCGGTGTCAAAACCGGCATATCTCGGGTAGGGGGTCCCGAATTGTGCGTCTAAGGCGGATGGTAACAGGAGGCGGGGGACACAATGTTTACCCAGGTTCGGGCCCTCTCGATGGAGGTAATACCCTACTTCCTGCTTGATTGATCTTGATGATATGAGTATTACAAGAGTTGATCTACCATGAGATCGTAGAGGCTAAACCCTAGAAGCTAGCCTATGGTATGATTGTTGTTGGTCCTACGGACTAAACCCTCCGGTTTATATAGACAACGGAGGGGGATAGGGTTACACAGAGTCGGTTACAATGGGAGGAGATCTACATATCCGTATCACCAAGCTTGCCTTCCACGCCAAGGAGAGTCCCATCCGGACACGAGACGAAGTCTTCAATCTTGTATCTTCATAGCCAACAGTCCGGCCAAAGGATATAGTCCGGCTGTCCGGATACCCCCTAATCCAGGACTCCCTCAATATGACTCTATATGAATGCCTTCGGCGGTGTACCGGGATATGTAATGAATCAAGAGTGACATGTATGAAAGAATTATGAATGGTGGCTTTGCCAAAAATACGATATCAACTACATGATCATGCAAAGCAATATGACAATGATGGAGCGTGTCATAGTAAATGGAATGGTGGAAAGTTGCATGGCAATATATCTCAGAATGGCTATAGAAATGCCATAATAGGTAGGTATGGTGGCTGTTTTGAGGAAGGTATATGGTGGGTGTATGATACCGGCGAAAAGTGCGCGGTATTAGAGAGGCTAGCAATGGTGGAAGGAAGAAGAGTGCGATAATCCATGGACTCAACATTAGTCATAAAGAACTCATATACTTATTGCAAAATCCTACAAGTTATCAAAGCAAAGTATTACGGCGCATGCTCCTAGGGGGATAGATTGGTAGGAAAAGACCATCGTCATTCCTCGACCGCCACTCATAAGGAAGACAATAAATAAATAAATTATGCTCCGACTTCATCACATAACGGTTCACCATACGTGCATGCTACGGGAATCACAAACTTTAACACAAGTATCTCTCAAATTCACAACTACTCAACTAGCACAACTTTGATACCAGTACCTCCATGTCTCAAAACAATCATCAAGCATCAAACTTCTCTTAGTATTCAACACACTCATAAGAAAGTTTTTACTAGTCTTGAATACCTAGCATATTAGGATTAAGCACATTACCATGCTGTTTAAGACTCTAAAAATAATATAAGTGAAGCATGAGAGTTCATCTATTTCTTCAAAATAAGACTACCATCGTGTTCTAAAATATATAAGTGAAGCACTAGAGCAAACAACAAACTACTCCAAAAGGTATGAGTGAAGATCAATGAGTAGTCGAATAATTATGCAACTATGTGAAGACTCTCCCATTTAATAATTTCAGATCTTGGTATTTTATTCAAACAGCAAGCAAAGCTAAAGAAAATGAAATGACGCTCCAAGCAAAACACATATCATGTGGTGAATAAAAATATAGCTCCAAGTAAGTTACCGATGGAAGTAGACGAAAGAGGGGATGCCATCCGGGGCATCCCCAAGCTTAGACGCTTGGTTGTCCTTGAATATTACCTTGGGGTGCCTTGGGCATCCCCAAGCTTATGCTCTTGCCACTCCTTATTCCATAGTCCATCGAATCCTTACCCAAAACTTGAAAACTTCACAACACAAAACTTGATGAAAACTCAGAAACTCCGTTAGCTTAAAGAAAACAAAACACCACTTCAAGGTACTGTAATGAACCCATTCTTTATTTATATTGGTGTTAAACCTACTTTATTCCAACTTCTCTATGGTTTATAAACTATTTTACTAGCCATAGATTCATCAAAATAAGCAAGCAACACAATGAAAACAGAATCTGTCAAAAACAGAACAGTCTGTAGTAATCTGTATCAAACATAGACTTCTGGAACTCCAAAAAATTCTAAAATAAATCGGTGGACCTGAGGAATGTGTCTAGTAATCATCTGAAAAAAGAATCAACTAAATAGCACTCTCCATTAAAAAGTTGAAGCAAATCTCGTGAGCGCTAAAGTTTTTTTTTTTTACAGTATGATCATAAAGACTTCACCCAAGTCTTCCCAAAGGTTCTACTTGGCACAAACACTAATTAAAACATAAAACCACATCTAAACAGAAGCTAGATGGATTATTTATTACTAAACAGAACCAAAAAGTAAGAAACTAAAATAAAATTGGGTTGCCTCCCAACAAGCGCTATCGTTTAACGCCCCTAGCTAGGCATGATGATTTCAATGATGCTCACATAAAAGATAAGAATTGAAACATAAAGAGAGCATCATGAAGAATATGACTAGCACATTTAAGTCTAACCCATTTCCTATGCATAGGGATTTTGTGAGCAAACAACTTATGGGAACAATAATCAACTATCATAGGAAGGCAAAATAAGCATAACTTCAAAACTTTAAGCACATAGAGAGGAAACTTGATATTATTGCAATTCCTACAAGCATATGTTCCTCCCTCATAATAGTTTTCAGTAGCATCATGAATGAATTCAACAATATAACCAGAACCTAAAGCATTCTTTTCATGATCTACAAGCATAGAAAATTTACTACTCTCCACATAAGCAAAATTCTTCTCATTCGGGATAGTGGGAGTATCATAAGAGACTTGAATACTATGAATTGTTTCCACATTAAAAGAGTAATGTTCAGAAAAAGGGTAATCATAATCATGACAAGTTTTATAAATATAATAATCACTACTTTTTATAGCATAAGTTTCATCACAATAATCATCATAAGTAGCAACTTTGTTCTCATCATAATCGATTGAAACCTCTTCCAAGATAGTGGACTCATCACTAAATAAAGTCATGACCTCTCCAAATCCACTTTCATAAATATTATAAGATTAAACATCCTCCAAAATAGTGGGATCATTACTTCCTAAAGTTGACACTCTTCCAAACCTACTTTCATCAATATAATCATCATAAGTAGGAGGCATGCTATCATCATTATAAATTTGCTCATCAAAACTTGGGCGTATAAAAATATCATCTTCATCAAACATAGCATCCCCAAGCTTGTGGCTTTGCATATCATTAGCATCATGGGTATTCAAAGAATTCATACTAACAACATTGCAATCATGCTCATCATACAAAGATTTAGTGCCAAACATTTTATAGATTTCTTCTTCTAGTACTTGAGCACCAATTTCCTTTTCATCATACTTACGAAAGATATTAAAAAGATGAAGTGTATGAGACAAACTCAATTCCATTTTTTTAGTTTTGTTTTATAAATTAAACTAGTGATAAAACAAGAAACTAAAAGATTCGATTGCAAGATCTAAAGATATACCTTCAAGCACTCACCTCCCCGGCAACGGTGCCAAAAAAGAGCTTGATGTCTACTACGCAACCTTCTTCTTGTAGACATTGTTGGGTCTCCAAGTGTAGAGGTTTGTAGGACAGTAGCAAATTTCCCTCAAGTGGATGACCTAAGGTTTATCAATCCGTGGGAGGCATAGGATGAAGATGGTCTCTCTCAAGCAACCCTGTAACCAAATAACAAAGAGTCTCTTGTGTCCCCAACACACCCAATACAATGGTAAATTGTATAGGTGCACTAGTTCGGCGAAGAGATGGTGATACAAGTGCAATATGGATGGTAGATATAGGTTTTTGTAATCTGAAAATATAAAACAGCAAGGTAACAAGTGGTAAAAGTGAGCGTAAACGGTATTGCAATGCGTTGAAACAAGGCCTAGGGTTCATACTTTCACTAGTGCAAGTTCTCTCAACAATAATAACATAATTGGATCATATAACTATCCCTCAACACGCAACAAAGAGTCACTCCAAAGTCACTAATAGTGGGGAACAAACGAAGAGACTATGGTAGGGTACGAAACCACCTCAAAGTTATTCTTTCCAATCAATCCATTGGGCTATTCCTATAAGTGTCACAAACAGCCCTAGAGTTCGTACTAGAATAACACCTTAAGACACAAATCAACCAAAACCCTAATGTCACCTAGATACTCCAATGTCACCTCAAGTATCCGTGGGTATGATTATATGATATGCATCACACAATCTCAGATTCATCTATTCAACCAACACATAGAACCTCAAAGAGTGCCCCAAAGTTTCTACGGAGAATCAAGACGAAAACGTGTGCCAACCCCTATGCATAGGTTCATGGGCGGAACCCGCAAGTTGATCACCAAAACATACATCAAGTGAATCACGTGATATCCCATTGTCACCACATATACACACGGCAAGACATACATCAAGTGTTGTTCTCAAGTCATTAAAGACTCAATCCGATACGATTACTTCAAAGGGAAAACTTAATCCATTACAAGAGAGTAGAGGGGGAGAAGCAATATAAGATCCAACTATAATAGCAAAGCTCGTGATACATCAAGATCGTGCCAAATCAAGAACACGAGGGAGAGAGAGGGAGAGATCAAACACATAGCTACTGGTACATACCCTCAGCCCCGAGGGTGAACTACTCCCTCCTCGTCATGGAGAGCGTCGGGATGATGAAGATGGCCACCGGTGAGGGTTCCCCCCTTGGCAGGGTGCCGGAACAGGGTCCCGATTGGCTTTTGGTGGCTACAGAGCCTTGCGGCGGCGGAACTCCTGATCTATTCTGTTCCCCGAAGTTTTTAGGGTAGATGGATATATATATATATACATATATATATATATATATATATATATATATATATATATATATATATAGGCGGAAGAAATACGCCAGGAGAGCCACGAGGGGCCCATGAGGGTGGAGGGCGTGCCCTAGGGGGTGGGCGCGCCCGCTACCTCGTGGCTCCTCGCTTTTCCCGACGTGCACTCCAAGTCTACTGTAGCTTTCCTTCCAAAAATAACTTCTCCGTAAGGTTTCATTCCGTTTGATATTCCTTTTCTTCAAACATCAAACAAGGGAAAAACAGAGGCGACACTGGGCTCTGGGTCAATAGGTTAGTCCCAAAAATAATATAAAAGTGTTTAATAAAGCCCATAAACATCCAAAACAGATAATATAATAGCATGGAGCAATAAAAAATTATTGATACGTTGGAGACGTATCAGCTGGCGGGTGTCAGTTTCTCCAACTTTAGTTGAACCGAGTGTGGCTACGCCCGGTCCTTGAGAAGGTTAAAACAACACTAACTTGACGAACTATCGTTGTGGTTTTGATGCGTAGGTAAGAACATTTCTTGCTCAGCCCGTAGCAGCCACGTAAAACTTGCAACAACTAAGTAGAGGTCGTCTAACTTGTTTTTGCAGGGCATGTTGTGATGTGATATGGTCAAGGCATGATGCTATATTTTATTGTATGAGATGATCATGTTTTGTAACCGAGTTATCGGCAACTGGCAGGAGCCATATGGTTGTCGCTTTATTGTATGCAATGCAATCGCCCTGTAACGCTTTAGTTTATCACTAAGCGGTAGCGATTGTCATAGAAGCAATAGTTGGCGAGACGACAACGATGCTACGATGGAGATCAAGGTGTCGCGCCGGTGACGATGGTGATCATGACGGTGCTTCGAAGATGGAGATCACAAGCACAAGATGATGATGGCCATATCATATCACTTATATTGATTGCATGTGATGTTTATCCTTTATGCATCTTATTTTGCTTTGATTGACGGTAGCATTATAAGATGATCTCTCACTAAATTTCAAGATAAAAGTGTTCTTCCTGACACTACAAAAAAAAGGCACATCCGTGACATTTTGGGCCGAACGAAATTTTTTCTTTCATACATATGACATTCCTATGATGATAATTGTGACAAAACCCGGTATCATCATAGATGTGGTGGGCTCCTACTTCTATGACAAAAAATCATGACAGAAAATGGGCTTTTCGTCCTGGGCGGGCCGGAGACGCAGCTGCATGACATTCTTTGGGCCGTCCATGACGGAAAAACCGTGGTAGAAGCGAGGGGAGGAAAATTTCGGGAGTTCCGGTTACGGTGGGAGGTCGGGGCCGAAGCGATGCGCTGCTTTCTCGTGACACGACGCTGCTGTGCGAGGCGTTGGCTCTAATCGAACCCGAGCAAGGCGTTGGGCTTTCTAATCGAACTCCGAGCGACAGACCGCAGTTACGCTGCTATCGAACCCGAGCGATCGATCGATGGATATTAACTAAACCCGATCGAGCGATTCTTCGCCATCGCTGCTAATCAAGCCGATCGATTGGATGAACAGTGATGGCGTTACGCGGGCGGGGGGTTGGATGAACAGTGAGCGGTGGCGTTGCCTCTGGATGAACAGGACCCCGTGGTGTGGAGGGCTGTATGAACAGTAGACGGTGGAGGGGTGGCCGTGGAGGGGTGGTTGAACAGGACCCCGTGGTGTGGAGGGCTGGATGAACAGTAGACGGTGGAGGGGTGCCCGTAGGGGTGGTTGAACAGTAGCCGGTGGAGTAGTGCACGGTGGAGGCTGGATGAACAGGAGCCTGTGGAGGCTGGAGGAGGTCGATGGTAGCCCGTGGAGGCTGGAGGAGGTCGACGGTGGAGATTAACAGTATCCCGTGGAGTCCCGTTTTGCGGTACGCCACACCCCTCCCGATGAACAGGACCCCTGCTTTCGCCAGAAGCGCTCCAACACAAGTCCGTTTGTTCGTTTTTGCGTACGCCACACCCCTCCCGATCAACAGGAACCCAGTTTCGACCGTAGGAGGCCCGTTTCCTCCGTTTTGCGGTATGCCACACCCCTCCCGATCAACAGGACCCCCGTTTCGACCGTAGGAGGTCTGTTTCCTCTATTTTGCGGTACGCCACACCCCTCCCGATCAATAGGACCCTGTTCCGAACGTAGGAGGTCCGTTTCCTCCGTTGTGCGGTACGCCAGGACTCGTTTCCATCGCATGTTCCGTCCAAGCCCTCCCAATGAACATGACCACGCATTCCGTTCCGACCGAGCCGGTTGGCTCCCCATGAACACGACGACGACGCTGTTTCTCCGTTCCAACCCAGCCATGTACGTATGCGCGAGTAGGCGTTCGAGACCCCGCCCGTATGTACACATACGTGGCCGTATTTTCTTTCTTGCACCCTGGCCGCTGTACGTACGTGTACATGCTACGTGCACGCCTCTACTACGACACGTGCGCGCCTCTACATCCACCAGTATATATGTACGTACACGTTCGCGACCAGAATGACTATCGGTGTCAAAACCGGCGGATCTCGGGTAGGTGGTCCCGAACTGTGCGTCTAGGCGGATGGTAACAGGAGACAAGGGACATGATGTTTTTATCCAGGTTCGGGCCCTCTCGGTGGAGGTAAAACCCTACTCCTGCTTGATTAATATTGATGATATGGGTAGTACAAGAGTGGATCTACCACGAGATCAGAGAGGCTAAAGCCTAGAAGCTAGCCTCTGGTATGATTGTTGTTCGTCAGATGGACTAAAACCCTCCGGTTTATATAGACACCGGATAGGGTTAGGGTTACATGAGTCGGTTACAATGGTAGGAGATCTACATATCCAGATCGCCAAGCTTGCCTTCCACGCCAAGGAAAGTCCCATCCGGACACGGGACGAAGTCTTCAATCTTGTATCTTCATAGTCCAGAGTCCGCCAACGGTGATAGTTCGCTATCCGGACACCCCTAATCCAGACTCCTCGCTAGCCCCGAACCAGGCTTCAATGGCGATGAGTCCGACACGAGATTGTCTTCGGCATTGCGAGGCGGGTTCTTCTCCAAATTCCATATACTTGTCGAATAGTGTCCGCTTGATAAATGCTGCGCTCCTTGGCTTCCACGCCCAATAATGGCCATCTTCCACATGTTGAATGAATGCGAAAAGCCAGGGTATTTTTACACTTATCCCCCTAGCTGCGCAAATGAGCCGTCTATAAAAGGGACGAGGATCTAGATCCGAGTCACACCATCCTCCCTCCGCGAGCTCTCATCGGAGCGCCTCTGACAAAAATCCATTCCATCATGGACACTCGACACGGCTCCTCCTCTCGCGCCCTAGCCCTCACTGAAATTGGGAGAGATGCTCAGTCCGCATAGCGAGCTAGTGACACTCCAAACCAAGGGATTTCTTCCCCGCCTTCATGGTTCCGGTTCGAGCGGACTCGCCACCTATAAGGGCGGAAAGCAAGCGGAGAGTGTCCCCGATCCCTCCAAAGGAGAGCGGGTATGCTTTGTCTCTTATCTAGTAAGAGGACTCGGATTTCCAATTCATCCGTTTCTCCGGGGGCTCTTGGAGTTCTACGGCCTCCAGTTGCACCACCTTACGCCTGCCTCCATTTTGCACATCGCAGGCTTCGTGGCCCTTTGCGAACTGTTCTTGGGCGTCAAGGCTCATTTTGCGCTGTGGAAGAGATTATTCTGCCTTGTACCCCGTTCTCATGAGGGGTCAATATATCAAGTGGGCGGAGCCGAGCTGTGGCGCATCGCCGGGACCGGATATCTATCCAGAACCCCAAAGAAGGCGTCCAAAGTCTAGCCTTCGGAATGGTTTTATATAGAAGATGTCCCGCTGCCTGATCGTGTTCGGATCGGTCTCCCGGAGTTCAGCAATGCTCCTTTGAAGAAACGCCTGAGTTGGCGCCCATGAGCCCCAGGAGGGAAGACGACAGAGACGTCCTCATCGATGAGCCGAATAAGATTGTTAGCTCATTCAGATCGACCATGATCGGTGTCATGGCCACATGTATTATGCGGGGTGCAGCCGCCCAAAGATAGGGGCCACCCCATGTGGGATTTCAACGGGAGGACGATGCCACCCGTCATGGCCGTGAGGGGCCGGATCGGTCACCGATCTAGTGAAGATCTTGTCCGTCTTTGTACAAGGGAGAAGAGGAGGATTTTCTCCGCGTCAGTCCATTGAACGGATTTTCTATGAACAATCCTCGAAGCTGGGTAAGCGGACATTTCTGTTTTGCACATCCGGTCTGTATTCCCATGGTTAGGTATCTCATTTTGTGATTTTGAACTGTGCCAGGCCGTAAAAGACATAAACAGCCCGCCTCCACAATCCGAGGATCCGGAATGGCTCCTCGATCCGGCCTACCAAGAGGATCCGGACATATTGGTGGAGCTGATTGATGGGGTATTTCACCAACAGAGCATCGATAATGCCTTGGTTGCCATTACGGCCGATTACCCCGGAGTACTTCCAGCCTCACAGGTAACTAATACCGAGGTCCCAATACTCTGATAATGACCCATCCGTGCTTATTTTTTATCACCGTATACCAATGGTGTTTCGCAGGGGGTGCCTTCAAGGCAGGAGGCCGAGCCGGCGGCGGCTAGCCAACAAGGGGCAGCACGGCCCCGCAGGCTAAAAAGAAGTGCGGTACAGATCGAAACGCCGCCGCAACGTTATGGCGCGTCACCATATTCCTAGGATTGATTCCTGGAAGGCATACTAACGCTGGTGATCTTTTTAGGAAAAAGAGCGCTCGCCGGACTGTGTCCGGAGAGGTTGCCAATCGAGCCTCCGCCAGCCAGGCTCCAAAGCCGGGTCCAGAAGCGGAGGCGAGCACGAGGCGCAAGGCCGGATGCTCCTCCGACAGAGGATGCCGACAGATTGTCCGCCACCAACTCCGAGGTGGAGAGTGCCATGAATCACAGCGCCACGGACAGTTCTTCGTGACGTATGTTTCTCCCAAGAGGCATTGAATGCCTTCAATTCGGGAGATGCGCACCTCCGTGCCGCTCAAAATGGTCTAGCCAGAGCCATGGAGCAGTATGTAAATGACATACGGGTGAGGAAATTTGACGGTTATATATGCCAGTAGCCCCCAAGACTTAAAATAGTTAGAATAACTGATTTAAGGATCATTTGTTATGCAGGATCTTACAAAAAAGAATACCCGACTGTCCTGTGAGCTTGAAGAATGCAAGGCCCAACTTGAGGCCGCACTAGCCGCTACAGGGAGAGCCACATAGACCCCCTCTGGTAATATATGCTTCAAAAGATAAGTAGTTTGTGAAGTGCGGCGTGTGTGTAAGTCTGACAATAATATTGCAGATGGCGCTGGACTAGATCCGGACAAGCCACAGCTCTTGCGCCGGTTGAAGGTCATGAGAATGTGCTTACAAGGGTGAGGCAAGAGAAAAATAATCTCCAAGATGCCAAAACCCAGCTGGTTGAGGAACTAAAGGATGTTCGTGCCCAGCTGTTTGACTCCGTGAAGGAGAATCGGCGACTTCGTCGCGGCATTTATAGTAAGTGCTTGAGAGAACTTTGAAAAAGAGTTCAGCGAGGAAGTCAACTAACAGAGTTATGTCTCTAGGTATGCTCACGGGTCGTCCTGTAGAGGAAATGCCCGGTTCTACGGGTGACCTTCTTCCCGAGCTATTGCAATTGCACGAAGGAGTTCGGCAGGTGATGAAAGGCGTCGCCCATGCCTTGTGGCCATATATCTCCCTGCCCGAAGGCCTTGGAGAGCTTGCAGAGAAGCTTCAGGGAGCACGGCGGCGCTTCCGACTATGGAAGATATCGGCCTACCGTCAAGGCGCCAGGGAGGCCTGGGCCATGGTGAAGACGCGGTACACGAAGGCGGACCCAAACCACATGGCCGAGGTCGGACCTGTGGGGCCCGATGGGAAGGAGATCCCTGTGAGCTTAGTGTACGACCAAGTAGAGTTGGCCGCAAAGTATTCCCAACAGGACTGTAAACTAGACAACCTATTAGATGGCATTGAAGAGGAATACAATCAGTCAATTTGACTATGTAATTTAAAATGACATGTAAAATGCCTTCTAGCCGGATTGTAGATCGTTTGTCGTAGCGGACCTTTTTGCTTCAACCTCGGGACCCAATAGTCCGGATTGTGTCCGAATACCCTCGCGGTTATGTAAAAACCGGGGCATGCATGGAGCCCAGGCGTAGGGGTCATGAGTGCTTTATCAGACAAGTGCCCAACTAGTTATGTTATATTACATGGTTAGTAAGAAACATCTTCCAGGGAGAATAGTTCCGTTAGGGGTCCCTGGGAGGCATGCCCTAAAGTGCATGTCCGGACTGCGAAAAAAGTAGAAAAGCATCTGGGGGCAGATAAATGAAAAATAAAAAATCGTCCTTTAGTTCACCGACCGAATATTCCCTTAAGAACGCTAGCTTTCGGCTTCACCCAGTCTGAGGTACACGTCCGGCTGACCCGGCGGTAACAATCGCAGAGGTGCTCCCTTTACCACCTAGCCGAACAATCGGGAACGAGGGGTAAGCACAGTGAGCCAGCAACCCAGCTTGGCCAAAACTTAAGTCATATCGATGCATATAATGGTGAATAAAAGGTACATGCGGAAGTGTGACACATGTGTTGGGCATAAAGCCCGTATAAATAAGCTTCTGTTAAAGAAGCCCTCAGGTATAATGAGCGCGGATAGCGCGTCAAGTGTGTGTGAACAATGCGCAAACGAGCCTTTAACGGCTTCGGAAAAAAGGAGGAAGAAGGAGAGAAAGAAAAGACAGCTTAAAGTATAAAATATAGACGGGGGAAGGAGACGAACTCGTAATCCGCGCTAGGCGAGAATCTTCGGAGACGGGCTGCGTTCCATGGGTTCGGCTTGAGTCGGTTATCCGGCGCGTTTAGCAGACGGGTACGCTCCGCCGTCAGGACTTGGTCGATGATGAAGGGCCCTCCCATTTGGGCTTGAGTTTGTCCTTTTTCTTGTCCGCAGCGAGAACTAGTTCGCCAACATTGTAAGCTTTGGCCCGTACTTCCCTGCTTTGATATCTTCGAGCCTGCTGTTGATAGAATGCGGAACAAGCTTTTGCCATGTCGCGCTCCTCCTCCAAGGCGTCCAAACTGTCTTGCCGATCGAGCTCGGCTTCTCTTTCTTCGTACATGCGCACGCGAGGTGAGTCATGAATTATGTCGCAGGGCAAAACTGCCTCTACACCGTATACCATAAAAAATGGTGTGAATCCGGTAGTGCGATTCGGCGTGGTCCGCAGCCCCCAGAGTACGTAGTCGAGCTCCTCTACCCAGTGCGTGTTAGATTCCTTGAGGGACCGCATTAGTCTGGGTTTAATGCCGATCATGATTAGACCGTTTGCTCGCTCGACTTGACCGTTAGTTTTGGGGGTGATAGACTGAAGCGTAGTTGAGCTTGATGCCCATGTTTTTGCACCAGAGTTTGACCTCGTCGGCCGTGAAGTTCGTGCCATTATCAGTGATGATGCTATGGGGGACGCCGTAACGGTGTACTACCCCTGATATGAAGTCTATCACCGGTCCAGATTCGCCGTCTTCTGTGCTTGGCCTCTATCCATTTGGTGAATTTATCCACCATGACCAATAGGTATTTTTGCTTGTGGGTTCCTCCTTTAAGGGGTCCAACCATGTCAAGCCCCTGCACTGCCAAGGGCGGTGATGGGTATAGTTTTGAGGGCGGTGGGTGGCATGTGGCTTTGATTAGCAAAGAGTTGGCAACCGACGCATCGTTGGACTAAGTCCTGCGCATCTGCCCGGGCCGTCGGCCAATAAAATCCTGTACGGAAGGCCTTGCCTACAAGGGCCCGGGCTACGGCATGGTGCCCACCGATTCCGGCATGAATTTCAGCTAGGAGATTCCGCCCTTCCTCTTCGGAGATACACCTTTGAAGGACTCCGGTTGTGCTTTTCTTATAAAGCTCTCCCTCATGGACCTTATAGGCTTTAGACCGTCGCACTATGCAGGGGGCCTCGTTTTGGTCCTCGGGAAGTTCCTGCCTAATTAGGTAGGCTAGGAATGGTTACATCCACGGGCAATGACTGCCATTATTGCGTAATGACGGTGTTATTTCGTTGGCGGAACCACCAACTATGTCGGAATGTTTGGTGTGGGCGGTGTGGTTGGGTCCGGGTTGTTATTTCGGACTCTCCCTCCCATAATACGGATGGCTTGAAAAGCCTCTCTAGGAAGATGTTGGGGGGCGGCATCACGCTTATGCGCCAATGCATGCCAACACGTCACGCTGCCTGGTTGTTATCCCGGGCTATATGGTGAAATTCGAGCCCCTCAAACCGAGCTGACATTTTTAGGACGACATTGCGATAAGCTGCCATTTTCGGATCCTTGGCATCAAAGTCCCCATTTATTTGGGATATCGCGAGGTTCGAATCCCCGCGCACCTCTAGGCGTTGAATGCCCATGGAGACTGCCATCCGGAGACCATGTAGAAGGGCCTCGTATTCGGCTGCATTGTTGGAGTCCGTGTACATTATTTGAAGTACGTATTGGACTGTATCTCCGATTGGGGACGTCAGAACGACGCCAGCCCCCAGGCCGGCCAGCATTTTGGAGCTGTCGAAGTGCATGATCCAGTTGGAATATGCGCCGGTTTAAAAGAGGTGGACTTGGATCTCTTATCGAGTATCACATCGTCCCTGTTCACCGTGGAGCGCAGCGCAGTGAGTTCCTCTGCCGCTAGGGCTTCGGATAGTGCCTCAAGGGCAAGTGCACGGCTTGTTTTATTTTCGGCGCGGAGCGCTATGTCCGGGTCACTAGCGAGAGTGATAATTCCGTTGGGTCCGGGCATTTTGAGCTTCATGTACCCGTAATGGGGTATAGCTTGAAAAATTGTGAATGCCTCTCGCCCTAATAGAGCGTGGTATTCGCTGCTGAACAGGGCCACTTGGAATGTGACCTCCTCGGACCTATAATTTTCCAGCGTGCCGAACACCACATCCAGTGTGATCTTTCCTGTACAACATGATTCCCGACTGGGGATTATTCCTCTAAAGGTTGTGCTGCTTTGCTCAATGCGGCTCCAGTCTATTTCCATTTTTCGAAGGGTTTCCTCGTAGATGAGGTTTAATCCGCTGCCACCGTCCATGAGTACTTTGGTAAAGCGAAAGCCGTCCACTATTGGACCGAGGACCAATGCGGCTGGTGCTCGGGCTGTTCGGAATTTAGGTTCGTCACTGGTGTTAAAGGTAATAGCCGTGTCACTCCATGGATTTATTGTTGCTATCTGGTAGACTTCGGCAAGGTCATGGAGTGTTCGCTTCCGCATATTATTTGATGCGAAAGTCTCAAGACTGTTAATAACGTCTTGGTATTGCTAGGCTGGTGCTCGAGCTAAGAGCTCTTTGCCACTTTTGACCACCGCCGTAGTATCCAACATGCTCTAAGGCTAT
This sequence comes from Aegilops bicornis, assembly GCA_021605145.1. Taxonomy (NCBI): domain Eukaryota; kingdom Viridiplantae; phylum Streptophyta; class Magnoliopsida; order Poales; family Poaceae; genus Aegilops; species Aegilops bicornis. Next base: position 208,356,746 of record CM038670.1, on the reverse strand, counting down.
GAGTTGGAGTGGCGCCCTACGTGCTATGAATTTTGCAGGGTCCATTGAGCCATCCCTCCAAGACGGTTCCATGCCCTTTGGGGGTTTTTGCTTTTGGTATGTAACCCGGTGCTCGGTGATGATGCACCTTTTATTTCGGACCAGGGTCGTATTCGGGGCCGGATTATCCCAAAATTTGATTTCGGTTTTCCAGGCGCTCTCCATCGCGCAGTACTTTCATACTATGGACGCCAAGTCAGCGAAGCATGTAACTTCATGACGACTTATGGCGTTTAGGATTCCCTTGTCCGTGCAATTATTGTAGAAGAATGAAATTGCGTCCTACTCGCGGCAATCCTTTATCCTGTCCATAACCAGGAGGAATCTGGCCCAGTAATGATGTCTTTGTTTCACCGGCTCTTGCGGATTTGGGATAGATCGCTTATGTTTGGGTGGGCGGTGGAATTAAATTCAACCCCGTCCGATCTAAGACTCAGGGGCCAAGAAGTTTCGAACTTGGAAGCTTGGGTTCTTGGAGGTTGTCCAATGAATCTAGCCCGCCTCGACTTTAAGTTCGTGGCTTGAGTGGTGTCCTCCTCCTCGGGAATCCGGCATGGAGGGGTCAGGAATCCGGACATAGCTAGTCCTTAAGGTAGGAGAAGAGTCGCCATATTGTTCCTCTACCACAACAACGTGGTGGGTAGCCTGGGGAGAGTTGATCTCTCTCAGATCGGTTTTAGGCCCAATCTGATCGTAGTCTGTAGCGACTCCTAGGGCGGCGATGCGATCCAAGAGCTCGTTTAAGGAAGAGAGCTCCATCGGATCTAACTGCTCGGCGAGTTCCGAGTTAACGTGAAGATTGCTTTCGATGACCCGAGAAGTCATCGTCGGCGCGGTGGCCGAACAGGCGGTCATAAGAAAACCGCCTAGCCGGAGAGTTTGGCCGGTGGCCAAAGCTCCTTTAGCAACGGTGCCGTCTTTAAAGACTGGATGAGGTATCCTTCCTGACAGCGACGGCATAGAGGAACTCTCAATGAAAGCACCAATGTCGGTGTCAAAACCGGCGGATCTCGGGTAGGGGGTCCCGAACTGTGCGTCTAGGCGGATGGTAACAGGAGACAAGGGACACGATGTTTTTACCTGTGTTCGGGCCCTCTCGATGGAGGTAAAACCCTACTCCGGCTTGATTAATATTGATGATATGGGTAGTACAAGAGTGGATCTACCATGAGATCAGAGAGGCTAAACCCTAGAAGCTAGCCTATGGTATGATTGTTGTTCGTCCTACGGACTAAAACCCTCCGGTTTATATAGACATCGGACAGGGTTAGGGTCGGTTACAATGGTAGGAGATCTACATATCCGTATCGCCAAGCTTGCCTTCCACGCCAAGGAAAGTCCCATCTGGACACGGGACGAAGTCTTCAATCTTGTATCTTCATAGTCCAGGAGTCCGGTCAACGGTGATAGTTCGGCTATCCGGACACCCCCTAATCCAGGACTCCCTCAATGAAAATGCTACGTACGCTTCGGCCAGGTGGGTCCCGACTGTCAGGAACTTCCTTGCCTGCGAAGATGTAGCTGGTGGGTCCCAGTAGTCAGGGGGGCGAATCGTTTGTTTTTTGCCCGGACGCACTTCCTTGCGTGCGAAGATGTAGCTGGTGGGTCCCAGCAGTCAGGGGGGAATGTTTTTTCGCGAAATACTGGTGGCTCGTCCGATGGGTCCCTGCTGTCAGGTGGAGGAATAATTATTTTGCGTGTAATAAGGAGGCACTTCCTTGCGGCCGCCGTGGGACCCAAATTGCCGACCTCTCCATGCACGATTTCTTCCGATGGAAGTCGGTCAGAGACCACATTGACCACGCCACGCCGAGAGCACCACGGCGGTGGACGATGGCGAGGCCTAGGAAGGGACGACGCGAGCCGGGAAGACGCGGCAGTGGATGCCCACGCGAAGAGGAGTACGAGGGTGAGGCTGCCGTTGCCGCAGAATAACATGGGGTGTGGGTGAGTAGAGGGATGGCCTGGCCAGCGGTGGGAGTAGTAGGGGGCGGTGAGGCCTCTGTGGCATCACAGCAGGCCACTGGAGGCAGGAGCACGCGGCACGACCGGCGCTGCTTTGGGCGGCTGGAGCACGAAGACCAGAGGTTGAAGAAGCACTACGGCCGTTGGATGGACATCGTACGGTCACTGGAGCTAGAGTCGTTCATATTGACTAAGTTGACAAAGCCCACCGTCCCCGTAAACTTAGTAGGCCCACAAGTCAGCCACCCACCAAGGTGAGTCCCAGCTAGCAGGGGGAGTATTCATTTTTTTTTTGCGTAATAAGGAGGCATTTCCGGTGGGTCCGAGTGACAATGGGGGAACTTTTTTTCGCGAAATACAGAGACCCTTCCGTGGGTCCCAGCTATCGTGTGGAGGAATCATTATTTTGGCGTAATAAGGAGGCATTTTCTGTGTGGGTTCTCACCGTCAGCCTCTTCCGATGGCTGTTGTTTGTTGACCATGTTGACCTCGCAGCGCCGAGAGCACAAACAGGGTGGATGAGGGCGAGGCCCAGGAAGAGAACCACCCGGAGCCGGCGAAGCCACTGCAGGGGATGCCCACGCTGAGGGGAGAACGAAGCCCGATCGGGTCGGCCGCGGGGTGAGGCCGACGCCGGAAAATAACAGGATGTGTGGGTGGTTAGAGGGATGGCTCAAGCGTAACAACCAGCCACGGGAGGAGGGAGCAGGCAGTCCCGCCGGCGCTAGTTTAGGCGGCTGGAGCAGGAAGATCAGAGATTGAAGAAGCACGGCAGCCATTGGATGGACATCCAACAATCACTGCTGTGTCTTGACTAAGTTAACAAAGCCTTGTGTACGCGTCAATAAAAATTTAGGACAACGTGATCGTCAATCTAGTACGCCCAGAAGTCAGCCTCCAAATCTGTGGAAAACAGCATACAACCCATTAGCCATTATTTTCAATAATTTACAGCCCACTTGCTAATTCTTAAGGATATTTGAAGCCCATATTCTTTTTATTAGCATTACAGACCATATATTCTGGGCACTGCTAAAAAATTCAACGAAATTTTGCATATTTCGATGGGGTCCGAACTATTTTAATCACAAAATTTAGAGTCACGTTAAAAATAGTTTTCAAAAAATTATATCAAAATAAAATTCAAAAAACAATTCTCTGCAAAAAAATGAATGAAATTTAGAATCTTAACTAGCAAGATGCCCGTTCGTTGCACGGAACATGAAGATGCATTTGTATGAGTAGTTTATCTTGTGGGAGAAAAGATGATATTTTAATGTAATTGCTAGTTGGCTTTGGTTTTTATAAGAGTAGAGAGTAGAGAAATCCTGAAAAAATGATATTTTAGTGCAATTGCCGGTTGGCTTTGGTTTAAAAATTTACAACCCATTTCTTACAACTTATAGCCCGTTTTCTGGGGAAGCCCATTTCTTACTACTTACATCCCTCCTCGTCTTGAAAGATTTGCAGCCCAGCAGGGCTGAGAAAAGCAAGTAGGCCTCGGTTTTGGTATTCTCCAAAAAAAGAACTGGGCTAGCCAATTTCAGAAAGAAAAAAATATATCAACTGGGCTTGTCATGTGCTTAATAAAAGCGTGAGCGTGGGCTAGACGGGCCACAACCTCAAGACAACGCTGTAGCTTGAGCTCCATCTCTGAAACTAAAAAACAACTGGGCGAGCTGCTGGGTCCCTGGTATTATCCGCTCATTGTGTAATCTTCTCGTTTATTGACTACATTGACAATGGCATGGAACCTAGTTGTCAAACAATTAGGAGGAAGTATTTTTTTGGCTTGTAATAGTGAGGCACCGCTATAAATGCAATGACCACAGGGGTCTCTACTGTCAGCCTCTCCACGTACAGTCATCTCCTGATTCCTCTTGGTTGTTGACCATGTTGACAACGCCAGACGGCGGCGGGCACAGCGAGCTAACCAAGGCGGAGAACGACGGCAAGGCCTCGGACGGGAACGAACAGCAGCCATGGAAGATGCGGCAGTGTAGTGGCAGGTGGAGGGGAGTACGAGGGCAACAACATGCAAGTCAAGCATACAAATGGTACAAAAAGCCCAAGGATTAATTGTTCATCAAATTTTTAGACAAAACCCAGATTGAACATGATAGTAACATCTAACCCAACCACTCTTTTTTGAAGTCACAAACAAATGGATTAGTCTGATCCATAAAATCAACATCCAGTGCAAAAAAATTTATTTCAGGATGTCTACAACTTATTGTAAATATAAGCCGAGCACGCTTAGAAGCCCATTTGTCCACCTGAAACATCTTTTTTTGCTGTTCAACATGTTCGTCCGTGAGAAATCTCTTGCTGTAAAAATTAAGCCTCATGGACAATAGTAACCTCGCGTTCAACAGAAAGAATGTGACAAAGCTTCTGTTTGCCTGGTTGGATGCATATCGTCCCATCGTTATTGTCCTCAAACGAATGTCATGAGAACTGAGAAAATCCTTGTGCTTATTACGCCAACGATTGGTTATATGTTTTTCTCCATGTGGTTCTCCCTAAGTAGACATGAAGATTGAAAACAGTTAAGGTCTGAAAAAAGAGTATGTCGAAAGAACGACAGCTGAACAGTTAATTCTAGTACAATATATACAGGCTTTCAATGTGCATGAAATCATCACCTCTGTGTATAAGTTCTCCAGAGATCGAAAGCATCGCAGCAAGCCAATAATTATGTCCAGATCAAAACTATACATTATGATATATATGATCGTGACAGAATCCAGCAGCATTGATAGGCTATCAATGGACGAACTCTTCATTGAGCATATAACATAATATTAGTACCCAAAGTGTACTCCAAGATGATATACAACTTATGTGCACAAATGAAAAATGCAGCATATGATGACAAATGTGTAGATGATAATATATGGTACCTGAAAAAGTGAGGAGCCAAACACAAACTCCTTGTGATTATTAAACGGGTCATGAATTACACCCAAGGTCTCCAGTTTGGGCGCAGAGGCAGCGATTATTTCTGAAGGTGTATAACAACTATGAAGGAGCAACCTTTCAAGTGAAGGGCATCTTCGATGATGAGCTGCTGTCCTTTAAAACAAATTCCAACGCTTTTAAGGTGAGGCGACTTTATTTGAGACAAGCGATACCGATTTCTATTCCCAAAACAATCAGCAAGCGCTCAGTATGTGGCAATCAAGTGGATGATGCTGTGCAGTGAGGCCTCCGATAGATAAACCACCACAAGCGAAAGTTTTTTTAGCAGTGGGAGTCAAATTAGTTGTACCAGATCGTCTGGTAGATGGCATCGGGCGAAGGTGGCGGTGTGGACAGAGGAGGAAAACCGCGAGATGGACAACGGTGGTGTGGGCACGAATTTTTGGTATGTTCGTGGTATGAAACTTTCGTGGTAATGGTAGAACTCAAACTGCTAGAGTTTTCCGAATTCAGGGGATGTCAGCCAACCGTCCACCTTGCCGGGTATGGACAGCAGGTAGCTTGTCGGGATGTAGAGGCATTGAACGGGGCCCTGCTGGTGAGAACAGACGATGGCTCTGATGAGATCAAATTCAGGAAGGACAGATATCTGACGACCGTCGAGATTGAGGGGCGTGGTGTGGCATAGAGGGCGCCACCGAGTTGAGAGGACTTGTGTGCGGCAGCAATCCTTGGTGGGGAGAAGCGAGATGATCTCGTCAAGGATGATGCCCGGGAGATTGCTGATGCGGTCCACCGGAGATTCTACCGGTTCCTCAGATCCGGGTGGGGGCTTGTCGCTTCTCCCAGCCATCGGGTGCGGATCTACAATCAGCGCCACAAGGGAGCCTCATCTTCTTGGCCGGGGCCAGCCGACTCCATTTTCCTTGTGGGCGTCGCGCCGAGCTCACGGGTTTGAGCAGAGTAGCCAGAGACGAGCCTAGTGGCAGTGCGAGTGGGGAAGAAGGAGGGCTGGGGATTTCTGTAGGACTGAGAGAAGAGGAGCAGGCGTTTTCTTTACGAGTGAGGAAGAAGGTGAGCGGGGTTTTCTGGACGAGTGAGGAAGATTGGGGAGCGGGGGGAATTGGGTGGGGAAACGGAAGCGGGAGAGCGAGTTGTTCATGTTTATAAGGCCCGCTGCACTAAACTCGCTTTTTCCCAAGAACCACTCTCTTCTTTTGCGTTGCTGCATTGGAGCTGGCGCATGGTCTTGGCTGACTGGCCATGCATGCAGGATGCATGTGCCCGCCGGCCATTGCATGCGCCTGGTTTGTTACTAGGCCTATTTAATAGGGTGGTTATGGAGTAAATTAAGGAGATTTATTTTCTCTGTGTGCATCCACCAAATTAGAGGATGCGGTACTGGATCTGAACACTCACATTAAACTAACATTTAGAAGAACAAAAGTTCAGCATGTCTATGCATCTCAATGATTCACCATACTATAACCAATATACAAAGCTGTGAGAAGGTGTGGAAATAAACAAAATCGGTCGATGCTTCTCTGAGCAAAGGGCCTCCCTGCGCACGCATTAATTTCCTGGGCATGCTTGTTTCTACTCAATGTTGCAAGCACTTTGAGCATGTTGGCAACTCCACAGCTAGCTAGCTGCCTCATCTTGCAATTGATGCTGGCACATTTGCAGCAAACACATGAGGCAATAGAGATGACTCAACATGGGTCCATATTGTGCAGTTCCCCTGATATCATATTCATTGTCCTGAATCTGAAAAGATAGGAAAACATTAGCTTTACTTAAACGGTGTTGCAAAATAGTAGCACATATCAATAGCTCGGCATGAAAAAACACGATCATCTGGACGAAGGGGATACTGACCTTCCTGAGGAACATTACATATATTTCATAAGTCCTTGGTTGATTTCCACCTTCGGCTGCACTGCTTGTTTGCTCCTCCACACATGACAGGATCGTTCAAGACCGCATTCAAAGAAGTCAACGTATGAATAAGCTAATTTCATCTTGCGGTGGTCATTGTACCTAGTTACGAATGTAGGAATACCTGGAGCACCATGAGGTTAACTGACATCAGGTAGATGCAGCCATATAAATTTTGTGCGGTGCTACCAAAATTGAGGTTTGTATCCCTTCCTGTTATGAGAATTCTTCTTGAATTTGGTAGAATGTGACGGCTTGTTCTTTGCATCAAACTTGCCTTTCCCCTGAGATTTGTTCTTGTTGTTTTGGGGCTGGTTGGGCTGGAAGTTCTTCTCGTGTACCATGTGGGCACTAGAAGCTCCCTCTGCGACCCGAGCACGTGTGTCTTTTGCTCTCGCCTTCTCCTCAAAATCAGGAGTGCTAATGAGATCCAAAACAGAAAACTCATGTCTCTTGTTTTTCAGAGAAGTAGCAAAATCATTCCATGAAGGTGGAAGCTTGGCAATGATGGTCCCAGCAACAAATTTGTCCGGCAACACACATTTAAAGTACTCAAGTTCCTTAGAGAGTGACTGTATCTCATGAGTTGGCTGAACAACAGAGCGCTCATCAGTCATCTTGTAGTCACAGAATTGCTCCATGACGTACAACTCGTTGCCAGCGCCCGAGGGCCCAAACGTGGCCTCGAGCGCAGCCCACATGTCTTTGCCACTGTCAAACGACATATATGAATCCACAATGGAATCGTCAAGAACACTCAGCAGGGCGGCTTTGAAGAGGGTATCCATGTTCTGAAAAGCTTCCTGATGTGTAGGATTAAGATCGCCCTCAGGCTTACCCTTAGTGGCGTCATAGCAATACATGATCTGAAACCAATATACTGCTCTTGTGCGCCACCTTTTATATTGCACCCCCTTAAAAGTAGGCGGCTTCAAAAGCGCAGCAAAACCACTCGGAGTAAATTGCCTGTGATCAGGTTTTTGGATTGGATTGTTGAATATATGAGCAATTTAGTATGAGATTTAATCTGAAACAGCGATAAATAGATCATGACGACAATTGCAAACATCAAAGTAATGATGCGGACTAAACCAGAGGATGTAATCACATACCGTGACAAATGAGCAGAACCGATGTGGTTGATGTTGTCACTCATGTCGTTGATGAAGAGGTTACCGAGGTCGGGGAAGAAGGCTGTCGTTGAGGAAGTCGTCGCTGGCAGCAGTCACAGGAGTGTGCTCCCCAAAAACCTGATCGCCCCTCTCCCGTACAGGATCACGAAAGGCGGGGTTCGGAGGACTGTTGTCCCTTCTCGCGGTGCACGCCGGAAGGAGGGCTGGAGAAGAATTGCGTGGCGGCGCTAAGATCTAGAACGGTGAGAAACCATATGATACAGCGGCGGCTAAGGTAGATCATGTCAGGTCGGTCATGCGAGTATAATAGTAGGCCTTTGGCCCCCAAACCCCACGTCCAAGTCAATAATAGCTTGAAAAAAAAGTCAATAATAGCCCCACCAAGGTTTGTCTCAAAAAAATGGAGTAATTAAGGCGTCCGTTAGTCCCTTTAGTATAAATACAATATCATTAATAATGGCTCCACCTTTTGTCTCACAAAGTATGTTGGAGTACAACCGGCTACACGTTTACAATCCGATTCTCTTCTCTCTCGTCTTCTCTCTCCTTCAACTAAGCACAAATACTATATTTAAATCCTTATAGCCTGCTTATGTCATCTAATTGTAGTACTTGCTCTAAAAGTTGTACTATCCACTGTGTAGTCTGAAATGTCGGGCGTGCAGCGGGCGGTAGGCGCGCCGCTTCAACAGCGGAAGCAGTGAGAGGTCGCATCGCCCTGACTTGCCATCAATGTGGAGCGGCGGGCTCAGCTGGCGCCGGGCGGGAAGCGCGCAGGGGGGAGGGGTTTTTGTTGGGCCAAGAAGGTGAGAAGCCAACTTGGGATCGGTCCGGACGGGGAATATCATGTGCTCCCATACTCTGCATATGACACTAGTCTATGTTACTACTCCCTCCTTTCCGGTTTATAGAGATGTTTAGAGTAACATAGTAATATGTTACAGTACAAGTCACTCCCCGCTATGACCAGCCTTGGCCTCTCCCAGTGCTCCACCATGTATAGCTGCTAAGCCTGCCACGTAGGCATAAAATATGATGTGGCACCAATAAACTAAGCACCTATGCATTAAAGACTTGAGTTACTAATCCATTTAATGCACTTAGCACCTCATCTAAAGAGCATTAATAGTATAGCCAGCTGCTGGCTATAAGCCAGTGCCATGTCATCTACAACCCATCTTATAGTCAACATGTACAATAGTAGATCAAAAGAGTGTACTACTACTTTTTTGTTCTGTGGCCCAACTTTCATTCTCACAAAGTGCCTAGGAGCACGTGCTAGAGCTGGCTCTTCACGAAGAGCCCGCTTACCTTCTGTCTCCTCTTCTCTTTCCTCCAACTAAGCAGAAATATACTACTCCCTTGTGGGGACCCAAACTCATAAGTCGAGATCACCGAATGCACGTGTACAGTGATCCCAGAGATCAATGCTCACTGAACACACATAAGCTGAATAACAAGAGTCTTACATCCATACATACCGTCTTACACAAATTATGACCATTATGGTCAATACATAGATAAAGCAACAAGGGCTGAATACCAGATAAACTTAAGCAGCGGAAATCTTCGACGATAAGTAGAACCCATGCCATCTGCCTTAACCCTACAGGCATTCTGACTGGGAAGCGTCCTAGTTCGCGTGATCGTCACCAAAGAACTCTTCCTCAAACTCCTGTTCTTCCATGCCTGGTCAATTAAATAACCAGTGGCAAGCCAATGAGTACTTTGAATGTACTCGCAAGCAACCCATGTTTTGGTTCAAGATACAACAATGCATGATATAGGTAAATTTTTGCAAAAAGCTAGTTTTGAGTGCAATGACATGTTCAACAACTTGTAAGACATGCATCAGGAGAATTCAAGTAACCATGAGGACAGGTTACATATATCAACATAGATAGAGTGGGCATCAACCCAACTCAATCATGTCAAGTCCTTTGACTTGACCCAAGTAGATCTTCCCACTTTTCCAAACACACATTGGTTTGCAAACATGTGGACGTAGCCCAAGAGAGGTTACCCAACTGTCCTTGACCGTGGACACGGCTATTCGAATAGTTTTACACTCTGCAGAGGTTGCACACTTTACCCACAAGATCCGGGGAACTTCCGTGTCATCCATGACCCGCGATACCTCAAGTATCCGGGGTAAGCACCCGATCACTATCTTTCCCTAGACGACACTAACAAGGAGTCCAGTCGTTGTTCCGTATCCTCACGATGTACATCATACGAGACTCACTCGAGATCGTAACATCCGAGAGGGGACGCAACAGTGTATCCGGTGCTCAGAAAAAGCAGTCATGGCCACCCTACAGCACGACCCGTCCCCGAGAGAGAGCACCAACTCTCCCCCGTCACTAGTAATGCGGGCTCCAAGCTAGTATCGCCCTAGGTAATCAATAATGCCCTTTCCCATACAAGGGTAGAGTGGTTGCGCATGTAAGGTTGGAATAACGGTGTAACTTAAACCAATGCGTTTTGAAAACAACACACACTTGCCTCGGTACACCACTTCGTCATCAAGTGGCTACCCAACTCATCATCTCCCCCGGGCATAAGTGGCACCCGATGGGGTTTTCAAAAAGTCTTTTGAAAATACTTTATCTCCATCACCATGCATATTCCTGTCCCTTTTTGCGTAGCACTACTTAGCATCCTATCTACCCCCACCGGCATAACCCTCATAAGAAGGTAGGGTCATGCACAGTGCAAGTATCAACGAGGAAGTACGGTGGCAAACGATCAAAGTGGTTACCACCTCATCATGATTCCGTTGCAACAACAATATGGTGCTATCTGACATGCATAAAAAGGGTTTCATAGACATGGTCAAAGGGCTGCTTGCCTGGCTCAACAAGGTCTTCTGGTCCAACTCCTTCATCAGCAACGCAATCTATCGTCGCAAAATAATAACGAGAAAAATAAGGCAATAATAAAACAGAAAAACCAAAGTGCTCAGGAAAATGTCAACTCATTTTTGTTAAATACTAGGGTGAAAACTAAGAAGGGGAAAATTCCTAGTTTTGGATTTGGAGTAGCAGAATAGGAGAAATGGATTTACAAAGGTATATTTAAATGCTTAAAATCACATTTAAATTTTTACAGTGAAGAAAAGGTTGTTGGATTTGAATGAAAGTGGCACCATTAAATAGGTTGCAATACTTTAGGAATTTAGGAGTTGGAATTAATTTATTTGGACAAATATTTTATCCTTTGGAATTTTTGGAAAAGTGACAGAAAAAGAAAAGGAAAAAGGGCTCTGTGGTTCCATTGGGGCTGAACAGCCGCAATAAGAAGAGGCCCAGCGACGCGGCCGAGCCGAGCCGACACGCGCGTGCCAGATTTTTAAACCTGACGGGCGGGGCCCGGCATCAGTGAGAGAGGACGCGGGAGAGGGAGAGGACAGAGAGGCTGACGGGCGGGGCCCCTTGTCAGGGTCGTCGTCAACCCTCGTCCGACAGCGGCGAGGCTTACCAGCGACGATGCAGGGCACAACGAGCTTGGCCAAGGGCAGGGACGGACTCAGCGTCGTGTTGCCGTTCGGGTGGAGGTGGAACCGGTCGCCGGGGTGGCCTGGTTCGCCGTCGACGAGGTCACGCAGCAGAGGGGCTTCGAGCGGCGGCGGTTCCGGCCATTTCCGGTAGCTACAGAGAGGGGAAAAAGGGGGAAAGGATCATAGGGCTGCAGGGGTTCCAGATCGAGAGGAAAGAGGGCCGGGGACGGCCTGTACCTTGCGAACTCCGGCGAGCCAAAGCGGCGGAGCTCGAGCTCGATCTCGAGCTTGGGCAGCTCTGGAGAGGAACTGGGGGTGCAGGGGGATGATTTGGTGATGCAGAGAGCGAGTGGTGAGGAGAGGAGAGCTCGGGGAGGCCCTTAAATAGGCGCGCGACGGTCCACCGAGGACCCGTGCGCCGACAAGCCTGCTGCGGTTGCTACGGGTCACGGGGGCGCGCGCAGGTGTGTCTGGGGTGCTCGTGGGGTTGGTCTAGGGCGAGGGGAGAGAAGAGAGGGAAAGCAGGTGGCGAGGGCACCGCACGTGTGAGCGCGCTCACTGGTGCGCTCGGGCAGCCGGCGCGCGTGCGAGCTGGGGCAAGAGGAGGGAGAAGGAGGAGGGGGACAGAGGCGTGGCGTGTCGCAGACGTCGAGGCGCATCGTCGGGCACGCTGGGGAGGCCCGAGGTGGCCGGAGGCGGTTGGAAGGGGGTGGCTACAGGGAGGCGATCAGAAGGCCTCAGAGCGCCCAAATGGCCGGCATGGCCATGTTCTATGTAGTGTGGGCACGGACAAAGGTGTCTGGCAGCTCTAGGGGGGAGTAAAGAATGGGGGAGGGGCATTGGATGCCCTGGGTGGCCACTTGAGTGAGGAGGGAGGTGAGAAAGGAGAGAGAAGTTGCTGTCCAGGGAGGTACATGGGAGTGTTTCACTCCTTAATAATTGAGCAATGGCCAGGGGAGAGTTACTGGAGGTAGGAGAGGACTAGGAGAAGCTATGGTAAAGAGTTGAGTTCAAGGAGAATAGTGTTAGTGGTCAAAATGGTGATTTTTGAAAAGTGGCAGAAGGTGTTTGATAATGGTTTGGACCAGCAGATGATTTCCAACTGCCATGAGACTCCACAGGGTGAAATGACACATATAATTAGGGCCTTCCACCAATTTGGAGCTTATTTGGGCAAAGTTGCCAATGCAACTTTTGTAAACCCTAGAAATTAGCAGAAATGAACTTGTGTAGATCTAGTTGGGCAAATCACTTCTCCTTGATGCACCACTTGGTGTAGTGGCCTCATTTGGTCATGTGGACATACTCAACAAAGTTGGGGTCAAGGAGAGAAAGTTAGTATTACAAAGTTGTTCAAATTTGATTCTGGTCAGAGAGGGTTTTGGGGCATTTTGGTGAACCAAAATGAACTTGATTGACATGAGGCTTTGCAAGGTGATCACAATATGCATTTGTGACTTGCTAGATTTTCCTTGGATTTTTATGAAAATATTTACTGTAGAAATATTTCAAATCCTTGAAATGGGCAGAAATGGTTTTGGGAGGTTTTGTCCACTATTTTGAACATGACCAGGTGTTGAAACTCTTATATATGGGAAATATATGCCCACTGAGTTTCCCTGAATTTTTATCAAATATTTTTAAAATAATAAAATAATTTTTCCCTATTAAATACCATTTCTAGACTTAAGAAAAAGCTTTTAAATAAAATAGTAAAATAACTTTTAAAATTTTATTTTTGTGATTTATGGGAATCCTATATCCAATAGGTTTCAAGTATACCTTTTGAAATATTTTTCATACCCCAAATCAAGTACTTGCAGTGCAAACCTCAATCCAGGGGTTTTTGGAAAACTAATTTTTGAAAATACTTTTTGGCCAAATTATTTTTGTAAGAAAATACTATATTGCACTATACACATGGCATGATCATTGGACAGAAGTTTGGGGCAAAGATATGAAGTACAGAAGGTGGAGTAGTTGACTTTAAAGAGCACTTGAAAATCACAGAGAGAAAACCAACTCCAACATAAAAAGCCAAATAATGCAAAAGTTTTTGTTGGTCCAAATTTTTATGCGTTATTAATTCAAACGAAATGTTACAAAATGCAGGGTGTGACAGACCTACCCCCCTTACAAGAATCTCGTCCCCGAGATTCCCAAACTAGGCTTTAAAGAGATACAGAAACTCGGATCTAAGGTAGTCCTCACGTTCCCAAGTTGCTTCTGCTTCAGTGTGGTTGCTCCACTGGACCTTGAAGTACTTGATGGCGCGGCTTGGAGTGTGTCGCTTAGCCTCATCCAAAATGCAGATGGGCCTCTCACGGTAAGTCAAATCAGGCTGAAGGTCAATGGCTTGGTGATTGACGTCCTTGTAAAGATCAGGCTTGTCTGGAACTTGGAGACACTTCCGGAGTTGTGACACGTGGAATACGTTGTGCACATCAGATAGTTTAGGTGGCAGTTCCAACTGGTAAGCCACTTCTCCTCGTCGGACAGTGATCTTGAAGGGGCCGATGTATCTTGGGGCGAGCTTTCCTTTGACATGGAAGCGTTGGGTTCCATTGAGAGGTGTGACCCGAAGATAGACATGGTCTCCAACTCGGAAGTTCATGTCTCTACGACGTGAGTCAGCGTAGCTCTTCTGCCTTGACTTGGCAGTCTTCAAACGCTGTCTGGCAAGCTGGACTTGCTCTTCTGCTTCACGGAGGATATCAGGCCCAAAGACTAGTCCTTCTCCGGTCTCTGACCAATTGAGGGGTGTGCGGCACTTCCGCCCGTATAACACCTCAAATGGTGCCATCTGAAGGCTTGACTGATAACTGTTGTTGTAGGAGAACTCGACGAAAGGGAGGCAATCTTCCTACCTAGCTCCATATGCTAAGACACAGGCTCGGAGCATGTCTTCGAGTATCTGATTCACTTGTTCTGTCTGACCTCCGGTCTGTGGGTGGAAAGCAGTGCTAAAGGACAACTTGGTCCCCATGGCCTCTTGGAACTTCTTCCAGAACCTTGAGGTAAACTGGTTTCCTCGATCTGACACAATCTCCTTGGGAACACCATGAAGGCTTACGATTCTGTTGATGTAGAGGCTAGCTAGCTGGTTTCCCTTGTAAGTCGTTTTGACAGGAATGAAATGGGCTACTTTGGTCAAATGGTCGACTATGACCCAGATGGAGTCATGTCCCTTATTTGACCTGGGTAATCCAATGATGAAGTCCATTCCGACTTTATCCCATTTCCATTCAGGAAGCTTGAGAGGCTGTAACAATCCAGCGGGTCGCTGATGTTTAGCTTTGACCCTTTGGCATATGTTACACTTAGCTTTAAAGTGGCTATCTCTCTCTTCATGCCATGCCACCGTAATCTTTCCTTTAGGTCTTGATACATCTTGGTTCCTCCGGGGTGGATGGAATATAGGGTGTCATGAGCTTCTTGCAAGATCAAATTCTTGAGCTCAATCTTGTTGGGTACGCAAATGTGATTCCCAAACCACACAATTCCTTGCTCATCCTCTGAGAATCCTGGGACCTTGCCTGCCTTGATCTTCCTCTTGATGCCTTCAATACTTTCGTGTCCCTTCTGAGCTTCCTTAACATCATCCATCAAGGTAGGCCTAACTTCGAGGTTGACCAAGAATCCTGGTGCAACCAGTTCCAACCCGAAGCTTTCAAGTTCTTCATACAAGGCAGGTAGCCTTTCCGTAAGCATAGCATTCAAGGAACAAGCCTTTCTGCTTAATGCATCTGCTACCACATTAGCCTTTCCAGGGTGGTATTGAACACTAAGGTCATAATCCTTGATCAACTCTAGCCATCTTATTTGCCTCATGTTCAATTCCTTCTGAGTGAAAATATACTTCAGACTTTTTTGATCCGTGTATATCTCACACCGCTTCCCTAGGAGGTAATGTCGCCATGTTTTCAGGGCATGAACTACAGCTGCCAACTCGAGGTCATGAGTAGCATAGTTCTCTTCATGAGGCCGTAGTTGCCTTTAAAGGTAAGCTACGACTCTGCCCTCTTGCATCAGGACACCTCCCAGTCCGGTTCTTGACGCATCACAATATATCACAAACTCCTTGTGTATATCTGGTGTGGCCAGAACTGGGGCGGTGGTCAGTCTCTTCTTTAGCTCCTGGAAGCTCTCTTCGCACTTCGGCGTCCATTCAAACTTCTTGTCCTTCTTCAAGAGCTGAGTCATGAGTCGGGCAATGCTTGAGGATCCTTCAACGAACTTGCGGTAATATCCCGCGAGTCCGAGTAAGCTTCTGACTTCCTTCACATTGCTTGGGGATTGCCATTCAGTCACGGCTTCAATCTTAGCGGGATCGACCAACAATCCTTCTTCGGTCAAAACATGACCCAAGAATCCAACTTCACGCAGCCAAAATTCGCACTTGATGAACTTGGCATATAGTTGGTGCTCTCGAAGCTTTTCTAGGACCATCCTCAAGTGTTGCTCGTGCTCTTCTTCCGTCTTTGAGAAGACAAGAATGTCATCAATGAAGACAATGACAAACTTGTCCAAATATTCCATGAAGACCTTATTCATGATATACATGAAGTAAGCTGGGGCATTGGTCAATCCAAAGGACATGACCGTGCACTCATACATGACATATCTGGTTACAAATGCCGTCTTGAATATCCTGGGTCTGATTTTCACCGGTAGTACCCAGATTTGAGGTTGATCTTGGAGAACACCTTGGCCCCATTGAGTTGATCAAATAGATCTTCAATCTTGGGAAGTGGATACTTGTTCTTGATTGTAACTTCATTGAGGGAGCAGTAGTCAATGCACAAGCGGATGGTACCGTCCTTCTTTGCCACAAATGTAAGCAGGTGATCCCCAAGGGGAGGCACTAGGGCGGATAAATCCCTTCCTCAACTGCTCTTCCAGTTGCTTCTTCAATTCTGCTAACTCTTCTGATCCCATTCTATACGGCTTCTTATAGATGGGTCCTTCTCCGGGTATGAGCTCGATGATGAACTCAATGTCTCGGTCAGGAGGCATTCCCGGTAGCTCATCAGGAAAGACATCAGGGTATTCACATACTACCGGCACTTGCTCCAATCCAACTTTAGTCAGACAGTTGACTTGGTTGGCTTGAGCAGAGGAGGGGTTGGAGGCAAATTTAACTTTGACTCCTTGCTCATTGGTCACAGTGACAGTCCGGTTGGTGCAATCTAACAAGCCTTGGTGCTTGATGAGCCAATACATTCCTAAGATCACATCCAAGCCTTGTGATCTTAAGATGATAAGGTCTGCTAGGAAGTCTACCCCATTAATGACAATCCCGACTCCTTTACATCCTATCTTGGCTCTCATCTCTGCTCCGGGGGTTTGTACCACCATAGGGTTATTCAGTGTGTAGGGGCCATGCCACTTTTTAATGCAAACTTTTGGGTGACAAATGAATGCGTGGCTCCGTAATCAAACAAGACGATTGCAGTGCTGAGTTGACAAGGAACGCATACCTGTGACGACGTCCGGGTCTTCCTGGGCTTCTTCTGCAGTGACATGATTCACACGACCCTTGCCGTTGTTGGGCGGGTTGCGGGGAGCTTGGTTCCTTGGTGGCATTCCACGGCCTTGTCCTGGATTTTGTGCATTGGGGCACGGGGCGTCGGGCTTCTTGTCGGGGCAATTCTTGGAGTAGTGTCCTGGCTGACCACATCCAAAGCAAGTGACTTGGTTGGGGTTGCTGCTCTTGCCGGTATTGTTATTCGGGTTGTTGTAAGCTGGCCTGAGGTTAGCATACTGCTGAGGCTGATAGTTGGTGCGGGGTGCAAGGGCTCTTGGCTGCTGATAGGTTGTCTTGACCGGGGCTGGCTGCCACGGGCGAGGCTTCGTTGTCGGAGCTACCCTTGCTGACCATCTTGCGCTTACGGGTATCATCCAAAGCACGTCGCTTGTCCTCAAGCATGAGTGCCTTGTTCCCCAGATCAGGAAAGGTCGGGCAGTCACACACAACAAGCGAGTACTGCAGAGTCTGGTTAAGTCCTTCCATGAAGCGCTCCCTTTTGGCAGCATCAGTGCTGACATCCTCAGGAGCATACCTTGAGAGAACATTGAACTTCTGCATGTACTCCTTGACAGTGCTACTTCCTTGCTTCAGGGCTCGGAACTCACGCTTCTTGATGGCCATGATTCCGGAAGGAATGTGGGCCTTGCGGAATTCTGCCTTGATGTCATTCCAAGTGATGTTTTGCTCAACATGCATGGCCTTGAATCCATCCCACCAAGCTCTAGCAGTGCCCCGAGACAGTGAGCAGCATACGCTACCTTCTCACAGTCCTCAGTGCATCCGACTAGTTCCAGCAGATCCTCAATGGTGCGGACCTAGTTGTTTGCATCCAGGGGTTCAGCAGTCTCGATGAAGTTGGGTGGTGCATGCTTCTTGAACTCCACCAGCATGGAACGTCCATTGCCGTTCCCCGCCGGCTGGCGGTTGACGGCTTGAGCAATCATCTGGAGGGCTGTAGTGTTGGCTTGGCGTTCCTCTCGGAAGGCTTGGAGAAGCTGAGCCATGTCCATGTTTGGAGGTGGTGGCGGTGGTGGAGCTTGTCCTTGGGTTTGGTCCTGACTGGCTCCTGCTCCGGCTTCTTGCTGCTGGGTAAAGGTACCAGTACGTGTTACAACAGGCATCCTGTTGGAGCGGTCAAGGTCTCATAAATGGGAAAGATGGGGAAAGCAATATAGATGGGACACCTAGTAAGGGGGTTGGTATGACACTAATTGTTTTCATGCAAGGGCCAAAAGGCCAAGCACATTCATTAAAGTCCAAATGGGTGATGTAGTCGCTTACAAGTTCTCGAAGGAAAGCATGACGTCCATCAAACACATCAAAAGCAAACACAACACTACATGGTTTCATATGAACCATTACAAGGACTCGACTTCGCATAGGGGTACACGACCTATCCTACCGTAGGGGTTACTAACGGGCATATCCGTGTTGCGAATGATGCCTAAGTGGTGGAATGCTCGGTCGTGTAGTCTGGCTCTTCTGGGTCTTCCTCCTCATCATCAGCATCCTGACTTTCCTCTTCACTTGAAGGGGTGGGGGAGTGGAGGAGCTCAACACGGCGTTGCTTTGCCGGTGGTGCGAAGAGCTTGCGGTATTCCTTTGCGCTCATGCGGTGTTGCTGTGGTGGTTCTCCATCCTTTGGGGGTCTTCCGCCTCTGTATGCGATTGTGGGTTGTCCAGGGGGAGCACCTTCCTTCTTGATCCTATCTATCTTCCCTTGTGCTTGGAGAAGAAGTGCCTTGGTCTCATGAAGTTCCTTTCGGAGCTCTACTGATTCCGAGGCCAAGTGTTGTGCCAAACTATCGGCACAAAGGCTGAAGTAGGTCTGGAATCAGAGTGGAAGTCCTTCTTCTAATGGTGGAGCTGGTGCACTGCTCTCATCCTCACCTTCCTGGAAGCGGGTTGCCAACTCGTCTGCCATCTCAGGAAGAAGGTCCTGGAGGCGGGTGAGGGCCTTGAGGGTTGCTGTCTCGACGGCAAGAACCAGTGTTGCCATCTGGGGTCCCTCGAAGAACCAGCTTGTTGGAGAGTCATTAGCCTTCACGATCACTTCCACATGATACTCCGTCTCGGTGTCATTGATCCAATGCTCATGGTAGGTGAAAATGGGGGCTCGGTGAAACTGGCACTTCTTGAGGCTATCCTCGAGAAGCACGGGAAATCCGGTGGTCAGGATGTCTTCGGGTACGGCAACCATCTACAAAGGTTTAATGGGAGAGGTCAATAAGGGAAATATATCTTGGGTTGGGTAAGCTTTAGAAAACAAGAGAAGTTTAGATGGTCTCAAGCTAACTAATGTCCATGCTAACTAAGGCTTCCTACAGTCAACCTGGCTCTAATACCAGCTCTGTGGGGACCGACACATAAGTCGAGATCACCGAATGCACGTGTACAGTGATCCCAGAGATCCATGCTCACTGAACACACATAAGCTGAATAACAAGAGTCTTACATCCATACATACCGTCTACACAAATTATGACCATTATGGTCAAGTCTTACATAGATAAAGCCACAAGGGCTGATACAAGATAAACTTAAGCAGCGGAAATCTTCGACGATAAGTAGAACCCATGCAATCTGCCTTAAACCTACATGCATTCTGACTGGGAAGCGTCCTAGTTCGCGTGATCGTCACCAAAGAACTCTTCCTCGAACTCCTATTCTTCCATGCCTGGTCAATGAGTACTTTGAATGTACTCGCAAGCAACCCATGTTTTGGTTCAAGATACAACAATGCATGATATAGGTAAATTTTTGCAGAAAGCTAGTTTTGAGTGCAATGACATGTTCAACAAATTGTAAGACATGCATCAGGAGAATTCAAGTAACCATGAGGACAGGTTACAAATATCAACATAGATAGAGTGGGCATCAACCCAACTCAATCATGTCAAGTCCTTTGACTTGACCCAAGTAGATCTTCCCACTTATCCAAACACACACTAGTTTGCAAACATGTGGACGTAGCCCAAGAGCAGTTACCCAACTATCCTTGACCGCGGACACGACTATTCGAATAGTTTTACACTCTGCAGAGGTTGCACACTTTACCCACAATATCCGGGGAACTTCCGTGTCATCCATGACCCGCGATACCTCAAGTACCCGGGTAAGCACCGATCACTATCTTTCCCTAGACGACACTAACAAGGAGTCCGACCGTTGTTCCGTATCCTCATGATGTACATCATACGAGACTCACTCGAGATCGTAACATCCGAGAGGGGACGAACGGTGTATCCGGTGCCTCAGAAAACAGTCATGGCCACCCTACAGCACGACCCCGTCCCGAGAGAGAGCACCAACTCTCCCCCGTCACTAGTAATGCGGGCTCCAAGCTAGTATCGGCCTAGGTAATCAATAATGCCCTTTCCCATACAAGGGTAGAGTGGTTGCGCATGTAAGGTTGGAATAATGGTCGCAACTTAAACCAATCCGTTTTGAAAACAACACACACTTGCCTCGCACACCACTTCGTCATCAAGTGGCTACCCAACTCATCATCTCCCCCGGGCCTAAGTGGCACCCGATGGGGTTTTCGAAAAGTCTTTTGAAAATACTTTATCTCCATCACCATGCATATTCCCGTCCCTTTTTGCGTAGCACTACTTAGCATCCTATCTACCCCCACCGGCATAACTCTCATAAGAAGGTAGGGTCATGCACAATGCAAGTATCAACGAGGAAGTACGGTGGCAAACCATCAAAGTGGTTACCACCTCATCATGATTCCGTTGCAACAACAATATGGTGCTATCTGACATGCATAAAAAGGGTTTAGACATGGTCAAAGGGTTGCTTGCCTGGCTCAACAACGTCTTCTGGTCCAACTCCTTCATCAGCAACGCAATCTATCGTCGCAAAATAATAACGAGAAAAATAAGGCAATAATAAAACAGAAAAACCAAAGTGCTCAGAAAAATGTCAACTCATTTTTGTTAAATACTAGGGTGAAAACTAAGAAGGGGAAATTCCTAGTTTTGGATTTGGAGTAGCAGAATAGGAGAAATGGATTTAGAAAGGTATATTTAAATGCTTAAAATCACATTTAAATTTTTACAGTGAAGAAAAGGTTGTTGGATTTGAATGAAAGTGGCACCATTAAATAGGTTGCAATACTTTAGGAATTTAGGAGTTGGAATTAATTTATTTGGACAAATATTTTATCCTGTGAAATTTTTGGAAAAGTGACAGAAAAAGAAAAGGAAAAAGGGCTCTGTGTCTGCTGGGCCAGAACAGCCGCAGCGCAGCAGGCCCAGCCAGCGACGCGGCCGAGCCGAGCCGACACGCGCGCGCACCAGATTTTTAAACCTGACGGGCGGGGCCCGGTGTCAGTGAGAGAGGGCGCGGGAGAGGGAGAGGACAGAGAGGCTGACGGGCGGGGCCCCTTGTCAGGGTCGTCATCAACCCTCGTCCGATGGCGGCGAGGCTTACCGGTGATGATGCAGGGCACGGCGAGCTTGGCCAAGGGCAGGGACGGACTCAGCGTCGTGTCGCCGTTCGGGTGGAGGTGGAACCGGTCGCCGGGGTGGCCTGGTTCGCCGGCGACGAGGTCACGCGGCGGAGGGGCTTCGGGCGGCGGCGGTTCCGGCCGTTTCCGGTAGCTACAGAGAGGGGAAACAAGGGGGAAAGAATCAGAGGGCTGCAGGGGTTCCAGATCGAGAGGAAAGAGGCCGGGGACGGCCTGTACCTCGCGAACTCCGGCGAGCCGAAGCGGCGGAGCTCGAGCTCGATCTCAAGCTCGGGCAGCTCTGGAAAGGAACTGGGGGTGCAGGGGGATGATTTGGTGGTGCAGAGAGCGAGTGGTGAGGAGAGGAGAGCTCGGGGAGGCCTTAGGCGGGCGACGGTCCACCGAGGACCCGTGCACCGGCGATCCTGCTGCGGTTGCTACGGGTCACGGGGGCGTGCGCGGGCGTGTCTGGGGTGCTCGTGGGGTTGGTCTAGGGCGAGGGGAGAGAAGAGAGGGAAAGCATGGGGGCCAGGGCACCGCGCGTGTGAGCTCGCTCACTGGTGCGCTCGGGCAGCCGGCGCGCGTGCGAGTTGGGGCAAGAGGAGGGAGAAGGAGGAGGGTGACAGAGGCGTGGCGTGTCGCAGACGTCGAGGCGCATCGTTGGGCGCGCTGGGGAGGCCCGAGGTGGCCTGAGGCGGTTGGAAGGGGGCGGCTATAGTGCGGAGCAAGATCAGAAGGCCTCCAGAGCACCCAAATGGCCGGCATGGCCATTTTCTATGCAGTGTGGGCACGGCCAAAGGTGTCTGGCAGCTCTAGGGGGGAGTAAAGAATGGGGGAGGGGCATTGGATGCCCTGGGTGGCCACTTGAGTGAGGAGGGAGGTGAGAAAGGAGAGAGAAGTTGTTGTCCAGGGAGGTAAATGGGGGTGTTTCATTCCTTAATAATTGAGCAATGGCCAGGGGAGAGTTACTGGAGGTAGGAGAGGACTAGGAGAAGCTATGGTAAAGAGTTGAGTTCAAGGAGAATAGTGTTAGTGGTCAAAATGGTGTTTTTTGAAAAGTGGCAGAAGGTGTTTGATAATGGTTTGGACCAGCAGATGATTTCCAACTGCCATGAGACTCCACAGGGTGAAATGACACATATAATTAGGGCCTTCCACCAATTTGGAGCTTATTTGGGCAAAGTTGCCAATGCAACTTTTGTAAACCCTAGAAATTAGCAGAAAAGAACTTGTGTAGATCTAGTTGGGAAAATCACTTCTCCTTGATGCACCACTTGGTGTAGTGGCCTCATTTGGTCATGTGGACATGCTCACCAAAGTTGGGGTCAAGGAGAGAAAGTTGGTAGTACAAAGTTGTTCAAATTTGATTCTGGTCAGAGAGGGTTTTGGGGCATTTTGGTGAACCAAAATGACCTTGATTGACAGGAGGCTTTTCAAGGTGATCACAATATGCATTTGTGACTTGCTGGATATTCCTTGGGATTTTATGAAAATATTTCCTGTAGAAATATTTCAAATCCTTGAAATGGGCATAAATGGTTTTGGGAGGTTTTGTCCAATATTTTGAACATGACCATGTGTTGAAACTCTTATATATGGGAAATATATGCCCACTGAGTTTCCCTGATTTTTTTCAAATATTTTTAAAATAATAAAATAATTGTTCCCTATTAAAGACCATTTCTGGCCTTAAGAAAAAGCTTTTAAATAAAATAGGAAAATAACTTTTAAAATTTTATTTTTGTGGTTTATGGGAATCCTATATCTAATAGGTTTCAAATATACCTTTTGAAATATTTTTCATACCCCAAATCAAGTACTTGCAGTGCAAACCTCAATCCAGGGTTTTTTGGAAAACTAATTTTTGAAAATACTTTTTGGCCAAATTATTTTTGTAAGAAAATACTATATTGCACTATACACATGGCATGATCATTGGGCAGAAGTTTGGGGCAAAGAGATGAAGTACAGAAGGTGGAGTAGTTGACTTTAAAGAGCACTTGAAAATCACAGAGAGAAAACCAACTCCAACATAAAAAGCCAAATAATGCAAAAAAAATTGTTGGTCCAAATTTTTATGCGTTATTAATGCAAATGAAATGTTACAAAATGCAGGGTGTGACATCCCTCTATTCGGAATTACTTGTCTCGGAAATGTATGTATCTAGAACTAAAATACATCTAGATACATCCATTTCCGCGACAAGTAATTCCGAATGGAGGGAGTATAATTTATTCCTTATAGCCCCCTGACTCAGCTCTATTGTACTTGTTCTAAGCACATCTAAGAACTTACTAGCACCCCCTTGATCGTGGACCTTGACGGTGTACGTCACCTTGTGTCTCATAATTTTCCTCGTCATCATCTGAGTCTTAGAAGATCTCACCCACATCATCATTAGCATGCAGCCGCCTTGATAGACAACGTGAGCAGAAGGAGTAGAGGCGTCTGGGGACGCACCACCACCACGTCGTGGGCACTCCGTATGTGCTCGTGTGTGTGCAGCGTGCGTGTTTTTCCATCGGTGCTAGCTCTAAGGCCGAGGTTGTGGTCGTCTTCGTCTCCGATTAGTAGTTGAGCAACGACGACAAAGAGGTGCTGCAAGAGATGCATATGCACCGTTGCGTGCGAGCTTCACCATAGCACGACGAACCGGACGTCGCCGCGGATGGCGCATGCCTCCATGAAGCCGAGTGTGTGCGCATGCATGTGTTATTCACGTGCATTATGCGGCCGAGCGTGTGTGCATGCACGTCTTGTGTACGTGCGTTGTGTGCTCCATCTTTGTCTTGGCGTATGTGCATGAGTTAGATCGGATGGAGTTAGTGCATTGGCTTGTGTACATGCGTGGCTTGTTGCGTGGTTATCAATAATTCAATATAAACTACTCTCTCCGTTCCTAAATATAAGTCTTTCTAGCCATTTCAAATAGACTACAACATACGGATGTATGCAGACATATTTTAGATTGTAGATTCACTCATTTTGTTTCGTATGTAGTCCCTTATTGAAATATCTAAAGACTTATATTTGGGAACGGAGGGAGTATAAAACATCTTCAACTTAGCATCCTGATGTACCGTTTCTAGTGGTTAGCGAAAAGTTCATGTTCTTTTAGTTGTTTATAGGTGGGCAGGCGGCAAAAAACAGGGGAAAACGCGCAAGGTTCCTTGCTCCTCCTCGGTCGTCGGGAATATATGATCTTCAACTCTTTTATTTTACGTGAGCTTTGTTCATCCTTTTCCCAACATGCGAGACATCTAGCATCAAGGTGCACGTGTCATGCAAGAAAATGGAGATAATCAGATAAGCAGTGCGTAAGTGAGTCGTATGGGGGAAGCGGGGAAACCCTTTTTCGTAAGTGAGTCGTGCACTTCGATGGCACCTACACAATATTTTTTCTCAATGGCACGTGAATAGTGCACGTACTCAACGACGGAGCACGGGATGGTAGCAATGACATGGTCAGCCGTTTTTTGGAGAGAGTACGTACTACTAGTAAATAACTTTGATGTGTCCCGTCAACTCGTAGAACGACAAGAAGCTTGATTACGCCTTCTCCCTAACGCAGCGGCGGTGGCTCGCAGCATGAGGAGAAACTTTTGCTTACAAGCGGTGGACGTGCATCAGTTCATTTGGTGTCAGATTGCCAGAAGCACTATTGTAGAACCATCGACTTCCAGAAGAGGCGAAGAGCCAAGCGCAAGGTCACCTACTAACCTTAGGCTAGGTGTAGTGGGAGTAACATAAGTAGGGGTACCTCCTTTTTTTATTCTAGAAACAACCACACGCGAATATCATGGTGCTGGTTACGTAGAACAAATTTCCTGCAGTCCGTGCTCAACCCTCCTCTATCTCTCTTCTCAGCCAGCCAGCGGATGCACGGAGCCCATCATCTGTTTGCTCACATGCGGACCCACATGTCAGTGAAAACGCAAGAGGACCCACTGAACCTGCACATCTTTCACCTCGACGTGCTGGCGATGAAAAAAAATCCAATAAAGATCTTTGGTGGCCGCTTTTGAGTTACTCAAGAGTAGTAAGATTCTATTTGCAGTTTAACCCAAGATGCACATCTCGTGGCTTCAACTTATCAACTACTAGTACCACTCTATTTTCTTTCATGACACGACCTGGATGCTGGATGTCCCACGTGTCGGCAAAAGGAGGAAGAACCCGACCAAATCTTTGGTTGTGCTCTCGGATTAGACTAGTTGTGCTAACTTAAAATTTTTATTGTGTACTCCCTCCGTTCCAAAATACTTGACTTCCATTTGTCCAAAAATGTATGTGCCTATATACTAAAACATGTCTAGATACATATATATTTTGACAAATACTACCTCCGTCTGGTTTATTGGTCCCCATTATATTTCGTGCCAAATTTTGGCCATAGATTAAACTAACAAAATGTTTACGCATGTCACCAAACATTATATTTTTGAAAAGTATGTTCAAATATGAATCCAATGAGATAATTTTTCTTGACATGCATTAA
This sequence comes from Aegilops bicornis, assembly GCA_021605145.1. Lineage (NCBI taxonomy): Eukaryota > Viridiplantae > Streptophyta > Magnoliopsida > Poales > Poaceae > Aegilops > Aegilops bicornis. The sequence continues at coordinate 208,330,765 of CM038670.1, read as the reverse complement.
CATTTTGTTAGTTAAATCTTTAGTCAAAATTTGACACAAACTACAAGGGGGACCTATAAACCAGGACAGAGGTAGTAGAAGGCATGTATTGTGCAATGGAGGGAGTAGAATGGATGCAAGTTTTTGTATTGGGAAGAAGAGTACATCCATATATTGATAGAGCGTTGGAGTTGGCCTTACAAGTGGGACCGTAGTTGAGGAAACCGACTATCGGCAAACTCCCACCTCGCCCGCCGCGCGATGGCTGAGTTAGAGAAACGATGAGGTTGAGGAGATTGCTCTAGCACGGACTCCAAGAAATATGTTGTCAGATGGAAGTTGTGCTGGTGGTGTGTGCCGTACTCCTGGACGTGAATGCTTGTTCTGGCCCATGCCACCCTACTACTCCTACTACTTACTATATAGTACTAGTATCGAGGATTCGAGGTGCTGGTTACGTACAATATGGCTACAGTAAAAACACCCGCACGACGCTTGAAGCATGTGAAGCTAGTACAAATAGTGTACTACTATTGTTGATTGGCCTCATCCGATAACCTGTTGCAATGCACGTACAATTATGTATTCGGAAATTATTTTTTTGCCTCGTCGCACCACTCACAGAAGCAACTCGAAAGCCATTCATAAGTTCCCACTAGCAGTTGGACCCAATGTAAACAACCCAATCTCCATTTGCGCCTGCCCAAGCCTTGCCCTCAAGCGATGGCATCTTAACATCATACGTATCATTATCAAGCGGCATCAACTTGCACAGGGCGAGGCCTCCGTTGTGATGAGCCAGTCATCAGGGTCACGGCGAAGAAGATAGGGGAGATCAAACCGCTCCTTGAGTCTTGGGTTCCTTGTAATGATGTTATTAGTTGAGTCAAGAATGGGCTTGAACGAACCTGCCATGCTAGCCGAGGTGATGACGTTGCACCGATCAATGAGTTCTTCCACCACGTCATCTTTCAAATCGGGGCAAGAATAACGGGGTCGTTTCCGTCCTGTTCCCTCCATGGAGAAGACGATCGAACAATGGCAGAAGAAAGGGTGAAGGGCTGAAGGAAAATGGAGGAGGGAGAGGAAGAGCGTGCGACATCAGTTCCAAATCGAGAGGGAAAGGCGAAGAGTCGGTGGACAGTTGCCGCTTGCCACGGTTCACTTAAGGCGCCCGCCTACACGCCGGTTCGGAAATACTCCTACTACACGCCGTCGTCTCACCGATATGTTGAACGGGACCACATGTCAACGAAACATGGTGTGTAATTTCTCATGCAAAATGCGATCTCGCCGTTGGCCCGAGGTGCCACATTAGTTTTCTTTTTTGAAAGTTTGCCGCATTAGTTATCGACCTTTATTTTTTAACATGCAATCTGAATGGATAGCTCATGTGGTCATCACACGTGAGCGGATATAGTGATGGTTGATTCGCCCGAGCAACTTATTACTGTGGGAATATGGGAGTACCAGCGGATTCAAGGAACAAAGAAATGATGGTTGCTTCGTCCGAGCAACTTACTGTGGCGAAGGTGGGGCTCTATGATTTGACTGCTCACTAGTCATTACTACTGCGGCGCAACGACCGGGGTGAATCTTTCCCTGAAGTTGTGTTGTGCACTCAATATTGCTGCATGGCAGGTGGAGCCGGATGAAGGATGTCCAACATGTCGGCGAAACGAAGTTGAATTGTTTCTGGCATTGCTATCAATCCTTCAGGATTTGTTTATATGTACGCATAATTTTGATGAAATTGTACTGTGATGCTATGAAGGTTTCAACTCTGGTTCCCGCAGAAAAAAAAGGTTTCAACTTAGGATTCATGTGTCTTGCCTCGAGATTATCTCGTTACAACATTCCATCAAATACAAATGAAACTACCATGGCTAATGCATCTCAATGGTTCGCAGATCAGCCAATATTCACATCACAACCGAAGACAAAGTTGTGAGAAGGTGTACAAATAAAGAAAAAATATATAATTGATCGATGCTGTTTGTAGGCATGGCTCCATTTCCTTGGCACGATGTTCATTTCTTGGCAGCTAGTTTCACCCAGCTCAGTAGCCAAAAAGAGGTGTATGAAGGACACCACAATCCGATCATTTTGTGCAGCTCCACTAAAATCGGGCGGACCATCCCTGTTTGCAAAGATATCCAACAAGTGTGATTACAATAATAGTGGAACTAGATGATGAAACATAACACACATAAATAGAAGCCGATCACCTCTACGATCTCTCTTTAGGACTAACTTCTTGTTGGAGAAGATTAGGCACGGAGTTGGATGAGGAGGATATCAAAACCAATCTCCCTTTCCGGAGTCCCACAGAAATGTAAAACGTTGTTCGTGTGACATTTTATGAGCTGCACAAAACACTCTTCAGAAAAGTGATTTGTGCAGTTCACCAAAAGGACGCAATAGCAACGAGGTGAAAATGGATAGCCCTGTTTGCAAAAGGAGGTCGAAAGGAAACAATTACTTCCCAATAACACGAGTTGAAGACACATACTCCAACAAAAAAGAAGCATGTTCCATGTAAAAAGGGAAAGATAGCACATGGTGATTTATCAAAAATGGTTTGAGGACGAGATTGCAAGATGGAAAGTACGCCGGCCGAGATACAATTTAAGCAAACAACTAAAGATGATCCACATGAAGCAACGTGGGAAGATGGGCAGTGGATCAAGGCCGGAGGAAGTTGTACCTGAGGGTCGTCGGGATGTTACTAGGAGGGCGCCGACGGCCGGGATCAACCCATACTGCGGCAGCGAGCAAGTGGCGAAGGCCCTACCGCGCCGGAGCTTGGTCAGAGAGAACGGCGGGTACTGCAGATCGGGACGAGCTGCCTCAACACCGTCAAACGGAGAGACGATGCACATCCTCCCTTTCCGCCGGCGGACGGGATGCGGCCGGATCACTGACCAACGCTGAGAGAGGCCACGGCGGCCTTGTGTGAGATGGTGTGACGAGAGACAAACCCATTTTTCCATTTTCCCCACAGCAATCGTTTTATATTCTAGGCATGGTACCCGACCCTCCTTCGAGTAAACAACCGCTACACACGTCAAATTATCACGTGGGCTGCCTTTTTCGCACGTAAACGAACTCCACCGTGTACCCGCCGGTGTGGCCGGTAACGAGAAGTGAGTACGTGCGTCATGTGTGCACTTCTTCTTTAGGTGCAGGTACGTACGTGGGTGGGTGTGAGAGAGATGGTTTGTGCGAAACAGAGGCAATGTGTTGATGATATCAATCAGAAAACGTAACATATGCAATGTGTGTGAAACGGAGTCATGGACGTGAGATATCGATATAATTGAAAACAGGGATGAAGTGTGTGGCTGCGCAATCGATAAAGAGTGCCATCAAATTTGTGTTTGCCCACGTCAAAGATACAGGGCGGCTGGCCTACTGGAATTTGAGAGGGCAGAGGTGCAATTCTTCTCCGTGGCATGGATACCTACGTACAACGTTTGACTATCGGTGTGCGTGTTTGGGGGGGGGGGGGTAGAGACCGGTCGACTAGTATATGTGTGGGGAAGGAGAGAGACCTAGCTATGTATTGAGGGAGATCGATCGACATCCATGGATATGTGTAGCAGAGGAATAAGGTTGGGAAAAAGACAAAGGTAGAGCGTCGGAGGGTTGGTGGTGGAGTGGCGTCTCACAAATGGTGGGAGAGGCCTTCTAGACAAATGGAGGGTATGAGTGCAATATCAATAAGAGAGGGCGGGGGATGTCTGTCTTTCTATGCACGTGCGTGTGAGAGACGGGTCGGGAGGTATTCAAGGATGATGAGGGGAGAAGATATGGTTGTGGTAAGCATGCGTAACTACATAGGAAGATCAACCGTCGTGTGTCCGAGAAAAGGAGAGACATAACTAGCGAGGTTAGTGTATCGGTGCTTGGTGAAAACGAATTATAGTCGACCTGGCTATATGTAGGGAGATCATGCAACACACGCCTGCATGTGTTAGAAGCAAATAAGGTCCGGAGAGAGGCGCATGGGGGAGAGGGTGTGGCTAGGAGGTGGTGCGAGGCCTACCATGTCGAGGGAGGAGTGTGCGAGCATGTGATTAATGAAAAGAGGCGGGAGTGTGCATCTGCGTGGAATCGTATTGGACATATGGGGGCATGGACGGTGAGAAGAGAAGAGGGGAAGTATATATGTGTTTGTTGTAGGCACACTTGGCTAGAGAGGTATATCGACCGGTGTGTGCCAGAAAGAAGGAGCCGGGGCCTACACACACCGCTGGTGGACGACCTAAAGAGAAATAATGAACGTGTGTGATGGAGGGGACACTAAGGGTGTGTGAGGGGGGTGGGCGTGTGCATGCATGATAGAAAGTTAGCGCTAGCTAGCTACAAATAGAAGAGGACCGTGAAGGTGTAAAAGACGAACAAAGATCATAATTCATTATAAAAAAGTGGATACGGATACTTGAAAGAAGATATCATAATGTAGAACATTGATTATAATTTGGGCTAATGTGTGGCTTTTGCAACTCAGGTCTAAATACTTGTCATAATGTAGGGGTGGGGCACTATACTTTGTGTGATAAACACGGTGTACGTATGGAACATGGTTTAGATTATGAATATATAGTTAGTACATCAAATTTACTATTATTTGGAATCAACATCAAGTGTATTCAAAAAATAGAATTCGAGTTCACGTAGTACACATAGTTCATATCTATCTCTATAGTAATCATGTGGTGTGTTATTAAGGTAATACACGAATGATGGTTGAAGTTGGCAACAATCATGATTGTAGATTCTTATTGAAATAGAGAAACGAATTCAAATTTAGTTCGAATTGTAGCAGTAGTATAGACATTTGGAATGCACTAAAATGTTGGTATGAGTAGGTTACATGCATTATACAGCAAGCGAAAAAATTTAATCGGACATAACATGGATTCATACTCCCTCCTTCCATCTATATAGGGTGTAATGAGATTTTTAAGACCGCCTTTGACTATTGACAAGATTAATAGTACATGACATGCACAATGTGAAAATTATATCATTGAAAGAACCTTTCACAGACGAAGTTAACGGTGTGCTTTGTGTAAGTTGCATGTCATATATCATTGCTCTAATATTTGGTCAAAGTTAGCATCGAAAAATGCATTAGGCCCTATATAGATGGAAGGAGGGAGTAGCTTTGAATAGCATTTGTATAGTAAAACGGGGACTCTCTCTTTGTGTGGTGTGAATAGTTTTATTTTTTCGTTTTCCTTTTGGTTGAGGGAAGTACGAATTGATTTGGTACGTACAAGTACAATATTACTACACGTTAGGCTTGTCCCTAAAATTCAACCCGCGTCTTGTTATATCCCGAAAATTCAGATATCGTGCTCCCAAAACTGGCGCCTTCACAACCCGCGCCTTGCTATCCCGAAATTACAACGCGCGCGAAAACTCCCTCCAGCTGCCAAATCCCGACATGCGAAATCCCCCTTCTAACCCTGAGCCGAAAGGGCCGCTAGTTCAAATCGGTGGGGGTACTTTTGTAACACACCCTACATTTTGGACAAGCGCGTCCCTAAGTCATGCTTCACCCCCTCCCATCACCCCCTTTTCGCCATCCGAAATCCCAGGCCGCCATAACCTCTCCGCCCCAACTGCGAAACCCCACCCTCCTCCGTCCGCCACGTCACCGCTGCCCAGCCGGAGCCTCTTCCCCGACGATGTCGTCCACCGCAACAACTCGACGTCCCTCGTCCACCTCCCCGGATGAGGATCCGTCGTCCATCTCTCCATCCCACCGGTTCAGCCGCCCTGTCCTCCACCTCCAAGGAGCTGCTCCGATGATCGCCTCGTCTATCGCGGCTGCTCCATCCCTGCAGCGCCGCCTTAACCTGCTCCACCGGAACCGTAACATTCTCACTGACTCCTCGGACGAAGCTGAGGCCTACTCGGCGCCACCAAATAGGTTGTACACTCATCGCATCACACCTTCTCCTTAGACCTCCCGGCGCCGACGGTGCTCCATCTCGCACCCCCATGGAGCGGCTACCTTGAAGCCGGCGCCGCGGGCGACATCTCCACGGCGGCTCTCGCCCAGTGTGAGGCCCCTTCGGCGGCGGCGGCCATACCAGCAGTTTCTGTTGCTTTGCTCGGCACTTTCGCTTCGCTTCAGCTTCTTTGCTGCTCGGCTCTCGCTTGATCGCTTTCCTTCGCCCATTCTTTGTTGCTGCTCTCCCCCTCGCTCGTGCTGCTACTCTGCTCCGATTAAGCCACACTCCAGTCGACTGAATCGACTTTTGGGTCAGTCGATTTTCAGGGGTTTGGGAGGGGGGGGGGGGTTCACCGGAGTTAAGGAAGAACCACCCGCAGCAGGGACGGGTGTAACACCCCGGAAGTAACTTTCCATATTTGTAACTCCAACTCTTGCCATTTTCGGCATTGTGATATGATATTCCCTCCGTGGTTGGGTTTTTCTTCATTTTGCTTTTTGTCCATGTCATGCATTTTTTTATCATGTCATCATGTGCATCGCATTTGCATACGTGTTCGTCTCATGATTCCGAGCATTTTTCCCGTTGTCCGTTTTGCAATCCGACGCTCCTATCTCCCCCGGCGGCCCCTTTTACGTTTTTCCGTGTGCGGGTACTAAACCTTCTCGGAATGACCGAGGTTTGTCTAGTGGCCTTAGTATACCACCCGTAGACCACCGGTCAAGTTTCGGGTCATTTGGAGCTCGTTTGGTACTCCAACGGTTAACCGCACTCTCGCAAAGGCCTCTTTTAAGTTGCAGCCCAACACCCTCCAAAACAGCCCAATAACCCATCTAAGTCACTTCCATGCTCTCCGTCGTTCGATCACGATCGTGTGGCGAAAACTACACCTCATTTGGACTCTCCTAGCTCCCTCTATGCCTATTTAAGCAAACCCCTCCAAATCCGGATCATCCTCCCGAAACCCTAGTCGTTTTCCCTCGCGCGCCACGGACACGTCCGGATCGGACGGACGCGTCCGCCGCGCGCCCGGCGAACCAGGGGCTGCCACGTCGCCGTCCGCGCCCCACCTCGCCGCTGACCTCAGGCCCGCGAGGCCCGTCTGAGCCCTCCGGCTGGCAGCCGCCCGCGCCATGAGCCGCCTCCGCCTCGCAGCGCCGCCATGGCAGCGCCTCCCGCCTCGCCAGCGCGCCGCTTGGCCGCGCCGCCGCCCTCCGCCGCCGCGGCCTCCCTCCGGCGGCCCGCCGCCGCCCGCCACCGGCTCCGCCGCCGCCGGACCTCGCCCAGCCGCTTCCGGCCGCTCGGCCGCCCGCGCCGCCCGATCCGCGCCGCCGCGCGCCAGCGCCCGGCCCGACTCCGCCGCCCGGCCGCCGCCCTTCCTCCTCCTCGCCCGGCTCCGGCGAACCCGAGCCGCCGTCGCCCCGATCCGATCGGGCGGATCCCGAACCGAGCGCCCGTTGACTTTCTTCTCCCCCCTCTTTTCTTCTAAGTTTTTCCATCCAATGATATTTTGTGTCATTTTCTTCATCCTATATCTTTGCATCTGTAGCTCCACTTTGCGCGTATAATATATAAAAATGTTCGTCTCGAAGTGTAGATCATTTCATCTCATTGAATCATTTTCATTTGAGCTCATCTTGATTCCCGAAATGCTGTTAGAAGAGGGCTATGTGATGTTAGTTTCTGTTTCTTAACAGAACTTGCACTTTTGTTATTTTTGCCATGATTAATGTGTGCACCCTATGAATTTGATTCCTACATGTGTTTTGTAATATGCCATGCCATCTTTCCAGGGGTGTATGCCATGTATTTTTGTAATCTATGTGGTGACTAGCACAAGCATGCAAAGTAGGTGTCCTGATGTTGCTGTTTCCAGCTCTGTTTTGCTGATATTTTGGTGCCATGTTAACTTGATGCTACCGAGAGATCCATGCATATTTTGAGATACTTCAGTACGGATGTTTTGTTAAACATGTCTTCCTCTATCCATCTATGTCCTTGTTTGCAATTATGGAGTACCATAGCTTGAGTCAATCGAGCTCTACTTTTTCTATCAAATGTTTCCTGGCAGATTGTTTACATGTTATTCAATTTTGCCAAGGTTGTTGTGGTTGATCCATGTATGCTATGTTATTGTTCTTGCCATGTATGTCTTCTATGCCATGTCTTCTTGATGTATGTATGCTTATTTTATCAGTTAAGGCTCTGTAGTGAGTGCATTGAGCTTGTAAACATGCCTACTTGTTATCAGTTTTTGACATGCCATGTTACTGAATCTGTTGACGAAACTTTCAATATTGACATGGGTGTTAGTATATTTTCTGATCTTTTTTGGCTTATGGTCAGTAAGGGACTTTTGTTCTATGCTTTGAGTAGATTCATGCGATGCCTTGGTTTGCTATTTTAAGTTCCTGTAGCATGTAGTTTTCTTGCTCTGAACATTGCAACCTGATGCTGTTTTTGCCATGTCCAGCCTGATATTTTGTGCACTTTTGCCATGCTTGTTTGAACATGTTATGATGTGATTTAGCCGAAGCTCAGTGCTCATCTCTTGTCAAGAATCTTGTGTAGATCACTTCCATATACTTTGTTGATACGTTTGGGTGCAGTAGCTTAATTTCTTGTTGCTTGCTAAGTGGCATCATGCTGTTAATGGCAGATTTGTGCCATTCTTGTTTTGCTTGTCATTTCCAAACCGTGCATCCGATTCCGGTGATCTTTATATCGATTTCAACCGAAATCATCTCATCTTTCCAGTGGCATACTTGGTTTGCCAAGTTGATGTCTGGTTCATCATTTTCCTTTCGGAGCGCACATACGCATTGCATATCACATCCCGCATATCATGCCATGTTTTGCATCATGTTGATTGTGCATGGCACCGTGATTTATTGTGGTTACTTTGTTTGTGTTTTTGCTTTGGGTAGAGCCGGGAGACGAGTACGTGAACGAGGAACCCGTTGAGAACGCTTACGAGGATCAAGCTTTCGACAACTCTGAGAACATTGCAGGCAAGATGACCATACCCTCGAAATCACTTCTATCTTTGCTATGCTAGTTGCTCGCTCTTTTGCTATGCCTATGCTGCGATGCCTACCACTTGCTATACCATGCCACCCATATTGCCATGTCAGCCCCTAACCATCCTTTCCTAGCAAACCGTTGATTGGCTATGTTACCGCTTTGCTCAGCCCTCTTATAGCGTTGCTAGTTGCGGTGAAGATGAAGTTTGTTCCTTGTTGGAACATGGAGATGTTGTTCCTTGTTGGAACATGTTTACTTGTTGGGGATATCACAATATATATCTGCTATAATTTAATGCATCTATATACTTGGTAAAGGGTGGAAGGCTCGGCCTTATGCCTGGTGTTTTTTTGTTCCACTCTTGCCACCCTAGTTTCCGTCATACCGGTGTTACGTTCCTTGATTTCGCGTTCCTTACACGGTTGGGTGATTTATGGGACCCCCTTGACAGTTCGCTTTGAATAAGACTCGCCCAAAGAAGGCCCAACTTTGGTTTTACCATTTGCCACCTAAGCCTTTTCCCCGGGTTTCGCGAGCCCGAGGGTCATCTTATTTTAAACCCCGGGCCAATGCTCCTCCGAGTGTTGGTCCAAACTAGAGCACCGTCTGGGACCATTCCGGGCAACTTGGATTACGCCGGTTCCTCAGACGCTTCGCTTGTCCGGTGTGCCTCGAGAACGAGATATGTGCAGCTCCTATCGGGATTTGTCGGCACATTCGGCGGCTTCTTTTGGTCTTGTTTTATTGCTTGTCGAAATGTCTTGTAGTCCGGGATTCCGAGATTGATCGGGTCTTCCCGGTAGAAGGAATATCCTTCGTTGACCGTGAGAGCTTATAATGGGCTAAGTTGGGACACCCCTGCAGGGTAATATCTTTCGAAAGCCGTGCCCGCGGTTATGAGGCAGATGGGAATTTGTTAATGTCCGGTTGTAGAAAACCCGAAGTTGACCTCAAATAAAAATACACATCAACCGTGTGTGTAACCGTGATGGTCTTTTCTCGGTGGAGTCCGGGAAGTGAACACAGTGTTGGAGTTATGTCTGACGTAAGTAGTTCAGGATCACTTCTTGATCGCTACTAGCTTCACGACCGTGCTTTGCTCCTCTTCTCTCTCTCTTTTGCGAAGTAGCCACCATATATGCTAGTAAACTGCTGCAGCTCCACTTTACTACTCTGTCCTTCCTATAAGCTTAAATAGTATTGATCTCGTGGGTGTGAGATTGCTGAGTCCCCGTGACTCACAGATACTTCCAAAACAGTTGCAGGTTCCGACGATGCCAGTATAGGTGACTCAACCGAGCTCAAGTGGGAGTTCGACGAGGAACGTGGTCGTTACTATGTGTCTTTTCCTGATGATCAGTAGTGGTGCCCAGTTGGGACGATCGGGGATATGTGTAGCATTTGGGGTATATTCTTTTATTTTGGTTCCGAAGACGGACCTTGAGTGTACTCAGAATGATGGATGATTAATTATGTACTGAGTGAAGTGGCATCGTAAGCCAACTATGTATCTCTTTCCCTTATTTATTACATGGGTTGTGTGAAGATTACCTCACTTGCGACATTGCTTTCAATGCGGTTATGCCTCTAAGTCGTGCCTCGACACGTGGGAGATATAGCCGCATCGGGGCATAACGGGGCTCACGGAGAGGTACCCCACTATCTATCTTAGGGTTCAGGGTGGGGGGCTAGAGGGCTGGCCGGGCGGTGGCGAGTTGTTTCGGGGCGGCGAGGCGGCGCTGGGGCCGGCGGTTCAGCCGGTTGTGGCTGGCGGCTCAGGAGGGTGCAGGTTGAAGATGAACTGCAGGCCCTCCCTAAACTACATGTCAAGTGCCTCTCTGCTACCATTGCGTTCAGTTTCGACAGTAGCATTCAGATTCCACAGTAAATTTCAGTTTCGACAGTTAAGTTCAGAGTCAACAGTTTTTTACCTCATCTGTTGTAGTCAGGTGGTTTTTGGTGATGTTAATTTTACATCCATTTTACATCATCTATTGGAGATGCTATTAGAATCCCACTTGAGATTGACGATGTCTGCCTTTGTGTCGCTTCACCTTGACGTCTTACGGCTCACCGGGGCTGCTCCAACGATAGAACGATCCATCACAATAGAGCAGTGCCCTGGACGCCGTCTACAGATTCCTCAGATCTTCCTCCACACCTCCAACAGCCACCTCTGCCTCAACTGCTTCAGCGACCAACCCAATGATGCTGAGGTCGACACGGCTACGGCAAAGAGGTTGTACACTTGTTGCATCACTTATTACTATACATTCACGTTGATCCATTAGGGCTATTTTGGTTCAACGGAAAAACATGGCAATAGGGAATTTTCCAATGGCACTCTACTATTCAATTATTCATGCATTTTGTTGAAAGGAATGAAGCAAAACTTCCACCTGGACCTACTTTTCAAAATCCTATGCATGAAAACAAGATCAAGTGCATTAGTGCCAGAATAACATTCTAACTGTACACGCTTTCATATGGTTTCACTTTATTTTGGCCATGTTTCTTTGCATTCCTCTGCTCTTCCAATTCCTGTAAACCAAACACCCAAGTTGACAGAATCCTATGTTTACAAATGCTACATTTACCATGTGCATTTTCCTATCGTATTCGGTGTTTTTCCTATCCCTGCGTTTTAAGAATCATGCACGCCAAATGAGCCCTTACGAAATTACTTCGATTCTGAGTGCGTGTCGAAGGGAACTTTGTGTGGTTTGTCCTGCTCCTGCCGCGACGTCGTCCACCTCACCTGAGCTGCTCCATCGATAGAAGCATCCACCAAACCAGACATCACGACTCCTGACCGTCTTTTGCTGCCTCAGATCTCCTTCCCTGCCGCCGTCACCCACCGCAATGGCATCACCATCATCGACTCAGCAGATGAACCTGAGGAGTACACGGGTCCACAAGAGAGGTCACACTCTTTTGTTTACCTTATGTTATGCATTGCTTAAACTTACTCGCTACTTTATCGTCTGTTCAGCTCTTGGACTCCCAAGTTAGGTCTAAATTAATGTTAAAACTTGAGTTCTAAATTAGTTGTGGGGCACATATCGAGGCAGCAATGAATAGTATGTCTGTCTAATATCTGGTTCACCTAGGGTATGCCTATGTTGTTCATCTTGGGTATGAAACAAATAGTAAAGCAATCATCATTTGTCTTTTTATTAATTTAAAGCAATCATCAGCCTGCTATCATTATTTTTGGATCCATCCTTGGTTGTTACCATCACTCTAAATTTCTGCATGCTCTCCTTACATAATCTCACCATATTTTTTTGTATGCATGTCAGATATTGTACGCAGTCATGCTAAACATGTAGAGAAAAAGAGAAGAGTTTTGTGCGGCAATACAATGTCATGCAGACATCGCTCCATGGTGGGTTAAATGGCAAACCCTCCCACCCCTCTCCAGATTGTAATCCAGAGGAAGATATCTGTTCTGAGGCGGATGGACGCCACGACCACTCCTATTTACCCCCAAGGTGTTTGCTCTACCTTGGCATGATGATGTTAGTCATATCATGCATATGTTGCCTTGCAGTGCCTACTTTTGACATCATATATGTCATTTGCTTAGTTTAGACATGTTCTGTAATGCCACATGTTTAGTTTCTATATCAAATATGGGAATTATGCAGTCTCATGTCTTTTAGCCAGCCATAATATATGTGAAATGTGCAATGCCATCCTGTTTAACCAGACATCATATATTTGAATGATATCTTGCCCATCCTTTTCTTCATTACATTTCCATTTGTCGACAATGTTTGTACATTAAACTACTCTTCCTGTGAATCAGCCATTTGGGTGGGATTTGGAAAAATCTTGAGTGAAAACAAGGCCTTCAGAGCAGACAGTGTTACCTGTCGAAGCAGATCTCTTGTTGGGTCCTGATAGCTCCTCGGAGATGGATCCAGAGACAGATGATCAGTCCTATTCCCCCACTGAGGTGTATGCTCTAACTTGGCACGGTTATACTACTCATATCATGCATACGGTGTCTTGCATTGCATAGTTTAGACATCATATACACAATATTCAACACCATGTTCTTAGTTCAGACATCATATCGAATGCCCTCTGTTTAGCATATAAATCACATATGTGAATTAAATGATGCGATCCTGATTACTTAGATAACATGTAGGTGAATTATGTCATGCGATCCTGTTTAGTTATTCATCATATCTTTGAATTATGTTATGCTATGCTATCCAGTTTAGATAGACATCATATATGTGAAATTATGTCATGCTATCCGTTTTAGCTAAACAATATACATGTCAAATATTGCATGCCCTCTTTTTTCCACACTATCTATTGCATCTGTCTCTCATACAATGTCTGTACATTCAACTATGTTTCCTGTTTATCAGCCATTTGAATTGGAGCGGGTGATGCCAGTATCTAGCGAAATAAAAACACGGTCTTCAAATAAAACAGTGCTACCTCTTGGTGGAGATAGCACCCCAGTTGTACATGCACAAGAACCAGCCCTACCACACATAACCCAAACTCTCGCAGATTGTACCCCTACTGCGATGGACAGAGAACCAGCTTCACCCAATCTAACCCCAACCCCAGCCGATAGTAACCTAGTTCCTGTTGACACAACACCATCTCCACCACAGAGCTCCCAAACAAGAGCAGTTAGTAAGGCAGCTCCAGTGCCCAAAGGGCCAGTACTATCACGGCGAACCCCAACTCCACCAGTTAGTACGCCTATTCCTCGTGGAGGAAGCACAACCAGCTAGTCGTAGTTTAGCATCTATCGCATTTGATGTTGTTAAATCGTATGCGTATCTTCCCATCTTGGAAATATTATACGAAGATGAAGGAAAATGCGATTGCAGGTGTGTTTGTCCAGAGTTATGTGTAAGTAATGTTATTCATGGAAATTACTTTGCTTCGTCCCATACATCCTACCTCCATGATGGTTATAATACAGCAAATTTTCCCATTTTTCTCTATAGAGAAGGACCGATTTGGAAACTCAGGATGAGGTAACCTGTGCTAATACCTCTGCTATCTTCAAGAATGCTTAGTGGCAGTATCGGAATTACCTGAAGAAAACGTACTTCACCGGAAAAGAAACTCATCAAATTCCCTTACGTTCTCCTGAGACACATTCTTTGGACGATGATAGGGAACGCTTTGTTCTATCTTGGTCCCGAACCAAGAATGTGGTAAGGTCTATGAGCTCATTTTCTATTTTTAAGTATTATATTCTTGCGTCTTACTGTACTCTGTTCATGTAGAACAAGTGCCTAAACCTGAAGAACAACTGTTCTAATTTAAGATTCCAATGCCATCATAGTTCAAAAAGCGCTAGGCGTTAATTGTGCATTTTGCCACCGCCTTGCGCTTTACTGACCAAAGCGCATGCTTATGCGCAGTTATGCACAGATTAAGCGTAGTTATGCGCAATGCGTTTTGCCAACGCCTAGAGCCTAGGCGCGCTTAAGCGCTCGCTTAGGCACGCCTTTTTTAACTATGATTGATTTGCTCTTGTGTCGGTGTACTAGAGTAGGGGTACCCTAGTATCCCGAACTTGTGCACGGGCAGTTGCAGCCCTCCGCGGCAAGGCTTACCGGGTGACCGCCAAGGTCCTCCGTGGTTCCTTTGGAGCCATTCAAGAACAAAGTATTCAAGCCAAGGAGACAAGGCCCGGCAAGAGGAGGTTGCCGGAAGGCCACCCAAGGCACCTAGGAGACAAGGCCCGGCAAGAGGAGCTTGCCGGGAAGGCCAACCAAGGCATCTCAAGAAACTTGCCGCGACGCCACGCCGCGTCCCGGCAAGGCCCGGCGAGCGACAAGCTTCCGGACGCGACAAGACAACAACCGCGAAAAGGCGCTTGCCGCGGCAGACCACCACTCTGTACCTGCGCTCCAGCACATCCACTAACGTGTCGCCCTGGGACCTTTCCAGGCGCGCGTGGCACGAGGTCAGGCGGCCGGAGCGCGATGGCAAGCGGCGCTGACAAGATTGCCATCGTGGCAAGCGGTGGCGCCCCTGGCGGTCCCTTTCTGCACTGTTAGGGCGACGTAGATGAGCATTTAATTCCTTTGTCCCCTGCCGTCCGGGTTAGGTATGATACACTGTACAAGTAGCTGTACCAACCACACCTTTTCCATTTTTACCCTTGTCTACGTTGCCACCTGTCGGAGACCCCTTTAGCATATAAAAGGAGGCCCATGCGCAACGTAGGGTTCAGAGGAGGGGTGGGAAAGGTTCAAAGCTAGAGAACACTCACGCTCGGTCTCGTTAGCAGCTTGTGTGTACTGTAGCACTCAGCGCTCCTGAGCAAGAACTCAATACACTCAGACATGCAGTAGTAGGGGTGTTATCTCTCCGGAGAGCTCCGAAGCTGGGTAAACCGCTCGTGTGCTTCGCCTCGATCTGCTCTTCGTGCGACCTCCGCGGCCGAACCGAAAGGGGCTCGTTCGCCGGTCCCATAGGTGTTCGTGGGCAGATCAGCCTCCCGACATCTTTGGCGCGCCCGGTAGGGGCGTCGAGATTGTGTAAACCTGATCCGGCGTCCACACGAGCTAGATCTTCATCATCTTCATCGACATGCCACCGAAGAAGAAGGCTTCGGCGGCAGATGTTCCGTCCGCGTCGAACCCACCACCACCGGAGCAAACGGGTGGTGGGGTAGACGCCGATGGAAGAATGGACGTCGACGGGGGAGCCCACGGTGCTGCCTAGTCCAAGGACAAGGCTGCGCAGACCTCGGCGTCCGTACATGCACCGAGCCCGTCTCAGGAGGCGTGGGACCGACAGCGTCATGGTATTCACAACGCCATACGCTCGTTGGACCAAGATCGAGCTGGTGGATCTCGGGATACTCAAGACCAGCATGCACGCCAACATCTTTGGGCGGCGAAAACGCGATCGCTGGGCGGGATGCTGCTCCTTCTAACATAGTTAGAAGTCCGAGCATATCCCGCTCCTCGCGCCGTTCGCCATTGCCGCCGACCACTCCAGCAGAAGCTTTTGCGAGAGCTCAACTGCTCCTGGATTACCCTCCAACAGCCGACAAGGTCGATGAATGGAGGGCCACCATTCAGAGTCTCATCGGCTTTGCCAACGGCGACACTCCGCGGCAGCCGACTACATCGCTGCCGCGACAAGACTGCCAAACACGAGCCGGTGGCGACGAAACCGGTGGGGGTGCAACCACCATGCACTCTCCGCCCCGAAGGCCAAGATCGCCGACTCGCCGGATCCACCTCGACAGCGACTCCACCGCATCATCAGATCCACGAGCTCGTCGCGATCAGCGCCAAGTTCTTCACGAACGACAGCAAGAAGACGCTCGAACTCGCATCGAGCACCGAAGAGAAGCGCGGCGTCAATCCGACCAGCGCGCTGGGCCCTCTGTCGACATGCATGCGCCAGGGGAACCAGGCGACTTGCCGTACGCGGTAGGTTGCCCTGCGTTCACTCGTGAGCTGCGACAAGTCCAGTGGCCCAGCAAGAAGAATTTCAAGCCAGACGTACCAGAGAAGTACGACGGCAGGACACATCCGTCGGAGTTCCTCAGCATCTACACCATCGCGGTGCAAGCTGCCGGGGGGCGAGACGACAAGATCCTGGCCAACTACTTCCCGCTGGTGCGCAAGCCCAATGTCAGATCCTGGCTCATGCACTTGCCGGACAACTCCATATCCTCTTGGGCAGATCTATGCCATCAGTTTGTCGGCGCCTTTACAGCGGCCACAAGCCCCATGGCCAAGAAAGCGACCTTCATCTGCCGCCCGGAAGGAAGGAGAGCCCCTGCGCAAAGTACATTCAGAGATTCAGCCGCGTACAACACAACATCGGATGTCCACCACATCGCGGTAATCAGCGTGTTCCATCGAGCGTGCGAAACCGCGAGATGCGGGAGGAGATGGCGATGTGCAAGATCAGAGACGTCAGTGAGCTATATGCCCTGGCCGACAAGTGTGCACGTGCTGAGGAAGGGAGGAGACTCCCCGGAGGCGAAGAAGAAGACCAAGTCCAGCAAGAGCTCTGATGCCCACTCCGGCAAGCGCACCTCTTCGGAGTGCTGCGCTACCGTCGAGGACGCACCATCGAGCTCCACCGGCAAGTGTAAGAAGACGACAGCGACTCCACCAGAGACCAAGAAGGTCCTCAAGATCAACACCAAGGGTGCTGAGGAAGCGATCTGCTCGGCAAGCCCTAGGGTTTTGTTCGTTGAAGCGAGCGCTCCCGACAAGTTTTGCTCCGGCAAGAGCTCGATGCCCACTCCGGCAAGCGCACCTCTTCGGAGTGCTGCGCTACCGTCGAGGACGCACCATCGAGCTCCACCGGCAAGTGCTGAGGAGCAGTCTGCTCCGGCAAGCCCTAGGGTTTGTTCCGTTGAAGCAGACGGTCCCGGCAAGTTTTGCTCCGGCAAGAGCTCTGATGCCCACTCCGGCAAGCGCACCTCTTCGGAGTGCTGCGCTACCGTCGAGGACGCACCATCGAGCTCCACCGGCAAGTGCTGAGGAGCAGTCTGCTCCGGCAAGCCCTAGGGTTTGTTCCTTTGAAGCAGAGGGTCCCGACAAGTTTTGCTCCAGCAAGAGCTCCGATGCCCACTCCGGAAGCGCACCTCTTCAGAGTGCTGCGCTACCATCGAGGACGCACCATCGAGCTCCACCGGCAAGTGTAAGAAGACGACAGCGACTCCACCAGAGACCAAGAAGGTCCTCAAGATCAACACCAAGGGTGCTGAGGAGCAGTCTGCTCCGGCAAGCCCTAGGGTTTGTTCCGTTGAAGCAGACGCTCCCGACAAGTTTTGCTCCGGCAAGAGCTCTGATGCCTACTCTGGCAAGCGCACCTCTTCGGAGTGCTACACTACCGTCGAGGACGCACCATCGAGCTTCACCGACAAGTGCTGAGGAGCAGTCTGCTCCGGCAAGCCCTAGGGTTTGTTCCGTTGAAGCAGACGCTCCCGACAAGTTTTGCTCCGGCAAGAGCTCTGATGCCCACTCCGGCAAGCGCACCTCTTCGGAGTGCTGCGCTACCGTCGAGGACGCACCATCGAGCTCCACCGGCAAGTGCTGAGGAGCGATGCGCTCTGGCAAGCCCTAGGGTTTGTTCCGTTGAAGCGAGCGCTCCGGCAAGTTTTGCTCCGGCAAGAGCTCGATGCCCACTCCGGCAAGCGCACCTCTTGAGTGCTGCGCTACCGTCGAGGACGCACCATCGAGCTCCACCGGCAAGTCTTGAGGAGCAGTCTGCTCCGGCAAGCCCTAGGGTTTGTTCCGTTGAAGCAGACGTTCCCGACAAGTTTTGCTCCGGCAAACTTGCCGGGAACGTCAAGCTCGGCTGGGCCGCGAGTTCTCGCCGTGGAAGCAGATGTTCCCGCAGCAGCAGATGTGCCGGTGGTTCTTTGGTCGATCAGACGACGCCAAATCGAGCCACCGCGGACACCTTTCGCTCTAGTCTATGGAGCAGAGGCAGTTCTCCCCACGGAACTCGTATACGGATCACCTCGAGTGCTCGCTTATGATGAGCTTGAGCAAGAGCAGTTGTGACAAGATGACGCGCTGCTCCTTGAGGAGGATCGTCTTCAGGCTGCTGTACGAGCTGCTCGATACCAGCAAGCTTTGCGCCGCTACCATAGCCGCAAAGTTAATGCCAGAAGTCTCGAGGAAGGCGACCTTGTTCTTCGACGCGTTCAGTCCGCCAAGAATTCCAACAAGTTGACGCCGAAGTGGGAAGGCCCTTACCGGGTGAAACGAGTCACTAGGCACTGGCTGTCATGCTTTGAGACCGAAGATGGCATTCCGGTGAGCAACTCCTGGAACATTGAACATCTTCGTAAGTTTTACCCGTAGGGAGCGGTTGCCGGAACCTGTTCCGGCAACCACCTTTTGTACAAGTCTTGCCGATGTTGCATGTAATCCTTTGTACAAAGCCGCGGAGACCGTGCATAAGTAAAGCTAATGTGCTTCGCACATCTTGTCAATTTCATGCTTTCTACTTCTATTTTGCATGCGTTATCCGACACTTTGTGCAGCACCTACCCCGGTAGCAATAACGAGCCATAAGGCTCCATATCTTTATTTTCTCTTCTTTCTCTTTCTCAAAGAAAGGAAGGTTCCCTCGCCCACAAGTTTGCCGGGGGGAAAGGGGAAGATAATGGTGTGGACCAAGCGTCGCTCAAGGAAGTCTAGCCTTGCCGGGAAGCAAACGACAGAAAAGCTAAGTTGCTAAAGTTTGAGCAATCAGTTTTAAAATTTTTAAGTTATCTTCCTCGAACGACCGTACTTTGTATGGAAAACCTGTGCGCGGAGGAACCAACTCGTAGCTAGTTGCGCCCTTACTTTGTTTCGAGTCCGCTCAACAACTTAAGTGAGCTGCGATTGCGCCCTTACTTTGTTTCGAGTCCGCTCAACAACTTAAGTGAGCTGCAATTGCGCCCTTACTTTGTTTCGAGACCGCTCAACAACTTAAGTGAGCTGCGACTAGTTGCGACAAGGTTTCTTGTCGGTAGCGGCACCGCCAGCAGGCTGCTGACGTCCCGCACTCAGTGCTCGCGGCCCAGGTGCCTGCGCCGACAAGTTCCCTAAAAGCGTAGGGCAAAAACATACAAAGGAAGGAACCAAGTAAAGGAAATAACATAGCAATTGCTACCCAAAATAGAGTTATATTACAAGATAGCTTGTCGCAGCTCTTATAGTTGTTCTCATAACATGACCAGCAGCGGCAAGAAAAAGAGAAAGCGGACTTCGGCCGGCGCCCTGGAGCTCGACGACCATGGAAGCTTGATGAAGACGCCATCGCCGGCCTTCAAATAGGCGCCGGGCTGGGGCTCTTGAACCCGGCAGCTGCCTGTGGCGGAGGGATCGGCGGTCGGTGTAGCGCCTGGCGCTCCTGCGGCCTCAGGGCCGTCAGTGCGATCGCCGGACCCCCTCGCCAGCTTCTGCGGCGGCAGCTTTGGCGGCCTCTTCGCCGGCAGGCTCGTCGGCCTATGACTTCTTCTCCGATGGCGGCGCGTCGTCGATGTACAAGGCGTCCTCCTCGCCGGGACCTCGGTCTCCATTGGCTCTGTGGCGGATGGATCTCGACGACCGGAAAATGAAGAAAAGTCAAGCAAATATTCAAAAAGAAAATCAGAAGAAGAAGAACACAAGGAAAGTTTTCAAGCAAGAGGATTACCTGTGCTAGGGTCTGCAGTCATGGTCTCCGCCACCAGGGGATCGCTGGTGTTGTTCCTTGCCAAAGAGCTGTCCCTTGCTGGAGAACTGCCCCTTGCCGGAGAAGTCTCCCTTGCCGGAGAACGCTCCCTTGTCGAGGAATCCTCCCTTGGCGGTGTAGTCGAAGCAGAAGGCATGTCAGGAGCGGCTTCAGGGCACTCCTGGTAAGGCTGCTCTGCTCCTACACAAATCTGATCGAGATATCTGACAAAGAAAGGGCACCCATGCACGCCTAACAGAGGAAGTAAACCATATACTTACGCTGGGGCTGCGCTGGGGCCGACATGTCTGCAGCCTGTTTTGGGCCTGGCCCAACAGCCTTCGACACTGTGTGGCCCAGGCCCGGGGCTCTGTCGGTGTACTAGAGTAGGGGTACCCTAGTATCCCGAACTTGTGCACGGGCAGTTGCAGCCCTCCGCTGCAAGGCTTACCGGGTGACCGCCAAGGTCCTCCGTGGTTCCTTTGGAGCCATTCAAGAACAAAGTATCCAAGCCAAGGAGACAAGGCCCGGCAAGAGGAGCTTGCCGGAAGGCCACCCAAGGCACCTAGGAGACAAGGCCCCGGCAAGAGGAGCTTGCCGGAAGGCCAACCAAGGCATCTCAAGAAACTTGCCGTGACGCCGCCACGCAGCGTCCGGCAAGGCCCGGCAGCGACAAGCTTCCGGACGCGACAAGACAACAACCGCGGCAAAGGCGCTTGCCGCGCAGACCACCACTCTGTACTGCGCTCCAAAGACATCCACTAACGTGTCGCATACAGGACCTTTCCAGGTAGCGGCAAGAGGCCGTCTTGACCGGAGCTGGTGGCAAGCGGCGCCGACAAGATTGCCATCGTGGCAAGCGGTGGCGCCCTGGCGGTCCCTTTCTGACCGTTAGGGCGGCGTGACGAGCATTTAATGCCTTTGTCCCCGCCGTTAGGGTTAGGTATGATACACTGTACAAGTAGCTGTACCAACCACTCCTTTTCCATTTTTACCCTTGTCTACGTTGCCACCTGTCGGAGACCCCTTTAGCATATAAAAGGAGGCCCATGCGCAACGTAGGGTTCGGAGGAGGGGTGGGAAAGGTTCAAAGCCAGAGAACACTCACGCTCGGTCTTGTTAGCAGCTTGTGTGTACTGTAGCACTCAGCGCTCCTGAGCAAGAACTCAATACACTCAGACATGCAGCAGTAGGGGTGTTATCTCTCCGGAGAGCTCCGAAGCTGGGTAAACCGCTCGTGTGCTTCGCCTCGATCTGCTCTTCGTGTGACCTCCGCCCCCCCGCTGAACCGAAAGGGGCTCGGTCCGCCGGTCCCATAGGTGTTCGTGGGCCAGATTAGCCTCCCCGACATCTTGTATCACTGTATTTACTGATACAAACTTTTTTTAAATTGAAGGGTCCAATCGAAACTCCAATGGCACAGCAGGTATGTTCACGCATGTTTCTTTAACAGGTTTGCTCTTATCAATAGCTCTTTTGATTTCAATTTCAATTGTGTATACAGTTGACTTTCATATCATGCACATTGCTAGCATCACAACAGAGCCAATAGTGTTATTGTACATGTAGACCCGTGGTACCCATCTGAAATCTTGTTGTGCCGTGTAGTTTCCCACGCTTTGTATTCTTTCACTGCTGCTTTGTCTTGAACTGATATGATTTGAACCGTATCTCTATTTTGATTTGGCAAGACAATGCAGTGACCATAGGACATAGATATATGTTTGTTTGATGCTTTTATTATGTACTAGTACTTGGCAATAGAAGAATTGGTAGTTTAATCCTGTCCACCTTACTAATGAACTGGTTCACCGAAATGAGTTTCATATACTAGTACATGCTAAACTTGTTATGTGTCTGCTTGTTTCTTCTTTTAGATTGCTGACAGAATATTGGGGAAGAGTGCCTTATTAAGCAATGGTAAAGGAAGAAATGCAGATAAGGTTCATGATAGTGACACATCCTTGTTGGTATCCAACAAAGCTGATAAAACAGCTAAGGAAGACTATCTTGAAGACAAATGAGACAACCCCAAAGTCCTGGCTTGGTTTAGTGTTCGATTCATGGCCACTACCGCTTGCACAAGCTATTCAAACTCATTGTCCGAATCAGTTCAGTTTCTTGAGTCTCAACTACAAGTGAAAGACATCGATCGGTTGTCTGCGACAAGAAGCGGAAGGACTGCGGAAGTCCTGGAGCATTCAGATGCATACTTTACGGTGCAACAAGCGTTGGAGGATTTTAGCGCCAAACAGGACAAAGCTAATCAGCTTGCTAAGCTTATTGCCGACATGGTGGATACTCGGGATAACGTTTCTTGAGCTCTTACGAAGTTGTTTGATTATGCTCTTGTTTTGCTGCCGTGTTTATTTGCACTGATGGCCAATTTTGACGGCCAGTGTATGTAATATGCTGCTTTGTTCCCTATATTTGCACTGGTGGCAAACTTTGATGCCCGGGGGATGTAATATGTGTAATAGCGGTAATAAGCTAGCCTTAATTGCTTGCTTATTTATTTCCTTATTGTCTTGTTTAGTTGTTTGCTTGTAGTCACTGCAGTTCTTTTTCTGTGTTTTTCTAGTGGCCACAATAGCCTATTTTTGGTAACTAGGCCAAAATAATCATGCCAACACACGGAATTGTTGTAACCATGGGCCTCCTGCAGCCGTATGATCCATGGGCCTTCGTCCGGCCGTAGAGGATCCATTGGCCTTCTATACGGGCCGTGGGATCCATCGGCCTTCTATACGGGCCTTAGGGTCCATGGGCCTTCTACAGGGCGTAGGGTCCATGGGCCTTCTACGGGCCGTACGACCCATGGGCCTTCTACGGGCCGTAGATCCATGGGCCTCGTACGGGCCGTAGCTCCAAAGGGCCTTCTACGGGGCGTATCATCATTTCGCCAATCATGGGCCGTACAATTCGTGGACCATAACGGGCCGTTAATAGGCCGTATTTGATAACTCTATGAAAACAGCCCAACAGGTTTTTTTGCCATGAAAACGGCCCAACGTATTAACGGTCTGCAAATGGGCCGACTGTAACGATGGGCTGAATTTGGCCCACAAGCAGAAAATGACAGTAACGGGCTGTATGTAACCGAATGCTACAAATGAGCCCAAGAATCAATGGGCCCTGAGAAGGCCGAAAGATAACTTGGGCAGGAAACGGCCCAATAGAATAACGTGTCGTTAATGGGTATAAAGTGATACACTGTTCATTACGGGCCAGTTTCACCACGGGCCGTAAATGGGCCAAGAGTTACAAAGGGCCTCATATGGGCCGAAAGAAGTCATGGGCCACACATTGGCCGGAAGTTAAAACGGGCTGGAATCATATTGGACGGCCCAGATGACGCTACTGGGCCTAATTCAGATAGGGCATAACGGGCCCTGGGTTAGCGGGATGTAAATGGGCTATATGCGAACAGCCCGTTAACAGGCTTTCCGTGGGCCGGCCCGACACCTTTTGACCAAGTCAAACGGGCCGGCCTTTTCCCAGGAATGGGCCTCTGTTGGGCCGTGCCACGTGTCGCCTCATCATAGGCGCCTCCGGTCCAATGAGCGGATGACATCTGTCCCAACGGTGAGCCGACACGTGTTTCCTCCAGCCAATGATGATTTTACACGTGGAAAATCCCCATTGGTCGGGGCTGTTAACGGGTTATCGGATCCAAAACCCGACCCGATAGCTTAACAGCGTTCCGTTACGGTGGATACCACGTGTCGGTCACCCTTGACGAAAGCACTTCTGTGACGCGTGA
The DNA here is from genome assembly GCA_021605145.1 of Aegilops bicornis. Classification (NCBI taxonomy): domain Eukaryota; kingdom Viridiplantae; phylum Streptophyta; class Magnoliopsida; order Poales; family Poaceae; genus Aegilops; species Aegilops bicornis. The sequence goes on along the minus strand of CM038670.1, from coordinate 208,306,849 downwards.
TTTATCGTCATGGAAGTGGACACTTCCGTGATGATAATTTTGTAATGTCATGGAACACTTCTCTGACAAAGACATGTATGATTATCTTGATTACATCGCCATAAATTTGTCATGGATGTACATGCATGACAAAAACCGTGACCTACTGTGACAAACACGTATCATCACAGAAGTGTATTTTTTTGTAGTGTGAGTATGCACCGTTGCCAAAGGTCGTCGTGCCGAGACACCACGTGATGATCGGGTGTGATAAGCTCTACGTTCATCTACAACGGGTGCAAGCCAGTTTTGCACACGCGGGATACTCGGGTTAAACTTGACGAGCCTAGCATATGCAGATATGGCCTCGGAACACTGAGACCGAAAGGTTGAGCGTGAATCATATAGAAGATATGATCAACATAGTGATGTTCACCATTGAAAACTACTCCATCTCACGTGATGATCGGACATGGTTTAGTTGATATGGATCATGTAATCACTTAGATGATTAGAGGGATGTCTATCTAAGTGGGAGTTCTTAAGTAATATGATTAATTGAACTTTAATTTATCATGAACTTAGTCCTGATAGTATTTTGCAAATAATGTTGTAGATCAATAGCTCGCGTTGTTGCTTCCCTATGTTTTATATATGTTCCTAGAGAAAACTAAGTTGAAAGATGATAGTAGCAATGATGCGGACTGGGTCCGTGATCTAAGGTTTATCCTCACTGCTACACAGAAGAATTATGTCCTTGATGCACTGCTAGGTGACAGACCTATTGCGGAAGCAGATGCAGACGTTATGAACGTTAGGCTATCTCAATATGATGACTACTTGATAGTTTAGTGCACCATGCTTAACGGCTTAGAATCGGGACTTCAAAGACGTTTTGAATGTCATGGACCGTCACTACAAAAAAAATACACTTCCGTGATGATACGTGTTTGTCACAGTAGGTCGCGTTTTTTGTCATGCATGTACATCCATGACAAATTTATGACAGAATGAAGATAGTCATACCTGTGCTGTCGTAGAAGTGTTCCATGATATTACGAAAATTATCATCACGGAAGTGTCCACTTCCATGACGATAAATCGTGCGTCACAGAAGTGCTTTCATCAAGGGTGACCGACACATGGCATCCACCGTAACGGAACGCCGTTAAGCTATTGGGTCGGGTTTTGGATCCAATAACGTGTTAACAGCCCCGACCAATGGGGATTTTCCACGTGTAAAATCATCATTGGCTGGAGGAAACACGTGTTGGCTCACCGCTGGGACAGATGTCATCCACTTATTGGACAGAAGGCGCCTATGATACGTCGACACGTGGCACGGCCCAACAGAGGCCCATTGTTGTGAAAAGGCCGGTCCGTTTGACTTGGTCAAAAGGTGGCGGGCCGGCCCAGGGAAAGCCTGTTAACGGCCTATTCGCATATAGCCCATTTACAGCCCGCTAACCCAAGGCCTATTACGCCCTTTTTGAATTAGGCCCAGTAGCGTCATCTGGGCCATCCAATATGATTCCAGCCCGTTTTCACTTCTGGCCCATGTATGGCCCATGACGTCTTTCGGCCCATATGAGGCCATATGTAACTCTTGGCCTATTAACGGCCCGTGGTGAAACTGGCCCGTAATGAACAGTGTATCACTTTACACCCATTAACGGCCTGTGGTGAAACTGGCCCGTATAGAACAGTGTATCACTTTATACCCTCTCCGTTGGGCCGTTTCTAGCCCATGTTATCTTTCGGCCTTCTCAGAGCCCATTTATTCTTGGGCTCATTTCCAGCATTCGTTTACTTACGGCCCGTTACTGTCATTTTCTTCTAGTGGGCCAAATTCATCCCGTGGTGACAGGCGACCCGTTTGTGGTCCGTTAATACGTTGGGCCATTTTCATAGTGTCATCAAATATGGCCTATTAATGATGGCCCGTTATGGTCGGCCCATGAACGAACGATTCCAACTCTAGCCCGTTTATGGCCAGAATGCGGTCTGTTTGGCCCATGTTTGGCCAATCGATCATACGGCCCGTATAAGGCCCATTGATGATACGGCCCGTAGAAGGCCCATTGTGTCTATGGCCCGTAGAAGGCCCATTGTTTCTATGGCCCGTAGAAGGCCCATTGTTTCTACGGCCCGTAGAAGGCCCACTGTTTCTACGGCCCGTAGAAGGCCCACTGTTTCTACGGCCCGTAGGCCCAGTGTCACTACTGTGGCGTTTATTGTGGCCTAGTTTTAAAAAATAGGTTATTGCAGCCACTAGCAAACCGCAGAAAAAGAACTGCACTGACTAAAAGCAAACAAATAAACAAGACAACAAGGAAATAAATAAGCAAGCAACTTACAGTAGGCTATCACGGCTATTACATATATTACATCCACTGGGCATCAAAGTTTGCCACCAGTGCAAATATAGGGAACACGGCAGCATATAAACGCCACAGCAAAACAAGTCCAGAACTAAAACCACTTCAGAAGAGCTCAAGAAACAATATCGTGGGTACCCATAATGCTGGCAAGATGCTTAGAAAGCTTATTAACTTTCTCTTGTTTGGCGCTTAAGTCCTCCAGTAACTTCTTGTTGCACCGAAAGTATGCATCTGAATTCTGCAGGACTTCCTCACCCTTGGCTTCGTCGCATAACATCTCGATCGATGTCTTTCAACTTGAAGTTGAGACTCAAGAAGCCGAACTGAATCAGGCAATGAGTTCAAGAGTTGGTGCCAAAGTGGTAGCCAGTAACTCGAACACTACATCAAGACAGGACTTTGGGGTTGTCTCAGTGTCTTCAATATAGTTTTTACCAGGTTTCTTGGAGACCAACAGGGATGTCTCACTATCTTGAGCCTTATCTGCATTACTTCCTTTACCATTGCATAACAGGGTACTCTTCTCCAATATTTTATCCGCGTTCTAAAAGAGAAACAAACAAACACATCTCAGGTTTACAATGTAGTATATGAAACTCATTTTGGTAAACCAGTTCAGGAGTAAGGTGGATAGGATAACAGCATGAAACAAACATATATCTATGTAGTATGGTCACTGTATGGTCTATATCATTCTAGTTTATGTTGCCAAATCAAGATAGATATAGTTCGAATCATATCTATTTAAGACAAAGCAGCATAGACAGAATATAAGTGTGGGAAATTACACAGCGATAACAACACTTGTAATGTGCATGGCATGAGAACATAACTGTTTATTCAATTGAAACTGAAATCAACATAGAGCAAGTTACAACAGCAAACAGCCAAACACGTTGAAGAAACAGGTTTAAAACATACTTGTTGCGCCATTGGAGTTTCAATTGCATCCTTCAAATTTAAAATTGGTTGGTATCAAAGAATACAGTGATGCAAGAGCAAAGTAGTATGAACCATAGCTACGAAACCGACACGAGAACAATTCTTCTTACGCTTTAAGCGTTGACTTCGGGTTCGGAGTGGTGGTCCTCGTGATTTGGGCACTGCAGTTGCCTTACTAACTGCTCGTGTTTGGGTGCTCTGTGGTGGAGACGGTGTTGTGTCAACGGGAACTGGGTGTCTATCTGCTGGGGTTGGGGTTAGAAGGGGTGTAGCTAGTTCTCTGTCCAACTGGGTAGGAGTACAATCTACATGAGTGTGGGTTATGTGTGGTGGGGCTGGTTCTTGGGCAAGTACAACTGTGGTTCTTGGGCAAGTACAACTGTGGGTTAGAAGGGGTGTAGCACGATCTTTTCTGAAGACCATGTTTTTACTCCCACAGATACTGCCATCACTCCCTCCAATTGAAATGGCTGATAAACAAGAAAAGTAATTGAATGTACAGACATTGTAAGATAGACAGGTGCAATGGATAGTAGGGAAGAAAACAGGGCATGAAATAATTCACATTTATGTTGTCTAAGCAAACAGAATAGCAGGACATAATTTCACATATATGATGGCTAATTAAACACAATTTCACATGTATGATGGCTAACTAAACATGATAGAATGATATACTTCAAAATATGATGACTATGTAAATAGGATGAAATGATATAACTATACGATGTGTCTATTAAAGTGGTTGGCATGCCATAAATCACAAACATGCCGTCGATGGAAACATGATGGCGTGATATAATTCACGGATAGAATGACATAATTTAAAACGTGATGACTATGTAAACAGGATGAGATGATATAACTATATTATGTCTTTAGAAAATGGGTTGGCATGCCATAATTCAGATACATGCTGTCTATGTAAACATCATGGCATGACATAATTCAAATATATGATTTATATACTAAGGAAGTGGGCAGAGGGCAATTGCATATATGATGTGTCAACTAAGGAGATGGCATTCAATATTGTGTATATGATGTAAAAACTAAGCATTGCAATACAACATATGCATTATATGAGTAATATAACCCTGCCAAGTTTGAGCATACACCTCAGGGGGATAATAGGACTGGTCATCTGCCTCTGAATCCTCCTCTGAAGAGCTATCTGTAACCAGCAAGATATATGCTTCAGCAGGTAGCATTGTCTGCTCTGAAGACCTTGTTTTCACTCCAGATTTCTCCATCACCAATTCAAATTGCTGATGCACAGGAATAGCAGTTGAATATACAAACATTGTCGACAAAAGCAATGAGAAATACAAAAAAAGGACAGCATGATATAATTCACATGTATGACGCTTGCCTAAACAGCATGGCATTGCATAATTCACATACATAATGCCTTGCAACAAGATAACATTGCATAATTCACATATATAATGTCTTGCAACAAGATGACATTGCATAATTCACATATATGGTAATTAGACACTAAACATGTGGCATTCACACAAAGCATGTCTAAATTAAGCAAATGACATAGCAATGCAAGATACCATACGCACGATATGAGCAACATAACCCTGCCAAGTTAGGGCATGCACCTCAGGGGGGGGGGGGATATGACTGGTCATCTGTCTCCGAATCCTCCTCTGAGGAGCTATCGGTAACCAGCAAGACATGCGCTTCGTCGGATAGCATTGTCTGCTCTGAAGACCTTGTTTCCACTCTAGATTTTTCCATGACCGTGCCGAATGGCTGATGCACATGAAGAGTAATTGAATGTACGAAAATTGTTGACAAATTTAACACGTGATAAAAAATGATGGCATTATATAATTCACATATAAGATGGCTGGCTAACCAGGGTGGCATTGCATGATTCACATATACTATAAAGAAACTAAACAGATGGCATTGACACAAAGCATGTCTAAACTAAGCAGATGACATCTTTAATGTATATAGTAAGCAATGCAAGGCACCATATGCATGATATTACCAACATCAGCATGCCAAGTTAGAGCGAAGACCTCATGGAGTAAATAGGAGCGGTCTTCTCCTTATGAATCCCCCTCAGAAAAGGTATCTTCCTCTTGATTATGATTCGAAATGGGTGGAGGGGGGGGGGGGCTGCCTTTGCGCCCACCATGGAATGACGTCTGCATGAAATTTTATTGCTACACAAGGCTCGTCTCTTTTGCTCTACATGATCAGTTCCATTGTGTACAATAACTCGCATGCATAGGAATAAAACATAGTGAGATTATGTAAGGAGTGCATGCACAAATCCAGAGTGATGGTAGCAAACTGTGGATAGACCCAAAACCAATGATAGCAGGCACATAATAGCTTTAGTTAAAAAATACAGATAATGGCTCCTTTAATGTTTGTTTGCACCCAACATGAAACTCATAGTAGACACCGGAGATTAACCAGATAGTAGACAGATAGTACTGATTGCTGCCCCAATATGTACCCCTACAACCATTTAAAAACTCAAGTTTCAGCATTAGTTTGGACTCGACTCGAGTCTAATAGGTGAACACGACGATAATGTAGCATGTCATCATATTAAGCGACGCATAAGGTAAGCTGACACGGAAGAGTGCGACCTCTCTTGCGGACCCGTGTAGTCCTCAAGGTCATCTGCTCAGTTGATGATGGTAATGGAGTTGTCGTGGCTGCCGGCGGCAGGGAAGAAGATCTGAGGCGGCGAAAGACAGTCTGGAGAGCGGATCCCTGCTGTGGTAACCCTTCCGTTGTTGGAGCAGCTGAGCTGGGGTGGAACGCAGCGCCGCAGGAGCAGGACAAACCACACAAGGTTTTCTTTGGCACATATCTGTAACATTAGTAATTGAGTAAGGGCTTGTTTGAATTTGAAGATTCTAACAATGCAGGGATAGGAAATAGACAGGAATAGGATAGGAATGCACATGCAAAACAGAGAATTTAAAAACACAGGATTTACGCCAACTGGGTGTTTGATTCACAACAATTGGAAGATCACACGATGCAAAAAGCATGGTGAGATTAAGTCAAACCACAAGAAAATGTACGGTTATAATGCTATTATGCTACTATCTCTTAGTCTTGTGCTTGATCAATAGGAATATGAAAAGGAGGAGAAGTGGAAATTAGAATTCCTACGGTTTTTCTTTCAAGGAGACACTAAAGGAACAAATCCTACAGCTTTCCTTTGCTCCATTCCTTTGCACCAAATTCATGAAAAGTAGTACCATAGGAAACTTTCCAATTCCTATGTTTTTCATTCACTTTTCCTTTCAAGCTTGGCGATTCTAGTAGGCAGGCTTGAGCAAGGAAAATCCTACACTAAAAAAATGTTTTTGTGCTACTTCTATTACTTTGGACCTGTGCCACTGCCATACTAGCTCAACTCCCAGGCCCATCGACAAATGCACAGCTCAAACGCACCGAGATAAATAATGATGGCGTTCAAGAGAGTCCATCACGGATAGCTAAGTTGCCTGGTACCTCACTGCTTGTCATATAGTAGGATAAAATAATCGTATTTCCCGTTACTACGAGTGCTCAATGGACAATATATATAACATGTAGAGTAAAAAAGAGATGCAACAAGTGTACAACCTCTTTGGCGAAGCCATGTCGATCTCAGCGTGATTGGGTTGGCCGGTGAGGATGCTCCGACTGACTTTGCTGTCGGAGGAGGGGAAGAAGATCTTAGGCGTCTGGAGATGGAGCCCGAGGTACTGCTCCGCTGTGATGGAGGGTTTCGTTGGAGCAGCTCCGGTGAGTTGGACGACGCCGAGGCTGAAGCAGGACAAGAGAGACAACGAACAACGTTAACCTGAGTGGAATTCTAATAGCATCTCCAATACATGACGTAAAATACATAACCACAAAGTGCTAGATGTAAAATACATCGCCGCTCATCTCTGAACTTAATCGCTAAACGAACTTAACTGTCAAACCGAACTTAACCGTTTAAACTAAACTTAATCGTCGAAACTGAATTTTGCTATCGAAACTGAATTTTCTTTTAAATCGAACGCACTAGCAAGGTGAGGCTACACGTCGTCGGTCGTGACTTTTTCATCTCTGGTCAGTCGATTTTGCAGCCGTTGGATACGAAATCAAGGGTCTGCGGTTCATCTTCAACCTCCACCCCCCTGAGCCGCCAGCCACCACTGGCCAAACAGCAGCCCCCCGCCGTCCGCGGCCGTTGGTGCGCCGCCCCGCCCGCCTCGAAAACACTCCCCACCGCCGGTCCGCCGCCGCCCCGGCCATCCCTCTAGGCCCCCACGTGCCGAGCTTTTTCTCTGGCGATCCCCATGCCAACGTCCCGCCAACGCCCCGCCACCGCCAGCAGCCACCGCCGGCGACCACCGCCCCCATCCTGAACCCTAAGATAGATAGTGGGGTACCTCTTCGGCGAGCCCCCCTCCCCGTTGCGGCTGGTTCTTCCTTCACCCCAATGAGCCCCCTCACCCCCCTAAAATCGATCGACCCAAAAGTTGATTTAGTCGATCAAGTGTAACCAAATCGGAGCAGCATCGCAAGCAAGAGCAAGAGCGAGAGCAGCGCGAGCAAGAGCAATAGCAAGAGCAGACCAGGCAGGGGACCGAGAGCAAGAGCAGAGCAGCAGCGCGAGCGAGAGCTAAAGCAGCAGCAGCTCCTACTGATGTGGACGTCGCCGCCGAGGGAGCGACGCCGTGGATGGAGCCGCGCCGTGTCGGCTCGGGACCGAGCGCCGGCAGCACCGTGAGATCGAATCAAGAAGAAAATGCGGCGATTAGTGTACAACCTCTTTGGTGGTGCTGATTAGGCCGCAGCTTCATCCGAGGAAACGGTGATGATGATGCTCTTCCGGTGGTGCAGGTGAAGACGGCGGTGTGGGAATGCAGGTGGCGCGAAAGACGAGGGAGCGTCGGGGCAGCTCGTTGGAGGTGGAGGACGGGGTGGCTGGACCGGCGGGACGATGAGATCGACGACAGATCCCCATCCGGTACGGTGGATGAGGGACGTCGAGGCTGTGGACGACGTCGTCGGGGAAGAGGCTCCGGCTGGGTGGCGAACGGAGCAGGGTGTGGGGTTTCGTCGCGGGTTTTCGCCGCCTCGGTGTACGAATGGGATGGCAGTGGGGAACCATGGCTTGGAGACGCGCTTGTCCGAAATGTGGGGTAAGTTATGAAAGTACCCCCCACCGATTTGAGGCGGTTCTTTCGGTTCAGGGGTACCACGGGCATTTTGCGTGTCGGGATTTCACAGGAGGTGGGAGTTTTCGCGCGCGTTGTAATTTCGGAATAGAGCGGGTTGAGATGGAGGGAGTTGTCGGAGCACAACGAGACAAATATATATCTTAAATATTTCGGGCTAACATGGCGCGGGTTGAAGAGGCGGTAGTTTCGCAGCACGATAGACAAAGACGCTAGCTTGAATTTTCGGCATAACAAGGCGCGACTTGAAATGTCGGAAGAACAAGCTTAACGTGTACAAAAAAAGACAATTTGCACCTCAACACGCACAACACACACACAAACACCATTTAGACTAGAGTAAGGTACACGTGCATTGCACGCATGAGATTTGGCAACCAAATTATGAATAAATACCACATTATAGCATGCAAGCTTTGAGTCATATATGCATGATGTAGATGTTCGTTTAATTCTTATAGTTCATTTCATCAAAATCATCTAGTTTTTATAAGAAAGCTAATCTATTTTAAGATTCATGGAATTGTGCATTGTAAGACATAAAGTAAAAACAAATAATGGCAAATCATGTAGAAAAACATTTGGGCAATTACGATACGGAAGATTCTAGAACAAATAAGAAGTGCTTGTGTTTTGATGTTTGTGCATTATGCTTAAGTTCAACCATGGAGTCTTCTAGATTATACATGTGGCGAAATCTGGTGGAATCTAGATGATATCCAACGGCCAATAGTGCTCAAATTTGCAATCTTTGGACCATCGGATTCGCCTCATCCAACGACCATCTTTCAAAGTTAAAGTTACCCGCACAATATAAAAAAATATAAAAGATAATATATATAGGGGTATAGATATAGATATGTGATGCGAAGCCGCCCATCATCTCCAATTAGAATAGTGTGTCCATGCACGGATGCGACGTGGCCAAATGATGTCCGCCATCGGTATCTCAAATTCAAATCAGTCGACCTTGTTCAATGTGTGTACATTACAACATGCTCAAGCTTCCAAACCACACCGCCAGATCTCCGTTATATTCACGCATGCATGGGTTTCAAACATCGGGATCTCTTATTCAAATATTTGAATTCAACTTTACATTGATTATGACCTCACCTATTCTTTTACACCCACACAGTAGTCTTCTCTTTATAATTGTACCACTAACTTTCTCTCGTGCATGCATGCACACACACTACCAGTCGGCATTATCCATCGACGCATGCAATCTTTTTCTTCAGGTCGGTCTCCCATGAAGGCACACACCCACGCACATCCCCTCTCCATCATATCGGGCATTCTTTATCTCTCACGCTGCATGCACAACGATCGATGTTCCTCTATGTATGTGTGTATATAGCTAGGTCTTTCATAGTTTTCCACACAAACCGATGAATCGATATATCCAAAGTGAGGTCTCACCCTCTTTCCCACGTCCACATCGATCAATCTATACCTCTCTATATAGGATTAACATATATAGCTAATACACCCACATTAATTATATATCCAACGTCCCCCTCTCATCATCCATGCCTTCCGCTTCATCTCTCAGACGCGTGCATAATGGCGAAGATAGGGGGCAGTAAGGGCCCTGCCCCCCCCTAACATCACTATATATCGAGGCTAATATGAATGTGATCATTAGACAATTGCTGCTAAAAAAGGTTTAATTTTATGAATTAACCCTCCTCGTAAAGGATTAGAAATGCTTGCCCCCCTAGCTCATTTATTTTTCATGGCTCCGCCACTGCGTGCAACAGCGCACATGTTCGCCCCTCTCTCTAAATATCGACATCGCACTTGTGCATTCCTTCATAGTCTCCCTCCACTCGGCCCCTCGCAACATCTTCTAGCCCCCAACCGGATTTTTCCACATGTACAATCTAGCAGACTCCATGGTTGAACTTAAGCATAATGCACAAACCTCAAAACAACAGTGGTTCTCTTTTGTTCTGGAATCTTCCGTATCATAACTGCCCAAACTTTTTTCTAGTTGAATTGCCATTATTTGTTTTTACTTTATGCTTTACAACGCACAATTCCATGAATCATAAAATAAATTAAGGGCTTTTTTATTCAAAGGATTCTCAAAGGAGTTTTGGAGGATTCTAATCATTAGGAATTTTTCCTATCTTTGTTGTTTGATTCGTAGGATTGTAAACCATAGGAATTTTTCCATATGATTCGTTTGCACTAGATTTCATAGGAAACATCCCATCCACTCAAACCTCTTTGAAAGAATTCTGCGTTTTTTCCATGCACAATCAAATACTCGTACAATCCTGTAGGATTCAAGACGATATTCCACTACAATCCCATGTTTTTCCTATTCCCGCGTTCTTAGCTTTTTTTATAAAAACTAAGAGGGTGCTGGGATCCAAGGGACTTATTTTAGTCTGACTAAAAATAGTCTCTTTAAGAGACTAAAGTTCCAAGCACCCCTGACTAAAGAGGGGCTAAAACTAGTCTTGAGACTAATTTTTTTAGTCAAGGGTACCCCTACTAAAATGTAGATTAGTCCTCTCTCTCCTCATTTAACTCCTCTCCTTTAACACAAAGTAGTTACGGATTGGAGGGTTTGGAGGATAATAAATGCTCATTAACTTGATTTTAGTCTCCTTAGTATTTGGATCCAAGCATGGATGAGGCTAGCATGTTTTAGTCTCACTACTTTTAGTCATGGGACTAAAACGTATCCAAGCACCCTCTAATTGATTTTCAATGAGATGAACTATAAGAATTAAACGAAGGGCTACATCAGGCATATATGACTCAGAGCTTACATGCTATAGTGTGGTATTTATTCATAATTTGGTTGCAAAATCTAATGTGTGCAATGCACATGTACCTTACTAGTACTTCAAGTATGTGCAAAGCACGTAAATTAGAATACCAATGGCACGCTACACAGTGTCTCTCTTAAAGTTGATGAAGCCACGTGGCACATGTGGAGGCGTTGTCGCGACCTCCTTGCATGGATTGATCACAGTGACGTGATGCTGGTTCCAGAAGAATGTACTCGTCCTCCCTGAGCCATATTGGCGGTACATGCACGAAGCGAAGATGTGCACGCACGCCACGCACGCACTCATTCCCTCGCACGCATACGCGGGTACACGGGCGGACGCAATTTTGTACCAAGATCCACCCCATGTGATAATTTGACGCGTGTAAAGTCCTTCACTTCATTGATGGTCAATTAATACAGCGCATGCAAATTGAGTGGACGTGAGGGCGGAAGAAAGACATTATTACTCCACTGCGCGCATGCGAGTAGTTAAATCGTGGGTTGCTAAGTAGTACTTCCATTGGTCTCCTTCGTATTTGTGCCGATTTTTGAGAGTAACATAATATTTACGCATTTGAGCAGTGTAGTACTTGAAATTTATGTCCCGCTAAACTCATCGGGAGCCGTTTCGGGCCTTGAAACCAAAACCATCAATTGATCTTTACCTTGTTCCCATCACATTCGAAAGCCTGCTCACACCTACTAGTATGTACCAAACCTGAACGTGTTCCCACTATGCAGGTATTAGTACTAGTGCTAGTACTTAGGTTATAAAAAGGGAACTACCTAACCGAAAATTACTCTACCTTTCCTCCTCATAAGTGCTTCTTCTTCGTCCGTCGTTGCCATGGCCGGTGAGCAGAGCTCTAGGTCGAGAACTACTCGTAACAAGGGAGCGGCAACCAAGGCTGCGGAAAAAAAGAGAGGGCTCGCCGCCACGCAGAGACCTCGAAAGATCTCTCACAGGCAGGCGATGGCTCCCAGGAGCGCCCTAGCCGCGGAGGCGAACATGCCGAGCCGGCGGAGCTGGAGTTGTTATCCCTCGACGGCATGCCCGATCAGCTCAATAAGCACATCAATAAGCAGAAGGAGTTCATCCAAGGCTTGATGGAGTTGCTGAAGGAGAGCCTCGACGACATGCCCGCCGAGCTCAATCAGCGGGGAGTTGATTGCCGACTTGGTGATGCTGCCGAAAAGAGCATTGCCTCGGAGAAGAAGGCGGCCGGCGAAATCCTGCGACTTCAGGAGGACAAGGCGAAGCTCTGCCACGAGATCGACCTGTTGAAGGAGAAGAACGCCGGCTGGAAGAAGCTGCATGAGAATAGTAGTTCCTCGATGAAGATGCTGCAGGCCCTCGTCATGGAACAGAAGGAGAAGTTGGCGAACCTCCGCATCGAGCACCCGGCTGCTGTCAAGGTACGTAATGCGGTCGTGGAACAGATGATGAAGGCTCGTGTCGAGAAATCCCGCGTCATGGACAGAATGAATAAGATGGCGGGGGAGAGGCGCAAGGAGATGGAGGTCGTGGAGGCGATGAAGAAGCAGTTACGACTCCGCGGCGAATTAGATCATTTGGGGTGATAATCTTCCTTCTTCTTTGGCTATTGTGTTTCATCTTTTGCTTCGGGTGTTTCGCCGCACGTGCCACGTTCTCTGTGAGGCATAAATAGTAAAATGGTTTTTTAGGGAATGAATAGAACAATGCTAACAATGAGATGACTAGCAAATTAGATCATTTTTATCGCCATATGGCCTTTGGGCTGCCGTGTTTCGTGCTCCTCCGTCAGCGATTACTACTCGGTGGAAAACTTGAGTATACCACACGGTTCTCTGCTCCTCCTCGATCAGGTCGCCGACGCATTTATCTGAAAGTCAAATCACAAGGCCCCGCCTTCCAAAGATAATGAGCCATCAAATCACAAAGGCCCTCGCCTCGTGAAACCGACCAAGCTAGACTGCCCCGCCCTCTAGCCTTTTAAAAAATGTATACTTTTGTACAGCAGTGGTATCGATGGATTGCGCCATGGAGCAAAACTTGAAATTTTAAAAAAGGAGGTACATATAGAGAGCGTTGGTCGCCAAATTATGCATATAGTACTATTAAAAAGGCTAGTCACAATAATGGTGTCCAGCACAACCCACCCCTCAAATAAAACTAAGCACCCTGGAATTCTTTGACAAAACTAAGCACCATGAAATTCTTTGACAACTAAACTGCTGGCTATATGATGTTGGCCATATATATTGTACGTATATAATGTGAAGAAAGCAGTGGTAGTACTATACCAACTAAAAGATGAAATGTAAGAAATACTAGTATGTACGTCAAGAGTTAAAGTAACAAGAAGAAACATAACATAGTTCTCTTGGGGGCTCAAAGACAACACACCACTCAAATTAAAATAACCACACCTGAAATTAAACTTTGCAACTATCCAGGTAGACACTGCATTAGAACCACCAGGAGCAACGACACTGCCACCTTACTCGGAGTCCTCGTCCACGTCCTCGACTTCGTCCTTGTCCCTCTTCCTCTTGGCCGATACTTCTTTGCTTGAACCAGCAACTGGGTTGTTGCTCTTCATCCAACCCTTGTAGATATTGAAACAATGGTAGCCATCCATTGCAGCGTAGTGGATGTGGTCTATATCTAGTACATTCCGCTGCCATGCATGACGATGAAACGTGTATTGAGCTTTCTCCAGTTTACCGTACGAAGGATGAACCATGGCTCCTGCCAGGGTCAGCATTGAAGGTTGACGAGAGGACACCAGCCGATTCTTTTGGAGGTCGAAGGTGTTGCGTACAATGAGGCCTATCCGACGCAGGACTTCTTTGTCGTTACCAAAGTCTACAGTAACGAATTTGACTAGGTTGCTCTCGAGGAAGTCCTTAAAATCCTGGCACTCAATGTATGCATGCATATGTGGTAGACCAAGCATAAGTCATGCACGCAAACCTGGATCACAGCGGGCTTCTTCCTCTCTTCGTCCTTTAGATCCTTCTCTCGTCCCAGGACTGTGGTGTACTCAACATCTAGCCCAGCGCCCCACTCATCATCTGAGTCTTCGAACATGCGTCTGAAGCGAGAAAGGCATCCTTTCACCACCGCGGAAGAACGGGTGTAGATGACGTCGAACTCATCGCCGGTGATGGTTCTCACCTTGTACTCACCGCCGATCGGGGAGATTTGGGATGCCATGGATTTGGGAGGAGGGTTAGGATTAGTGGAACTGTCGTAATGTGAATGGACATGACGACTAGGAGCGAATCGTCGTAGTATTAAAGGACGTGCATGGACGAGTACGAGCGAACTGCCAGCGTGCGAACGGCAGGGTAGTGGCTTTCCATTCTCTCATGATACGGGCTTCCGAGAGCCCTTGGATCTGAGATCGAACGGTTGCATGGCGTGATTCTAGACCTATGGGTGAATATCCTATCACGGAGGGTTATTAGCAAATTTTCAAAGCAACTTAGCATGCGACCGTTTGATCTCAGATCCAAGGGCTGCCAAGCAGCCTGTATCATGGTCACGCCTACCACGACGTCGTCGCTCGTCAGGCGGTTGCGCCTTTGGAGATTTAACACGGTGCGTTAGGCTATCCGATGTTGGCATGTCATACATAGTCATCACTTAGTCACTCATACTACAACAAGGTTGGCTATAAGTGTATTTTTTACTCCTCTCTATCTCTTTCTTACGTACTCCCTCCGTCCCATAATATAAGAACGTTTTTGACACTAGTGTAGTGACAAAACGTTCTTATATTATGGGACACAGGAGCAAGTAAGTACAATAGTGCACTTTACATGGCATTTTGCATATGTGGAGGAAAGAGGCAAGGAAAAAGTGGAGAAGTGGGCTCTCATGCAAGAGCCAGCCTCTACTACATGGTGGAGCATTGGGAGAGGCACCTGTATGGAGGTGCTCAGGAATCAGGAGGCTCACGCCGGTCGTAGCGCCGCAGTTAAAATGATAATCGCAAGTCAAATCACGGGGCCCCACCTGTCCAGCAGTAACTCGCTGTCAAAACACACAGCCCTATGTTTGCAGCAGCCTACTCCCTCGTCTTCTTGCATCTCTATCGAACCGACTAAGCGGAACTGCCCCGCCGCCTACCGCGCAGGAAAAGCCCCGCCCTCGACTTTTAAATAGTATACAGTATACTAATTTTGTATCCATGGATTGTGCCCGCGCCATGGAGCAAAGCGTCTAGAAAACGGCGGCACACATGTACGGAGTATACAGCATGCCCGTCGCGTTCGCGTCGCACCCCATACGGTCGGTCGGTCTGGCACGCAGCTCTCTGAATGGAACGTGCGTCATATTGCGTTCGCACATACATGTGGGACGACAATTGAGAACCGACCATAGGCACACTCCCCGGCCCCGCAAGTCGGGTGACTTAATAGAAGAGGGAGACGAGCGATAGTACTAGAGAAGTGTTGTAGTACTACGTTGGTGCTCGGACGATCCTCGCAAGACACGGAAGATCAGTTCGTCCATGCATGTGACCAGACTCCAGAACACGCTGGATTGGCTATCGTCTACATATCGTGCAGGCTGTGTTGTACATGGTTGTAGTTGTGGTGAGAAATCTAAAAAAAGGTTTCTTGTCATCTCGCAAAATTAGGTGTCATGTGATTTGGATCACTGCGAGGGTTAAACAATGACAACTGAGTTGGGCTAGTCATTGGGGGCACATGCACTAACAGTGAGTACTCAGCTGCCGGCTATGTTAATTAGGACATCTATCGACGGACCCCTTTTCTACGAGTTTATCTTTAATTTGAGCTTTGTTCCTCATCTAGTTTGTCCGTCGGCATTCATGTTGTCTCCTTTGGGCAGTGAGGTTATGATTTCTTGTCATGTGGCATTTTTTCGTGTTATAAGTTATAATCCGGCGCTTCAGATCAAAATGACGACAACTGCGCCTCCAGGCCACGTGCATGAAGACTACTCGACAGTCATTGACGAGGTCAAGCCAGCTCCGGCAGACAAAAGAAAACTAGTACTACTCCACTATATAGGCAGGAGCCTCCATGCTTGCTTGCTAGTGTTGCTCTCTTCACACTGTCTCGGCCTCTCCAGATCTAAACAC
This sequence comes from Aegilops bicornis, assembly GCA_021605145.1. Taxonomy (NCBI): domain Eukaryota; kingdom Viridiplantae; phylum Streptophyta; class Magnoliopsida; order Poales; family Poaceae; genus Aegilops; species Aegilops bicornis. The sequence continues at coordinate 208,290,447 of CM038670.1, read as the reverse complement.
GACAGCGGTGGCCACACAATCTCTCTCTCTCTCTCTGCTCGCTGCTGTCACAGATCCAGCCGGATCCTCTCCGCCGGGGAAGGTGAGAAGGTGCAACGTTCACGCGGTCGTCCTCGGCGACGGCTCTTACCCACTGCTGGGCGCGTCCCGATCAGCCTGCCTTGACGTTCTCTCCCAAGCACCGCTGGCGAGGGAGGGCCTTCGACCCCTTCTTCCTCGCTGCCATAGTGTGGGCAAATTCGGCCTCCCGCCGCCCACCTAGCGACATCCTGACGACCATTCAAAAACCACCGCCGGCGAGTGAAGGTGATGTGGAGAAGTAGATCGATGGAGGAGTACAACCGATACGTAAGGTCGCAGACGGCGACCCTGTGAAGCTAGCTAGGATGTTGGAGATACAGTCTTGGTTTGACAACAAGGACCAACTAGCGGCGACGGCGACATCCATGGCCAAATATCTGCAACAGAGCGAAAAGGCGGCGATACTCCGGAGGGAGTCGCGCCGGAGTACATAGAGCTGCTCCTCTAGGCCATGGAGCAAACAGATTCACCGAATCCGATCGTGAGGGAGCGGTGGTGGGAGTATCGATCCCAGATGAAGCATCCACCAGAGATTGAAGGATCGAGAATCTACAGGGTGCCATTTGTGAGGGTGTCCTGCCAGAGCGAGCTGGTGGAGTCTTCGTCGACCGAACCGAACTGCAAGAGGAGAAAAGCAGTTGTCCCGACGACACTTCCCCGCCACCGTCTCCCCCGCTGTTCACATTGTCTCACGGGGCGGCTGTCTGCCGCCGAGGAATAGGAGGGGGCTGCCCCCAGCCCAATAGTCGGGCAGGTTGTGAATTGTCAGGAGGAGCTTAGGGTTGTCAGTATTTGCAGGTTGTGAATTGTGTTTTGTGTTGTGTATTTTGAGAGTACTTTCAGATATGAATGTCTTTTGAATTTCAGATTTGCAGTATTGAGCATATGAAGTATTTTATGATTCTAGAGACCTATTTTTAGCACTTAAAAAATGTAGTTTCATCGGAGTATAAAAGTGCAGACAATGTGATTCTCAGAGAAGAAACTGCAAGTTTCAGTTTTAGATAAGAAACTGCAAGTTCAGTTTCAGATAAGAAACTGCAACTTTCAGAGGCAAAGCATTTATATTAACACGGCATTTTCAAATAGGGATAATATCATGTTGGAAGTTTTACTCATGGTCGAAACTGGAACTACCAGCGAGTTAACATCATGCTGATCAACATTCATGCATAGCACATCTTCATATCATGCACAGTCAAAATGCCCACACAATGTCGAGTGTGCGAAACACAGAGAAAACGAGGGACCAAGTTTTGGCAAGTGTTGGACGTGGTTTTGGGCTGCCCCGTCTAGGCTTTCATTTTTAACATGCGCAGCCCACGACCTCGGATGGGAAGTCCATAGGCCTGTTTGTATTTTCTTAGGGCCGTCATGTATCGACCGGCCTATGGACCTCCCATCCGAGGTTTTATTTTTGGTAGCCCAATTTATGTATTTTTTGAAGAAAACGCAGAGGTCTATTCTATTTTTTTCTATATAATAAGAATAGGAACGCCAGGTCCAACTTATGTTTCCCTTATATCTATATTATATATATTTAAATTATTTTATATGTTGACTGTTTAGTTCACATAATTGGCAAATAGACGACCGCTCTCGCGATCCCCTTCGCCCCCGCCACCACCTCCACCCTCGCCGCCGCCCCCGCCACTACCTCCACCCTTGCCGCCGCCATAGATATCGCCGCCACCCCCCGCCTCCTGACTCCGGGTGAGCCTGCCCCCCTCAGCAAGTCCACTCGCACGCTCCATGGAGTCGTCGGCCATATCCACGGGGGAATGGCTGGAAGACAGGCAGATGTACAAGATGCATCTCTCACATGTCTACAAAGCCTTCCCGCGGATGCTCCAGCTGCTCGACTCGTCGGCGGGTGCTGCGGGAGACTCGAGGAGGAGATGGAGGAGCGGGCGATGTGGATCCGTGACGACGCTCTCTCTGGACCCAAAGGTGCAGCGAATGGAGGGAAGCAGAGGAGGAAGCTGCGAGGGAGGAAGCCGAGGAGGGAACGAATCCGTTCTCTCACTCGCGCAGGTATGCTCGGATGTGTAAGGATCATGTGGATTGGGAGCTGCTGAATCTAGCCATGCGGATCTACTTCGAAGGAGATTTCTAAGAGAAGCACAGGATGCCCCACCCAAGTGAGCTGCCGATTGCATTTGTTCGATGGGCGAAAGGAGAAGTGAATTCAGGAGATCGATGCCGTGCTGCGAGATGGGAATGCTTGACTGGACTCCTGCCCACCAGCACGCCACCGGAGCCGGAGCAGGTGGATCCCCTACCTTCCCTCTCCCCCAAACCTACAGAAGATTGAAATTAGGCTTGCAATCTGCTTCAATTGAGCTGTCTGGTGGTTATTTCTTCTTCCTGAGAGACAACATCTGGCTGGAGGATGAGAAGGAACCAGGAACTCCGATGAATTTCCCCTATCACAATGGGGGGGAGCGCCGGTTGGGTAGTGGTACGGCCCACCTCCGCCCCAAATGGGGGCACAATCTGGGCAGGCTCCTGTAATTGCCCAAGATCAATCTGCAGTGGTTACGACTCTCGAGATCGCTGGGAAATCTCAAGGCAAGAATCAGCAAAGAAGAGATAGGACATCCTAAAACTGCTCCTGCCCTGCTTCGTCCTTATGGCATACTCGAGGTGATCTGCTACAACTGTGGGGGAACAGGGCATCATTTGGATAAATGTGTCAAGCCCAAGAGTTGTTTTATCTGCAAAATGGTTACCCATAAAGTTGAGAATTGCCCTGTCAGAAGGAAAACCCACAGTTCTACTAGATATGTTGGAAGTGCTGCTCCAGGATTATGTCCACCATTGACAGAATTTTCTGTGACACGGAATTAGATAGTTTCTTTCCCCTTTCTAGTTGTAGAGCTCTGCCCGGATGTGGTAGTGACCACACTGCTTTGCTCCGGAACTCTGGTCTTAACCAAACTCCAAAGAGCAATAGTTTTAAATTTGAAAAGTGGTGGTTGCTTAGGGAAGATTTTACTGAGCTAGTCAGGAAAATCTGGAATGAGCCTACTGGGAGCAGCTGCCCCCTAGAAAATTGGCAGATCAAAATCAGGAGATTTAGAAGAACTACCAAAGGGTGGAACTCCAATGAGGAAGCTAATCTTAGAAGGTACAAAAGGCTTCTCCTCCTTGAGTTTGATTCTCTAGATATTAAGGCAGAAACCACTGACCTCTCTGAGGCTGAGACTAATAGATTAAATTTTGTCCATGGAGAGCTCAAGAAAATTTGGCTTCAAGAAGAAATCAAAGCCAAACAAAGGTCTAGAGATAGGAATATTAAGGAGGGTGATAGAAATACTGCTTACTTCCATGCAGTAGCTAACCAGAGGAGGAGGAAAACCCTCATTCACTCCCTTGATGGCCCTAATGGCCCTGTTACTGAGGTAGCTGAGATGCTGAAAGTGGCTAGTGACTTATACAAAGACCTGTTTAAGAAAGAAAACCCTTCTGGGTTCTCTCTACAAAACAATTTTTTCTCTGCTTCTGAAAAAGTCTCTCCTGCTGAAAATGAGCTGCTAGAAGCCCCTTTTTCAAAGACAGAGGTGAAGGAAGCCATCTTTAGCTCTTATCCTGATGGGGCTCCTGGTCCTGATGGGATTCCTTCTTGTTTTACCAGCATTTTTGGGACTTGGTGAAAAATGATCTCTTAGATCTTTTTCAAGCCTTTCATAGAGGAGAGTTGGATCCAGCAACTTACTCATGGGGGATCTGTTGGGGTCAAGTTAAATAACTGTGAAAGTGATTTTTTCCTTGCTGGTAAAGGCCTTAGGCAAGGTGACCCCATCTCCCCACTTTTATTTAATTTAGTAGTGGACGTTCTTACTAAAATGCTGAGCAAAGCTGCTGATCATAGTCTGATTGCAGGGCTCTGTCCTGAGGTCTACCCTAGTGGCATCATCTGCCTTCAATATGCAGATGATACCATCCTTTTCTTAGACAATGACTCCACACATGCTAGCAATCTGAAAACTGTTCTAACCTGTTTTGAACAAGTCTCAGGCATGAGAATCAACTACTCTAAAAGTGAACTCATCCCTATCAACATGGATGATCAGGAGTTAGTTGACTTCCTCTCTATTCTAGTCTGTAATAAAGGTAACTTCCCCATTAAGTACCTAGGTATCCCTCTCCACTATGATAAACTAAGGAGAGAGGATATCCAACCCCTTCTGGATAAAATCATTAAAAGGATTGCTTTGGGTGGAGGGCAAACTTCTCTCTACAGAGGTAGATTGATCCTCATACAAGCTTGTTTGGCTAGCATTCCGGTGTATCTCCTCTCCTTCTTCAAGTTCCCTAAATGGGCAGTGAACCTCATCAATTCTCAGATGTCTCATTGCTTGTGGAATGATTTTGAGGGAAATAGGAAGCTACACCTTGCTAATTGGGCCCTAGTCTCTATGAAAAAAGATTTTGGAGGCCTAAGCATACCTAACCTCCAAGAAATTAACATCTGTCTTCTAGGGTCTTGGATTAAAAGATTCTATGAGGAAGACCTGAAACCCTGGAAGCTTAATTCTTATTGCCCATAAATACCTAGGGAAATAAACCTAATATGTTTGTCCCTTCCTCCAACCCTAAGACCTCTAGATTCTGGAAAGGATTAAAATCTATTATGCATGCTGTGAAATTTGGCTCTGAGATGGAACATAGGGGATGGGAGCAGAACCAGGTTCTGGGAAGATACTTGGTTTGGCACATCCCCCCTAGCAGTCCAATTTTGGCCTATTTACTCTGTCTGCAATGAGCTTAACAAAAGTGTCAATGAAGTTTGGGACGTTCAATGCCTAAAACTCTCTTTTAGAAGGAACTTTAGTGATAGTCTCATGGAACAATGGTTCCAGTTGGAGGAAATTGCCAAAAGCATTACCTTTACCGTCGAGCCGGATGCCCTGATTTAGCAGCTGGACAATAAGGGGAAGTATTCCTCCAGCTCCCTCTATCATGTTATCAACTTTAGAGGGGTTCAACCCGTGTTTATCCATGCTGTCTGGAAATTGAGAGTTTCCCCTAAAATTCATGTATTTCTCTGGCTTCTCTCCAAAAACAAATTGATGACTAGGGATAAGCTTAGGAAGAGACACATCATCAAACCCATTGATTGTGTTTACTGCTTGGAACAAGAGTCTTTTTCTCACCTATTTTTTGAATGTATAGTTGCTAAACATCTCTGGGCCCACATTGAGGAATATTTCTCTAGTCAGATTGGCTCATCCTTCAAATCTGTCGCCAGATTCTGGATTGCTACCAAAAGTGCTTCGATTTTAAACACCGTTAGCTCATTTGTCCTTTGGTGCCTCTGGAAATATAGAAATGCTATGATTTTCAGTAACACCTCCTGGATTTCCATTCCGCAGGTCTTGAGGTTGATCAGGAACATGGTGAGGAACTGGGCGGTTCTCTCCTCCGGATCAGACAAGGACAAGTTGATGAGCTTCGTGGAAACCCTAACAAGATCCCTCCAGAAACCATTGGCAATCACTTGTGGCTGAACAAGGCTCGACCTGCTCTGGGGCTGGACCCGTGGGCTCGTCTCAAGATCTCTGATGAAGATGATGGGCACCTGGCACCGAAAAAGAGGGACATCCACCATGCTACGCCTTCCAGCCCGGTGTCTCCGCTTACTTACTGGTCGCCGCAGTCGACACGACCCATCGGTGAAGACCATGAAGGCTTCACTTGGACCCTCCTTGTGTCATTTGAGTGCTCTATCCGCTCTGCCTTTGGCACCGCTCGGGTGATTTGTGTTATTCAGAGAACTTGTTCATCCACCCCCCCTAGTTTGTAGCTTTTCTACATTTGCTTTCAAACTGCTCTTTGAGCTGTTGTATCAGAATATGTTGTGGTTTCGTTCTCAGCAATGGAACCGAGGAGATGCTCCCTGTTTTTCGAAAAAAAATTATTTTATATGTTATTATATATTATTTTTATTGTCATCATATATTTAACAGATACTTACATATGCAAGAAAACAATATCCCACATCTTATTAACTTATAAAAATAATTTCTTAACAAATAAAATCCTGGATTGTTTTGGCACGAAAATCCTAGTGGTTGTGTACAAAATCTTGGTAAGATTTAAGGACGAATGTAATAATATCACTTATTATTTAAATATATTTATAACAAAATGCTCAGCCCCTTTTTATTTTTTGATAACATTGCTGGCCCAACCCAACATTATAATTAGAATCAGCCCAGCAAAATCGTGTATTTCGAGAAAGTGCAAATGGTCTGTAATTTTTTAGGAAATAAAATAAATGGGCCGCACAGAGGCTATATTATTTGTTCACCCAGCCCAGCTAATGGCTGTAATTCAAAAAAAAAGATCAAATTGACTGTAAATTCTACCGCGTAAAAAAAGACAGTAAATTCTGAAAAAATGGGTTGAATACGTGCCACATTTTTGGAGGCTGAAATATGGGCCAATAGGTCGAAGCCAACGCAAGTCGTTGTCAATTTAGTCAACAAATGATTCTGACATGTTAGCCGTTGTATTTACATCCAACGATCGGCATCCATCTTCAATCTCTCGTCTTCTTCCTCCAAAGACCGCGGGACCACCTCCCGCCTCCTGCCGCTAGCAGCTCTGCCAAAGACGCTTTGCTATGAAGCACTACTCCACCGTTGGCCAGGCCATCCCTCCACCCTCCACACCTCCTGTTCTTCCCCACCGATCGCCGAACCACACCGCACTAGAACCGATTAACCTCAGACACCTCTCCGTCTGCGACTACTCCCGCGTCTTCCCATCTCCGGCTTGTTGCTGTCCGGGGCATCGCCGTCGTCCACCACCTTGGATGCGCTCGGCGCGGCGTGGTCAACGTGGTCAACGAACGACACCATCGAAAGTAGACTGTGCGTGGAGAGGCTGACAGCTGGGTCCACGGCCGAACAAGGAAATGCCTCCTTATTACGCGCAAAATAATGATTCCTCCACCTGACATCTGGGACCCACCAGAAGGGCCTCCGTATTTCGCGAAAAAATGTGCCCCACGCTGACATGTCGGACCCACCAGCTATCTTCGCACGCAAGGAAGTGCCTCCTTATTACGCACAAAAAAATGAATACTCCCCCTGCCAGCTGGAACCCAGCATAGTGGGAGGCTGACTTGTGGGCCTACCAAGTTGACGTGTCAACTTAGTCAATATGAACGATTTTAGCTCCTGTTACCGTACGATGTTCATCCAACGGCCGTAGTGCTTCTTCAACCTCTGGTCTTCTTGCTCCAGCCGCCCAAACCAGCACCGGTCGTGTCGCGTGCTCCTGCCTCCCATGGCCGGCTGTGATGCCACGGAGGCCTCACCGCCCCCTACTACTCCCACTACTGGCCAAGCCATCCCTCTACTCACCCGCACCCCCTGTTATTCTGCGGCGACAGCAGCCTCACACCGCAGCCGAACCAGTGAACCCTCGTACTCCTCTTCGCGTGGGCATCCACTGTTGCGTCTTCCCCGGCTCCGAGTCGTCCCCTTCCTAGGCCTCGCCGTCGTCCACCGCCGTGGTGCTCTCGGCACGGCGTGGTCAACGTGGTCAAGGAACGACTTCCATCGGACGTGGACTGTACATGGAGAGGCTGACAGATGGGTCCACGGCCGCAGCAAGGAAGTGCCTCCTTATTACGCGTAAAATAATGATTCCTCCACCTGATGGCGGGGACCCACCGGACGGGCAACCGTATTTTGTGAAAAAAAACATTTCCCCCTGACTGCTAGGACCCACCAACTACATCTTCGCACGCAAGGAAGTGCGTCTAGGCAAAAAAACGATTCGCCCTCCTGACTGCTGGGACCTACCAGCTACATCTTCGCACGCAAAGGAAGTGCGTCCGTGCAAAAAAAATTACGATTCGCCCCTCTGACTGCTGGGACCCACCAGCTACATTTTCGCACGCAAGGAAGTGCCTGACAGTCGGGACCCACCTGGTCGAAGCGTACGTAGCGTTTCACGAACGTGTACGTACATACTGGTCGTTATAGAGGCGCGCACGTGTCGTAGTAGAGGCGTGCACGTAGCATGTACACGTACGTACAGCGGCGAGGGTGCAAGAAAGAAAATACGGTCACGTACGTACATACGGGCAGGGTCTCGAACGCCTACTCACGCATACGTACATGGCTGGGTCGGAACGGAGAAACGGCATCGTCGTCGTGTTCATGGGGAGGCAACGAAATGCTCGTGTTCATGGGAAGGCAACGGAATGCGTCGTGTTCATCGGGAGGCAACGGAACGCGTGGGAGCCAACCGGCTTGCACGGAACAGGCGATGGAAACGAGGCCTGGCGTACCGCAGAACGGAGGAAACAGCCTTGTGTTCGACCGGCCACGTTCGGAACAGGTTGATCGCGAGCGGTGTTGATCGGGAGGACCTCCTACGCCGAAATCGGGGTCCTGTTGATCGGGAGGGTGTGGCGCATCAAGAACGGAGGAAACGGACCTCCTACCGTCAAACGGGGTCCTGTTGATCGGGAGGGTGTGGCGTCGCAAAAGCGGACGAAACGGACTTGTGTTGGAGCGCTACGGTCGGAACGAGGGTCCTGTTCATCGGGAGGGGTGTGGCGTTCCGCAACACGGGACTCCACGGGATACTGTTCATCTCCAGCGTCGACCTCCTCCAGCCTCCACGGGCTACCGTCGACCTCCTCCAGCCTCCATGAGCTCTTGTTCATCCAGCCTCCACCGCGTGCTACTCCACCGGCTACTGTTCAACCACCCCTCCACGGGCACCCTCCACCGTCTACTGTTCATCCAGCCCTCCGCACCACGGGGTCCTATTCAACCACCCCTTCACGGCCACCCCTCCACCTTCTACTATTCATCCAGCCCTCCACACCACAGGGTCCTGTTCATCCAGAGGCAACGCCACCGCTCACTGTTCATCCACCCCCCGCAATGCTCAGTGTTCATCCAATCGATCGGCTTTAGTTAGCAGCAGTAGCGGGCGAATCGCTCGATCGGGTTCGATTAACGACCATCGATCGATCGCTTTCGGGTTCGATGAACGCGTAGCTGCGATCTGCAATCGCTCGGGTTCAGTTAGAGCCAACGCCTCGCACACACGCGCGTACGTGTACGAGAGAAATGCGTATCGCTCGGCCCCCGACCTCCCACCATAACCGGCAACTCCCCGAAATTTTCCTCCTCCTCGCTTCTACCACGTTTTTTTCCGTCATGGACGGCCCAAAGAATGTCATGCAGCTGCATCTCCGGCCCGCCCAGGATGAAAAGCCCATTTTCTGTCATGATTTTTTATCATAGAAGTAGGAGCCCACCACATCTATGATGATACCGGGTTTTGTCACAATTATCGTCATAGAAGTGTCATATGTATGACAGAAAAAAAATTCGTTCGGCCCAAAATGTCACGGAAGTGTCTTTTTTTTGTAGTGCATATGAGATGTTCCAGGAGTTGAAGTTAATATTTCAAGCAAATACCCGAGTTGAGAGATATGAAGTCTCCAACAAGTTCTATAGCTAAAAGATGGAGGAGAATAGCTCAAGCAGTGAGCATGTGCTCAGACTGTCTGGGTACTACAATCGCTTGAATCAAGTGGGAGTTAATCTTCCAGATAAAATAGTGATTGACAGAATTCTCTAGTCACCACCACCAAGTTAGTAGAACTTCGTGATGAACTATAGTACGCAAGGGATGACGAAAACGATTCCCGAGATTTTCATGATGATGAAATCGATGAAGGTAGAATCAAGAAAGAGCATCAAGTGTTGGTGATTAATAAGACCACTAGTTTTAAGAAAAAGGGTAAAGGGAAGAAGAAGGGAACTTCAAAACAAGGTAGTCAGAGTCGGGATTCGGAGTCGGATCGATTTTCCTTAGACAGAATCGAGTCGTAGAATCGAATCGTGGAATCGAGGATTCTACTAGATTTACTCAAATAAGATATTTTGTATCAACACCATGAATTTATATGGTTTCTATAGAGTTTCCATACTAAATATAGAGAAAAAGTTCAAAGTACGTCGATCACAATAGAAGGTTTATAATCATAGTGGTAGTAATCTAATAGAAGTCATCCCCATTATTGTTGGCCGCGCACGAGGTTGAAGGATGTGCGCTACCATCATCTCCATCTAGGACATCATCGTATTCTTTATCCTCGTTGTACCCATCGTTAGCTTCGTCTTCATTGTAGTCAAATACATGATTATACCTGCCGCCACCAAAGCCAAATTCATCGCCACCTGCATGTATATTATGAAATTGTATGCATTACTTTATGTCCATATATTATATAATGACATCACAACTATATAATCAATATACTTACATGCATCATCTATGTTCTTTGCCATGGTCTCAACTTCATGGTTAGTATTTTCTTCTGCATCAGCACGTGCTTCCCTTCGAGTAATCCTATCAAGAGAGTGCAACCAATCTTGGTTTATAGGAAGCACTAGATCCTCTTTTTCTGTGATCCATTCATCATCTCGATTCAATATCCTCCAACTGAAGTGCAGCCTTGGCATCCCTTCTCTTCTGTCTTTCTTTTAGTTTGAAGTTGTACATCACAAACACAAGATCATTCATCTTATCTTAGTGCAGCCGGTTTCTTCTCTTCGTATGTACCTTTATGATTCATAATGCAATATATTATTTAATAATGAAATTAGCCCAGCTGGATGGTTATTGGTTATACTCATCAGAGAAAGGATAAAAAAAATTACCAACTGAAAGGCGCTCCAATTTCTTTCACACCCTGAAGAGCTACATGTTAAACTTAAGACTCGAATGGCAAACCTTTTCATTTCTGGGCATTCATCTCCATAGGAATCCCACCAATCAGCTAGGGCATTGACACATATAATTAGATAACTAAAAAACTGAGGTATATTGAAGAGATGGTTGCTTGTGTGGAAATATTAACCTGGTGATTTCTTTGATCTAGTCAAAACTGCAGACTCCATTCCAAATAAACCCCTAGCATTTTTGAACAAATCAAGCTGCAAGTCTATCTTTACCCTTTCATTTACATCAGGAACCATTCTTTTCAGGCAATTATAGAGCTCTACTTTGACTTGAGAACCCTTGAAATCAGGCATATAGTGGAAATGCGGATTCAGATAATATGCAAATTTGAATGCAGAGGCCTCTGGAGTTGTGTTTCCCATCTTTCATTAATAATATTCCATATTGGAATATAACTGAAAATATGGGACAAAAATCAGTGAAACGAAGAAAGTAGTGATAAACAGAATAAAAGTGCGTACTCATGTTAGTCTGATCTGAAACGTACCTTTTCTTCACTTTGTTAAAATTGTCCTTTATCCTCTCCTTTGCTTGCTCCATCTGAGCATAGATAAATGGCATGGCTGGCTTGTCATCAGAATCAACCATTCTAAGGACCTTGATTAGAGGCATCGCAGCTTTCAAGCATGCCACAACATTAGGCCAGAATCCTTTACTGTCCATGACAATATCTTGAACTCTTTTACCATCTATTAAAGAAGCAAAGCGGCTAGCCTTCCATTTAATCGAACTAAACATATTGATCGGTGCACCTTTATGTTGCTCAAGACAAGACAGAGTCAAGTAAGTGTAGCAAATCTTGTGACAAAGCAGCCTTATCAAATCCTTTCCTTCGTAGAATTCTCTCAACCATGCAATAAGCATAGTCCTAGAATAGATGAAAGCAGTGATTTTACATCCCTTTGTGATTGTAGTGGCATGCATCTTAATTTTCTTTTCAAAATCCTCAAGCATCAAGTCGATGCAATGTGCACCACAAGGTGTCCAGTAGAGCTTTTTTCTCTTTTCCATTAAGAGATCACCAGCTGCTTTATAGTTGGATGCATTGTCAGTAACAACTTGGATAACATTTTCCTCTCCGACCCGCTCTACTATCTCATCTAACATGTCAAATACCTTATCAGCTGTCTTGCTAATTTCAGATGTGTCAATTGATGTCAAAAAAACAGTACCTTTTGGGCTGTTCACCAAGAAATTGCAAAGTGACCTTTTCTTCGTATCTGTCCAGCCATCAGACATGATAGTACAACCAGTTTTTTTCCACTCTTCTTTGTACTCAGAAATCACATTGATCATATTCTGAACTTCTTTCTCCAGAAATACAACTCTTGCTTCATGATATGTAGGAGGCTTGAGTCCATTACCAAACTTACCTATCATATGAATCATCTTGCTGAACTCAGGGTTCCTAACAACATTAAAAGGTATAGCACTAGTGTATAAGAAACGACAAATCTGCGCACAGACCTCCTCCCTCTCTTGCTTTTTGTAGTGTTGGTTCATGGTTCCTTGAGCAGTTCTCTTCCTAGTGACAAAATGATCCATCACTTTCTGCTTGCATTTTTGTGATGCCTGCTCTTCATCCTTTGAGGCACGTGCTTCTTCTTCCTCTATGGCAATCAACTTTCTCCTTTTAGCATCATTTGTTTCTCTAGTGGTTCCAAGAAGCTTAATAAACTTTTCACGAACCTCAGTTGGAACTTTGGTACAAGGCTCGGCATGGAATTTAGTGCCAGCCAAATGATGCTTCAATCTGTATATGCCGCCAGATCTAGTTTCATTGCAAAACTTGCATTTAACTGTTTTAGCCTTTGCATCGATCTCCTCACCGTACTGCCAACCTGGGTCGGTCCGGTTGCCTGCTGCATTCTTTCGCTTGAGTTTACTACCGCTGCTACTACCGGTTGTTGACATCTCTGACCTGAAAATTTAAAAGCAACAACAATATCGACTTAATCTGTAATAAAGTAGAAATAAAAATACTTAGCAAAAAGAATCAACAGTGCAATTTTCTCAGCGCCCAAAAATATGATTTGTCCATTTATGTCTCTTTGATTTTCTTGTTTTTCTCCTCACGTTGTTACAAAACTCCCGGCCATACCCACGTATATATGGGCATGCTAGTAAGCCGATTCAATATATATTCCCAAACACAACACAGCATGCAAAACCTGCTAGTACACGTACACGTACGTACCTCACAAGTATTGCACCCATAAACCTAATCTAACTAGAACTAGTACCAATTCTGCTTACGTGCACAACTAGCTAGGACCCAAACTTGTTTACTAACCGACTATACGCATAATACCGGTGAAGATTAGCTGACACATTAGGTACCCACAGTTGTGCATCTTGATTCCTTAACATATAATGGATGCTAGTAAACTCCTACCACTTCTAAAAGACGCACACGTCAATGCTAGCTATACTCCACTTATTTTTCATCACGTAGGCTAGCTTGCACGTAGGGAACATATAGGAGAGGAAACGTATAGAACGTGTGAATCTTCAATGCACGCAATTACCTACAGGGCTGATCCTTGAAGGGTCTTGCTCTCCTCCGATCAATTTTGATGCATCCTTCTTCTCAAACCAATTCCATCTGTCGACAAGCTACCTCACGTTCAATCTATGGGTACAATCTAGGGTTTCTAGGAGCAAGGTGCCGGCGGCTGCGTTTGGGGTTGGGAGGGAAAAGGGTCGTGGCTCATATGGAAAGGGTGTGGAGGCTGGCCTAATATTCCCCTCAAGAAAAAAAAAGGCTAGGGTATTATTATGCTAGAATTAAACGAACGGCTCAGGTGATAAATTAGTAGAATCCGTCATAGTCCATAACATAGTCAGGATTCTACCGTTTAGTACAGGATTCTATGATCCGGATCCCGAGTCAACATGGATTTTACCTGAACCGGATTCATAGTGGGACTTGGATCGACATGCTTCCGTAGGATCGTGAAATCGTAGGATTCTAGCAGTCGAATCGCGACTCTTACTACCTTGCTTCAAAAAGAACGGCAAACAAGTTGCTGCTCAGGAGAAGAAACCCAAGTCTGGACCTAAGCCTGAGACTGAGTGCTTCTACTGCAAACAGACTGGTCACTGGAAGCGGAAATACCCCAAGTATTTGGCGGATAAGAAGGATGGCAAAGTGAACAAAGCTATATGTGATATACATGTTATTGATGTGTACTTGACTAGTGTTTATAGCAACCCCTCAGTATTTGATACTAGTTCAGTTGCCTATATTAGTAACTTGAAACGGGAGTTGCAGAATGAACAGAGACTAGTTAAGGGTGAAGTGACGATGTGTGTTGGAAGTGATTCCAAGATTGATATGATCATCATCGCACACTCCCTATACTTTCGGGATTAGTGTTGAAATTAAATAAATGTTATTTGGTGTTTGCGTTAAGCATGAATATGATTTGATCATGTTTATTGCAATACGGTTATTCATTTAAAGTCAGAGAATAATTGTTGTTCTGTTTACATGAATAAAAACCTTCAATGGTCATACACCCAAGGTGAATGGTTTATTGAATCTCGCTCGTAGTGATACACATATTCATAATATTGAAGCTAAAAGATGCAAAGTTAATAATGATAGTGCAACTTATTTGTGGCACTACCGTTTAGGTCATATTGGTGTAAAGCGCATGAAGAACATCCATACTGATGGGCTTTTGGAATCACTTGATTATGAATCAGTTGATGCTTGCGAACCATGCCTCATGGGCAAGATGACTAAGACTCCGTTCTCCGGAACAATGGAGCGAGCAACAGACTTGTTGGAAATAATACATACTGATGTATGCGGTCCGATGAGTGTTGAGGCTCGCGGCGAGTATCGTTATTTTCTGACCTTCACAGATGATTTGAGCAGATATGGGTATATCTACTTAATGAAACATAAGTCTGAAACATTTGAAAATTTCATATAATTTCAGAGTGAAGTGGAAAATCATCATAACAAGAAAATAAAGTTTCTACGATCTGATCATGGAGAAGAATATTTGAGTTACGAGTTTGGTCTTCATTTGAAACAATGCGGAATAGTTTTGCAACTCACGCCATCTGGAACACCACAATGTAATGGTGTGTCCGAACATCGTAACCATACTATATTAGATATGGTGCAATCTATGATGTCTCTTACCGATTTACCACTATCCTTTTGGGGCTATGCATTAGAGACAGCTGCATTCACGTTAAATAGGGCACCATCTAAATCCACTGAGACAACACAATATGAACTGTGGTTTGGCAAGAAACCAAAGTTGTCGTTTCTTAAAGTTTGGAGTTGCGATGCTTATGTGAAAAAGTTTCAACCTGATAAGCTCGAACCTAAATCGGAGAAATGCGTCTTCATAGGATACCCAAAGGAGACTGTTGGGTACACGTTCTAATCACAGATCCGAAGGCAAAATATTCGTTGCTAAGAATGGATCCTTTCTAGAGAAGAAGTATCTCTCGAAAGAAGTGAGTGGGAGGAAAGTAGAACTTGATGAGGTAATAGTACCTTCTCCCGAATTGGAAAATAGTTCATCACTAAAATCAGTTCCAGTGATACCTACACCAATTAGTGAGGAAGATTAATGATGATGATCATGAGACTTCAGATCAAGTTACTATCAAACCCCGTAGGTCAACCAGAGTACGGTCCGCACCAGAGTGGCACGGTAATCCTGTTTTGGAGGTCATGTTGCTTGACCATAACGAACCTACGAACTATGAGGAAGCGATGATGAGCCCAGATTCCTCAAAATGGTTTAAGGCCATGAAATCTGAGATGGAATCCATGTATGAGAACAAAGTATGGACTTTGGTTGACTTGCCCAATGATCGGCAAGCCATTGAGAATAAATGGATCTTCAAGAGGAAGACGGACACTGATAGTAGTGTTACTATCTACAAAGCTCGAATTGTCGCAAAAATGTTTTCGACAAGTTCAAAGTGTTGACTACGATGAGATTTTCTCACTCGTAGAGATGCTTAAGTCTGTCCGAATCATGTTAGCAATTGCCACATTTGATGAAATCTGGCAAATGGATATCAAAACTGCATTCCTGAATGGATTTCTGGAAGAAGAGTTGTATATGATGCAACCAGAAGGTTTTAACGATCCAAAGGGTGCTAACAAAATGTGCAAGCTCCAGCGATCCATCTATGGACTGGTGCAAGCATCTCGGAGTTGGAATATACACTTTGATGAGTTGATCAAAGCATATAGTTTTATACAGACTTGCGGTGAAGCCTGTATTTACAAGAAAGTGAGTGGGAGCTCTGTAGCATTTCTGATATTATATGTGGATGACATATTGCTGACTGGAAATGATGTAGAATTTCTGGATAGCATAAAAGGATAGTTGAATAAAAGTTTTTCAAAGAAAGACCTCGGTGAAGCTACTTACATATTGAGCATCAAGATCTATAGACATAGACTGAGACGCTTGATAAGTTTTTTTCAATGAGTACATACCTTAACAAGATTTTGAAGTAGTTCAAAATGGAACAGTCAAAGAAGGAGTTCTTGCCTGTGTTGCAAGGTGTGAAGTTGAGTAAGATCAAAACCCGACCACGGCAGAAGATAGAGAGAGAATGAAAGTCATTCCCTATGCCTCAGCCATAGGTTCTATAAAGTATGCCATGCTGTGTACCAGACCTATTGTATACCCTGCCCTGAGTTTGGCAAGGGAGTACAATAGTGATCTAGGAGTAGATCACTGGACATTGGTCAAAATTATCCTTAGTGGAATAAGGATATGTTTCTCGATTATGGAGGTGACAAAAGGTTCGTCGTGAAGGGTTATGTCGATGCAAGTTTTGACACTGATCCAGATGACTCAAAGTCTCAATCTGGATACATATTGAAAGTGGGAGCAATTAGCTAGAGTAGCCCCGTGCAGAGCATTGTTGACATAGAAATTTGCAAAATACATACGGATCTGAATGTGGCAGACCCGTTGACTAAACTTCTCTCACAAGCAAAACATGATCACACCTTACTACTCTTTAGGTATTAATCACATAGCGATGTGCACTAGATTATTGACTCTAGTAAACCCTTTGGGTATTGGTCACATGACGATGTGAACTTTGGGTGTTAATCACATGGTGATGTGAACTATTGGTGTTAAATCACATAGCGACGTGAACTAGATTATTGACTCTAGTGCAAGTGGGAGACTGAAGGAAATATGCCCTAGAGGCAATAATAAAGTTATTATTTATTTCCTTATTTCATGATAAATGTTTATTATTCATGCTAACCGGAAACATAATACATGTGTGAATACATAGACAAACAGAGTGTCACTAGTATGCCTCTACTTGACTAGCTCGTTGAATCAAAGATGGTTAAGTTTCCTAGCCATAGACATGAGTTGTCATTTGATTAAACGGTATCACATCATTAGGAGAATGATGTGATTGACTTGACCCATTCCATTAGCTTAGCACTTGATCGTTTAGTATGTTGCTATTGCTTTCTTCATGACTTATACATGTTCCTATGACTATGAGATTATGCAACTCCTGTTTACCGGAGGAACACTTTGTGTGCTACCAAACGTCACAACGAATCGGGTGATTATAAAGGTGCTCTCTGGTGTCCCCGAAGGTACTTGTTGGGTTGGCGATTTCGAGATTAGGATTTGTCACTCCGATTGTCGGAGAGGTATCTCTGGGCCCTCTCGGTAATGCACATCACTATAAGCCTTGCAAGCATTGTGACTAATGAGTTAGTTAAGTAGACGATGTATTACGGAACGAGTAAAGAGACTTGCCGGTAACGAGATTGAACTAGGTATTGAGATACCCACGATCGAATCTCGGGCAAGTAACATACCGATGACAAAGGGACCAACGTATGTTGTTATGCGGTTTGACCGATAAAGATCTTCGTAGAATATGTAGGAGCCAATATGAGCATCCAGGTTTCGCTATTGGTTATTGACCGGAGACGTGTCTTGGTCATGTCTACATAGTTCTCGAACCCGTAGGGTCCGCACGCTTAAAGTTAGATGACGATCGGTATTATGAGTTTTGTGTTTTGATGTACCGAAGGTAGTTCAGAGTCCCGGATATGATCACGGACATGACGTGGAATCTCGAAATGGTCGAGACATGAATATCGATATATTGGACGACTATGTTCGGACACCGGAATGGTATCGGGGAGTTTCAGACACATACCGGAGTACCGGGGGGTTACCGGAACCCCCCGGGGAGTTTAATGGGCCAAGATGGGCCTTAGTGGAGAAGAGGAGGCTGGCCGCGCGCCCCCTCCCCCTCTAGTCTGAATTGGACAAGGAGGGGGGGCGCCCCCTTTCCTTCCCCCTCTCTCCGTCCCTTCCTTTCCCCCTCCTACTCCAATTAGGAAAAGAGGGAGTCCTACTCCCGGTGAGAGTAGGACTCCTCCCTGGCGCGCCCTCCTCCTGGCCGGCCGCCCCCTCCCCCTGGTCCTTTATATATGGGGGCAGGGGCACCTCTAGACACAACAATTGATCTCTTGATCTCTTAGCCGTGTGCGGTGCCCCCCTCCACCATATTCCACCTCGATCATATCGTAGCGGTGCTTAGGCGAAGCCCTGCGACGGTAGCATCATCATCACCGTCACCACGCCGTCGTGCTGACGGAACTCTCCCTCAAAGCTCGGCATGATCGGAGTTCGAGGGACGTCATCGAGCTGAACGTGTGCTGAACTCGGAGGTGCCGTACGTTCGGTACTCGGATCGGTCGGATCGTGAAGACGTACGACTACATCAACCGCGTTGTGCTAACGCTTCCGCTTTCGGTCTACGAGGGTACGTGGACACACTCTCCCCTCTCGTTGCTATGCATCACCATGATCCTGTGTGCGTAGGAAAATTTTGAAATTACTATGTTCCCCAACAATACCTTGCCAAGGCAATGAGGCCGACTGAGGAAATACAGTGTCGAGGATATGTCCCTGTGGGTAATATTTTGCCTTGACCACTTTGGCGCACAGAGAATCAGGCTTGACCACCAACCTCCATGCCTGCTTCGCTAACAGCGCTTGATTAAAAAGTTTGAGATCATGGAATCCCATCCCTCCCCCAGCTTTAGGCCTTGTCAATTTATCCCAAGCCAGCAAATGAGTCTTTCTCCTATCCACCTATCCACCCCACCAAAAATTCCTTATAATCTGCGATAACTCCTCACACAATGCAGCTGGAAACTTAAACATACCCATGGCATACCTTTGGGAGGGCCTGAAGCACAGATTTAATCAAAATTTCCTTTGCTCCACAAGAAGCATATTTTTCTAACCAATCTGATAAAATCTCGAGAGCAATTTCTTTTGTTGATTGAAATTTACCAGCATTCATTCTACCCTGAGGCACCGGAAGCCCAAGATATTTGTCCTGAAATCCCTCTGCAGTGATGCAAAGGATTACCATAACGGCCACTTGAATTTCCACACTGCACTTTTTTCCAAACATGATAGAGCACTTATTTGGGCTCAGCACCTGATCAATTCCCTTCTCATAAGCTAAAATAATATTCTTATTGTGAAAGCTTGATTAATGGCTCCCTTGAAGAAAAGCAGACATTCGTCAGCAAACAAAAGATGAGATATACCCGGAGCATGCCTATTGATCTTAAAGTCCATGAGCAATCCTCTAGTACAGGCATCCTGAAGCACCAAGGATAGAGCCTCAACCACGAACAGAAATAAGTACGGTGATAGCGGATCTCCTTGTCTAATTCCACATGAAGGCGAAAGCTTCCAAAAGTTGACCATTCAATCTCATAGGGAATTTTACTGACGTAACACATGCCATAATCCACTTTATCCAACCCGGGGCAAAGCCCAACGCCCTTAGCATACTCTCCAAGAAATGCCAATCAACCCTATCATAAGCTTTTGCTAAATCCAATTTATATGCACAGAATTCACCCCTTTCGTCCTTGAATGAACTCAAGGAATGCATACACTCAAAAGCTATAAGCGCATTATCAGAAATTAGTCTCCCAAGAATAAAGGCACTTTGAGTTGGGGAAATCATACCATTAAGATGCAGTCTCAGTCTGTTCACGAGACACTTTGAAATAATCTTATAAATAACGTTGCATAGACTGATAGGCCGGAAATCTTTAATCGTTAAGGGATTCTTCACCTTAGGAATAAGAACAATAACCGTCTCATTTACCCCTTCCGGCATTATCCCAGAGATAATGAACGCTTTTACTGCCCGGATAGTATCATCTTTGAGCAATCCCCAATTCCGCATAGAAAATGGATCAAACATTCAACATAGAAAAACTTCTTAAGGATTCTAAACCTTCAAAATTCATATGAAAATCCTTCGAATCAAGGAGCCCTGAGCCGATAGATCTTGATATTGACAAAGTCATCGTAGATGGATCATGGTTGATGGGCATGCCATACCATTGAATGAATATCGTCGAAAAGCCTGCAATAAATTCAGAATATATGATCACACATATCAAGTCTAGAACTTGAACCTGCATTTGCAGGTTTGATCGCAAGAGACCTAGCCATCTGGTGCTCGGTTTGCAACAACTATTACATAAGTATGTTTGTAGTAATAAAGGCATGACGGTTTTACACGTGATGTCGGTTTAACTAGTAACTAGTAAAGGCATTACAATCTGAGAGACGACCGACTATAGACACACACGAAATCCACTTTATTAATATATGTATGCATACAATCTCAAACACTCCCAATAGCTCAGCAGGTACGTAGTACAAACAAATCGCGGATGTGAGGCATGCCATGGTAGCTCGTCATAAATGGACACAGGACTCAAACATATCATGGACCATGCATGGATTCGTCGGTGGTTGAGAGTGATCATGGTTTTGGCTCCGCAGGATACGGCAGTGGCGGCTGCGCCGGCTTCGGTGGAAGCTCACCGGTAGGGAGTGGCGGCAGGTCTGGCTTCGGTGGCAGCTCGACGTCCGGCTTCGGTGGAAGGTCATCAGTCGGAAGTGGCGGCAGCTCCGGCTTCGGGGGCTCCTCTGCCTTGGGTGGCAGCTCGACCTCCGGCTTCGGTGGAATCTCGCCGGTGGGGAGTGGAGGCAGCTCTGGCTTCGGTGGAATCTCACCGGTCGGAAGTGGAGGCAGCTCCGGATTCGGTGGCTCGTCTGTCTTGGGCAGCAGCTCGGGCTCCGGCTTGGGCGGAAGCTCGCCTGTAGGGAGAGGCGGCAGAACCGGCTTTGGTGGGATCTCACCTGTTGGCAGCGGCGGCAGCTCCGTGTTCGGTAGCTCCTCACCCTTGGGCACGGGTGGCAGCTCTGGCTTCGGTTCCACGTCAGGTTTGGGCACCTCCGGCACCGTCGGTGGGACCTCCGGTTTGGGCAACGCCGGCAGCTCCGGCTTGGGCTGCTCCTCAGGTGTAGGCAGCGGCGGCAGCACGTCGGGTGCGGGCAACGGCGGCTTAGGCAACACGTCAGGTGTGGGCAACGGCGGGAGCTCCGGCTTGGGCTGCTCCTCAGGTGCGGGCAGCGGTGGCAGACCCGGCTTCGGCAGCACCTCCGGCGCGGGCAACGGCGGCGGCACGTCCGGCTTGGGCAGAGGCGCCGGCGGGTACGCCGCCTCCTCCAGGTGCCGCGCCGCGTTGCCGACGCCGCCGCGGGAGAGCAGCAGCGCGCCGAGGAGGAGCACCGCAAGAGAGGAGGATATGCTGGCGATCCCGGAAGCCATGGCTGGCTTGGATCGCTGAACTAAGTAAGAAGAAGGGTGCGCATTCTCCTTGCTGGGGTGAAGAGAAACGAAGGCGAGGGCGAGGCATTTATAGGAGGCGTTCGCTCATCGCACGGAGTCGATCGTAAATTCGTAATGCGTTACACTCAAGTTCAGTACGTTAGTTGGCAGAGCAGATGGATCACCTGCGTTGCGTTTCTTCCTGGCACTTAACCCGTGGTACGTTTCGTACTTGCCCGTGTGACGTTGGAGAATCGGGTCAGCCGGGCCGATCGACCGGATCGGTTGCTCCGGTTACACTACTGCGACGTTACCTACCCAGATGTTTACTGGCACATCATCTGCACACGGGGATTACCTATCGTCCTGTCAAAAAAGGAGAGAAAAAAATGACCTAACGTTACAAGCGTCAAAAGGTCGGCACGTAACTTCTTTCCATGGATTTATTGCGACAGGAATTTCAGCAGAATCACGTTTTTTTAGAAGGTGCAAGGTCATTTCCTAGATAAAAATAAAATGGACAGGGGCTGCAAGGTCATGCCATTGGTTGCTTATAAGACTACTTGCCTAGTACTACGGTTCGCGCTTTATTATTGACGAACTAGCTCTACTCCATGAGATTGATCGAGCGACACGAAATCGGTCGACCAACACGCACTATGAGACGTACCTACGAGATTATTAGTAATTTATTTTGTGACGCGTCTAGTGGTCGTCCGGCTGCCCAATAGTGCAACTGAGCGGCCGGCTGAAAAGGAAACCCCCTGTCCCCACGAAACAGAAAAGGAAGGGTCACCTACCCGACCGGTCGAGCGGCCACCAACAGAAACCGCCCCACGTGGCCAGCTGTCCCCAGCTCGCACCCACGCCCCGCTCGCCCCCACGCCTCAGCCCCTCCCACGCTGCCTTCTTCTTCTTCTGCACACCAGACGCAGATCCAACATAAATCGCCCCCAGCCCTTCTTCCTCCTCCTAAACAGCCGCCATGGGAGCCCCAAAGTAGAAGGAGCTGCTTCAAAAAAGAAGATCTAAGGGCAGGGTGGTCAGAGCCATACCAGGCAGTAACATCAAGTAGGTAAGCCCCCTCTGCCCCTCTTCACTTTCCCCTTTCTTCTACTGCATAGGCATATGTAAACCCCATTCTCCATGGATCTAGGACAAATTCATGGAGAAGCTGCTTCAAAAAAGAGGTGAATCTGGCACATCACACCAGCATACTTGATGTTAATGCTGGATATGCTAAACAAGCCAAAAACTACTTGATGCATGCCAAACAAGTTTCTACCACCTGGATGTGTTAAACAAGCCAACTAAAAACAAGTTCTCTGGCCAATTAAAACATGATTAAAGCCAACTCAACAAAGCATTGTAGCCAAAAACTAAACATGCATTCTATCAACTTGTAGTTATTGTTTGCAAAATAAACAAATTGACTGCCCAATAGATATGTGCAACGAAAAATTCATAAATGTGCAACTGAACATGCATCCCAGCCAACTGAACCTATATTCTGGCAACTCGGCATGCATGCTAGCCAAAACTAAAACATGCATTGTACCCCCACGTGTACTGGATGTTTGTGAGTGAACACTTTAGAAAAACTGTAGTATATGTGCAAATAAAATACATGTTTTCCGGCCAACTAAACATGCATGTTGGTCAAAACTGAGAAAATGTATCCTGGCCAACTGAGACATCTATTCTAGCCAACTAACACTAGTAGAAAAAGGGTCAAACGTGAAGCACATTAGTGCCGGTTTGTATTAGAGCCGGCACAAATGTATACATTAGTGCCGGTTCCAACGGCTAGCCTTTAGCACCGGTTCGTGGCTAACCTTTAGCACCGGTTCGTGCCACGAACCGGTACTAATGAGGGTGGTGGCAGGATGTTGTCAGTCTGGGCCCCCTCCAGCACCTTTAGTACTGGTTCGTGCCACGAACCGGTACTATAGGTCCTCCTGCATATAAACCCTTCGTCCAGCTCGCTCTGTTCTTCCCCCTTTCCCCTCTCCTCTCCTCTCTGTTCTTCCTCTTCTCCCCTCGAGCTCATCACACATTTTGCCCAAAATTTGTCAAGATTTGAAGGGCCCATCCATTCAAGTGATCACAAAGGTTAGCAACTTTGTCCTTTCATCTCTCATTGCTAGATTAGCTCTTGCATTGGTTTATATAGTTATTAATTTGTGAGTTTAGTAATTTGGGAGGAAATATATATATGTGCTAGTATTTGATTTATATTCAATTTGAGGTCAAAATAACACTTAGTTTGCATATGTAGGTGTGGTTTACTTAGTGCCTTCTAAATCTCTCGTAACCACATTCGATCGCCACGTCTCTGTCACGGCACCACCTTGTGGTGAGCCTCTTGTTCATGAAATTTTATATAAAAAATTGATGTTTGTGTTATTTGGATATATAGTTACTCATATAATAATTATCTTACCCGTACGTTGTTTGTTATACATAGTGCCATGGTTTTGATATCCGTCCCCGTCGGCCCTCGTCCTTGTTATGATTCGGATGTGGTATATTCTCTTTTAAAACTATTTGTTGCATTTCGTGTTTATGACAAATTATGCCCATCAAGTTGACATAGATATTTTTATCTAGGAGGTATGTGAACCGGAAATTCCAACCGACCCTATCGTCGAGAGGTTAAATTTAGTTGAAAGATAAAACGAGTACTTGAAAGAAAAATTGAAAATAATTGAGGGGGAGAAGATGGAATTGGAGTTGCATGTTGCCGATGTCGTCGATGATCACAAGATCAAGATGGAGAAAATGCGCTTGAAGATTAGAAAGATTAGAAAATATGCCATCGATAGTGAGGCTTGGTATCATTATCTTTGTTGGATCAATTGTTACCTTAGTTGCGATCTTGATCGCATTTGTTGTTGCATTTAAATGCTTTAGCTAGAGAGTTATTTGTTTGTTGCATTTAAGTGTTGTATGAACTTTATGTATGAACTTGTTTTAATTTGGTCTATTCGGTGTTGTGTAATGAAGATGAGCCGGCAATGGATGTACGATGACCGATGCTCTCCCGATTCGTTGAGCGCGTGCATACTTTTCTGCTTGCGTCTGAGGCAAACAAGCGGGCGGATGGTTTTATGCCTTGTCCATGTGCTGGCTGTAAGAATGGTCTCAATTACTCTACGTCAAGAACCATTCACATCCACCTGTTTGAGTCCGGTTTCATGCCCCACTATAATGTTTGGACCAAGCACGGAGAAAGAGGGGTTATGATGGAAGACAACGAAGAAGAAGAGGACGACGACAGCTATCCTGGCCATGGGTTCCCTGAATACGATGATACAACAATGGGGGAAGAAGCTGAGCGGTAATGCGGGAAGAAGCTGGGCCGGCAATGCGGGAAGAAGCTGAAGAAGAGGCATCAGATGAGCCCGTTGATGATCTAGGTCGGGCCATTGCCGATGCAAAGAGAAGCTAGCAAGTGATTTGGAGAAGAAGAAGTTGCAGCGCATGTTAGAGGATCACAAAAATTGTTGTATCCGAATGCGTGAGGTGACAAGAAAAAGCTGGGCACCACACCGGAATTGTTGCAATGGAAGGCAGAGAATGGTGTATCGACAAGGGATTTGGAAAGTTGGTAATGATAAAGGATATGCTTCCAAAGGACAACGAATTGCCCGAGAGTACGTCTGAAGCAAAGAAGGTTGTGCGCCCTCTAGGGTTAGAGGTGCGGAAGATACATGCATGCCCTAATGATTGCATCCTCTACCGCGGTGAGTACGAGGATTTGAACGCTTGCCCGGTATGTGGTGCATTGCGCTATAAGATCAGCCGCGATGAGCATGGTGATGTCGAGGGCGAGCGAAGAAGATTCCTGCCAAGGTGATGTGGTATTCTCCTATAATACCACGGTTGAAACGTTTGTTCCAAAACAAAGAGCATGCCAAGGCGATGCGATGGCACAGAGAAGACCGTAAGAAAGACGGAAAGTTGAGAGTACCGCTGACGGGTCGCAGTGGAGAAAAATCGAAAGAAAGTACGGGAAGGAGTTTACGGATGACGCAAGGAGCGTATGGTTTGGTCTAAGCGCAGATGGCATTAATCCTTTTGGGGAGCAGAGCAGCAACCATAGCACCTGGCCCGTGACTCTATGTTTGTATAACCTTCCTCCTTGGTTGTGCATGAAGCGGAAGTTCATTATGATGCGGTGCTCATCCAAGGCCCTAAGCAACCCGGCAACGACATTGATGTGTACCTAAGGCCATTAGTTGAAGAACTCTTACAACCGTGGAATGGAACAGGTGTACGTGCGTGGGATGAGCACATGGGGAAGAATTTGACCTAAAGGCGTTGCTGTTCGTGACCATCAATGATTGGCCTGCTCTCGGTAACCTTTCGTGGAGAGACAAACAAGGGATACCGCGGATGCACGCACTGTTTGGATGATACCGACAGATATATTTGAATAGTTGTATGAAGAATGTGTACTGGACATCGTCGATTTCTTCCGAGCAGGCATCCCGTAAGAAAGAAAGGCAAGCATTTCAAAGGTGAGGCGGATCACCGGACGAAGCCTCGCCACCGCATCGGTGCTGATGTACATGATATGGTCAAGGATTTGAAGGTGATATTTGGAAAGGGTCCGGCGGACAACCTGTTCCAAAGGACGCCGACGGACGCGCACCCATGTGGAAGAAGAAATCTATATTTTGGGACCTGCCATATTGGAAAGACCTAGAGGTCCGCTCCGCAATCAACGTGATGCACGTGACGAAGAATCTTTGCGTGACCCTGCTTGGCTTCTTGGGCGTGTATGGGAAGACAAAAGATACACCTGAGGCACGGGAGGACCAGCAACGTATGCATGGAGAAGACGGCATATATAGGGGTCATGCAAGCTATGCTCTTACCAAAGAAGAGAAGGAAATCTTCTTTGAATGCATGCTCAGTATTAAGGTACCGTCTGGCTTCTCGTCGAATATAAAGGGAATAATAAACATGGCAGAGAAAAAGTTCCAGAACCTAAAGTCTCATGACTGCCACGTGATTATGACGCAACTGCTTCCGGTTGTATTAGGGGGCTTCTACCGGAAAACGTTCAATTAGACATTGTGAAGCTATGTGCATTTCTCAATGCAATCTCTCGAAGGTAATCGCCCAGAAATCATACCAAGGTTACATAATGATTTGGTGCAATGTCTTGTTATTTTCGAGTTGGTGTTCCCACCATCCTTCTTCAACATCATGACGCACGTCCTAGTTCACCTATGCGAAGAGATTAACATTTTGGGTCCTGTATTTCTACACAATATGTTCCCCTTTGAGAGGTTCATGGGAGTCTTAAAGAAATATGTTCATAACCGTGCTAGGCCGAAGGAAGCATCTCCAAGGGCCATCAAAATGAGGAGGTCATTGAGTTTTGTATTGACTTTATTCCTGACCTTAAGCCGATTGGTGTTCCTGAATCGCGGCATAAGGGCGTTGGATGGAAAAGGCACGCTAGGAGGAACAAATAATATGTATGGACGGACATTCTCTCAACTGAAGCACACTACGTTCTACAGAATTCCGCCTTGGTGGCTCCGTATATGGATGAACACAAGAATTTGCTACGCCCAAACACCGGAGCGGTTCGATGACCGGATGACACGTCAACAAACCAGGAGTTTCGCCACTGGTTGCGGACACGTACCAAGCATGACACCTCTATTGAAGATGACCTGTACTTGCTGTCCCGATTACCATCTTGAATATAATGACTTTCAAAGGGTACGAGATAAATGGTAATACATTTTACACGATCGCCCAAGATAAGAAGAGCACCAACCGGTGGTGTCCTTTTGATGCGAGAAACCAAGACGGGAAAGGAAACATATTATGGTTATATACAGGACATATGGGAACTTGACTATCGACGTGGTTTAAAGGTCCCTTTGTTTCGGTGCAAATGGGTTAATATGACACGAGGCGGGGTAACGGAAGACACGGAATGACAACAGTGGATCTCAACAATCTTGCGTATGCAGACGAACCATTCGTCCTAGCCAATGATGTGGCACAGGTTTTCTATGTGAAGGACATGTCTACCAAGCCAAGAAAAAGAAAAGATAAGGAAGCGAATGCATCGTACGATGAGCCAAAGCGGCACATAGTTCTTTATGGGAAAAGAAACATCGTGGGAGTGGATGACAAGACAGACAAGTCAGAAGATTATGAAAAGTTTGATGAAATTTCTCCATTCACAGTGAATATTGACCCGAGCGTCCCGTTAAATGATGAAGATTTTCCATGGTTACGGGCGCAAAGGGACACATGCGAAGAAAAAGTTTCACACCCAAAGATCTGGGATGTGATCGGCTTCACTATCATCACTTTCTTACATGTTTCACACCCAGAGGGAAATCTCTGTAATAGTTAGGGTAGTTATGTGTTTTGGCATTTGAAACGCGAAGAAATTTTATGTGCAAACAAATTCTTTCATGTCTTTACTGATTTTTAAAGTTAAATTATTCACAAACTAGTGATTCACACTAATTTCAAATAATTCAAAATTTAAACTATTCAAATTTGAAAACTACGGGCACTAACAGAAAGTTTGTAATTTTTGTACCTAAAGCAAAAATATTCACAAAGAAACTCTAAATACACAAAAAAACACAAAAATAAATAAAGCAAAAAAAAGCCCGCCTACTAGGCCGTAGCGGCCTGCATACGACTAGAAACCCAACCTGTTGTTGGGCCAGGATGCAGCCCAAGAAGGCCAAGTGGCCCACAGTGGCAAAGAAAGAACACGAGACCCAGAGGGCCTGCTTTGGAGAGGAGCTCGAGAAAGCGACCGCGACGGGGTTTATAAACCAAGGCGGTCGCCCCTCGGCTAGCGAGGTGGGACTAAACTTGTCAAGACCGCACCTGCCCAAATAAGACCCCCTTTATTACCGGGTGGTGGCACAAACCGGTACTAAAGGGGGCCTTTAGTACCGGTTGTGCCACCACCCGGTACTAAAGGGGGTCGCTTCCGCTGCTTGGGCTGGCCAAAACAGACCTTTAGTACCGGTTGGTGGCTCCAACCGGTACTAAAGGTGCCTTCTATATACAACACTTGAAAATTTCATTCTCCTCTGTTTCTTCCTCTGTTTCCCATTGAACCGCCCGCCCGATTGATCGACGCCGTCACCGACCCGTCGCTGTCGCCGCCCGTCCTCGTCGCAGCCCCGTCGTCGCCGCCGCCCGTTCGCCGCGCCGTCGCCGCCGCCCGTCCCGTCGCCGTCTGCCGACGCTTCGTCCCCCGCCGCTCGTCTCCGTCGCCGCCTGCCTGTCCCGTCGCCGTCCTGCGTCGCCGCCCAGCGTCACGCCTGCCCGCCTTGCCGTCGCCGTCGCCCATTGTGAGCTCTCCCCTCTAACCCCTCTCCCTCGCCCGGCCACCATGGGCGCCCTCCCCGAGCCCATACACACACACACAAGCATGATGAACACACACACACATACACGTATATATGTATGAATGCATGTATATATTAGTATATACGTATTTTGTATGTTTAATTAGTTTAGATTTTTAGATTATTGTTTTTTCACTAGTATATATGTATGAATGCATGTGAGATGGATATAATTAGGGTTTAATTAGTATGGAATTTTTTATATAATGTTGTTTTTCTGTTTTTTAATGGATGTATAGAAATTGTTTTTTCTGTTTTTAGTGTTAGATGCTTAATTAGTATGAAATAGTAAATAGATTTTTGAAATAGTAGAAATGTTAGAAATTTTAGTTATCAAAATCCAATCATTAAAAAATATTATTTTTATGGGCATATAGCTAGTATTTGTTCTCGACGATGCCTGCCCGCATCTCGCCGTCGACTCCGTCTGGCTGACGACGCCCAGCCGCCCATGTCCGGACTGGCTCACTGGCTGGCACTGGGAGGTGCTGCTCGAGGGGCGCCGCTTGATGAGGAACCCGCCCCGGGTCCGCCATCGACTCGATCTCGCTTTGGTGGCGTTCGCATGGGCCAAGCAAGTTGGAGGGACCGGCCCCGCCGGGAGGAGGTACATCGCCGTGTTAGGGAGGAGGACGAGCACGTCCATCGCTATATGGTTGCATTAGAGGGCGGCAGGTTCTCCAATACCTGGCAGTATCTTCAGGGATCTCACTTCAGCTATGATCCTGTGAGGGTTCCTTCTCTTTGGGTGTCCACCGCCATGACGCAGAACCGCGAGTGTCCTAGATTCTTCCGTAGTATTCGATCTTTAATTAGCTAGCCGTTGATGTACTATTCAATATTATATATTATTCGTGACGATGTATTCGAGATTGTATCTATTATTCTAGACGAAGTATTCGAGATTATATCTATTATTCGAGACGATGTAATTTGAATACTAAATTGTTTTTATATTTCTTTTGAATTATTTAAATAAAAGCTATGGCAGACAATACCGACAGAGAGGGAGAACAGACCATGTTCGATATGATACGCGGCCGATGATAATCAGAATGAAGAAGATTATGACGGCTCAATTTCTAAACAACACCGGAGAGGGTGATATGATATTCGATCGCGACGACCGAATTGATGAAGTCATGAACTACGATTATGACAATGACGAAGAACATGTTGATCCTGAAACAACAAAGACCGCGAGGTATATATATTTATATAAGCAGGTTTCGGTGATCATCACATGTTTTAAATGACTTGAAGATATATTAACGAATCGATCTTTGTTCTTTCAGCCATCCGGATCGAGCAAATCTTCGTGCAAAAGGACGAAACGAGGCCCGAACAAAAGTTGAAGGAGGGCGTAAAGTACAATATCGAGGGCCAGACCTAATGGCGAACCATTAGCGCCTAGGAAGATTGCGGACAAGTTCATTCGTCGGTCGGAGTTCTTGTGAAGGACCAACTCCGGTCTCCCTTCAAGAATGGAGAGAGCCAGCAAAGACAAAGGACAAAGGCAAAGAGGACGCTGCTCCACGCCCGGATGTTACTTTTGTCGACAAGAATCAAAAAGATCTCGCTTTGGGATACTCTCATGGAACATTTCACCCTACCAGATCATTTCTGAAGCGAGATGTGCGAGAAAGTCAAGGACGCTGCTCTTAGGAAGATGGCGGTTGCATTCAAGAACCACAAGAATCGTGAATGGGACAAGTACGTCAAGGGAGGAAGGAAGACTCCAGATTCGAGGGAACACTAGAGAACCAACGTGCTCATTGGGACGATTTCGTGAAATTCAAGGATTCGGAATTAGCTAAGGAACGGTCGAGAATAAACAAGAAGAATGCCGAAAAAAGGATAAGTTCCATAAGCTGGGGCCAGGTGGCTGCGCGGTGGCAATGCCTAAGTGGGATAAGTCCGAGAAAGAGATGGAGGATGCGGTGCCACTCCGGTTACTAAGAGCTGCCCAGGTCGTGGACTTGGTTCTATGCGCATGGGGGAGTTGGACCCAAGACAGGCAATGTTTCGACGAGGGCAAGTCTGAAGGGAGTCGACGATGCGATACTTGTTGCAATAGAAGAGGCACGATCGGGGTGTTCCACCTCAACAGAGAGAACGACGAGCTTACGCGTGCCTCGGGAAATCCTCGAACACCCGGAAGAACACGAGGCAAGGGCACTATTCCGTGGTATGAGGGGTTTTCAGACTGGAACACCGACTACGTAACCCGTGCGAGAAAGAAGATTGTGGAGGAGAAGAAGAGGAAGATGGAGGAGGAGCAGAGGAAGGGACTATGAACGCCTTCAAGGCCTAGAAGCAAGTCAAGCGGAATTGGCGGTCAAATTCCAGCGGCAGCAGGAGCAGATCGACTCACTTAGCCAAGAAAGCGGGTCTCAAAGAAATGCAACAGCGAGATGATCCAGCATTGGATAGCACCGCCCCATCCATGCAGAGAAGCAGCGTGGGTTCCACCCCGGACGATGCAATGCTGGGTAGATATCCCGTGGATGACATCACGGAGAACACTAGCTACGAGCTACACGTCAAAATGAAGAACATATCCATGAAGGTGGCGGACGGCGTTGCTTTTCCGATTACCCCCAAAGCAACCTACCATTGCATCCCGATTCCAGAGGGCTATGCTCGTGTCATGGTTGACGAGGTGGTGCAGCCATATTCGGGGCGAGCTTGACATTCCTGGAGGTGAGGACGAGCGCTTTCCGGAGACGCCAACCATCGATCATCCTATGGAAAAAGGATTGCGCCATCTTTCAAGGCCACCGACACCGTGTCATCCGACTCCTCGCCTAAGTCCGCCACCGAGTCAGCAGCCTCCCGCTCCTGCAAGTCCACCAAGTCCGGCAAGTGTCAGCCACTCCTCCTCCTCCAAGTCCGCCACAGACGACGTCCACTCCTCCTCCAAGTCCGACACAACCTCAGCCACTCCTCCTCCAAGTCCGCAAGACAGCTTCAGCGGCCACTCCTCCTCGTCCAACTCAGCCCGTCGGCGTCTCCGCCGCCTCGGCAATCACAGAAGAGACACCAGCTATGGTGCGTGGCGGCACGAGTCGAGGTAGTACAGAAGTACAAAGGAGGCAAGCGATATAAATATGGTCCAAGCCTCACGCCTCTTCCGCAGAGGTCTTATGACAGGTCCGAGGAGGAAATCGCAGCCATATCGAAGTCCGAGGTGGAAGCCCATTTTGCACCAAAACCGCCACCGCCGCCAAGGGAGAAAGTGCCTGAGGAAACGATTGACCACTTCATTCGTATGGCTCAACCACCAGCTCCCAAGCCTGTTGACACAGACTATGAGCGCCACATCGGAAGTTAAATCGAGCACGCTCACGTAAGGAGGCGAGCTGGATCGAGGAAACAAGAAGCAGCTGTCAAAAATGCGGGAAAACCATTCCTCAGCTAGGAGAACAGGCGGCGAATCGATCCCTCGCTTGTTGTGCCAACAACACGTGATAAAGACGCTGCGCCCAATATTATTGTGGGCAAACAGTTTACGTTCCCGAGGTGGGCAATGTGGTAATAACGGAGGACCATATAATGCAGGCTGAAGTTCTCAAAATCACTGTTGGACAACTCCTCGAGATCGAGCCCATGCCTGTGCTTAGAGAGGATGAAATAAAACGGAAATATGTTCGGGGCCAACCTTTGGTCCATCCAGACAAGGTCAAGAACCTCCCAACGAGAATATATGAATTGCATCAATGGTACATGAACATTACCAAGATTTCCGATCGATTGTCCCTCATGGTGAATGTCAAGGAGGAGCATTACTTCCATGAGAAAGCTGTGTCCGTTGAGTATTTTGAACTGTTTCAGTTATATAATCAAGACGCACTCGACAAATCTATCGTCAGTTGCTATTGTCTGTAAGTGATTTCTTTCTGCAATTTAAGTCTCAAGCTAGCTGTACTGATTCTTTTGATCAATCATTACCTGTAATTATCCTCACTATATTCTTTTCTGTGGTATTATATGCAGGATGAAGATATATGAAATGAGAAAAGGTGGACGCTTTGGCATTGGGTTCATTGACCCAAACACCGTTAATGAATACACATGGAAACTAAATCCACGTTATCAAAAGGACGAGAGGACAACATGCTAGAGTTCTTGAAGCGCCTCAAATACAATGAAGATATACTACTTCCTTACAACTTCCATTGAGTCACACTTTGTCTTGTACTACAAATTCTCTGTTTTTGCCTACTAGCTAGTTACATGTTTTTGCTTTACATATGCCCGCTTAATTAAGACATGCAAATGTGTGTGCATGCAGATTTCACTGGGTCTTGTGTATCATTAAAGTTGACGCGAACAGTTGAAATCTTGGACTCACTACTCAAAGAAAAAACTGAATATAACATCTTGTTTGGGATAGTCAACAGGTAATTTCAATCATTATTAACTATATATCTCGGCCTATTTAGTTCGTCATTTTTCATGATATGAACTATTTAATAACCCCTTTATTCATTTTCTATGTCGTGGGCAGGGCTTGGGAAAGGTTCATCAGCGTGGACCCTGTGGAGAATGGAAACAAAAGCTTAAATGGTTTCACCCAAGGTAAGTAATTATAGCACTAGCTAGCTAGCTAGCTGCCATCTCTTTAATTATCATGCTTGATTAATTATTATCTGATCAAATTCCATTCTCGTAAAGGCCTCAAGCGGTAGCGAGGGGACTGATCTCTGTGCATTCTGCGTTTGCGAGAACATTCGCATGATGGCGTCCGAAAGGAGCAGATCTCAAAGACAGGAATGGGTACGCTTGTCAAAACACTATTCACAATTTTTACACCATTATCGATATCTAGTCACACAACTAATACACATGCATATTGATCTCCTTCTTAACAGTTCACAGAGGTGGAGAAGCTCCTAGAAACGGAGCGCGTGAGAAGCACTTCAAGAGGAAATAAGCGGGATTTTTGCTCGACCAGGTCATAAATCCGAAGGAGAATACTATTACCCGCTACCGCCTATCGTGCTCAAGGCACCAATTAGGCTAATGCCACTGGCTCCAAAGGCAACATGCATATGTAGGAGAAATTGTATATAGCTATACATGTGTGTATGTGTGAATTAATTAATATGATGGTTTGTGAGACATTGATGATATATATATATATGCATGATTGGTTCTACTAGAAATTCTATATATATATATATATATATATATATATATATATATGCATAAAGTGTACAATGTGTAGTATCGTAAAATACCATCAAACAAAAAGAATTAAATTGATAACACAAATTTAATTGAAAAATAAAAAATAAAACAAAAACCCACAAACATTTAGTACCGGTTGGTGTTACCAACCGGTACTAAAGGGCTCCCGGCCCCCGGAGCTGCCTCCTGCCACGTGGTTGGCCTTTAGCACCGGTTCATGCTGAACCGGTACTAAAGGGGGGGGCTTTAGTGACCACACTTTAGTGCCGGTTGTGGAACCGGCACTAAAGGGCCTTACGAACAGGTGCTATTGCCCGGTTCTGCGCTAGTGTAAGAACATTGAATGTCCAACTGAATATGTATGCTAGCCAAGTGAAAAAATGCATCCTGGC
This sequence comes from Aegilops bicornis, assembly GCA_021605145.1. NCBI lineage: Eukaryota > Viridiplantae > Streptophyta > Magnoliopsida > Poales > Poaceae > Aegilops > Aegilops bicornis. The sequence continues at coordinate 208,255,880 of CM038670.1, read as the reverse complement.
AATTGAGACATCTATTCTAGCAAAATCCAGAAATTTGTAGTGCGACAGCAAAAACACAAGAACTTTTTTCCATGGCTAATGAAGCCACAAACCATATTAACATATTCACGCATATAATCTTGTCCCACACATATATTCTGGTCCCACACCTATTGCAAACCATATTAATATGTTCAATATACCAGAACTAAAAACAAAAACGGCGATGAAAAACATATAACTATAATATGTCCTCCAATTCTTCTTTCTTCTTTCACCTGGATTTTCCTTCTCAAATGTAGCATCCAATTATGTGCAGAAAAATCTGAAAAGAGCTCCTTGCGAAACAGAAACCTACAGATCATTGCAACAAAACAAAAGGAAAAAGTCAGAAAACTCTGTAGTAAAAAGAAGTCATGCTCTTGCCAGCTATTTACTGCAAACTGTGCAACTAACATAACAACTCAGGTAAACAAAAAAATTCATAACTGTTATAATAAAGATTATGCTACAGTCATGTTGCTTTTGGAACTAAGATTGTCACAAAATGGTGTGCAACTATCTATTTACTAAGTTTTTAGGTTGTTTGAAACACTCTTTTATGTGGTTACCAACTGATGACATCAATTTCTTCTTTTTTATATGTGCAGGGAGTGTGTGGCAGCATCCAAAAAAAGGAAAAAAAATGCTTGATCTCAATGAGTTGCCTCCTGATCTCAATGAGCTTCCTCATGATATGGATCAGCAGCAACCTAGCATACAACAAGGAAATTGGACAGAAAATGGTCGATCTGTTTACTACACGTAGGCAAGTCGTGATGGTAACCCTATGGGCCATGACAATGTAGCAGGCCAGTCATCAGCCCGTGGTGCCCCTGTAGTGGTGTCTTTGCAGTCAAAGAGCCATACTCTTGATGACACGGGAACCGAGGCAAATGTTCCTGGTCCAACCAGGACTGAGCTAGGAGCTGGGGCTGTTGACGGAGTTGTGCAAGGAGAAGGAGAGGATGAGGCTAGTTCTCAACCTATGGAACCCTATGTTGGCATGAGGTTTGACAGCCTTCAAATTGCTAAGGATCACTACAACAGCTACGCACTACGGATGGGTTTCTCTATCAAGATGAACACCTCTAGACGGACACCCCGCACCAATGAATTGATAAAACAACATTTTTGCTGCAACAAGTTCAAGAAGCTCAAAGCTGATGATGGAGGAGCTGAGGCTCCTCCTGTCCTGGACCCTATTCCAGATCCAAAATCTATTGACAGTGATGAGGAGATGGAAAAAGAACCTCCAATATTTGCTGAAGAGGAGGCTGGTACTAGTAAGAAGAAGAAGAAGCGCAAATGCGAGACAATAAAGCAGACTCAATGCAAGGCGAAAATGTTGGTGAAGCTGATAGATGGGCGATGGGAGGTGATGCACTTTGTTCGTGACCACAATCATCCGCTCGTGAACAAACCTTCATTGTCCAAATACTTGAGATCCCACCAAGGCATCTCACCGATGAAAAGGAGTTTCACAAGCATCTTGAAAAACTGCAACTTGACTACAGGTGTGGTGTTTTTCTATATCCCTTAAAGAATTAAGTTTCCCTCTAGGCAGTCCAGTGTGCAACTATTATGGTACTACTGTGCAACTGAAATGGCTTAACTGTGCAACTGTTGTCCAACTTCCCATGTTGTTTGTATATCACTTTTGGTGTTGTTGTGCAACTAGATTGTCTTTACTGTGCAACTACACAATGTCCCTGTATGCAAAAAGTGCAAAGTGTTTTTAAAAAGGTGCAGCTAGGTGTCCATTTCCTGCGATTATCTTCTGTGCCAACACATTTCCTATTATCGTAAATTGGATGTGCGATTCGTGCAACTAAGAAAAGGATATACTGTTTGTTTTTGTATTATGCGTGACGAATGATGCATGTAATGGCAGAGTTCTATGGATCTGAGGTGATGGTGCCATTCGGACCAAAGGCAATAACAAATATTTGTACAAGTTTCCGTGAGAGATGACACAAAGGAGGGTGATCTAATTGAGACAATTTCCCACTTCAAGGATATACAAAAAACCAATCCAGACTTCTTCTATAAGGTGAAATATGATGAAGAGGACAGAGTTGTCAACATATTTTGGGTGGATGGCTTAGCTCGAAAAGCTTATGCGGATACGTACCACGATTGCATATCGTTGACACCACCTACATGACCAACATGTACAATATGTCGTTCGCGCCCTTCATAGGAATAAACCAACATGGCCAATCTTTCATGCTGGGTTGCGCGTTTGTGAGGCAGGAGTTGGCATCGAGCTTTGATTGGGTCTTTGGAGCATTCCTAGAGGCTATGGATGGCAAACCTTTTGACAACTTCATCACCGATCAGGATGGTGCAATGAGGCAGTCAATACAGAGCATCTTTCCAACCACCGTGCAACGCTGTTGTCGATGGCACATCATGAAAAAGGCTCAGGAAAAAGTTGGTTGGCTGCTGTGCCGGAATCCAGGACTCTCTGATGATTTCAACAAGTGTGTTGACTTCAGCTTCACTATAGACGAGTTTGAGCAGAATTGGGCTGGGTTAATGATGAAGTATGAGGCTATGACACACACGCACTTTGAGAAGTTGTACGAATACATGTCAACTCGGGTGTCGTGCTACTTGAAACACAGGTTCTTCCCGTTCCTACAGTCTACACAGTGTAGTGAGGGGTTCAACGCCGTCCTGAAAAGATATGTGAACCCACACAACTCAATGCTGAATTCATCAAGCAATATGAAAAAAAATCCAGAACCACATCCTTGCCAAGGAAGGCTGCAATGATTACAGGACAGAACACCTTGAGATTGACTTGTGGTCCAACTTCCTAATAGAGAAGCAAGCTTACAAAACCTATACTAGGGACCTTTACCGCAAGTTCAGAGAAGAGTTTGAGCTGATTGGACGTTATAATGCATTCCAAGTTGGTGCTGATATATTTGAGCTCATACCGAACTAGGAATTTGTTGCCAAATATGGTTCTCGAAACTACTTGGTGCAGGCAAGGATGGAGGAGGGTTCCTATTTGTGTGAGTGTTGTAAAATGGACAAGGACGACATCCTCTATTGCCACATCCTCAAGGTGTTCACCCATATTGGAGTTGATGTCATACCGGAAAGGTACCTGCTAAGACGGTGGACACCTACTGCTGTACCTAGTGCGCCAGGGACTGGTTATGAGCAACCAGATGAAATGCCTCCTCAATCAAAGAAGTAGATAAGGGAGAGGAACATGATATACGATTTTCGGAAACTAGCAAAGTTTGCGAGTGGTTCTGATCCAGCACAAGCTATTGTATACAAGCACATGCGCGCAGCACGCACCGAGATCGGCCACATGAACAAGTCCAAGAAAAAGAAAAAAAACCGATTGCTGCCACGGGGCCATCAGATGATGGCAACCCTCGAGGACCTCCTCCACCTCCAGGGAGCAATCAGGGGGCTCATCATCCAGGTAATTACCTGCCCCAACTCCTGATCTAACTAGGTGTGTAACTTCAGTTGCACAGATCATTGTGCCCAGTTGCACACACCATGGTAGCCAGTTGCACAGGACAGGCTGCCTAGTTGCGCACGCTGTGTTAGTTCAAGCATCAAGATAACACAACTAACTTGTTTTTCCTGTTCTGGATATAGGTGATGTCAACCCTCAAGGACCTCCTCCCCCTCCTGGCTGTACACGGCATCCTCCGCCACCTCCTCCTCCGCGTGCTCCTCCTAATGGCCCTATAGGCAGCACTCAGGGGGCTCATCGTCCAGGTAATTACCTGCCCCAACTCCCCTTCAAACTAGGTCTGTAACTCCAGTTGCACACATCATGGTGCTCAGTTGTACCGAACAGGCTACCTAGTTGCGCACGATGTGTTAGTTCGAGCATCAAAGATAAACACAACTAACTTGTTTGTCCTGTTCTGCCTATAGGTGATGCCAACCTTCAAAGACCTCCTCCCCCGCCTGGCCCAACTAGCAGTGCCCTGCGTGCTACTCACAATGGACTCCACAAAGTGTGACTCAGGGGGCTCATCACCCAGGTAAGTACCTTCCCCGACTCCAAACAAAAACTAGGGTGTGTGACTTTAGTTGCACATATCATAGTGCCCAGTTGCACAGAACATGCTGCCTAGTTGCGTGTGCTGTGTTAGTTCGAGGATCAAGCTAAAAATCTAACTTCTTTTTCATGTTTTTCCCATAGGCGATTACAGTCCAAGTACCATGACGGGCCGTGCTACTACATGTGTTTTTTCAACTTAACTTGCACACAACAACCAGTTAGTTGCACAAAGATGTCGTGGTTGTTGCACGTAACATCGCAAGGTTGCACAACAGAAAAAATACTAAACCTTTTATATGATTATTACACAAGTGATCGTGATGGTCCTACTGCCCCGTTGGAGGCTGCATCCCTTGCACAAGCTTCTAATGATTTTTTGCCCAGGGATCCTCCAAGGTCTACTACAAAGGGTAGGGCAAAGAGTCGACAGTACAAATTGGAGATGGAGCTACACCCAAAGAAGAAAAACAAATGCAGCCAGTGCCAATCTACAGAGCACACTGCTGGTGTGTGTCCACTCAGGCTCCTGTTATTCTGTTTCCTCATTTGTAACTTTGGGACAAAAAAGGAAAAGAATGATGTTTTTTTAGCAATGTTGGCACCAAGTGGACACATTCAAAGATCTATGATTCCTCTTTATCTAATTTCTGCTCCTTGAATTAGTTCATGCAATCGTGTAAAAAAGTTGCTATTTGTGCCTTTGTTGGACTGGTTAAATATTTAGTTGTTGAACAATTGTATGTCCAAAGGCTCCTAATGTATCAACAAAAGTGATGATATTGAGTTGCAAACGGAATTACTAGTAGTGTGCAACTACAAAATCTGCTTAAAAATTATGCAATCCAAAGAACTTCCTCCATGGAGCAGAGAAAAGAAAATAGTATTGACCTACTCCTTGTCGTATCTCAGCAACTTCCTCCATGGGGCGGTGTTGTGCACGCTGGTGACCCAATCATATGCCAGCTTCTTCCTGATGTTGAGTACTTCCTTGGGTTCGTAGTTGGGCAGTTGGCTACCGTTCCACTCGGTGGCGTTAAGCAGTGCGAACAGCCCTCACTCATTACTGCGATGGGCAAAAAAGAAAATTTGTCACATACAATTAAAACCAATAAAAATAATGCACTCTGTGCAACTGCTTATGTCCTAATGTGCAACTGCTTGTGTTATACTATGCAACTGCTTATGTGCCACTGCAATCGCTATGTGCCAGTGCAACTACTTATGTGCCACTCTGCAACTGGCTAGATAATCCATTAGAAACTCATAAAAAATGATAAACAGATTGCAGACTAGTACCGTGTCTTAACAATACTAAATATTGCACATGTAGAAAAATTTAAAAACTACAAAATGATGGTATATGATTGAGAAAGAATGCCATGCTTATTGTCTTACTTGCCGAGCTGCTTCGGTACGTCAATGTCAATAACTGGAAGTGCTCAATGCTGAACTTTGGGTAATGCTTCCTCCATAGTCGGCGATTACCCTCATGATGGTAGAGGCGGTGGTCATCAGTCAATGTTGTCCGGCCATTCCCTGCTTTGAGTCAAGAACTTCAAGTGTCCGTCTCTCAAATTGACATTGAAGACCCAATAACGCCTCCCTCCCTACTTATCGGTTACATCAGCGCACTCGAGCACTGGCAGCATGACCTGCAACCGTGAACGATTTCAGACACAAGTACAAGTTGTAGCTAAGAAAAAACAGTAAAAGACTTGGTCAAGTTAAAAACAGGTTGCAACAAGTATCTGCCAACTAACAGATGTGTCATGTGCAACTGAACATGTTGTGGGTGCCAACTAAAAGAGATTGATCATGTGGGCACATCACTCACCAAGTCTTTCTTCTCGAGACGGTTCTTGTAATCAAACTTCTTGTTTATCTCATTCACATTGTGGATCCCTTGCTGTAAATTTATCTGCAGAGATTATAAAGCATGGCTCAAAACTCCTTAGTAGATGAAAGGCCTCCCTCAAATGGTCAACGAAAAAGTGCTACAAAACAAAGATAAGGGTAAAAGAAGGTTTTGGAAAAACTTACAGAAAACCTCAGTGGCATAACAACCTTCTTTGACCCTTCTGGTAAGTTATCCATGGTGTGTAAGATTCCAGTCTCAATAACAATTTTTGACAACCATTGAACCGGCTTCATCGAATCAAATAACTCCTTTAAAGAAATGTAGAAAACACCATACCTGATTATCTCAAGGCTGATTTTTTTTAAAGCAATAAAAAGACAAGTTAGCTCGAAGGGTCACAGCAGCAAAAAAATGTGCATGAAATTGAAAACAGAACAGTGTGCAACTAAAAGCCTTGTTCTGTGCAACATGCTATGCTTTCTGTGCAACTAAGTGGCTGATATGTATGTAGGCTGTGGGGAGTTAGTTTACCTGGTAGCTTCATCATTTGCTCCTTTGTGATGCCTGACCCAATACAAGAGGGCAGCGTAAAGCTTGTTCACTGCCTCATTGAAGCTGAAAGTCTTCTTCTTGTTGTAATCAATGAATGGAGACCTTTGAGATGTCAAGGGCCTTATTACCCTCCTCTGCCTTCGTGCAATAGGTGGTCCCAAAGAACTGCTCGTGCCAGCCTTCTCGTTCTCGCGATATCGGGTGTGGCAATTCTCCGGTGATCCAACATCTAGCTCTTGAGCTATTACCTTTGCCAAAGACGCAGCAAAGACATCCTTCATTCACAGCTGCTGGTTCCAACTCACACTCATCAATGCAAATCACACCGGCTTCCGTTGTTTCTGCTGCTGGAGCAGATGCTGGAGCATCACCATCTATGCCGAGGTCAAAAGATGGTGCATCGCAGAACCCGTCACCATGATAAGACTTTGATCTTCGTAAGGGTTCAAGGACCAGGGCATCTCCTTGCGGCACAAACACGGGTGCATCGTTCACTGACTTGGTTCGCAATAGTGTTGTAGTTGGCGGCCTTGGAGGCTTGCACCTACTTATAATGTTGAACACCTCCTCTTGTGTTAATGGTTGCTGAAAGTCAGCTCTTGGTGATGCAGGCTTGCTTGGTTGCTGTGTGCTAGCTCTTGGGGATGGCACTTTGGTAGTTGGATCACCTCCTTTTGTGTTTGGCATTGAAGCATCTCTATGAGTAGGCACCTTGGGGCTTGCAGTTGCAGTGGTGCCTTCCTGACCAGCTGTGGTGGTTTTGACTGTGACCATGCTGCTAATCGACACATCGTGGCACACCGGGTATCTCGTAGTTGGCATCTTTTCACCTGAGTTGGCAAAGCAACTCCAGCGTAACTTGGCACCTCGCATCAATGGTTGCGGCTCGTAGTTCTCTCTCTTCTCTGAACCCAAAACCTTTTGTGGCATGTTCCCCCTTTGTGCCCATGGCAAACTTGACAATCTTCTGCTTAGGTGGTTTTAGTGGGACTGTTGAAAGGGGAGTCTTCCCCTTGATCCGTTGAACTTCGTGATGTTGGTTGGCTCTCCGCTCAATACAGTTGGCATATCAGTTTGAAGCACAGCTTCGTTGACCATATTTACTTCAGCATCTGCACTCACCATCTTCTACTTGGTTTGAGGCAACTTCAGATTCTTCTTCATTGAAACTGCTTTATGCTTCTGGACCACGTGAGGGTTTGCCATGGATGCTGCCTTGCTCTTGCTGGAGCTTAGATATGGGAGTTGCTTTAAATATTCCTTGTATTTTTCCTTTGAATGAACCCAGTCAAGACCCTTTCCTGCTTCCTCCATGTCAATTTGATTCTTTTCAAAGATCACTTGATAAGAACATGCTCTTGTCAATGGCAAAGTTGATCTTCTCACACGATCTTTGTCGCTGAAATGGCACAGGAAAGGTGGTTGGCAAAGCTGGCTTCAAGTTGCGTAGCTTGAACATATCAATGCTGCCCTAAGATTCGCTTCATCATTTTTCTTTGACTTCGGCAAATCCTTGTCTTTCCAGCAAGTTTTGACAATCAACATCTGTAGTGTGCTCTTGCTACTCAATGAATTGTTGATGTTGGCAGGGGTGGCAGAAGTGCTAGTCCTCCTGGATGTGTTGCCGCCTGTACCACCAGAACCAGGGGCGTTGTCATCATCATCATCATCGCTGCTGTCGCTGCCTCCATTGGATCCCCCTTTATCATCACCATAACCATCCTCATCTTATTCATCATCGTCTTCTTCCCTCTCACTACCATCAGCTGCTGCGCCTTTGTCTTCTACCCTCTCACTGCCATCAACTGCTGCCCCTTTGTCCCCGTCCCCTCTTTGGCCTCACCTTCTTCTTCCTCCTCCTCTCGCCTCACTATCTTCTTCCTCGTCCTCCTCCTCTCCTTTGTCCTCTCCTTTTGTCCTCCTCCTCCTCTTCCTCTTCCTCTTCCTCCTCCTCCGTGCATCTTCTTCATTGTCATCCTCATCCTTGTCCTCCTCCTCCGATTCATCCGCTGCCTATGTCCTCGCTGTCACAAGATCTATCGCTTCTTCCATTTCCTCATCTTCTTCTGACTCATCCTCAACAAACTCTTCTTCTTCTTGTATAGTTGACCCCCGTCTCTTTCTTTTTGGACCACGGCGTGACGCCCCGGTTTGCATTGATGGCTGTTGTACGTAAGGATCAATATCCGGTTCCTCGTCATCGATCTTGGCAACTGCTTCAATGAAGGTGCCAACCAGTTCAGTTACAGCCTTGCACAGCTCATTGACCACTTTCGCAATCTTTGCCTTTTTCTGCATCAACACAAAAGATTCAGTACTGATCCAGTTAGAAAAAAATTAAATAGTAAAATGTCCAGAATCGACCATGATGTGATAAGCAAAACCGACTAATACACACTTTCTGGCCAACTAAAAACATGATTCTAGCCAACTACACATGCACTATGGCACAAACTAAAAACATGCATTCTGCCAAAGTTGATGATAATGGTTGTAAACGAACACTTTGACTATCCAAAAGAACATGTGCAACTACAGAAGCTTATATGTGCAACTGAACATACATCACAGCCAACTGAATTTCAGATTCTCACAACTACAAAAGTTATACATGTCCAACTGAACATACATCCCAGCCAAGAGAAAATGTTGGTAAGCGGTACAAATTTTTGTATGCAAAACACTAACTCATGGATTGTAGGTTATTGGTAACTTGGATGCCACGAATGCTTCAGCTTGCAAAATTCCACCAAACAGTGGTGTCTGCTCCGTGCCTCTATACTCCTCTTGAAGATGATGTAAAAAAAAGAGAGAGAAAGAAAATAACAAGGTTATCAAAACAGATTTGTGTGTTGAACGAAACCAAACATTACAACCTGTGCAACTACTACAAGATACCGGGTAGAAAAATTCGACTATACATATATGCAACTGAACAAAGACATAAAAACTGTGCAACCCACATGGCACCTAAAAAAAGTTTCTACCAACGGATGCAACACATCTGTGCAACAAGATTAGTAAAACTGTGCAACTTAAAAAATATGGTGTGACAATTTAAAATGAACATGTGTGCAGATTGCCAAACTTAAAGCTACAAGTCAGTGCAACTACATGCATTGTTGTGCTAATCGATCACAGTTTTTGTGCAATTTCCAAAAAATGTCCAGACATCAAAAGAACATAAAAGGAAGACACTGTTGGAAAAAAACAAAAAGAACTCACTTGTAATTTGGTCAACACATCAGAGAGATAGTATCCTTCTTGATCACCTTGGCAATTAGAGTACTATCCCATGCATTCGATCGTATCGCTGCAGCTTGCTTATCGGGATGTCATGTACGAGCGCATCAAGGTATAGTATCTGCACCAGACCCAAACAAAAGAAAAGCCAAGTTCAGTTATTGTTATGAGTATTTCAGCAAACTATAACTGCACAGAAAGAACAAGAACAGACGGAAAAGTGGTCGTTTTCACAAACCATCAAGTGATACAAGCAGCAGCAGACAGTTTGCTTCTCCTGGTCCATGTTCCGGAAAGCTTCGTTAATGTGTTCTGCTACAAAGAGGCAGATGTTTGTGTTCTTTAGTATTTGATGATCTAGCACAAGTCCATAACACTTTGGGCTGAGCTTCAGGGCCGTGGTTGGTGCTAGAAAAGTGCTGAAGGCAACCGCAAGCCAGGCCATAAAGAATGTGACATCCGTTCTTCCAGCCATATCCTGAATCATCTTGAGCCATGTAGTGATATGGGGATGAGAATTTCCAGTTATTTTGAAAGCCTGTCTGAATCTCCTAGTGGCATCCTTGTAACCTAAATATCTGACTTTTTGGCCCCTGTTTGGGAGATCAAATACCCTCCGAACACTGTCAGCATCGACAAGGATCCTTCCCCTTCCTGGGAAAACCATTTTAGAGGTCTGTGGTTGGTAGGACTGCACCAGGAACTTAGCGAGGTCCGCTGGAAGTGTGTCTGATAAGTTCAATAGCCCCCCGAACAACCTCGAAACTAGCTCTGACTTCTGTGGTGGGGTTAGAGAGGCGTTGAAATTTGCAAACCGCGCTGGTGATGCCCTTATCCTGCCTTCTTGTGATGGTCGCTGCACATCTTCCCCTGCAGCCACCTCAACTCGTTCACCGCTGGCCTGTTGATGAGAAAATGAAAACATTAAGGAAATATTAAACACAAGAGAGAAAACTAGAATGAAAAAAAACTAGCAATCATCATTTGGATCAGTATTGGAATGAGCTATATATATTCATAAAATGGATCATGCCAACTAATATGATGTATTTGTACAACTAATAAAGCTCATGAGGACAACTGCAAGACTGCTAGTGTGCAACCTTCAAAAAGTAAAAATAAAGTACGAGACCTGGCAGCTACAAAAAGTTCTAGTGGATGTGCAACAATAAGAAATGATATTGCAAACAAGAAAAACAGCAACTAAAAAAGATTTGCAAAGAACTATTCAAATAGATCATAAACACACAAAAAACCAGATACCTCAGCATCTGCTATGGAAGATGCGACAGCTTCTCCAGCAACTACTGCCTGCACAAAAAAATGACCACTGATGTCAACTATGAAAGATGCCAACTAGTCAACTACAAGATGCCAACTAATGCCAACTAATGTCAACTAGATTTAAATTGTTGGGGAACGTAGTAATTCCAAAACATTTCCTACGCACACGCAAGATCATGGTGATGCATAGCAACGAGAGGGGAGAGTGTGTCCACGTACCCTCGTAGACCGAAAGCGGAAGCGTTATGACAACGCGGTTGATGTAGTCGTACGTGTTCACGATCCGACCGATCCAAGCACCGAACGTATGGCACCTCCGCGGTTCTCGCACATCGCTCAGCTTCGATGACGATCCCCGGACTCGATCCAGACGGTGTCGGGATGAGTTCCATCAGCACGACGGCGCAGGACGATGATGATGTTCTCATCGACGCAGGGCTTCGCCTAAGCACCGCAACGATATGACCGAGGTGGAATATGGTGGAGGGTGGCACCAAGACACGGCTAAGGAATGATCACGAAGATCAACTTGTGTAGTTCTAGGGTGCCCCTTGCCCCGTGATATAAAGGAGCAAGGGGGAGGCCGACCGCCTCCGTGTGGGCGCGCCAGGAGGAGGAGTCCTCCTCCTAGTAGGAGTAGGACTCCTCTTTCCTACTCCTACTAGGAGGGAAAGGAAGGGGAGAGGAGAGGGAAGAGGGGGCGCCGCCTCTCCTAGTCCAATTCGGACCAGAGGGAGGGGGCGCGCCCATCCCGGCTTCCCTCTCTCTCCACCAAAGCCCATAAGGCCCAATACTCCTCTCGGGGTCCGTAACCTCCCAAGACTCCGGTTTTCTCCGAAATCACCCGGAACACTTCCAGTGTCCGAATATAGTCATCCAATATATCGATCTTTATGTCTCGACCATTTCGAGACTCCTCATCATGTCCGTGATCACATATGGGACTCCGAACAACCTTCGGTACATCAAAACTTATAAACTCATAATAAAATTGTCATCGTAACGTTAAGTGTGCGGACCCTACGGGTTCGAGAACTATGTAGACATGACCTAGAACTGTTTCTGGTCAATAACCAATAGTGGAACCTGGATGTTCATGTTGGCTCCTACATATTCTACGAAGATCTTTATCGGTCAAACCGCATAACAACATACGTTGTTCCCTTTGTCATCGGTATGTTACTTGCCCGAGATTCGATCGTCGGTATCCAATACCTAGTTCAATCTCATTACCGCAAGTCTCTTTACTCGCTCAGAATACATCATCCCGTGAACTAACTCATTAGTTACAATGCTTGCAAGGCTTAAGTGATGTGTATTACCGAGAGGGCCCAGAGATACCTCTCCGACAATCGGAGTGACAAAACCTAATCTCGAAATACGCCAACCCAACATGTACCTTCGGAGACACCAGAGAGCATCTTTATAATCACCCGCTTACGCCAGGACGCTTTGGTAGCACACAAAGTGTTCCTCCGTAAACGGGAGTTGCATAATCTCATAGTTGTAGGAACTTTGTATAAGTTATGAAGAAAGGAATAGCAATATACTAAACGATCAAGTGCTAGGCTAACGGAATGGGTCAAGTCAATCACATCATTCTCCTAATGATGTGATCCCGTTAATCAAATGACAACACATGCCTATGGTTAGGAAACATAACCATCTTTGATTAATGAGCTAGTCAAGTAGAGGCATACTAGTGACATTATGTTTGTCTATGTATTCACACATGTATCATGTTTCCGGTTAATACAATTCTAGCATGAATAATAAACATTTATCATGATATGAGGAAATAAATAATAACTTTATTATTGCCTCTAGGGCATATTTCCTTCGGCCTCCCACTTGCACTAGAGTCAATAATCTAGATTACATAGTAATGATTCTAACACCCATGGAGTCTTGGTGTTGATCATGTTTTGCTCGTGGAAGAGGCTTAGTCAACGGTCTGCAATATTCAGATCCGTATGTATCTTGCAAATCTCTATGTCTCCCACCGGACTTGGTCCCGGATGGAATTGAAGCGCCTCTTGATGTGCTTGGTCCTCTTGTGAAATCTGGATTCCTTTGCCAAGGCAATTGCACCAAGATCACATCACAGTAAGATTTTCATTGGTCCCGATGCACTAGGTATGACACCTAGATCGGAAATGAACTCCTTCATCCAGACTCCTTCATTTGCTGCTTCTGAAGCAGCTATGTACTCCGCTTCGCATGTAGATCCCGCTACGACGCTTTGTTTAGAACTGCACCAACTGACAGCTCCACCATTTAATATAAATACATATCCGGTTTGCGATTTAGAATCGTCCGGATCAGTGTCAAAGCTTGCATCGACGTAACCCTTTACGACAAGCTCTTTGTCACCTCCATAAACAAGAAACATATCCTTAGTCCTTTTTAGGTATTTCAGGATGTTCTTGACCGCTGTCCAAAGGATCCGCCTCGGATTACTTTTGGTACCTCCCCGCTAAACTAATAGCAAGGCACACATCAGTGTCCGTACACAGCATTGCATACATGATAGAGCCTATGGCTGAGGCATAGGGAACTCCTTTGATTTTTTCTCTATCTTCTGCAGTTGGTCGGGCATTGAGTCCGACTCAACTTCACACCTTGTAATACGTGCAAGAATCCTTTCTTTGCCTCGATCCATATTGAACTTTTTCAAAATTTTATCAAGGTATGTGCTTTGTGAAAGTCCAATCAAGCCGCCTTGATCTATCTCTATAGATCTTGATGCCCAATATGTAAGCAGCTATACCAAGGTCTTTCATTGAAAAACTTTTATTCAAGTATCCTTTTATGCTATCCAGAAATTCTATATCATTTCCAATCAATAATATGTCGTCCACATATAATATCAGAAATGCTACAGAGCTCCCACTCACTTTCTTGTAGATACAAAGCTTCTCCAAAAGTCTCAGATAAAACCATATGCTTTGATCACACTATCAAAGCGCTTATTCCAACTCCGAGAGGCTTGCACTGCACCATAAATGGATCGCTGGAGCTTGCACACTTTGTTAGCTCCCTTAGGATCGACAAAACCTTCCGGTTGCATCATATACAACTCTTCTTCCGTAAATCCATTCAGAATGCAGTTTTGACATCCATCTCGCCATATTTCATATCATAAAATGCGGCAATTGCTAACATGATTCGACCGACTTAAGCATCGCCACGGGTGAGAAGGTCTCATCATAGTCAACCCCTTGAACTTGTCGAAAACCTTTTGCAACAAGTCGAGCTTTGTAAACAAAGAATATTACCGCCGCCATTCTTCTTCTTGAAGATCCATTTATTCTCTATTGCTTGCCGATCATTGGGCAAGTCAACCAAAGTCCATACTTTGTTCTCATACATGGATCCCATCTCAGATTTCATGGCTTCAAGCCATTTTATGGAATCTGGGCTCACCATCGCTTCTTCATAGTTCAGAGGTTCACCATGATCTAGTAGCATGACTTCCGTAATAGGATTACCGCATTCACTGGTGCGGATCTTACTCGTTGATCTACGGGTTCAAGAATAACTTGATCTGAAGTTTCATGATCATCATCATTAACTTCCTCACTAATTGGTGTAGGTATCACATGAACTGATTTTTGTGATGAACTACTTTCCAATAAGGGAGCTGGTATCATACCTCATCAAGTTCTACTTTCCTCCCACTCACTTCTTTCGAGAGAAACTCCTTCTCTAGAAAGGATCCATTCTTAGCAACAAATGTCTTGCCTTTGGATCTGTGATAGAAGGTGTACCCAATTGTCTCCTTTGGGTATCCTATGAAGACATATTTTTTCCGATTTGGGTTCAAGCTTATCAGGTTGAAGTTTTTTCACATAAGCATCGCAACCCCAAACTTTCAGAAACGACAACTTTGGTTTCTTGCCAAACCATAGTTCATAAGGAGTCGTCTCAACGGATTTTGATGGTGCCCTATTTAACGTGAATGCGGCCGTCTCTAAAGCATAACCCCAAAACGATAGCGGTAAATCGGTAAGAGACATCATAGATCGCACCATATCTAGTAAAGTACGATTACGACGTTCGGACACACCATTACGTTGTGGTGTTCCAAGTGGCGTAAGTTGTGATACTATTCCGCATTTTTTCAAATGTAGACCAAACTCGTAACTCAAATATTCTCCTCCACGATCAGATCGTAGAAACTTTATTTTCTTGTTACGATGATTTTCAACTTCACTCTGAAATTCTTTGAACTTTTCAAATGTTTTAGATTTATGCTTCATTAAGTAGATATACCCGTATCTGCTTAAATCATCTGTGAAGGTGAGAAAATAACGATATCCGCCACGAGCCTCAATATTCATCGGACCACATACATCTGTATGTATGATTTCCAACAAATATGCTGCTCTCTCCATAGTACCAGAGAACGGTGTTTTAGTCATCTTGCCCATGAGGCATGGTTCGCAAGTACCAAGTGATTCATAATCAAGTGATTCCGAAAGTCCATCATTATGGAGTTTCTTCATGCTTTTACAATCGATATGACCTAAACGGCAAGTGCCACAAATAAGTTGCACTATCATTATCAACTCTGCATCTTTTGGCTTCAACATTATGTATATGTGTATTACTACTATCGAGATTCATCAAAATAGACCACTCTTTAAGGGTGCATGACCATAAAAGATATTACTCATATAAATAGAACAACCATTATTCTCTGATTTAAATGAATAACCGTCTCGCATCAAACAAGATCCAGATATAATGTTCATGCTCAACGCTGGCACCAAATAACAATTATTCAGGTCTAAAACTAATCTTGAAGGTAGATGTAGAGGTAGTGTGCCGACCGCGATCACATCGACTTTGGAACCATTTCCCACGCGCATCGTCACCTCGTCCTTGGCCAGTGTTCGCTTATTCCGTAGTCCCTGTTTCGAGTTGCAAATATTAGCAATGTAACCAAAGATCAAATACCTGTGTGCTATCATGAGCTCTAGTAAAGTACACATCAATAACATGTATATCACATATACCTTTGTTCACCTTGCCATCCTTCTTATCCGCCAAATACTTGGGGCAGTTCCGCTTCAAAGGACCAGCTTGCTTGGCAGAGAAGCACTCAGTTTCGTGCTTAGGTCCAGACTTGGGTTTCTTCTCTTGAGCAAAGCAACTTGTTTGTTGTTCTTTTTGAAGTTCCCTTCTTCTTCCCTTTGCCCTTTTCTTGAAACTAGTGGTCTTGTTGACCATCAACACTTGATGCTCCTTCTGATTTCTACCTTCGCAGCTTTTAGCATTGCAAGAGCTCGGAATTGTCTTGTTCATCCCTTGCATATTATAGTTCATCACGAAGCTCTTGTGGCTTGGTGGCGTGATTGGAGAATTCTCGTCAATGACGCTATCATCCGGAAGATTAACTCCCAGCTTGAATCAAGTGATTATTATACCTGCACATTTTGAGTATATGTTCACCGATGTAACTATTCTCCTCCATCTTGCAGCTATAGAACTTATTGGAGACTTCATATCTCTCAATCCGGCATTTGCTTGAAATATTAACTTCGACTCTGGAACATCTCATATGCTCCATGACGCTCAAAACGCCGTTGAAGACCCGGTTCTAAGCCGTAAAGCATGGCACATCGAACTATTGAGTAGTCATCGCTTTTGCTCCGCCAGACGCTCATAACATCCGGTGTTGCTCTCAAGAAGTTCGGCACCCAGCGGTGCTTCCAGGACATAATTCTTCTATGCAGCAATGAGGATAACCCTCAAGTTACTGACCCAGTCCGTGTAATTGCTACCATCATCTTTCAACTTTGCTTTCTCAAGGAACGCATTAAAATTCAACGGAAAAACAACACGAGCCATCTATCTACAACAAACATAGATAAGCAAAATACTATCAGGTACTAAGTTCATGATAAATTGAGTTCAATTAATCATATTACTTAAGAACTCCCACTCGCATGCACATCTCTCTAGTCATCTAAGTGATCACGTGATCCAAATCAACTAAACCATAACCAATCATCACGTGAGATGGAGTAGTTTTCAATGGTGAACATCACTATGTTGATCATATCTACTATATGATTCACGCTCGACCTTTCGATCTCCGTGTTCCGAGGCCATATCTGCATATGCTAGGCTTGTCATGTTTAACCTGAGTATTCCGCGTGTGCAAAACTGGCTTGCACCCGTTGTAGATGGACGTTGAGTTTATCACACCCGATCATCACGTGGTGTCTGGGCACGACGAACTTTGGCAACGGTGCATACTGTGGAGAACACTTCTTGATAATTTAGTGAGAGATCATCTTAAAATGCTACCGCCAATCAAAGCAAGATAAGATGCATAAAGGATAAACATCACATGCAATCAATATAAGTGATATGATATGGCCACCATCATCTTGTGCTTGTGATTCCATCTCAAGCAATCGCCATGATCACCATCGCCATCGGCGCGACACCTTGATCTCCATCGTAGCATCATTGTCGCCTCGCCAACTATTGCTTCTACGATTATCGCTACCGCTTAGTGATAAAGTAAAGCAATTACAGTATGCTTGCATTTCATATAATAAAGCGACAACCATATGGCTCCTGCCAGTTGCCGATAACTTGATTACAAAACATGATCATCTCATACAATAAAATATAGCATCACGTCTTGACCATATCACATCACAACATGCCCTGCAAAAACAAGTTAGACATCCTCTACTTTTTTGTTGAGAGTTTTACGTGGCTGCTACGGGCTGAGCAAGAACCGTTCTTACCTACGCATCAAAACCACAACGATAGTTCGTCAAGTTAGTGCTGTTTTAACCTTCGCAAGGACCGGGCGAGCCATACTCGGTTCAACTAAAGTTGAGAAACCGACACCGCCAGCCAATTGTGGTGCAAAGCACGCCGGTAGAAACAGCCTCGCCAGAAGCGTACGCGTAATGTCGGTCCGGGCCGCTTCATCCAACAATACCACCGAACCAAAGTATGACATGCTGGTAAGCAGTATGACTTGTATCGCCCACAACTCACTTGTGTTCTACTCGTGCAAATAACATCAACGCATAAAACCAGGCTCTTATACCACTGTTGGGGAACGTAGTAATTTCAAAAAAAATCCTACGCACACGCAAGATCATGGTGATGCATAGCAACGAGAGGGAGAGTGTGTCCACATACCCTCGTAGACCAAAAGCGGAAGCGTTATGACAACACGGTTGATGTAGTCGTACGTCTTCACGATCCGACCGATCCAAGCACCGAACGTACGGCACCTCCGTGTTCTGCACACATTCAGCTCGATGATGATCCCCGGATTCCGATCCAGCAGGGTGTCGGGGATGAGTTCCACAAGACGACGCAAGGCAGGACGATGATGATGTTCTAGCGACGCAGGCTTCGCCTAAGCACCGCAACGATATGACCGAGGTGGAATATGGTGGAGGGGCACCTGACACGGCTAAGGAACGATCACGAAGATCAACTTGTGTGTTCTAGGGTGCCCCCGCCTGTGATATAAAGGAGCAAGGGGGAGGCCGGTCGGCCCTTGTGGGCGCGCCAAGGAGGAGGAGTCCTCCTCCTAGTAGGAGTAGGACTCCCTCTTTCCTACTCCTACTAGGAGGGGAAAGGATGGGGGAGAGGGATAGGGAAAGAGGGGGGCGCCGCCCCCCCCCCCCTCTCCTAGTACAATTCGGACCAGAGGGGGAGGGGGCGCGCAGCCCATCCTGGCTGCCCCTCTCTCTCTCCACTAAAGCCCATAAGGCCCATTACTCCTCCCGGGGGGTTCCGGGAACCCGCCAAAGACTGGTTTTCTCCAAATCACCCGAACACTTCCGTGTCCGAATATAGTCGCCCAATATATCGAACTTTATGTCTCGACCATTTCGAGACTCCTCGTCATGTCCGTGATCACATCCGGACTCAACAACCTTCGTACATCAAAACTTATAAACTCATAATAAAACTGCCATCGTAATATTAAGCGTGCGGATTCTACGGGTTCGAGAACTATGTAGACATGACCTAGAACTGTTTCGGTCAATAACCAATAGTGGAACCTGGATGTTCATATTGGCTCCTACATATTCTACGAAGATCTTTGTCGGTCAAACCGCATAACAACATACGTTTTTCCCTTTGTCATCGGTATGTTACTTGCCCGAGATTCGATCGTCGGTATCCAATACCTAGTTCAATCTTGTTACCGGCAAGTCTCTTTACTCGTTCCGTAATACATCACCCCGTAACTAACTCATTAGTTACAATGCTTGCAAGGCTTAAGTGATGTGTATTACCGAGAGGGCTCAGAGATACCTCTCCCATAATCGGAGTGACAAAACCTAATCTCTAAATACGCCAACCCAACATGTACCTTCGGAGACACCTCAGAGCACCTTTATAATCACCCAGCTACGCCAGGACGCTTTGATAGCACACAAAGTGTTCCTCCGTAAACGGAGTTGCATAATCTCATAGTTGTAGGAACTTTGTATAAGTTATGAAGAAAGCAATAGCAATATACTAAACGCATCAAGTGCTAGGCTAACGGAATGGGTCAAGTCAATCACATCATTCTCCTAATGATGTGATCTCGTTAATCAAATGACAACACATGTCTATGGTTAGGAAACATAACCATCTTTGATTAATGAGCTAGTCAAGTAGAGGCATACTAGTGACATTATGTTTGTCTATGTATTCACACAAGGATCATGTTTTCGGGTAATACAATTCTAGCATGAATAATAAAAATTTATCATGATATGAGGAAATAAATAATAACTTTATTATTGCCTCTAGGGCATATTTCCTTCATAAATCAAGATGACTAGAGATGTCAACTACAAAAGGTTGTTATTGACAAACTAAAAACAAAAATAGTGGTGCAAACTGCTGCATAATTTCATCAGTATCCAAAAAAGCGAGAAAAACACTTATATTCGAGATTTTACTTACCCTAGAAGATGACTCGGCTCCCTTACCAAGTGTTGCACGCCTAGTCCGCTTTTACAACAGGAACTGATCGGCATCCTAAGAAAAATAAAAACATGAGCATGGGAAAACAAAAAATGTTATATGACCCAAACAAAACAAAAATTGGACTTGTGTCATCAAGATGCCACTTACCTCAACATCCTCTCCTCGCTCAACACCGCGCAGGTCGTGGGCGATTAAAGGTGACGCCTGAAGTTCCGCCAAGCGGCTGACTTCCAGAACGCTGATTAAGCAACCAAAAGAAAACATGAAAAAAAAAGACATTAGCATACATGCATAAGTTGAAAACAACTCAAAAACAAAAGAAAAAAAGGTGAAAAAAATACATCTCCTTCATTGCCATCCGCATCTCCTCCTATTATAACCATTTTTGCCCTGCGACAGGAAATACAACAAAAAAAACATAGTTAGAAGATGTGGACAACCAACTACTAGAATGATGCATCCAACTGGGCAGTAAACCTTGTGCAAACTGGACATCAAATAAGCCAACTAACTATTTTCTGCCTAGGTATTACTTGCCAACTGTGACAAAGTAATACCTAGGCAGAAAATAGTTAACTAAAGGCAACAAGCTCAGTAAGATAACTTATTCTGAAAAAGCGTCCCTAGTTGCACATGAGGGGAGACACATGAAAACAACCACATCCACAACAAAGACTTGCACATTGAGAAAAAATAAATTGGAAAATTGGCAAGAATTGGTACTAATTTGCACAATCAAGGGGTCCTAGTTGCACAAAGCAGGAGAAAAACCCATGAACCACCACAGCCACCACAAGGCTGGTGGATTGGGTAGACTATATTGGAAAACTGGCAAGCATTGGTGCTAAAATTGCACAAACAAGAATCCCTAGTTGCACACAAATGAGGGGGGGAAACAAAGAAACCAACTAAGTAGAGCAACTGCACAAGTGTATAACATATGAACAGCCAACTAGTAAAAGTGATCCAGCCAACTGACCAGTGCAACTTGTGCAATCGAACACCGATAGACAACCACCTAGTACAAAAACAATGAGCCAACTGACCAAAACAATCAAGGTAACTGCAGAGCATATGGACAGCCAAGTACTATATGGACGCAGCCAACTGAGGAGAATATTGTGCAACTAACCATTTAAATCTCTGAACACCAACTACAAAATCAACCAATGCATTGCACACAACATTGCGCACATCTAATACAACTTGCAGAATGACTAAGAATCATGAACGGGTCTCAAATCTCTGCAAAATTGAACGGAACATGAACTAAACAGCCAAATCGCCCTAAAATCGTGCAACGGGCGCCGTGGACATGCATCCTTCTACCTAACGATCATCACAGACTCGCCAACTACACGTTGACCCTGGCCAGCCACCCCGTGCCGTGAACTACGCCTCCAGCGAGTCCCCCGTGAGGAGAACCACCCGCAAGCCACCGCCAAACTGAGCACTCCGCCCAGACGCCCCGTTCGGTGGAGAGGATGGCGAGGAGGAAGACAAAGACGGAATGGGGAGAGAGCTCACATGCTGAGGGATTTCAGGCCACCTTGTAGATCCCGACCACCGCTATGCGCGTGCTATGAGATAGGAGAAGGAAACTCAACGTGACCAAAATCGAGGATAAGCGGGGTAGTTCGCTACTGCTCCTCAACCCTAGAGAGCATTCCTCAGATTTCGGCACAATCTGCGCCCGCAAGATAGAGAGAGGAAGGAGAAGCATGTAGAAGTGAAGGGCGAGCATACCTCCGACGGCGAGGAGCACCAACGACTTCATGAGGAGAACCACCCGCAAGCCGCCGCCACTCGAGCACTCCACCGCGACGCCTGCTCGTGGAGAGGATGGCAAGGAGGAAGACGAAGACGGGATGGGAGAGAGCACGCCATGGCGAGGGATTTCAGGCACAAATTTCAAAAACCGCCGCCACGCACCCCCACTACTCTCCTCCTCTACCGCTTACAGGTGGGCCTCCCACGTCCGAAAACTGCCCACGATCATGGTGCGCCACCAATCCAGACCACATGGCACCCGGGCGGATTGGGGCGACACGGGCGCGATCGAATGACCACGTAATCGTCCGCCCGAGTTTGTTAGTTGGTGGTCACCACTTTTTAGATTTTAGGATTTATTTTTGAGAAAACGTGCTCTGTCGAGATCTGATCGAAATATTTGCGTAAGTTCGCACGGTTGTTAGCCCGCCGCTGGCCCATCTAAAAAAGTTGGACTGTGTACACATTTTTTGCACAGTCAAATGGGCTTCAATTCATGTACATGAAGGACGGTCGATATGTGCTGCAGCTTTTTCTTTTTAGTTTTCGTGTTCCCCAAAAAATATATTAAGTTTTCGTAATATATCCCCCCTTTTCTCTTGAACTGAAACTATATTTTTAAACTTTTAAATAAAAGACGTGTCAAACCGGGCATGAGCTACTTTTTTTATACTCGTGTATGGTCTGGACCCGTGAACATTTTTAAAAAGCTTTGTGCTTCCCCCGTCATAAGAATGGGTTCGACAAACCATGGTTGGAGAATTGGCCGAACCAAAGCTAGAAAATGACGCGGGTGGTAGCAGCATCGACGGCGGGGGTGACACTATAACACGTTAGACATGGGACGACATTGCCGGCCATGACATCATCGACGGAGAGGAGAGAGTGACTAAGTTGCTTCAACGCGAGCTGATGGTGCGGGTGCGAAGAGGACCGCCTACACAAGAAAATAGGGGGTTCGAGGGGTAGGGCAACGTTGCAACTATGTTAGTCGCCGATGCCGGGGAGGCGACTGTTAGGTCAGTGATCGTGGGTAGGTCAATGAGTTGTGCATTATTACGACAACAATGGTGGAATGAGAGACAATAGTTCTAGGCACTGTGAAAAGGATTTTAGGTGGGCTCAATTTGATGGCTGGTGAGGTTAGGCACCTGCCACATCTACTTAAAAAAAGTTTCAGAGAGGGTAAAAGATTACCGCCACTGCTATCTGAACAACATTGGCGGGCTTAAAACTACCACCACCATTCATAAATTTTACAAATTTACCTGTGGATAAAATAGATTAGCAATGGCGGCAGAGAATAAGTGCCCGCCATCGATTCGCCGAGGCGGGCCAAAAAACATGCCCGCCACAATAATAGTTGCCAACCTGCACTCAATTTTTTCTCAATTTTCAAAGTTTGCAATGGCGGGCATTATTAGCTTCCCGCCAAACATATCTTAAGCTCAGAAAATCCTTGAAAAAATAACCATATTTACTAAACATGGAATAGTCTCAAATTTGACTATGGGGCTTTCAAATGGTGTGTATTAAACATGGAAAAAAAATTCAAAGTTGAAATCATGAAAAAAAATTGATTTCTATGTGGCAGGTGGTGGTTTTCATTTCAGAACATGCACACTTCACCGAAGAGTGTTCGTTTTGTACACCAAGTGGGACAATTTTTTTGCATTAATGCTCTCAAATTTTTGCCACACTCTACAAAGGCCCTATGAAGACATCATGTAAACTTTCATCCAGCTTCAAGCTTGTTTGCACGCTCAGAGCTTTTTGCCCTTTTCAGTGGCTGGAAAATCAGTTAATGCTTCGAAAACAACAAACCAACTTAAAAAGTGGCCAAATTTATGCATGAGGATTCCAATGGTGTGTAATCATGTATTAATCATTGGAAAAAAATTGAAGTTGGAATCATGAATAAAAATTTATTTATGTGTGGCCGATGGTGGTTTTTCGTTTGAAACGCTGACACTCTGCCGAAGTGTGTTCGATTTGTACATGAAGTGCGTCAATTTTTTGCATAAACACTCTCAAATTTTTATCACACCCTACAAGGGTTCTATGAAGACACCATGCCAAGTCTATTCAGTTTTCAACTGCTTATTGATACGTCTCCAACGTATCTATAATTTTTTATTGCTCCATGCTATATTATCTACTGTTTTGGACCATATTGGGCTTTATTTTCCACTTTTATATTATTTTTGGGACTAACCTATTAACCGGAGGCCCAACCTAGATTTGTTATTTTTTTGCCTATTTCAGTGTTTCGAAGAAACGGAACATCAAACGGAATGAAACCTTCGGGAACGTGATTTTCTCACCGAATATGATCCAGGAGACTTGGACCCCACGTCAAGAAAGAAGGGAGGTGGAGAGCGCCCCCCCTAGGGTGTGCCCCCTGCCTCGTGGGCCCCCCTTTGCTCCACCGACGTACTTCTTCCTCCTATATATACCTATGTACCCCCGAACAATCAGATACGGAGCCAAAAACCTAATTCCACCGCCGCAACTTTCTCAGATCCACGAGATCCCATCTTGGGGCTAGTTCCGAGTCCGCTTAAGGGGAATTCACGATTTAAGGGCTTCTACATCATCATCATAGCCTCCGATGAAGTGTGAGTAGTTTACTTGCACCTTTGGGTCCATAGTTAGTAGCTAGATGACTTCTTCTCTATTTTGGATCTCAATACAATGTTCTCCCTCTCTCGTGGAGATCTATTCGATGTAATCTTCTTTTTATGCGGTGTGTTTGTTGAGATCGATGAATTGTGGGTTTATGATCAAGATTATCTATGAGCAATATTTGAATCTTCTCTGAATTCTTTTATGTATGATTGGTTATCTTTGCAAGCCTCTTTGAATTATCCGCTTGGTTTGGCCAACTAGATTGGTAGTTCTTGGAATAGGAGAAGTGCTTAGCTTTGGGTTCAATCTTGCGTGTCCTTTCCCAAAGGATGAGGGGCAGCAAGGCACGATTGTATTGTTGCCATCGAGGATAACAATATGGGGTTTTTATCATATTGCATGAATTTATCCTCTACATCATGTCATCTTGCTTAAGGCTACTCGCTTTCATTAACTTAATACTCTAGATGCATGCCGGATAGCGGTCGATGAGTGGAGTAATAGTAGTAGATGCAAGGTGAGTCGGTCTACTTGTCTCTGGACGTGATGCCTATATACATGATCATACCTAGATACTCTCATAACTATGCTCAATTCTGCCAATTGCTCAACAGAATTGCTCACCCACCGTAAAATACTTATGCTCGTGAGAGAAGCCACTAGTGAAATCTATGGGCCCCGGTCTATTCTCATCATATTAATCTTCCCACGCTTTATTATTGCTCTGCTTTTTACTTTGTTTTTATTTTACTTTGCATCTTTATACCAAAAACACCAAAAATATTATCTATCATCTCTATCAGATCTCACCCTCGTAAGTGATCGTGAAGGGATTGACAACCCCTAATCGCGTTGGTTGCGTTGAGCTATTTGTTTTGTGTAGGTACGAGGGACTTGCACGTGGCCTCCTACTGGATTGATACCTTGGTTCTCAAAAACTGAGGGAAATACTTACGCTTACTCGCTGCATCATCCTCTCCTCTTCGGGAAAACAAACGCAAGCTCAAGACGTAGCAAGAAGGATTTCTAGCGCCGCTGTCGGGAGTCTACACAAAAGTCAACATACCAAGTACCCATCACAATCCCTTATCTCCGTGACATTACATTATTTGCCATTTGCATCTCGCTTTTCCTCTCCCCACTTCACCCTTGCCGCTTTTACTCGCCTCTCTTTCCGCTTGCCTTCGTATGCGTTTGCCTTTTTGTTTGCTCGTGTTAGTTTTCTTGCTTGTCACGATGGCTCAAGATAATACCAAATTGTGTGACTTTACCAATTCCAACAATAATGATTTCCTTAGCACCGATTGCTCCTCTTACCAATACTGAATCTTGTGAAATCAATACTTCTTTGTTGAATCTTGTTATGAAAGATCAATTCACCGGCCTTCCTAGTGAAGATGCCGCTACTCATCTAAATAGCTTCGTTGATTTATGTGATATGCAAAAGAAGAAAGATGTCTATAATGATATTGTTAAATTGAAGCTATTTCCTTTTTCGCTTAGAGATCGTGCTAAAGCTTGGTTTTCGTCTTTGCCTAAAAATAGTATTGATTCTTGGAACAAGTGCAAAGATGCTTTTATCTCTTAGTATTTTCCTCCCGCTAAGATCATCTCTCTTAGAAACGATATTATGAATTTTAAGCAACTTGATCATGAACATGTTTCACAAGCCCGGGAGAGGATGAAATTAATGATACGTAATTGCCCTACTCATGGTTTGAATTGTGGATGATTATACAAAAAATTTATGCCGGATTGAATTTTGCTTCTAGAAACCTTTTAGATTCGGCCATGGAGGCACTTTTATGGAAATCACTTTAGGAGATGCTACTAAAATCCTAGATAATATTATGGTTAATTATTCTCAATGGCACAATCGAAAGATCTACTAATAAAAAAGTGCATGCGATAGAAGAAATTACTGTTTTGAGTGGAAAGATGGATGAACTTATGAAATTATTTGCTGCTAAGAGTGTTTCTTCTGATCCTAATGATATGCCTTTGTCTACTTTGATTGAGAATAATAATGAATCTATGGATGTGAATTTTGTTTGTAGGAATAATTTTGGTAACAACGCCAGATAGAGGGAACTTTAATCCTAGGCCTTATCTTAGTAATTCCTCTAATAATTATGGAAATTCCTACAACAACTCTTATGGAAATTTTAAGATGCCCTCTGAATTTGAGACTAGTGTTAAAGAGTTTATGAATTCAAAAAGAATTTTAATGCTTTGCTTGAGGAGAAATTCTTAAAGTTGATGAATTGGCTAGGAACGTTGATAGAATTTCTTTTGATGTTGATTCTTTAAAGCTCAGATCTATTCCTCCTAAGCATGATATCAATGAGTCTCTCAAAGCCATGAGAATTTCCATTGATGAGTGCAAGGAAAAGACCGCTTAGGATGCGTACGTAAAGATGTCTTTATTAAAGCGTGTTCTTCCAATTTCCATGAAAATAAAGATGAAGATCTAAAAGTTATTGATGTGTCCCCTATCAAATCTTTGTTTTTCAATATGAATCTTGATAACGATAAGACTGACTATGATCCACCTTTACCTAGAAGGCGTTCCAAAAATTCGGAGTTTTTAGATCTTAATGCTAAAATTGGTAAAAGTGGGATTGAAGAAATCAAAACCCTAGATGTTGCTAAACCCATTATCTTGGATTTCAAGGAATTGAATTATGAAAGTTGCTCTTTAATTGATTGTATTTCCTTGTTGTAATCCGTGCTAAATTATCCTCATGCTTATAGTCAAAATAAAGCGTTTACCAAACACATTGTTGATGCCTTGATGCAATCTTATGAGGAAAAACTTGAGTTGGAAGTCTCTATCCCTAGAAAACTTTATGATGAGCGGGAACCAACTATTACAATTAAGATTGAGGATCATGAATTTTATGCTTTATGTGATTTGGGTGCTAGTGTTTCCACTATTCCCAAAACTTTGTGTGATTTGCTAGATTTCCGTGATTTTGATGATTGCTCTCTAAACTTGCACCTCACGGATTCCACTATTAAGAAACCTATGGGAAGAATTAATGATGTTCTTATTATTGCAAATAGGAATTATGTGCCCGTAGATTTTATCATTCTTGATATAGATTGCAATCCTTCATGTCCTATTATTCTTGGTAGACCTTTCCTTAAAACGATTGGTGTAGTTATTTATATGAAGGAAGGGAATATTAGATTCCAATTTCCATTAAAGAAAGTCCTGGTACACTTCCCTAGGAAGAAAATAAAATTACCATATGAATCTATTATGAGAACCACTTATGGATTGTTGGGGAACGTAGCAGAAATTCAAAATTTTCCTACGTGTCACCAAGATCTATCTATGGAGAAACTAGCAACGAGGGGAAGGAGAGTGCATCTACATACCCTTGTAGATCGCTAAGCGGAAGCTGCTCAAGAGAACAGGTTGAAGGAGTCGCACTGCCGTGATTCAAATCACCGGAGATCCTAGTGCCGAACAGACGGCACCTCCGCTGCTTCAACACACGCACAACCCGGGTGACGTCTCCCACGCCTTGATCCAGCAAGGAGAGGGGGAGAGGTTGAGGAAGACTCCATCCAGAAGCAGCACAACGGCGTGGTGGTGGTGGAGGAGCGTGGCAATCCTGCAGGGCTTCGCCAAGCACCGCGGGAGAGGAGGAGGAGGAGAGGCAGGGATGCGCCATGGAGAGGTGAAAACTCATGTGTTGGGAAGCCCCTAGACCTCAAGTATATATAGGGGGAGGGGAGGGGGCTGCGCCCCCTCTAGGGTTCCCTCCTAGGGGCGGCGGCCAGCCCAGATCCCATCTGGTGGGGCGGCCAAGGGGGGGAGGAAACTTGCCTCAAGCTAGGTGGGCGCCTCCCAAACCCTAGGCGCTTGGGCCCTTGTGGGCGCACCAGCCCACCCGGGCTGGTCCCTCCCACACTTGGCCCATGCTGCCCTCCAGGATGGTGGCCCCACTTGGTGGACCCCGACCCTCCGGTGGTCCTCAGACGTTACCGATAAAACCCAAACTTTTAGGTGACCAAAACAGACTTCCCATATATTAATCTTTACCTGCACCATTCGGAACTCCTCGTGACGTCCGGGATCTCATCCGGACTCAACAACATTCGGTAACCACATACAAACTTCCTTTATAACCCTAGCGCCATCGAACCTTATGTGTAGACCCTACGGGTTCGGGAACCATGCGAACATGACCGAGACGTTCTTCGTCAATAACCAACAGCGGATCTGGATACCCATGTTGGCTCCTACATGTTCCACGATCATCTCATCGGATGAACCACGATGTCAAGGACTCAATCAATCCCGTGATACAATTCCCTTTGTCTAGCGGTATTGTACTTGCCCGAGATTCGATCGTCGGTATCCCGATACCTTGTTAAATCTCGCTTCCGCAAGTCTCTTTACTCGCTCCATAACACATCATCCCGTGATCAACCCCTTGGTCACATTGTGCACATTATGATGATGTCCTACCGAGTGGGCCCAGAGATACCTCTCCGCTTACACGGAGTGACAAATCCCAGCCTCGATTCGTGCCAACCCAATGACACTTTCGGAGATACCAGAGTGCACCTTTATAGCCACCCAGCTTATTGCCAGTGACGCTTGGTACACCCAAAGCATGCCTACGGTATCCGGAGTTGCACAATCTCATGGTCTAAGGAAATGATACTTGACATTAGAAAAGCTTTAGCATATGAACTACGCATCTTTGTGCTAGGCTTAGGATTGGGTCTTGTCCATCACATCATTCTCCTAATGATGTGATCACGTTATCAATGACATCCAATGTCCATGGTCAGGAAACCGTAACCATCTATTGATTAACAAGCTAATCAACTAGAGGCTTACTAGGGACATGGTGTTGTCTATGAATCCACACATGTATCTGAGTTTCCTTTCAATACAATTATAGCATGGATAATAAATGATTATCATGAACAAGGAAATATAATAATAACTAATTTATTATTGCCTCTAGGGCATATTTCCAACAGTCTCCCACTTGCACTAGAGTCAATAATCTAGTTCACATCACCATGTGATTAACACTCACACGTCACATCGCCATGTGACCAACATCCAAAGAGTTTACTAGTGTCGCTAAACTAGTTCACATCATCATGTGATTAAGACTCAATGAGTTCTGGGGTTTGATCATGTTTTGCTTGTGAGAGAAGTTTTAGTCAACGGGTGTGCAACCTTTCAGATCCGTGTGTGCTTTGCAAATTTCTAGGTCATATTGTAAACGCTACTTCCACGCTCCACTTGGAGCTATTCCAAATGGTTGCTCCACTATACGTATCCGGTTTGCTACTCAGAGTCACCCGGATAGGTGTTAAAGCTTGCACCGACGTAACCCTTTACGCCGAACTCTTTATCACCTCCATAATCAAGAAACATGTCCTTATTTACTCCAAGGACAATTTTGACCGCTATCCAATGATCCATTCCTGGATCATTCTTGTACCCCTTGATCGACTCATGGCAAGGCACACTTCCGTGCGGTACACAAAGATAGCATACCCAGAGAGCCTACGTCTAAGGCATAGGGACGACCTTCGTCCTTTCTCTCTATTCTGCCGTGGTCGAGCTTTAAGTCTTAACTTCATACCTTACATCTCGTGCAAGAACTCCTTATTTGATCGATCCATCTTGAACACCTTCAAGATCATGTCAAGGTATATGCTCATTTGAAAGTACCATTAAGCGGTTTTGATCTATCCCTATAGATCTTGATGCTCAATGTTCAAGTAGCTTAATACAGGTTTTCACTTGAAAAACACTTTTCAAATAACCCTATATGCTTTCCAGAAATTCTACATCATTTCGATCAACAATATGTCAACAACATATACTCATCAAAATTCTATAGTGCTCCCACTCACTTCTTTGGAAATACAAGTTTCTCATAAACTTCAGATAAACCCAAAATCTTTGATCATCTTATCAAAGAGTATATTCCAACTCCGAGATGCTTACTCCAGTCCATGGAAGGATCACTGGAGCTAGCATACCTTTCAGCATCCTTAGGATCGACAAAACCTTTCCGATTGTATCTCATACAACCTTTCCTTACGGAAACTGGTAAGGAAACTCGTTTTGACATCCATCTGCTAGATTTCATAAATGCAGCTAATGCTAACATGATTCCGACGGACTTAAGCATCGCTACGGATGAGAAAATCTCATCGTAGTCAACTTGTGAAAAACTCTTTACCATAAGTCGAGCTTCATAGACGGTGACATTACCGTCCCACGCCCGTCTTCTTCTTAAAAATCCATTTATCTCAATAGCTTGCCGATTATCGGGCAAGTCCACCAAAGTCCATGCTTTGTTCTGATACATGGATCCTATCTCGGATTTCATGGCCTCTAACCTGGTCAGAATATGGGCCCACCATCGCTTCTCCATAGCTCGTAGGTTCATTGTTGTCCAAAGCAACATGACCTTCAAGACAGGACTACTTGTACCACTCAAGCAAGACGCATCCTTGTCACCCCATTTAGGTAATGGTAGTGACTTGATCCAAGTTTCAAGATCACTATCATAAGCTTCTACTTCAATTGGTGTAGGTGCCATAGGAACAACTTCCTGTGTCCTGCTACACACTAGTTGTGGTGACGGTTCAATAACCATATCAAGTCTCCACCATCCTCCCGCTCAACTTTTCGAGACAAACTTTTCCTCGAGAAAGGACCTGATTCAAGAAACAATCCCTATTGCTTTCGGATCTGAATTAGGAGGTATACCCAGCTGTTTTGGGTGTCCTATGAAGATGCATTTTATCCACTTTGGGTTCGAGCTTATCAACCTGAAACTTTTTCACATAAGCGCCGCAACCCCAAACTTTTAAGAAACGACAACTTAGGTTTCTCCAAACCATAGTTCAAACAGGTCGTCTCAACGGAAATACGTGGTGCCCTATTAAAGTGAGTGCGGTTGTCTCTAATGCCTAACCCATGAACGATAGTGGTAATTCAATAAGAGACATCATGGTACGCACCATATCTAATAGGGTGCAACTATGATGTTCGGACACACCATCACACTATGGTGTTCCACGCGGTATTAATTGTGAAACAATTTCCACTATGTCTTAATAGCGTACAAAGCTCAGAACTCAGATACTCATCTCTATGATCATATCATAGACATTTCATCCTCTTGTCACGATGATCTTTAACTTCACTCTGAAATTACTTGAACCATTCAATAATTCAGACTTGTGTTTCATCAAGTAAATATACTCAAGATTCACTCAAATCATCTCGTGAAGTAAGAACATAACGATATCCACTTTGCGTGCCTCAGCATTCATTGGACTGCACACATCAAAATGTATTACTTCCAACAAGTTGCTTTCTTGTTCCATTTCACTAAAAAACGAGGCTTTCAGTCATCTTGCCCATGTGGTATGATTTGCATGTCTCAAGTGATTCAAAATCAAGTGAGTCCAAACGGTCCATTTGCATGGAGTTTCTTCATGCATATACACCAATATACATGGTTCGCATGTCTCAAACTTTTCAAAAAACGAGTGAGTCCAAAGATCCATCAACATGGAGCTTCTTCATGCGTTTTATACCAATATGACTCAAATGGCAGTGCCACAAGCAGGTGGTACTATCATTACTATCTTATATCTTTTGGCATGAAAATGTGTATCACTATGATCGAGATTCAATAAACCATTCCTTTAGGTGCAAGACCATTGAAGGTATTATTCAAATAAATAGAGTAACCATTATTCTCCTTAAATGAATAATCAGTATTGCGATAGACATAATCCAATCATGTCTATGCTCAATGCAATCACCAAATGATAATTATTCAGGTTTAATACTAATCTTGATGGTAGAGGGAGCGTGCGATGTTTGATCAAATCAAACTTGGAAACACTTCCAACACATATCGTCAGCTCACCTTTAGCTAGTCTCCGTTTATTCCGTAGCTCTTTTATTTCGAGTTACTAACACTTAGCAACCGAACCGGTATCTTAATACCCTGGTGCTACTAGGAGTACTAGTAAAGTACACATTAACATAATGTATATCCAATATACTTTTATCGACCTTGCCAGCCTTCTCATCTACCAAGTATCTAGGGTAATTCTGCTCCAGTGGCTGTTCCCTTATTACGTAAGCACTTAGTCTCGGGTTTGGGTTCAACCTTGGGTTTCTTCACTAGAGCAGCAGCTGATTTGTCGCTTTCATGAAGTATCCCTTCTTGCCCTTGCCCTTGTTGAAACTAGTGGTTTCACCAACCATCAACAATTGATGCTCCTTCTTGATTTCCACTTTCACGGTGTCAAACATCGTGAATACCTCAAGGATCATCATATCTATCCCTGATATGTTATAGTTCATCACGAAGCTCTAGCAGCTTGGTGGCAATGACTTTGGAGAAACATCACTATCTCATCCGGAAGATCAACTCCCACTCGATTCAAGTGATTGTTGCACTCAGACAATCTGAGCACAAGCTCAACGATTGAGCTTTTCTCCCTTAGTTTGCGTGCTAAGAAAATCGTCGGAGGTCTTATACCTTTTGACGTAGGCACAAGCCTGAAATCCCAATTTCAGCCCTCGAAACATCTT
Source organism: Aegilops bicornis (assembly GCA_021605145.1). Taxonomy (NCBI): domain Eukaryota; kingdom Viridiplantae; phylum Streptophyta; class Magnoliopsida; order Poales; family Poaceae; genus Aegilops; species Aegilops bicornis. The sequence continues at coordinate 208,222,892 of CM038670.1, read as the reverse complement.
ATATGTTTCGAGAAACGTCTTATATGTTTCGAGAAACGTCTTTGGTGCCTCTACTCTAAACCATTTAACTGAACTATCACGTAGTTATCAAAACGTGTATGTCTGATGTTCGCAACATCCACAGACGACGTTTGGGGTTCAGCACTGAGCGGTGCATTAAGGACATAAGCTTTCTACTGTCCGCATAATTGCTACTGTCAACTTTCAATTATATTTTCTCTAGGAACATATCTAAACAGTGGAACTAAAGCGCGAGCTTACGATATAATTTGCAAAGATCTTTTGACTATGTTCAGGATAATTAAGTTCATCTCATGAACTCCCACTCAGATAGACATCCCTCTAGTCATCTAAGTGATTACATGATCCGAGTCAACTAGGCCGTGTCCGATCATCACGTGAGACGGACTAGTCATCATCGGTGAACATCTTCATGTTGATCGTATCTACTATACGACTCATGCTCGACCTTTCGGTCTCTTGTGTTCCGAGGCCATGTCTGTACATGCTAGGCTCGTCAAGTTAACCTAAGTGTTTCGCGTGTGTAAATCTGTCTTACACCCGTTGTATGTGAACGTAAGAATCTATCACACCCGATCATCACGTGGTGCTTCGAAACGACGAACTTTCGCAACGGTGCACAGTTAGGGAACACTTTCTTGAAATTTTAATGAGGGATCATCTTATTTACTACCGTTGTTCTAAGCAAATAAGATGCATAAATATGATAAACATCACATGCAATCAAATAGTGACATGATATGGCCAATATCATTTTGCTCCTTTGATCTCCATCTTGAGGCTCCATGATCATCGTCGTCACCGGCATGACACCATGATCTCCATCATCGTGTCTCCATGAATTTGTCTCGCCAACTTATTACTTCTACTACTATGGCTACCGGTTAGCAATAAAGTAAAGTAATTACATGGCGTTTGTTCAATGACACGCAGGTCATACAATCAATTAAGACAACTCCTATGGCTCCTGCCGGTTGTCATACTCATCGACATGCAAGTCGTGATTCCTATTACAAGAACATGATCAATCTCATACATCACATATCATTCATCACATTCTTCTTGGCCATATCACATCACATAGCATACCCCGCAAAAACAAGTTAGACGTCCTCTAATTGTTGTTGCATGTTTTACGTGGCTGCTATGGGTTTCTAGCAAGAACGCTTTCTTACCTATGCAAAACCACAACAAGATATGCCAATTGCTATTTACCCTTCATAAGGACCCTTTTCATCGAATCCGTTCGACTAAAGTGGGAGGCGGCACCCGCTAGCCACCTTATGCACCAAGTGCATGTCGGTCGGTGGAACCTGTCTCACGTAAGTGTACGTGTAAGGTCGGTCCGGCCGCTTCATCCCACAATACCGTCGAAACAAGATTGGACTAGTAACGGTAAGCATATTGAACATCATCAACGCCCACAACTACTTTGTGTTCTACTCGTGCAAAGAATCTACGCAATAGACCTAGCTCATGATGCCACCGTTGGGGAACGTGGCGAAATTCAAAATTTTCCTACGTGTCACCAAGATCTATCTATGGAGAAACTAGCAATGAGGGAAGGAGAGTGCATCTACATACCCTTGTAGATCGCTAAGCGGGAGCGCGTTCAAGAGAACGGGGTTGAAGGAGTCGTACTGCCGTGATTCAAATCACCGGAGATCCTAGTGCCGAACGGACGGCACCTCCGCTGCTTCAACACACGTACAGCCCGGTGACGTCTCCCACGCCTTGATCCAGCAAGGGGAGAGGGAGAGGTTGAGGAAGACTCCGTCCAGCAGCAGCACAACGGCGTGGTGGTGGTGGAGGAGCGTGGCAATCCAGCAGGGCTTCGCCAAGCACCACGGGAGAGGAGGAGGAGGAGAGGCAGGGCTGCGCCATGGAGAGGTGAAAACTCATGTGTTGGGCAGCCCCTAGACCTCAAGTATATATAGGGGAAGGGGAGGGGGCTGCGCCCCCTCTAGGGTTCCCTCCTAGGGGCGGCGGCCAGCCCAGATCCCATCTGGTGGGGCGGCCAAGGGGGGGGGGAGAGGGGAAACTTGCCCCCCAAGCTAGGTGGGGCGCCCCCTCCCCAAACCCTAGGCGCCTTGGCCCCTTGTGGGGGGCGCACCAGCCCACCTGGGGCTGGTCCCCTCCCACACTTGGTCCATGCTGCCCTCCGGGGATGGTGGCCCCACTTGGTGGACCCCCGGGACCCTCCCGGTAGTCCCGGTACGTTACCGATAAAACCTGAAACTTTTCCGGTGACCAAAACAGGACTTCCCATATATAAATATTTACCTCCGGACCATTCCGGAACTCCTCGTCACGTCCGGGATCTCATCCGGGACTCCGAACAACATTCGGTAACCACATACAAACTTCCTTTATAATCCTAGCGTCATCGAACCTTAAGTGTGTAGACCCTACGGGTTCGGGAACCATGCAGACATGACCGAGACGTTCTCCGGTCAATAACCAACAGCGGGATCTGGATACCCATGTTGGCTCCCACATGTTCCACGATGATCTTATCGGATGAACCACGATGTCAAGGACTCAATCAACCCCGTATACAATTCCCTTTGTCTAGCGGTATTGTACTTGCCCGAGATTCGATCGTCGGTATCCCGATACCTTGTTCAATCTCGTTTCCGGCAAGTCTCTTTACTCGTTCTGTAACACATCATCCCGTGATCAACCCCTTGGTCACATTGTGCACATTATGATGATGTCCTACCGAGTGGGCCCAGAGATACCTCTCCGTTTACACGGAGTGACAAATCCCAGTCTCGATTCGTGCCAATGATGTGATCACGTTATCAATGACATCCAATGTCCATGGTCAGGAAACCGTAACCATCTATTGATTAACGAGCTAATCAACTAGAGGCTTACTAGGGACATGGTGTTGTCTATGAATCCACACATGTATCTGAGTTTCCTTTCAATACAATTATAGCATGGATAATAAATGATTATCATGAACAAGGAAATATAATAATAACTAATTTATTATTGCCTCTAGGGCATATTTCCAACAGTCTCCCACTTGCACTAGAGTCAATAATCTAGTTCACATCACCATGTGATTAACACTCACACGTCACATCGCCATGTGACCAACATCCAAAGAGTTTACTAGTGTCGCTAAACTAGTTCACATCATCATGTGATTAAGACTCAATGAGTTCTGGGGTTTGATCATGTTTTGCTTGTGAGAGAAGTTTTAGTCAACGGTGTGCAACCTTTCAGATCCGTGTGTGCTTTGCAAATTTCTAGGTCATATTGTAAACGCTACTTCCACGCTCCACTTGGAGCTATTCCAAATGGTTGCTCCACTATACGTATCCGGTTTGCTACTCAGAGTCACCCGGATAGGTGTTAAAGCTTGCACCGACGTAACCCTTTACGCCGAACTCTTTATCACCTCCATAATCAAGAAACATGTCCTTATTTACTCCAAGGACAATTTTGACCGCTATCCAATGATCCATTCCTGGATCATTCTTGTACCCCTTGACTGACTCATGGCAAGGCACACTTCCGGTGCGGTACACAGCATAGCATACTGTAGAGCCTACGTCTAAGGCATAGGGGACGACCTTCGTCCAATATGAGCATCCAGGTTTCGCTATTGGTTATTGACCGGAGACGTGTCTCGGTCATGTCTACATAGTTCTCGAACCCGTAGGGTCCGCACGCTTAAAGTTAGATGACGATCGGTATTATGAGTTTTGTGTTTTGATGTACCAAAGGTAGTTCAGAGTCCCGGATATGATCACGGACATGACGTGGAGTCTCGAAATGGTCGAGACATGAATATCGATATATTGGACGACTATGTTCGGACACCGGAATGGTATCGGGGAGTTTCAGACACATACCGGAGTACCGGGGGGTTACCGGAACCCCCCGGGGAGTTTAATGGGCCAAGATGGGCCTTAGTGGAGAAGAGGAGGCTGGCCGCGCGCCCCCTCCCCCTCTAGTCTGAATTGGACAAGGAGGGGGGGCGCCCCCTTTCCTTCCCCCTCTCTCCTTCCCTTCCTTTCCCCCTCCTACTCCAATTAGGAAAAGAGGGAGTCCTACTCCCGGTGAGAGTAGGACTCCTTCCTGGCGCGCCCTCCTCCTGGCCGGCCGCCCCCTCCCCCTGGTCCTTTATATATGGGGGCAGGGGCACCTCTAGACACAACAATTGATCTCTTGATCTCTTAGCCGTGTGCGGTGCCCCCCTCCACCATATTCCACCTCGATCATATCGTAGCGGTGCTTAGGCGAAGCCCTGCGACGGTAGCATCATCATCACCGTCACCACGCCGTCGTGCTGACGGAACTCTCCCTCAAAGCTCGGCATGATCGGAGTTCGAGGGACGTCATCGAGCTGAACGTGTGCTGAACTCGGAGGTGTCGTACGTTCGGTACTCGGATCGGTCGGATCGTGAAGACGTACGACTACATCAACCGCGTTGTGCTAACGCTTCCGCTTCGGTCTCACGAGTGCGTGGACACACTCTCCCTCTCGTTGCTATGCATCACCATGATCCTGTAATGCGTAGGGAAAATTTTGAAATTACTATGTTCCCCAACAATACCTTGCCAAGGCAATGAGGCCGACCGAGGAAATACAAAGGTCGAGGATATGTCCCTGTGGGTAATATTTTGCCTTGACCACTTTGGCGCACAGAGAATCAGGCTTGACCACCAACCTCCATGCCTGCTTCGCTAACAGCCGCTTGATTAAAAAGTTTGAGATCATGGAATCCCATCCCTCCCCAGCTTTAGGCCTTGTCAATTTATCCCAAGCCAGCAAATGAGTCTTTCTCCTATCCACCTATCCACCCCACCAAAAATTCCTTATAATCTGCGATAACTCCTCACACAATGCAGCTGGAAACTTAAACATACCCATGGCATACACTGGGAGGGCCTGAAGCACAGATTTAATCAAAATTTCCTTTGCTCCACAAGAAGCATATTTTTCTAACCAATCTGATAAAATCTCGAGAGCAATTTCTTTTGTTGATTGAAATTTACCAGCATTCATTCTACCCTGAGGCACGGAAGCCCAAGATATTTGTCCTGAAATCCCTCTGCAGTGATGCAAAGGATTACCATAACGGCCACTTGAATTTCCACACTGCACTTTTTTCCAAACATGATAGAGCACTTATTTGGGCTCAGCACCTGATCAATTCCCTTCTCATAAGCTGAAATAATATTCTTATTGTGAAAGCTTGATTAATGGCTCACTTGAAGAAAAGCAGACATTAAATCGACAAACAAAATATGAGATATACCCGGAGCATGCCTATTGATCTTAAAGTCCATGAGCAATCCTCTAGTACAGGCATCCTGAAGCACCAAGGATAGAGCCTCAACCACGAACAGAAATAAGTACGGTGATAGCGGATCTCCTTGTCTAATTCCACATGAAGGGGCGAAAGCTTCCAAAAGTTGACCATTCAATCTCATAGGGAATTTTACTGACGTAACACATGCCATAATCCACTTTATCCAACCCGGGGCAAAGCCCAACGCCCTTAGCATACTCTCCAAGAAATGCCAATCAACCCTATCATAAGCTTTTGCTAAATCCAATTTATATGCACAGAATTCACCCCTTTCGTCCTTGAATGAACTCAAGGAATGCATACACTCAAAAGCTATAAGCGCATTATCAGAAATTAGTCTCCCAAGAATAAAGGCACTTTGAGTTGGGGAAATCATACCATTAAGATGCAGTCTCAATCTGTTCACGAGACACTTTGAAATAATCTTATAAATAACGTTGCATAGACTGATAGGCCGGAAATCTTTAATCGTTAAGGGATTCTTCACCTTAGGAATAAGAACAATAACCGTCTCATTTACCCCTTCCGCATTATCCCAGAGATAATGAACGCTTTTACTGCCCGGATAGTATCATCTTTGAGCAATCCCCAATTCCGCATAGAAAATGGATCAAACATTCAACATAGAAAAACTTCTTAAGGATTCTAAACCTTCAAAATTCATATGAAAATCCTTCGAATCAAGGAGCCCTGAGCCGATAGATCTTGATATTGACAAAGTCATCGTAGATGGATCATGGTTGATGGGCATGCCATACCATTGAATGAATATCGTCGAAAAGCCTGCAATAAATTCAGAATATATGATCACACATATCAAGTCTAGAACTTGAACCTGCATTTGCAGGTTTGATCGCAAGAGACCTAGCCATCTGGTGCTCGGTTTGCAACAACTATTACATAAGTATGTTTGTAGTAATAAAGGCATGACGGTTTTACACGTGATGTCGGTTTAACTAGTAACTAGTAAAGGCATTACAATCTGAGAGACGACCGACTATAGACACACACGAAATCCACTTTATTAATATATGTATGCATACAATCTCAAACACTCCCAATAGCTCAGCAGGTACGTAGTACAAACAAATCGCGGATGTGAGGCATGCCATGGTAGCTCGTCATAAATGGACACAGGACTCAAACATATCATGGACCATGCATGGATTCGTCGGTGGTTGAGAGTGATCATGGTTTTGGCTCCGCAGGATACGGCAGTGGCGGCTGCGCCGGCTTCGGTGGAAGCTCACCGGTAGGGAGTGGCGGCAGGTCTGGCTTCGGTGGCAGCTCGACGTCCGGCTTCGGTGGAAGGTCATCAGTCGGAAGTGGCGGCAGCTCCGGCTTCGGGGGCTCCTCTGCCTTGGGTGGCAGCTCGACCTCCGGCTTCGGTGGAATCTCGCCGGTGGGGAGTGGAGGCAGCTCTGGCTTCGGTGGAATCTCACCGGTCGGAAGTGGAGGCAGCTCCGGATTCGGTGGCTCGTCTGTCTTGGGCAGCAGCTCGGGCTCCGGCTTGGGCGGAAGCTCGCCTGTAGGGAGAGGCGGCAGAACCGGCTTTGGTGGGATCTCACCTGTTGGCAGCGGCGGCAGCTCCGTGTTCGGTAGCTCCTCACCCTTGGGCACGGGTGGCAGCTCTGGCTTCGGTTCCACGTCAGGTTTGGGCACCTCCGGCACCGTCGGTGGGACCTCCGGTTTGGGCAACGCCGGCAGCTCCGGCTTGGGCTGCTCCTCAGGTGTAGGCAGCGGCGGCAGCACGTCGGGTGCGGGCAACGGCGGCTTAGGCAACACGTCAGGTGTGGGCAACGGCGGGAGCTCCGGCTTGGGCTGCTCCTCAGGTGCGGGCAGCGGTGGCAGACCCGGCTTCGGCAGCACCTCCGGCGCGGGCAACGGCGGCGGCACGTCCGGCTTGGGCAGAGGCGCCGGCGGGTACGCCGCCTCCTCCAGGTGCCGCGCCGCGTTGCCGACGCCGCCGCGGGAGAGCAGCAGCGCGCCGAGGAGGAGCACCGCAAGAGAGGAGGACATGCTGGCGATCCCGGAAGCCATGGCTGGCTTGGATCGCTGAACTAAGTAAGAAGAAGGGTGCGCATTCTCCTTGCTGGGGTGAAGAGAAACGAAGGCGAGGGCGAGGCATTTATAGGAGGCGTTCGCTCATCGCACGGAGTCGATCGTAAATTCGTAATGCGTTACACTCAAGTTCAGTACGTTAGTTGGCAGAGCAGATGGATCACCTGCGTTGCGTTTCTTCCTGGCACTTAACCCGTGGTACGTTTCGTACTTGGCCCGTGTGACGTTGGAGAATCGGGTCAGCCGGGCCGATCGACCGGATCGGTTGCTCCGGTTACACTACTGCGACGTTACCTACCCAGATGTTTACTGGCACATCATCTGCACACGGGGATTACCTATCGTCCTGTCAAAAAAGGAGAGAAAAAAATGACCTAACGTTACAAGCGTCAAAAGGTCGGCACGTAACTTCTTTCCATGGATTTATTGCGACAGGAATTTCAGCAGAATCACGTTTTTTTAGAAGGTGCAAGGTCATTTCCTAGATAAAAATAAAAATGGACAGGGGCTGCAAGGTCATGCCATTGGTTGCTTATAAGACTACTTGCCTAGTACTACGGTTCGCGCTTTATTATTGACGAACTAGCTCTACTCCATGAGATTGATCGAGCGACACGAAATCGGTCGACCAACACGCACTATGAGACGTACCTACGAGATTATTAGTAATTTATTTTGTGACGCGTCTAGTGGTCGTCCGGCTGCCCAATAGTGCAACTGAGCGGCCGGCTGAAAAGGAAACCCCCTGTCCCCACGAAACAGAAAAGGAAGGGTCACCTACCCGACCGGTCGAGCGGCCACCAACAGAAACCGCCCCACGTGGCCAGCTGTCCCCAGCTCGCACCCACGCCCCGCTCGCCCCCACGCCTCAGCCCCTCCCACGCTGCCTTCTTCTTCTTCTGCACACCAGAAGCAGATCCAACAGAATCGCCCCCAGCCCTTCTTCCTCCTCCTACACAGCCGCCATGGGAGCCCCAAAGTAGAAGGAGCTGCTTCAAAAAAGAAGATCTAAGGGCAGGGTGGTCAGAGCCATACCAGGCAGTAACATCAAGTAGGTAAGCCCCCTCTGCCCCTCTTCACTTCCCCCTTTCTTCTACTGCATAGGCATATGTAAACCCCCTTCTCCATGGATCTAGGACAAATCCATGGAGAAGCTGCTTCAAAAAAGAGGTGAATCTGGCACATCACACCAGCATACTTGATGTTAATGCTGGATGTGTTAAACAAGCCAAAAACTACTTGATGCATGCCAAACAAGTTTCTACCACTTGGATGTGTTAAACAAGCCAACTAAAAACAAGTTCTCTGGCCAATTAAAACATGATTAAAGCCAACTCAACAAAGCATTGTAGCCAAAAACTAAACATGCATTCTATCAACTTGTAGTTATTGTTTGCAAAATAAACAAATTGACTGCCCAATAGATATGTGCAACGAAAAATTCATAAATGTGCAACTGAACATGCATCCCAGCCAATTGAACCTATATTCTGGCAACTCGGCAAGCATGCTAGCCAAAACTAAAACATGCATTGTACCCCATGTGTACTGGATGTTTGTGAGTGAACACTTTAGAAAAACTGTAGTATATGTGCAAATAAAATACATGTTTTCCGGCCAACTAAACATGCATGTTGGTCAAAACTGAGAAAATGTATCCTGGCCAACTGAGACATCTATTCTAGCCAACTAACACTAGTAGAAAAAGGGTCAAACGTGAAGCACATTAGTGCCGGTTTGTATTAGAGCCGGCACAAATGTATACATTAGTGCCGGTTCCAACGGCTAGCCTTTAGCACCGGTTCGTGGCTAACCTTTAGCACGAACCGGTACTAATGAGGGTGGTGGCAGGATGTTGTCAGTCTGGGCCCCCTCCAGCACCTTTAGTACTGGTTCGTGCCACGAACCGGTACTATAGGTCCTCCTGCATATAAACCCTTCGTCCAGCTCGCTCTGTTCTTCCGCCTTTCCCCTCTCCTCTCCTCTCTGTTCTTCCTCTTCTCCCCTCGAGCTCATCACACATTTTGCCCAAAATTTGTCAAGATTTGAAGGCCCCCATCCATTCAAGTGATCACAAAGGTTAGCAACTTTGTCCTTTCATCTCTCATTGCTAGATTAGCTCTTGCATTGGTTTATATAGTTATTAATTTGTGAGTTTAGTAATTTGGGAGGAAATATATATATGTGCTAGTATTTGATTTATATTCAATTTGAGGTCAAAATAACACTTAGTTTGCATATGTAGGTGTGGTTTACTTAGTGCCTTCTAAATCTCTGTCGTAACCACAGTCGATCGCCCGCACCGTCCCGTCATGGCACCACCTTGTGGTGAGCCTCTTGTTCATGAAATTTTATATAAAAATTGATGTTTGTGTTATTTGGATATATAGTTACTCATATAATAATTATCTTACCCGTACGTTGTTTGTTATACATAGTGCCATGGTTTTGATATCCGTCCCCGTCGGCCCTCGTCCTTGTTATGATTCGGATATGGTATATTCTCTTTTAAAACTATTTGTTGCATTTCGTGTTTATGACAAATTATGCCCATCAAGTTGACATAGATATTTTTATCTAGGAGGTATGTGAACCGGAAATTCCAACCGACCCTATTGTCGAGAGGTTAAATTTAGTTGAAAGATAAAACGAGTACTTGAAAGAAAAATTGAAAATAATTGAGGGGAGAAGATGGAATTGGAGTTGCATGTTGCCGATGTCGTCGATGATCACAAGATCAAGATGGAGAAAATGCGCTTGAAGATTAGAAAGATTAGAAAATATGCCATCGATAGTGAGGCTTGGTATCATTATGCTGTTGGATCAATTGTTACCTTAGTTGCGATCTTGATCGCATTTGTTGTTGCATTTAAATGCTTTAGCTAGAGAGTTATTTGTTTGTTGCATTTAAGTGTTGTATGAACTTTATGTATGAACTTGTATTAATTTGGTCTATTCGGTGTTGTGTAATGAAGATGAGCCGGCAATGGATGTCTGATGACCGATGCTCTCCCAGTTCGTTGAGGGCGTGCATACTTTTCTCGCTTGGTGAGGCAAACAAGCGGGCGGATGGTTTTATGCCTTGTCCATGTGCTGGCTGTAAGAATGGTCGCAATTACTCTACGTCAAGAACCATTCACGTCCACTGTTTGAGTCGGTTTCATGCCCCACTATAATGTTTGGACCAAGCACGGAGAAAGAGGGGTTATGATGGAAGACAACGAAGAAGAAGAGGACGACGACAGCTATCCTGGCCATGGGTTCCCTGAATACGATGATACAACAATGGGGGAAGAAGCTGAGCCGTAATGCGGAAGAAGCTGAGGCGGCAATGCGGGAAGAAGCTGAAGAAGAGGCATCAGATGAGCCCGTTGATGATCTAGGTCGGGCCATTGCCGATGCAAAGAGAAACTGCGCAAGTGATTTGGAGAAGAAGAAGTTGCAGCGCATGTTAGAGGATCACAAAAAATTGTTGTATCCGAATTGCGTAGGTGACAAGAAAAAGCTGGGCACCACACTGGAATTGTTGCAATGGAAGGCAGAGAATGGTGTATCTGACAAGGGATTTGGAAAGTTCTTTGGTAATGATAAAGGATATGCTTCCAAAGGACAACGAATTGCCCGAAATGCGTCTGAAGCAAAGAAGGTTTTACGCCCTCTAGGGTTAGAGGTGCAGAAGATACATGCATGCCCTAATGATTGCATCCTCTACCGCGGTGAGTACGAGGATTTGAACGCTTGCCGGTATGTGGTGCATTGCGCTATAAGATCAGCCGCGATGAGCATGGTGATGTCGAGGGCGAGCGAAGAAGATTCCTGCCAAGGTGATGTGGTATTCTCCTATAATACCACGGTTGAAACGTTGTTCCAAAACAAAGAGCATGCCAAAGCGATGCGATGGCACGAAGAAGACCGTAAGAAAGACGGAAAGTTGAGAGTACCGGTGACGGGTCGCAGTGGAGAAAAATCGAAAGAAAGTACGGGAAGGAGTTTACAGATGACGCAAGGAGGCGTATGGTTTGGTCTAAGCGCAGAGGGCATTAATCCTTTTGGGGAGCAGAGCAGCAACCATTTTGTTTGTATAACCTTCCTCCTTGGTTGTGCATGAAGCGGAAGTTCATTATGATGCCAGTGCTCATCCAAGGCCCTAAGCAACCCGGCAACGACATTGATGTGTACCTAAGGACATTAGTTGAAGAACTCTTACAACTGTGGAATGGAACAGGTGTACGTGCGTGGGATGAGCACATGGGGGAAGAATTTGACCTAAAGGCGTTGCTGTTCGTGACCATCAATGATTGTCCTGCTCTCAGTAACCTTCGGGAGAGACAAACAAGGGATACCGCGGATGCACGCACTGTTTGGATGATACCGAAGCGGTATATATTTGAATAGTTTTATGAAGAATGTGTACAGGACATCGTCGATTTCTTCCGAGCAGGCATCCGTAAGAAAGAAAGGCAAGCATTTCAAAGGTGAGGCGGATCACCGGACGAAGCCTCGCCACCGTCTTTGGTGCTGATGTACATGATATGGTCAAGGATTTGAAGGTGATATTTGGAAAGGGTCTGGCGGACAACCTGTTCCAAAGGACGCCGACGGACGCGCACCCATGTGGAAGAAGAAATCTATATTTTGGGACCTGCCATATTGGAAAGACCTAGAGGTCCGCTCCGCAATCAACGTGATGCACGTGACGAAGAATCTTTGCGTGACCCTGCTTGGCTTCTTGGGCGTGTATGGGAAGACAAAAGATACACACGAGGCACGGGAGGACCAGCAACGTATGCACGGAGAAGGCGGCATATATAGGGGTCATGCAAGCTATGCTCTTACCAAAGAAGAGAAGGAAATCTTCTTTGAATGCCTGCTTTCGATATTAAGGTACCGTCGGCTTCGTCGAATATAAAGGGAATAATAAACATGGCAGAGAAAAAGTTCGAACCTAAAGTCTCATGACTGCCACGTGATTATGACGCATAGCGCTTCCGGTTGCATTGAGGGGGCTTCTACGGAAAAGCGTTCAATTAGCCATTGTGAAGCTATGTGCATTTCTCAATGCAATCTCTCGAAGGTAATCGCTCAGAAATCATACCAAGGTTACATAATGATTTGGTGCAATGTCTTGTCGATTCGAGTTGGTGTTCCCACCATCCTTCTTCAACATCATGGCCTTGCGTCCTAGTTCACCTATCTTGAAGAGATTAACATTTTGGGTCCTGTATTTCTACACAATATGTTCCCTTTGAGAGGTTCATGGGAGTCTTAAAGAAATATGTTCATAACCGTGCTAGGCGAAGGAAGCATCTCCAAGGGCCATCAAAATGAGGAGGTCATTGAGTTTTGTATTGACTTTATTCTGACCTTAAGCCGATTGGCGTTCTGAATCGTGGCATAAGGGCATTTGGATGGAAAAGGCACGCTAGGAGGAACAAATAATATGTATGGACGGACATTCTCTCACTTTGAAGCACACTACAGTTCTCTGAAATTCCGCCTTGGTGGCTCCGTATATGGATGAACACAAGAATTTGCTACGCTCCAAACACCGGAGCGGTCGATGACCGGATTACACGTCAAAAAACCAGGGAGTTTCGCCACTGGTTGCAGAACCGTACCAAGCATGACACCTCTATTGAAGATGACCTGTACTTGCTGTCCCGATTACCATCTTGAATATAATGACTTTCAAAGGGTACGAGATAAATGGTAATACATTTTACACGATCGCCCAAGATAAGAAGAGCACCAACCAGTGGTGTCCTTTTGATGCAGAAACCAAGGCGGAAAGGAAACATATTATGGTTATATCACAGGACATATGGGAACTTGACTATCGGCGTGGTTTAAAGGTCCCTTTGTTTCGATTGCAAATGGGTTAATATGACACGAGGCGGGGTAACGGAAGACACGGAATGACAACAGTGGATCTCAACAATCTTGCGTATGCAGAGCGAACCATTCGTCCTAGCCAATGATGTGGCACAGGTTTTCTATGTGAAGGACATGTCTACCAAGCCAAGAAAAAGAAAAGATATGAAGCGAATGCATCGTACGATGAGCCAAAGCGGCACATAGTTCTTTACGGGAAGAGAAACATCGTGGGAGTGGATGACAAGACCGACAAGTCAGAAGATTATGAAAAGTTTGATGAAATTTCTCCATTCACAAGGAATATTGACCCGAGCATCCCGTTAAATGATGAAGATTTTCCATGGTTCTGGCGCAAAGGGACACACGTGAAGAAAAAGTTTCACACCCAAAGATCTGGGATGTGATCGGCTTCACTATCATCACTTTCTTACTGTGTTTCACACCCGGAGGAATCTCTGTAATAGTTAGGAGTAGTTATGTGTTTTGGCATTTGAAGCGAAGAAATTTTATGTGCAAACAAATTCTTTCATGTCTTTACTGATTTTTAAAGTTAAATTATTCACAAACTAGTGATTCACACTAATTTCAAATAATTCAAAATTTAAACTATTCAAATTTGAAAACTACGGGCACTAACAGAAAGTTTGTAATTTTTGTACCTAAAGCAAAAATATTCACAAAGAAAATCTAAATACACAATAAAATACAACACACAAATAAATAAAGCAAAAAAAAAACAGCCTCCTAGGCCGTAGCGGCCAGCATACGACTAGAAACCCAACCTGTGGTTGGGCGGGATGCAGGCCATAAAGGCCAAGTGGGCCTGAGCAACAAAGAACACGTAGATCCAGTAGGCCTGCTTTGGAGAGGAGCTCGAAAGCGACCGCCTGAGGTTTATAAACCAGTGCGGTCGCCCCTCGGCTAGCGAGGTGGGACTAAACTTGCCGCACCGCACCTGCCCAGCACCCTTTATTACCGGGTGGTGGCACAAACCGGTACTAAAGGGGGCCTTTAGTACCGGTTTGTGCCACCACCGGTACTAAAGGGGTCGCTTCCGCTGCTTGGGCTGGCCAAAACAGACCTTTATTACCGGGTGGTGGCTCCAACTGGTACTAAAGATGCCTTCTATATATACAACACTTCGAAAAATTTCATTCTCCCTCTGTTTCTTCCTCTGTTTCCCCATTGAACCGCCCGCCCCGATTGATCGACGCCGTCACCGACCCCGTCGCTGTCGCCGCCCCCGTCCCCGTCGCAGCCCCCGTCGTCGTCGTCGCCCCGTCCCGTTACGCCCCGTCCCGTCGCCGTCGCCGCCCCGTCCCGTCGCCACCCTCGTCTCCGTCGCCGCCTGCCTGTCCCGTCGCGCCCGTCCTGCGTCGCCGCCCAGCGTCACGCCTGACCCGTCGCCTTGCCGTCGCCGTCGCCCGCTGTGAGCTCTCCCCTCTAACCCCTCTCCCTGGCCCGGCCACCATGGGCGCCCGCCCTCCCCGAGCCCATACACACACACACAAGCATGATGAACACACACACACATACAGGTATATATGTATGAATGCATGTATATATTAGTATATACGTATTTTGTATGTTTAATTAGTTTAGATTTTTAGATTATTGTTTTTCACTAGTATATATGTATGAATGCATGTTAGATGGATATAATTAGTGTTTAATTAGTATGGATTTTTTTATATAATGTTGTTTTTCTGTTTTTTAATGGATGTATAGAAATTGTTTTTTTTGTTTTTAGTGTTAGATGCTTAATTAGTATGAAATAGTATATAGATTTTTGAAATAGTAGAAATGTTAGAAATTTTAGTTATCAAAATCTAATCATTAAAAAAATATTATTTTTTGCGGGCATATAGCTAGTATTTGTTCTCGACGATGTCTGCCCGCATCCTCGCCGTCGACCCGTCATGACGACGTCCAGCCGGCCCATGTCCGGGGCTGGGCTCCGTCGGGCTGGCTTTGGGAGGTGCTGCTGGAGGCGCGCCCGCTTGATGAGGAACCCGGCCCCGGGTCCCATCATCGACCCCGATCTCGTTTGGTGGCGTTCGCATGGGCCAGTTTGGTGCGGAGGGACCCGGCCCGCGGAGGAGGTACATCGTCGTGTTAGGGAGGAGGACGAAACGTCCATCGCTACATGGTTGCGTTAGAGGCGGCGAGTTCTCCAATACTGGCAGTATCTTGAGGATCTCACTTCAGCTATGATCCTGTGAGGGTTCCTTCTCTTTGGGTGTCCACCGCCCATGACGCAGAACCGCGAGTGTCCTAGATTCTTACGTAGTATTCGATCTTTAATTAGCTAGCCAGTGATGTACTATTCAATATTATATATTATTCGAGGCGATGTATTCGAGATTGTATCTATTATTCTAGACGAAGTATTGAGATTATATCTATTATTCGAGACGATGTAATTTGAATACTAAATTGTTTTATATTTCTTTTGAATTATTTAAATAAAAGCTATGGCGGAACAATACCGGCGAGAGAGGAGAACGGACCATGTTCGATATGATACACGGGCAGATGATAATCAGAATGAAGAAGATTATGGCGGCTCGAATTTCTAAACAACACCGGAGAGGGTGATATGATATTCGATCGCTGACGGCCGAATTGATGAAGTCATGAACTACGATTATGACAATGACGAAGAACATGTTGATCCTGAAACAACAAAGAGCGGCGAGGTATATATATTTATATAAGCAGGTTTACGGTGATCATCACATGTTTTAAATGACTTGAAGATATATTAACGAATCGATCTTTGTTCTTTCAGCCATCCGGATCGAGCAAATCTTGAGGCAAAAGGACGAAACGAGGCCGAACAAAAAGTTGAAGGAGGCGTAAAGTACAATATCGAGGCGGTCGGACCTAATGGCGAACCATTAGCGCCTAAGAAGATTGCGGACAAGTTCATTCGTCGGTCACGGAGTTCTTGTGAAGGACCAACTCCGGTCTCCCTTCAAGAATGGAGAGAGCCAGCAAAAGACAAAGGACAAAAAGGCAAAGAGGACGCTGCTCCACGTCCGGATGTTACTTTTGTCGACAAGAATCAAAAGATCTGCTTTGGGATACTCTCATGGAACATTTCACCCTACCAGATCATTTCCGCGAAGCGGATGTGCGAGAAAGTCAAGGGCGCTGCTCTTAGGAAGATGGCGGTTGCATTCAAGAACCACAAGAATCGTGAATGGGACAAATGCGTCAAGGGAGGAAGGAAGACTCCAGTATTCGAGGGAACACTAGAGAACCAACGTGCTCATTGGGACGATTTCGTGAAATTCAAGGATTCGGAATTAGCTAAGGAGGCGGTCGAGAATAAACAAGAAGAATGCCGAAAAAAGGATAAGTTCCATAAGCTGGGGCGGTGGCTGTCACGGTGGCAATGCCTAAGTGGGATAAGTGCGAGAAAGAGATGGAGGATGCAGGTGCCACTCCGGTTACTAAGAGCTGCCCCTGTGGTCGGGACTTGGTTCTATGCGCATGGGGGAGTTGGACCGAAGACAGGCAATGTTTGACGAGGGCAAGTCTGAAGGGAGCCGACGATGCGATACTTGTTGCAATAGAAGAGGCACGATCGGGGTGTTCCAGCCCAACAGAGAGAACGACGAGCTTCTGGCGTGCCACAGGAAATCCTGAACACCGGGAAGAACACGAGGCAAGGGCACTATTCCGTGGTATGAGGGGTTTTGACCGGAACACCGACTCTGAGAACCCGTCACGAGAAAGAAGATTGCGGAGGAGAAGAAGAGGAAGATGGAGGAGGAGCAGAGGAAGCGGGACTATGAACGCCTTCAAGGCCTAGAAGCAAGTCAAGCGGAATTGGCAGTCAAATTCCAGCGGCAGCAGGAGCAGATCGACTCACTTAGCCAGCAAAGGGGGTCTCAGCAGCTGCAACAGCTAGCAGATGATCCAGCATTGGATAGCACCGCCCCATCCATGCAGAGAAGCAGCGTGGGTTCCGCCCCGGACGACGCAATGCTGGGTAGATATCCCGTGGATGACATCACGGAGAACACTAGAATCACGAGCTACACGTCAAAATGAAGAACATATCCATGAAGGTGGCGGACGGCGTTGCTTTTCCGATTACCCCCAAAGCAACCTACTATTGCATCCCGATTCGAGAGGGCTATGCTCGTGTCATGGTTGACGAGGTGGTGCAGCCATATTCGGGGCTAGAGCTTGACATTCCTGGAGGTGAGGACGAGCGCTTTCTCGGAGACGCCAACCATCGTATCATCCTATGGAAAAAGGATTGCATCATCTTTCGAAGGCCACCGACACCGTGTCATCCGACTCCTCGTCTAAGTCCGCCACCGAGTCAGCAGTCTCCCGCTCCTGCAAGTCCACCAAGTCCGGCAAAGTGTCAGGCCACTCCTCCTCCTCCAAGTCCGCCACAGCGTCAGACGTCCACTCCTCCTCCAAGTCCGGCACAACCTCAGGCCACTCCTCCTCCAAGTCCAGCACAGCTTCAGGCGGCCACTCCTCCTCGTCCAACTCAGCCCCGTCAGCCGGCGTCTCCGCCGCCTCAGCAATCGCAGAAGAGACACCCCGCAGCTATGGTGCATAGCGGTACGAGTCGAGGTAGTACAGGAAGTACAGGCGGAGGCAAGCGATATAAATATGGTCCAAGCCTCACGCCTCTTCCGCAGAGGTCTTATGACAGGTCCGAGGAGGAAATCGCAGCCATATCGAAGTCCGAGGTGGAAGCCCATTTTGCACCAAAACCGCCACCGCCGCCAAGGGAGAAAGTGCACGAGGAAGCGATTGACCACTTCATTCGTATGGCTCAACCACCAGCTCCCAAGCCTGTTGACACAGACTATGAGCGCCGCATCGGAAGTTAAATCGAGCACGTCTACATAAGGAGGCGAGCTCGGGATCGAGCAAACAAGAAGCAGCTGTCAAAAATGCGGAAAACCATTCCCCGACTAGGAGAACAGGCGGTATAATCGATCCCTAAGCTTGTTGTGCCAACAACACGTGACGATCTGTGGCGCCCAATATTATTGTGGGCAAACAATTTACGTTCTGAGGTGGGCAATGTGGTAATAACGGAGGACCATATAATGCGGCTGAAGTTCTCAAAATCACTGTTGGACAACTCCTCGAGATCGAGCCCATGCACGTGCTTAGAGAGGATGAAATAAAGCGGAAATATGTTCGGGGCCAACCTTTGGTCCATCCAGACAAGGTCAAGAACCTCCCAACGAGAATGTATGAATTGCATCAATGGTACATGAACATTACCAAGATTTCCGATCGATTGTCCCTCATGGTGAATGTCAAGGAGGAGCATTACTTCCATGAGAAAGCTGTGTCCGTTGAGTATTTTGAACTGTTTCAGTTATATAATCAAGAGGCCTTTTCGACAAATCTATCGTCGATTGCTATTATGCGTAAGTGATTTCTTTACGTAATTTAAGTCTCAAGCTAGCTGTCTTGATCCTTTTGATCAATCATTACCTGTAATTATCCTCACTATATTCTTTTACGTGGTATTATATGCGGGATGAAGATATATGAAATGAGAAAAGGTGGGCGCTTTGGCATTGGGTTCATTGACCCAAACACCGTTAATGAATACACATGACTAAATCCACGTTATCAAAAGGGCGTGAGGACAACATGCTAGAGTTCTTGAAGCGCCTCAAATACAATGAAGATATACTACTTCCTTACAACTTACGGTGAGTCACCTTTGTCTTGTACTACAAATTCTCTGTTTTTGCCTACTAGCTAGTTACATGTTTTGCTTTACATATGCCCGCTTAATTAAGACATGCAAACGTGTGTGCATGCAGATTTCACTGGGTCTTGTGTATCATTAAAGTTGGCGCTTGAACAGTTGAAATCTTGGACTCACTACTCAAAGAAAAAACTGAATATAACATCTTGTTTGCGATAGTCAACAGGTAATTTCAATCATTATTAACTATATATCTCGGCCTATTTAGTTCGTCATTTTTCATGATATGAACTATTTAATAACCCCTTTATTCATTTTCTTTGTCGTGGGCAGGGCTTGGGAAAGGTTCATCGGCGTGACCCGGAGAATGGAAACAAAAGCTTAAATGGTTTCGACCCAAGGTAAGTAATTAAGTAGTACTAGCTAGCTAGCTAGCTGCCATCTCTTTAATTATCATGCTTGATTAATTATTATCTGATCAAATTCCATTCTCGTAAAGGCCACGAAGCGGTAGCGAGGGACTGATCTGTGTGCATTCTGCGTTTGCGAGAACATTCGCATGATGGCGTCGAAAGGAGCAGATCTCAAAGACGAGAATGGGTACGCTTGTCAAAACACTATTCACAATTTTTACACCATTATCGATATCTAGTCACACAACTAATACATATGCATATTGATCTCCTTCTTAACAGTTCACAGAGGTGCGGGAGAAGCTCCTAGAAGCGGAGGCGTAGAAGCACTTCAAGAGGAAATAAGCGGGATTTTTGCTCGACCAGGTCATAAATCCGAAGGAGAATACTATTACCGCTACCGCCCCATCGTGCTCGAAGGCACCAATTAGGCTAATGCCACTTGGCTCCAAAGGCAACATGCATATGTAGGAGAAATTGTATATAGCTATACATGTGTGTATGTGTGAATTAATTAATATGATGGTTTGTGAGACATTGATGATATATATATATGCATGATTGGTTCTACTAGAAATTCTATATATATATATATATATATATATATATATATATATATATATATATGAATAAAGTGTAAAATGTTTAGTATCTTAAAATAAAAGCAAACTAAAAAGAATTAAATTGATAAAAAAAATTTAATTTAAAAATAAAAATAAAACAAAAACCCACAAACATTTAGTACGGTTGGTGTTACCAACCGGTACTAAAACTCCAACCCCGGAGCTGCCTCCTGCCACGTGGTTGGCCTTTAGCACCGGTTCATGCTGAACCGGTACTAAAGGGGGGGGGGCTTTAGTGACCACACTTTAGTGCCGGTTGTGGAACCGGCACTAAAGGGCCTTACGAACAGGTGCTATTGCCCGGTTCTGCACTAGTGTAAGAACATTGAATGTCCAACTGAATATGTATGCTAGCCAAGTGAAAAAATGCATCCTGGCAATTGAGACATCTATTCTAGCAAAATCCAGAAATTTGTAGTCTGACAGCAAAACACAAGAACTTTTTCCATGGCTAATGAAGCCACAAACCATATTAACATATTCACGCATATAATCTTGTCCCACACATATATTCTGGTCCCACACCTATTGCAAACCATATTAATATGTTCAATATACCAGAACTAAAAACAAAAACGGCGATGAAAAACATATAACTATAATATGTCCTCCAATTCTTCTTTCTTCTTTCACCTGGATTTTCCTTCTCAAATGTAGCATCCAATTATGTGCAGAAAAATCTGAAAAGAGCTCCTTGTGAAACAGAAACCTACAGATCATTGCAACAAAACAAAAGGAAAAAGTCGAGAAAACTTCTGTAGTAAAAATAAGTCATGCTCTTGCCAGCTATTTTTGCAAAGCTGTGCAACTAACATAACAACTCTGTGCAAACAAAAAAATTCATAAGCTGTTATAATAAAGATTATGCTACAGTCATGTTGCTTTTGGAACTAAGATTGTCACAAAATGGTGTGCAACTATCTATTTACTAAGTTTTTAGGTTGTTTGAAACACTCTTTTATGTGGTTACCAACTGATGACATCAATTTCTTCTTTTTTATATGTGCAGGGAGTGTGTGGCAGCATCCAAAAAAAGGAAAAAAAATGCTTGATCTCAATTAGTTGCCTCCTGATCTCAATGAGCTTCCTCATGATATGGATCAGGAGCAACCTAGCATACAAGAAGGAAATTGGACAGAAAATGGTCGATCTGTTTACTACACGCAGGCAAGTCGTGATGGTAACCCTATGGGCCATGACAATGTGGCAGGCCAGTCATCAGCCCGTGGTGCCCCTGTAGTGGTGTCTTTGCAGTCAGAGAGCCATACTCTTGATGACACGGGAACCGAGGCAAATGTTCCTGGTCCAACCAGGACTGAGCTAGGAGCTGGGGCTGTTGACGGAGTTGTGCAAGGAGAAGGAGAGGATGAGGCTAGTTCTCAACCTATGGAACCCTATGTTGGCATGAGGTTTGACAGCCTTCAAATTGCTAAGGATCACTACAACAGCTACGCTTTTCTGGATGGGTTTCTCTATCAAGATGAACACCTCTAGGCGGACACCCGCACCAATGAATTGATAAAACAACATTTTTGCTGCAACAAGTTCAAGAAGCTCAAAGGCGATGATGGAGGCTGAGGCTCCTCATCCTGAACCCTATTCGGATCCAAAATCTATTGGCGGTGATGAGGAGATGGAAAAAGAACCTCAATATTTCTTTGAAGAGGAGGCTGGTACTAGTAAGAAGAAGAAGAAGCGCAAATGCGAGACAATAAAGCAGACTCAATGCAAGGCGAAAATGTTGGTGAAGCTGATAGATGGGCGATGGGAGGTGACGCACTTTGTTCGTGACCACAATCATCCGCTCGTGAACAAACCTTCATTGTCCAAATACTTGAGATCCCACCAAGGCATCTCACCTGATGAAAAGGAGTTTCTGCGCATCTTGTATAACTGCAACTTGACTACAGGTGTGGTGTTTTCTATATCCCTTAAAGAATTAAGTTTCCCTCTAGGCAGTCCGATTGTGCAACTATTATGGTACTCTTGTGCAAGCTGAAATGGCTTAACTGTGCAACTGTTGTCCAACTTCCCATGTTGTTTGTATATCACTTTTGGTGTTGTTGTGCAACTAGATTGTCTTTACTGTGCAACTACACAATGTCCCTGTATGCAAAAAGTGCAAAGTGTTTTTAAAAAGGTGCAACTAGGTGTCCATTTCCTGCGATTATCTTCTGTGCCAACACATTTCCTATTACTGTGCAGCTGGATGTGCGCATTCGTGCAACTAAGAAAAGGATATACTGTTTGTTTTTGTATTATGCAGGACGAATGATGCATGTAATGGCAGAGTTCTATGGATCTGAGGTGATGGTGCCATTCGGACCAAAGGCAATAACAAATATTTGTACAAGTTTCCGTAGAGATGACACAAAGGAGGGTGATCTAATTGAGACAATTGCCCACTTCAAGGATATACAAAAAACCAATCCAGACTTCTTCTATAAGGTGAAATATGATGAAGAGGACAGAGTTGTCAACATATTTTGGGTGGATGGCTTAGCTCGAAAAGCTTATGCGGATACGTACCACGATTGCATATCGTTTGACACCACCTACATGACCAACATGTACAATATGTCGTTCGCGCCCTTCATAGGAATAAACCAACATGGCCAATCTTTCATGCTTTGGGTTGCGTTTGTGAGGCAGGAGTTGGCATCGAGCTTTGATTGGGTCTTTGGAGCATTCCTAGAGGCTATGGATGGCAAACCTTTTGACAACTTCATCACCGATCGAGGATGGTGCAATGAGGCAATCAATACAGAGCATCTTTCCAACCACCGTGCAACGCTGTTGTCGATGGCACATCATGAAAAAGGCTCAGGAAAAAGTTGGTTGGCTGCTGTGCCGGAATCCAGGACTCTCTGATGATTTCAACAAGTGTGTTGACTTCAGCTTCACTATAGACGAGTTTGAGCAGAATTGGGCTGGGTTAATGATGAAGTACGAGGCTATGACACACACGCACTTTGAGAAGTTGTACGAATACATGTCAACTCGGGTGTCGTGCTACTTCAAACACAGGTTCTTCCCGTTCCTACAGTCTACACAGCGTAGTGAGGGGTTCAACGCCGTCCTGAAAAGATATGTGAACCCACACAACTCAATGCTGAATTCGTCAAGCAATATGAAAAAAAATCCAGAACCACATCCTTGCCAAGGAAGGCTGCAATGATTCTGAGACGAGAACACCTTGAGATTGACTTGTGGTCCAACTTCCTAATAGAGAAGCAAGCTTACAAAACCTATACTAGGGACCTTTACCGCAAGTTCAGAGAAGAGTTTGAGCTGATTGGATGTTATAATGCATTCCAAGTTGGTGCTGATATATTTGAGCTCATACCGAACCAGGAATTTGTTGCCAAATATGGTTCTCGAAACTACTTAGTGCGAGCAAGGATGGAGGAGGTTCCTATTTGTGTGAGTGTTGTAAAATGGACAAGGGCGACATCCTCTGTTGCCACATCCTCAAGGTGTTCACCCATATTGGAGTTGATGTCATACAGGAAAGGTACACTGCTAAGGCGGTGGACACCTACTTGTTGTACCCTAGTGCGCCAGGGGACTGGTTATGAGCAACCAGATGAAATGCCTCCTCAATCAAAGAAGTAGATAAGGAGAGGAACATGATATACGATTTTTCGGAAACTAGCAAAGTTTGCGAGTGGTTCTGATCCAGCACAAGCTATTGCATACAAGCACATGCGCGCAGCACGCACCGAGATCGGCCACATGAACAAGTCCAAGAAAAAGAAAAAAAAACCGATTGCTGCCACGGGGCCATCAGATGATGGCAACCCTCGAGGACCTCCTCCACCTCCAGGGAGCAATCAGGGGGCTCATCATCCAGGTAATATCCTTCCCCAACTCCTCATCTAACTAGGTGTGTAACTTGATTTGCACGAGATCATTGTGCTTGATTGCACACACCATGGTAGCCGATTGCACGGGACAGGCTGCCTAGTTGCGCCTGTTGTGTTAGTTCAAGCATCAAGATAACACAACTAACTTGTTTTTCCTGTTCTGGATATAGGTGGTGTCAACCCTCAAGGACCTCCTCCCCCTCCTGGCTGTACACGGCATCCTCCGCCACCTCCTCCTCCGCGTGCTCCTCCTAATGGCCCTACAGGCAGCACTCAGGGGGCTCATCGTCCAGGTAATTACCTGCCCCAACTCCCCATCAAACTAGATGCATAACTCGATTGCACACATCATGGTGCTTTCGATTGTACCGAACAGGCTACCTAGTTGCGCACGATGTGTTAGTTCGAGCATCAAAGATAAACACAACTAACTTTTTGTCCTGTTCTGCCTATAGGTGATGCCAACCTTCAAAGACCTCCTCCCCCGCCTGGCCCAACTAGCAGTGCCCTGCGTGCTACTCACAATGGACCTCTGAGGCGGGACTCGGGGGCTCATCACCCGGTAAGTACCTTCCCGACTCCAAACAAAAACTAGGGTGTGTGACTTTAGTTGCACATATCATAGTGCCAGTTACCTGAGAACATGCTTTGCCTAGTTGAGTGTGCTTTGTGTTAGTTCGAGGATCAAGCTAAAATCTAACTTCTTTTCATGTTTTTCCCATAGGCGATTACAGTCCAAGTACCATGACGGGCCGTGCTACTACATGTGTTTTTCAACTTAACTTGCACACAACAACCAGTTAGTTGCCGGCATGTCTTTGTGTTGTTACCTGAGAACATCAGTGCTTGTTGCACAACAGAAAAAATACTAAACTTTTTATATGATTATTACACAGGTGATCGTGATGGTCCTACTGCCCCGTTGGAGGCTGCATCCCTTGCACAAGCTTCTAATGATTTTTTGCCCAGGGATCCTCCAAGGTCTACTACAAAGGGTAGGGCAAAGAGTCGACAGTACAAATTGGAGATGGAGCTACACCCAAAGAAGAAAAACAAATGCAGCCAGTGCCAATCTCTGAGCACCGCTGGTGTGTGTCCACTCGAGCTCTGTTATTACATTTCCTCATTTGTAACTTTGGGACAAAAAAGGAAAAGAATGATGTTTTTTTAGCAATGTTGGGACCAAGTGGACACATTCAGCATCTATGATTCCTCTTTATCTAATTTCTGCTCCTTGAATTAGTTCATGCACTGTGTAAAAAAAGTTGCTATTTGTGCCTTTGTTGGACTGGTTAAATATTTAGTTGTTGAACAATTGTATGTCCAGTGCTCCTAATGTATCAACAAAAGTGATGATATTGAGTTGCAAACGGAATTACTAGTAGTGTGCAACTACAAAATCTGCTTAAAAAATTATGCAATCCAGCAACTTCCTCCATGGAGCAGAGAAAAGAAAAATAGTATTGACCTACTCCTTGTCGTATCTCAACAACTTCCTCCATGGGGCGGTGTTGTGCACGCTGGTGACCCAATCATATGCCAGCTTCTTCCTGATGTTGAGTACTTCCTTGGGTTCGTAGTTGGGCAGTTGGCTACCGTTCCACTCGGTGGCGTTAAGCAGTGCGAACAGCCCACACTCATTACTGCGATGGGCAAAAAAGAAAATTTGTCACATAAAATTAAAACCAATAAAGATAATGCACTCTGTGCAACTGCTTATGTCCTAATGTGCAACTGCTTGTGTTATACTATGCAACTGCTTATGTGCCACTGTGCAACTGCTTATGTGCCAGTGTGCAACTACTTATGTGCCACTCTGCAACTGGCTAGATAATCCATTAGAAACTCATAAAAAATGATAAACAGATTGCAGACTAGTACCGTGTCTTAACAATACTAAATATTGCACATGTAGAAAAATTTAAAAACTACAAAATGATGGTATATGATTGAGAAAGAATGCCATGCTTATTGTCTTACTTGCCGAGCTGCTTCGGTACGTCAATGTCAATAATCTGGAAGTGCTCAATGCTGAACTTTGGGTAATGCTTCCTCCATAGCTGGCGTACTACCCCCGCGATGGTAGAGGCGGTGGTCATCAGGTCAATGTTGTCCGGCGTCCTGTTTGAGTCAAGAACTTCGAAGTGTCCGTCTCTCAAATTGACATTGAAGACCCAATAACGCCTCCCTCCCTACTTATCGGTTACATCAGCGCACTCGAGCACTGGCAGCATGACCTGCAACCGTGAACGATTTCAGACACAAGTACAAGTTGTAGCTAAGAAAAAACAGTAAAAGACTTGGTCAAGTTAAAAACAGGTTGCAACAAGTATCGCCAACTAACGGATGTGTCATGTGCAACTGAACATGTTGTGGGTGCCAACTAAAAGAGATTGATCATGTGGGTACATCACTCACCAAGTCTTTCTTCTCGAGACGGTTCTTGTAATCAAACTTCTTGTTTATCTCATTCACATTGTGGATCCCTTGCGTAAATTTATCTGCGGAGATTATAAAGCATGGCTCAAAACTCCTTAGTAGATGAAAGGCCTCCCTCAAATGGTCAACGAAAAAGTGCTACAAAACAAAGATGAGGGTAAAGAAGGTTTTGGAAAAACTTACAGAAAACCTCAGTGGCATAACAACCTTCTTTGACCCATACGGTAAGTTATCCATGGTGTGTAAGATTCCAGTCTCAATAACAATTTTTGACAACCATTGAACCGGCTTCATTGAATCAACTAACTCCTTTAAAGAAATGTAGAAAACACCATACCTGATTATCTCAAGGCTGATTTTTTTTAAAGCAATAAAAAGACAAGTTAGCTCGAAGGGTCACAGCAGCAAAAAAATGTGCATGAAATTGAAAAGCGAGCCGTGTGCAACTAAAAGCCTTGTTACATGCAACATGCTATGCTTTCTGTGCAACTAAGTGGCTGATATGTATGTAGGCTGTGGGGAGTTAGTTTACCTGGTAGCTTCATCATTTGCTCCTTTGTGATGCCTGACCCAATACAAGAGGGCAGCGTAAAGCTTGTTCACTGCCTCATTGAAGCTGAAAGTCTTCTTCTTGTTGTAATCAATGAATGGAGACCTTTGAGATGCTGCGGGCCTTATTACCCTCCTCTGTCTTCGTGCAATAGGTGGTCCCAAAGAACTGCTCGTGCCGACACGGTTACTGCGCATATCGGGGTGTGGCAATTCTCTGGTGATCCAACATCTAGCTCTTGAGCTATTGCCTTGCCAGCATCAGCAGCAGCACATCCTTCATTCACAGCTGCTGGTTCCAACTCACACTCATCAATGCAAATCACACCGGCTTCCGTTGTTTCTGCTGCTGGAGCAGATGCTGGAGCATCACCATCTATGCCGAGGTCAAAAGATGGTGCATCGCAGAACCCGTCACCATGATAAGACTTTGATCTTCGTAAGGGTTCAAGGACCAGGGCATCTCCTTGCGGCACAAACACGGGTGCGTCGTTCAACGACTTGGTTACGCAATAGTGTTGTAGTTGGCGGCCTTGGAGGCTTGCACCTACTTATAATGTTGAACACCTCCTCTTGTGTTAATGGTTCTTTGAAAGTCAGCTCTTGGTGATCTTGAGGCTTGCTTGGTTCTTTGTGTGCTAGCTCTTGGGGATGGCACTTTGGTAGTTGGATCACCTCCTTTTGTGTTTGGCATTGAAGCATCTCTATGAGTA
Organism: Aegilops bicornis; assembly: GCA_021605145.1. Lineage (NCBI taxonomy): Eukaryota > Viridiplantae > Streptophyta > Magnoliopsida > Poales > Poaceae > Aegilops > Aegilops bicornis. The sequence goes on along the minus strand of CM038670.1, from coordinate 208,195,293 downwards.
GGCACCTTGGGGCTTGCGATTCTTGATGGTGCCTTCTGACCAGCTGTGGTGGTTTGGTGTGACCATCTTTGCTAAGCGACACATCGGTTGGCTGCTTGGTATCTGTAGTTGGCATCTTTTCAGTCTGAGTTGGCAGCAACCTAGCAGAACTTGGCACCCCTGCATCAATGGTTGCGGCTCGTAGTTCTCTCTCTTCTCTGAACCCCAAACCTTTTGTGGCATGTTCCCCCTTTGTGCCCATGGCAAACTTGACAATCTTCTGCTTAGGTGGTTTTAGTGGGACTGTTGAAAGGGGAGTCTTCCCCTTGATCTGTTGAACTTCTGTGATGCTGGTTGGCTCTCTGCTCAATACAGTTGGCATATCAGTTTGAAGCACAGCTTCGTTGACCATATTTACTTCAGCATCTGCACTCACCATCTTCTACTTGGTTTGAGGCAACTTCAGATTCTTCTTCATTGAAACTGCTTTATGCTTACGGACCACGTGAGGGTTTGCCATGGATGCTGCCTTGCTCTTGCTGGAGCTTAGACATGGGAGTTGCTTTAAATATTCCTTGTATTTTTCCTTTGAATGAACCCAGTCAAGACCCTTTCCTGCTTCCTCCATGTCAATTTGATTCTTTTCAGCATCACTTGATAAGAACATGCTCTTGTCAATGGCAAAGTTGATCTTCTCACACGTATCTTTGTCGCTGAAATCTGGCACAGGAAAGGTGGTTGGCAAAGCTGGCTTCAAGTTGCAGAGCTTGAACATATCAATGCTGCCCTAAGATTCTGCTTCATCATTTTTCTTTGACTTCGGCAAATCCTTGTCTTTCCAGCAAGTTTTGACAATCAACATCTGTAGTGTGCTCTTGCTACTCAATGAATTGTTGATGTTGGCAGGGGTGGCAGAAGTGCTAGTCCTCCTGGATGTGTTGCCGCCTGTACCACCAGAACCAGGGGCGTTGTCATCATCATCATCATCGCTCTTTGTCATTTGCCTCCATTGGATCCCCTTTATCATCACCATAACCATCCTCATCTTATTCATCATCGTCTTCTTCCCTCTCACTACCATCAGCTGCTGCGCCTTTGTCTTCTACCCTCTCACTGCCATCAACTGCTGCCCCTTTGTCCCCGTCCCCCTCTTTGGCCTCACCTTCTTCTTCCTCCTCCTCTGCCTCACTATCTTCTTCCTCGTCCTCCTCCTCTCCTTTGTCCTCTCCTTTTTGTCCTCCTCCTCCTCTTCCTCTTCCTCTTCCTCCTCCTCTGCATCTTCTTCATTGTCATCCTCATCCTTGTCCTCCTCCTCTGATTCATCCGCGTCTATGTCCTCGTCGTCGTCAGCATCTATCGCTTCTTCCATTTCCTCATCTTCTTCTGACTCATCCTCAACAAACTCTTCTTCTTCTTGTATAGTTGACCCCCGTCTCTTTCTTTTTGGACCACGGCGTGACGCCCCGGTTTGCATTGATGGCTCTTATGCGTAAGGATCAATATCCGGTTCCTCGTCATCGATCTTGGCAACTGCTTCAATGAAGGTGCCAACCAGATTCGATTCTGACCTTGCACAGCTCATTGACCACTTCGCAATCTTTGCCTTTTTACGCATCAACACAAAAGATTGATCTTGATCCGATTAGAAAAAAATTAAATAGTAAAATATGCATGGCCGACCATGATGTGATAAGCAAAACCGACTAATACACACTTTACGGCCAACTAAAAACATGATTCTAGCCAACTACACATGCACTATGGCACAAACTAAAAACATGCATTCTGCCAAAGTTGATGACAATGGTTGTAAACGAACACTTTGACTGTCCAAAAGAACATGTGCAACTACAGAAGCTTATATGTGCAACTGAACATACATCACAGCCAACTGAATTCTGTATTCTCACAACTACAAAAGTTATACATGTCCAACTGAACATACATCCCAGCCAAGAGAAAAATGTTGGTAAGCGGTACAAATTTTTGTATGCAAAACACTAACCTGCGGATTGTAGGTTATTGGTAACTTGGATGCCACGAATGCTTCAGCTTGCAAAATTCCACCAAACAGTGGTGTCTGCTCCGTGCCTCTATACTCCTCTTGAAGCTGATGTAAAAAAAAGAGAGAGAAAGAAAATAACAAGGTTATCAAAACAGATTTGTGTGTTGAACGAAACCAAACATTACAACCTGTGCAACTACTACAAGATACCGGGTAGAAAAATTCGACTATACATATATGCAACTGAACAAAGACATAAAAACTGTGCAACCCACATGGCACCTAAAAAAAGTTTCTACCAACGGATGCAACACATCTGTGCAACAAGATTAGTAAAACTGTGCAACTTAAAAAATATGGTGTGACAATTTAAAATGAACATGTGTGCAGATTGCCAAACTTAAAGCTACAAGCTGTGCAACTACATGCATTGTTGTGCCAACTGATCACAGTTTTTTGTGCAATTTCCAAAAAAATGTCCAGACATCAAAAGAACATAAAAGGAAGACACTGTTGGAAAAAAAACAAAAAAGAACTCACTTGTAATTTGCCGAACACATCAGGAGAGATAGTATCCTTCTTGATCACCTTGGCAATTAGAGTACTATCCCATGCATTCGATCGTATCGTATGATTTGCTTCTGGGATGTCATGTCTGAAGCGCATCAAGGTATAGTATACGCACCAGACCCAAACAAAAGAAAAGCCAAGTTCAGTTATTGTTATGAGTATTTCAGCAAACTATAACTGCACAGAAGAACAAACAGAGCGGAAAAGTGGTCGTTTTCACAAACCATCAAGTGATACAAGCAGCAGACAGTTTGATCCTCCTGGTCCATGTTCCAAAAAGCTTCGTTAATGTGTTCTGCTACAAAGAGGCAGATGTTTGTGTTCTTTAGCATTTGATGATCTAGCACAAGTCCATAACACTTTGGGCTGAGCTTCAAGGCCGTGGTTGGTGCTAGAAAAGTCTTTGAAGGCAACATAAGCGAGGCCATAAAGAATGTGACATCCGTTCTTCCGACCATATCTGAATCATCTTGAGCCATGTAGTGATATGGGGATGAGAATTTCAGTTATTTTGAAAGCTTCGCGAATCTCCTAGTGGCATCCTTGTAACCTAAATATCGACTTTTTGGCCCTGTTTGGGAGATCAAATACCCTCCGAACAACATCGGCATCGACAAGGATCCTTCCCTTCTGGGAAAACCATTTTAGAGTGCATGGTTGGTAGGACTGCACTAGGAACTTAGCGAGGTCATTTGGAAGTGTGTCGATAAGTTCAATAGCCCCGAACAACCTCGAAACTAGCTCGACTTACGTGGTGGGGTTAGAGAGGCGTTGAAATTTGCAAACCATTTGGTGATGCCCTTATCCTGCCTTCTTATGATGGTCGCTGCACATCTTCCCCTGCAGCCACCTCAACTCCTTCACCACTGGCCTGTTGATGAGAAAATGAAAACATTAAGGAAACATTAAACACAAGAGAGAAAAATAGAATGAAAAAAAACTAGCAATCATCATTTGGATCATTATTGGAATGAGCTATATATTCATAAAATGGATCATGCCAACTAATATGATGTATTTGTACAACTAATAAAGCTCATGAGGACAACTGCAAGACTGCCAGTGTGCAACCTTCAAAAAATAAAAATAAAGTACGAGAACTGGCAGCTACAAAAAGTTCTAGTGGATGTGCCACAATAAGAAATGATATTGCAAACAAGAAAAACAGCAACTAAAAAAAGATTTGCAAAGAACTATTCAAATAGATCATAAACACACAAAAAACCAGATACCTCAGCATCTGCTATGGAAGATGCGACAGCTTCTCCAGCAACTGCTGCCTGCACAAAAAAATGACCACTGATGTCAACTATGAAAGATGCCAACTAGTCAACTACAAGATGCCAACTAATGCCAACTAATGTCAACTGTATTTAAATTGTTGGGGAACGTAGTAATTTCAAAAAAATTCCTACGCACACGCAAGATCATGGTGATGCATAGCAACGAGAGGGGAGAGTGTGTCCACGTACCCTCGTGAACCCGAAAGCGGAGGCGTTATGACAACGCGGTTGATGTAGTAAATGCGTGTTCACGATCCGACCGATCCAAGCACCGAGCGTATGGCACCTCCGTGTTACGCACCGTTCAGCTCGATGGCGATCCCGGACTCCGATCCGGCCGCGGTGTCGGGGATGAGTTCCATCAACCTGACGGCGTGGTGGCGATGATGATGTTCTACCGGCGAGGCTTCGCCTAAGCACATAGCGATATGACCGAGGTGGAATATGGTGGAGGTGGCACCGCCTGCGGCTAAGGAATGATCACGAAGATCAACTTGTGTGTTCTAGGGTGCCCCCTTGCCCCGTATATAAAGGAGCAAGGGGGAGGCCGGCGGGCCTTTGTGGGCGCGCCAAGGAGGAGTCCTCCTCCCTAGTAGGAGTAGGACTCCTCTTTCCTACTCCTACTAGGAGGGAAAGGAAGGGGAGAGGAGAGGGAAGAGGCGCCGCCCCTCTCCTAGTCAATTCGGACCCGGAGGGAGGAGGCGCGGCCCATCCTGGCTTCCCCTCTCTCTCTCCACCAAAGCCCATAAGGCCCAATACTCCTCTCGGGGGGGGGGGGGGTCCGGTAACCCTCCGGCACTCCGGTTTTCTCCGAAATCACCCGGAACACTTCCAGTGTCCGAATATAGTCATCCAATATATCGATCTTTATGTCTCGACCATTTCGAGACTCCTCGTCATGTCCGTGATCACATATGGGACTCCGAACAACCTTCGGTACATCAAAACTTATAAACTCATAATAAAATTGTCATTGTAACGTTAAGTGTGCGGACCCTACGGGTTCGAGAACTATGTAGACATGACCTAGAACTGTTTTCGGTCAATAACCAATAGTGGAACCTGGATGTTCATATTGGCTCCTACATATTCTATGAAGATCTTTATCGGTCAAACCGCATAACAACATACGTTGTTCCCTTTGTCATCGGTATGTTACTTGCGAGATTCGATCGTCGGTATACAATACCTAGTTCAATCTCGTTACCGGCAAGTCTCTTTACTGGATTACGTAATACATCATCCGTAACTAACTCATTAGTTACAATGCTTGCAAGGCTTAAGTGATGTGTATTACCGAGAGGGCCCAGAGATACCTCTCCGAGCAATCGGAGTGACAAAACCTAATCTCGAAATCGCCAACCCAACATGTACCTTCGGAGACACTGTAGAGCACCTTTATAATCACCCGATTCGTTGTTACGTTTGGTAGCACACAAAGTGTTCATCCGGTAAAAGGGAGTTGAATAATCTCATAGTTGTAGGAACTTTGTATAAGTTATTAAGAAAGCAATAGCAATATACTAAACGATCAAGTGCTAGGCTAACGGAATGGGTCAAGTCAATCACATCATTCTCCTAATGATGTGATCCCGTTAATCAAATGACAACACATGCCTATGGTTAGGAAACATAACCATCTTTGATTAATGAGCTAGTCAAGTAGAGGCATACTAGTGACATTATGTTTGTCTATGTATTCACACATGTATCATGTTTCCGGGTAATACAATTCTAGCATGAATAATAAACATTTATCATGATATGAGGAAATAAATAATAACTTTATTATTGCCTCTAGGGCATATTTCCTTCAGTCTCCCACTTGCACTAGAGTCAATAATCTAGACTACATAGTAATGATTCTAACACCCATGGAGTCTTGGTGTTGATCATGTTTTGCTCGTGGAAGAGGCTTAGTCAGCGGGTGCGCAATATTCAGATCCGTATGTATCTTGCAAATCTCTATGTCTCCCACGGACTTGGTCCGGATGGAATTAGGCGTCTCTTGATGTGCTTGGTCCTCTTGTGAAATCTGGATTCCTTTGCCAAGGCAATTGCACGATCTTGTCACGAGAAGATTTTCATTGGTCGATGCACTAGGTATGACACCTAGATCGGAAATGAACTCCTTCATCCAGACTCCTTCATTTGCTGCTTCCGAAGCAGCTATGTACTCCGCTTTCGCATGTAGATCCCTTCTGACGCTTTGTTTAGAACTGCACCAATGACAGCTCCACCATTTAATATAAATACATATCCGGTTTGCGATTTAGAATCGTCCGGATCGGTGTCAAAGCTTGCATCGGCGTAACCCTTTACGACAAGCTCTTTGTCACCTCCATAAACAAGAAACATATCCTTAGTCCTTTTCAGGTATTTCAGGATGTTCTTGACCGTTGTCCAGTGATCCGCTCCTGGATTACTTTGGTACCTCCCTGCTAAACTAATAGCAAAGGCACACATCAGGTGCGGTACACAGCATTGCATACATGATAGAGCCTATGGCTGAGGCATAGGGAACTCCTTTCATTTTTCTCTATCTTCTGCGGTGGTCGGGCATTGAGTGCGACTCAACTTCACACCTTATGTCTGAGGCAAGAATCCTTTCTTTGCACGATCCATAATGAACTTTTCAAAATTTTATCAAGGTATGTGCTTTGTGAGCGTCTTGATCTATCTCTATAGATCTTGATGCCCAATATGTAAGCAGCTATACCAAGGTCTTTCATTGAAAAACTTTTATTCAAGTATCCTTTTATGCTATCCAGAAATTCTATACATTTCCAATCAATAATATGTCGTCCACATATAATATCAGAAATGCTCTGAGCTCCCACTCACTTTCTTGTAGATCTGAGGCTTCTCCAAAAGTGCATGTATAAAACCATATCTTTGATCACACTATCAAAGCGTTTATTCCAACTCGAGAGGCTTGCAGGACCATAAATGGATCATTTGGAGCTTGCACACTTTGTTAGCTCCTTAGGATCGACAAAACCTTCGGTTGCATCATATACAACTCTTCTTCCGAAATCCATTCAGGAATGCATTTTTGACATCCATACGCCATATTTCATATCATAAAATCGGCAATTGCTAACATGATTCGGATGACTTAAGCATCGCTTCTGGTGAGAAGGTCTCATCATAGTCAACCCCTTGAACTTGTCGAAAACCTTTTGCAACAAGTCGAGCTTTATGTGATAACATTACCGTCAGCGCCAGTCTTCTTCTTGAAGATCCATTTATTCTCTATTGCTTGCCGATCATTGGGCAAGTCAACCAAAGTCCATACTTTGTTCTCATACATGGATCCCATCTCAGATTTCATGGCTTCAAGCCATTTTGCGGAATCTGGGCTCACCATCGCTTCTTCATAGTTCGTAGGTTCACCATGATCTAGTAGAATGACTTCCAGAATAGGATTACCGTACCACTCACAGTGCGGATCTTACTCTGGTTGATCTACGAAGTTCAGTAACAACTTGATCTGAAGTTTCATGATCATCATCATTAACTTCCTCACTAATTGGTGTAGGTATCACATGAACTGATTTTTGTGATGAACTACTTTCCAATAAGGGAGCTGAATCTATTACCTCATCAAGTTCTACTTTCCTCCCACTCACTTCTTTCGAGAGAAACTCCTTCTCTAGAAAGGATCCATTCTTAGCAACAAATGTCTTGCCTTTGGATCTGTGATAGAAGGTGTACCCAATTGTCTCCTTTGGGTATCCTATGAAGACACATTTTTTCCGATTTGGGTTCAAGCTTATCAGGTTGAAGTTTTTTCACATAAGCATCGCAACCCCAAACTTTCAGAAACGACAACTTTGGTTTCTTGCCAAACCATAGTTCATAAGGAGTCGTCTCAACGGATTTTGATGGTGCCCTATTTAACGTGAATGCGGCCGTCTCTAAAGCATAACCCCAAAAGCGATAGCGGTAAATCGGTAAGAGACATCATAGATCGCACCATATCTAGTAAAATCACGATTCTGACGTTCGGACACACCATTACGTTGTGGTGTTCCAAGTGGCGTAAGTTGTGATACTATTCCGCAATTTTTCAAATGTAGACCAAACTCGTAACTCAAATATTCTCCTCCACGATCAGATCGTAGAAACTTTATTTTCTTGTTACGATGATTTTCAACTTCACTCTGAAATTCTTTGAACTTTTCAAATGTTTCAGATTTATGCTTCATTAAGTAGATATACCCGTATCTGCTTAAATCATCTGTGAAGGTGAGAAAATAACGATATCCGCCACGAGCCTCAATATTCATCGGACCACATACATCTGTATGTATGATTTCCAACAAATATGCTGCTCTCTCCATAGTACAGGAGAAGCGGTGTTTTAGTCATCTTGCCCATGAGGCATGGTTACTTAAGTACCAAGTGATTCATAATCAAGTGATTCGAAAGTCCATCATTATGGAGTTTCTTCATGCGTTTACACCGATATGACCTAAGCGGCGATTGCCACAAATAAGTTGCACTATCATTATCAACTCTGCATCTTTTGGCTTCAACATTATGTATATGTGTATTACTACTATCGAGATTCATCAAAAATAGACCACTCTTTAAGGGTGCATGACCATAAAAGATATTACTCATATAAATAGAACAACCATTATTCTCTGATTTAAATGAATAACCGTCTCGTCAAACAAGATCCAGATATAATGTTCATGCTCAGCGCTGGCACCAAATAACAATTATTCAGGTCTAAAACTCATCTTGAAGGTAGATGTAGAGGTAGTGTGCCGACAGCGATCACATCGACTTTGGAACCATTTCCCAGCGCGCCGTCACCTCGTCCTTGGCGGTGTTAAGCTTATTCCGTAGTCCCTGTTTGAGTTGCAAATATTAGCAATAGAACCAGTATCAAATACCAGTGCTCTGCGAGCTCTAGTAAAGTACACATCAATAACATGTATATCACATATACCTTTGTTCACCTTGCCATCCTTCTTATCCGCCAAATACTTGGGGCAGTTCCGCTTCGGTGACCAGCTTGCTTGCGGTAGAAGCACTTTCGATTTCAGGCTTAGGTCCAGACTTGGGTTTCTTCTCTTGAGCAGCAACTTGTTTGTTGTTCTTTTTTGAAGTTCCCCTTCTTCTTCCCTTTGCCCTTTTTCTTGAAACTAGTGGTCTTGTTGACCATCAACACTTGATGCTCCTTCTTGATTTCTACCTTCGCAGCTTTTAGCATTGCAAGAGCTCGGGAATTGTCTTGTTCATCCCTTGCATATTATAGTTCATCACGAAGCTCTTGTAGCTTGGTGGCAGTGATTGGAGAATTACATCAATGGCGCTATCATCCGGAAGGTTAACTCCCGGTTGAATCAAGTGATTATTATACCCGGACATTTTGAGTATATGCTCAGCAGCAGAACTATTCTCTTCCATCTTGCAGCTATAGAACTTATTGGAGACTTCATATCTCTCAATCCGGGCATTTGCTTGAAATATTAACCCGACTCTGGAACATCTCATATGCTCCATAGCGTTCAAAAGCGTCATTGAAGACCAGTTCTAAGCCGTAAAGCATGGCACCTTTGAACTATTGAGTAGTCATCAGCTTTCCTGCGCGGACGTTCATAACATCTGGTGTTGCTCCTGCGGCGGGCTGGCACCCGGCGGTGCTTCCGGGGCGTAATTCTTCTATGCAGCAATGAGGATAACCCTCAAATTCTTGACCCAGTCCGTGTAATTGCTACCATCATCTTTCAACTTTGCTTTCTCAAGGAACGCATTAAAATTCAACGGAAAAACAACACGAGCCATCTATCTACAACAAACATAGATAAGCAAAATACTATCAGGTACTAAGTTCATGATAAATTTGAGTTCAATTAATCATATTACTTAAGAACTCCCACTCAGACAGACATCTCTCTAGTCATCTAAGTGATCACGTGATCCAAATCAACTAAACCATAACCAATCATCACGTGAGATGGAGTAGTTTTCAATGGTGAACATCACTATGTTGATCATATCTACTATATGATTCACGCTCGACCTTCGATCTCCGTGTTCCGAGGCCATATCTGCATATGCTAGGCTCGTCATGTTTAACCTTGAGTATTCGGCGTGTGCAAAACTGGCTTGCACCCGTTGTAGATGGACGTTGAGCTTATCACACCCGATCATCACGTGGTGTGCAGGCACGACGAACTTTTGCAACGGTGCATACTCAGGGAGAACACTTCTTGATAATTTAGTGAGAGATCATCTTAAAATGCTACCATTAATCAAAGCAAGATAAGATGCATAAAGGATAAACATCACATGCAATCAATATAAGTGATATGATATGGCCACCATCATCTTGTGCTTGTGATCTCCATCTCCGAAGCACCGTCATGGTCACCATCGTCATCGGTGCGACACCTTGATCTCCATCGTAGCATCTTTGTCGTCTAGCCAACTATTGCTTCTCGACTATCGCTACCGCTTAGTGATAAAGTAAAAGCAATTCTGAAGCGTTGCATTTCATATAATAAGCGACAACCATATGGCTCCTGCCCGATTGCCGATAACTTGATTACAAAACATGATCATCTCATACAATAAAATATAGCATCACGTCTTGACCATATCACATCACAACATGCCCTGCAAAAACAAGTTAGACATCCTCTACTTTGTTGTTGAGAGTTTTACGTGGCTGCTACGGGCTGAGCAAGAACCGTTCTTACCTACGCATCAAAACCACAACGATAGTTCGTCAAGTTAGTGTTGTTTTAACCTTCGCAAGGACGGGCGTAGCCATACTCAGTTCAACTAAAGTTGGAGAAAGCCGACACCCGCCAGCCACATGTGCAAAGCACGTCGGTAGAAAGCAGTCTCGGCGTAAGCGTCTGGCGTAATGTCGGTCCGGGCCGCTTCATCCAACAATACCACCGAACCAAAGTATGACATGCTTTGGTAGCGGTATGACTTATATCGCCCACAACTCACTTGTGTTCTACTCGTGCAAATAACATCAACGCATAAAACCAGGCTCTTATACCACTTTGTTGGGGAGCGTAGTAATTTCAAAAAAATCCTACGCTACGCCAAGATCATGGTGATGCATAGCGAGAGGAGAGTGTGTCCACATACCCTCGTAGACCAAAAGCGGAAGCGTTATGACAACACGGTTGATGTAGTCGTACGTCTTCACGATCCGACCGATCCAAGCACCGAACGTACGGCACCTCCGTGTTCTGCACACATTCAGCTCGATGATGATCCCGGTTCCGATCCGGCAGGTGTCGGGGATGAGTTCCGTCGACCTGACGGCGTGGTAGCGATGATGATGTTCTAGCGACGCGAGGCCGCCTAAGCACCGCAGCGATATGACCGAGGTGGAATATGGTGGAGGGGCACCGCCTGCAGCTAAGGAGCGATCACGAAGATCAACTTGTGTGTTCTAGGGTGCCCCTGCCCCGTATATAAAGGAGCAAGGGGAGGCCGGTCGGCCCTTGTGGGCGCGCCAAGGAGGAGGAGTCCTCCTCCTAGTAGATGGGACTCCCTCTTTCCTACTCCTACTAGGAGGGAAAGGATGGGGAGAGGGATAGGGAAAGAGGCGCCGCCCCCTCTCCTAGTACAATTCGGACCAGGAGGGAGGCGCGCAGCCCATCACAGCTGCCCCTCTCTCTCCACTAAAGCCCATAAGGCCCAATACTCCTCCCGGGGCTTCCGGTAACCCTCCGGCCTCTGGTTTCTCCGAAATCACCGGAACACTTCCGGTGTCGAATATAGTCGTCCAATATATCGATCTTTATGTCTCGACCATTTGAGACTCCTCGTCATGTCCGTGATCACATCCGGGACTCCGAACAACCTTGGTACATCAAAACTTATAAACTCATAATAAAACTGTCATCGTAACATTAAGCGTGCGGACCCTACGGGTTCGAGAACTATGTAGACATGACCTAGAACTGTTTCTGGTCAATAACCAATAGTGGAACCTGGATGTTCATATTGGCTCCTACATATTCTACGAAGATCTTTGTCGGTCAAACCGCATAACAACATACGTTTTTCCCTTTGTCATCGGTATGTTATTTGCCCGAGATTCGATCGTCGGTATCCAATACCTAGTTCAATCTTGTTACCGGCAAGTCTCTTTACTCGTTCCGTAATACATCACCCCTTAACTAACTCATTAGTTACAATGCTTGCAAGGCTTAAGTGATGTGTATTACCGAGAGGGCCCAGAGATACCTCTCCGACAATCGGAGTGACAAAACCTAATCTCGAAATCGCCAACCCAACATGTACCTTCGGAGACACCTGTAGAGCACCTTTATAATCACCCGATTCGTTGTGACGTTTGGTAGCACACAAAGTGTTCCTCCGTAAGCAGGAGTTGCATAATCTCATAGTTGTAGGAACTTTGTATAAGTTATGAAGAAAGCAATAGCAATATACTAAAATATCAAGTGCTAGGCTAACGGAATGGGTCAAGTCAATCACATCATTCTCCTAATGATGTGATCTCGTTAATCAAATGACAACACATGTCTATGGTTAGGAAACATAACCATCTTTGATTAATGAGCTAGTCAAGTAGAGGCATACTAGTGACATTATGTTTGTCTATGTATTCACACAAGGATCATGTTTCCGGGTAATACAATTCTAGCATGAATAATAAAAATTTATCATGATATGAGGAAATAAATAATAACTTTATTATTGCCTCTAGGGCATATTTCCTTCATAAATCAAGATGACTAGAGATGTCAACTACAAAAGGTTGTTATTGACAAACTAAAAACAAAAATAGTGGTGCGAACTGCTGCATAATTTCATCAGTATCTAAAAAAGCGAGAAAAACACATATATTCGAGATTTTACTTACCCTAGAAGATGACTCAGCTCCCTTACCAAGTGTTGCACGTCTAGTCCGCTTTACAACAGGAACTGATCGGCATCCTAAGAAAAAATAAAAAACATGAGCATGGGCAAAACAAAAAAATGTTATATGACCCAAACAAAACAAAAAATTGGACTTGTGTCATCAGCATGCCACTTACCTCAACATCCTCTCCTGCTCAACACTCCAGCAGGTCGTGGTGGCGATTAGCGGGGCAGCTTGAGTTCGTGAGCGGCTGACTTCCAGAACGCTGATTAAGCAACCAAAAGAAAACATGAAAAAAAAGACATTAGCATACATGCATAAGTTGAAAACAACTCAAAAACAAAAGAAAAAAAAGGTGAAAAAAATACATCTCCTTCATCGCCATCCGCATCTCCTCCTATTATAACCATTTTTGCCCTGCGACAGGAAATACAACAAAAAAAACATAGTTAGAAGATGTGGACAACCAACTACTAGAATGATGCATCCAACTGGGCAGTAAACCTTGTGCAAACTGGACGTCAAATAAGCCAACTAACTATTTTCTGCCTAGGTATTACTTGCCAACTGTGACAAAGTAATACCTAGGCGAAAATAGTTAACTAAAAACAACAAGCTCGATTAAGATAACTTATACGAAAAAGCGTCCCTAGTTGCACATGAGGGGAGACACATGAAAACAACCACATCCACAACAAAGACTTGCACATTGAGAAAAAATAAATTGGAAAATTGGCAAGAATTGGTACTAATTTGCACAATCAAGGGGTCCTAGTTGCACAAAGCGGGAGAAAAACCCATGAACCACCACAGCCACCACAAGGCTGGTGGATTGGGTGAACTATATTGGAAAAGCGGCAAGCATTGGTGCTAAAATTGCACAAACAAGAATCCCTAGTTGCACACAGCGGAGGGGGAAACAGCAAAACCAACTAAGTAGAGCAACTGGCACAAGTGTATAACATATGAACAGCCAACTAGTAAAAGTGATCCAGCCAACTGACCAGGCAACTTGTGCAACTGAACACCGTATAGACAACCACCTAGTACAAAAACAGTGAGCCAACTGACCAAAACAACTGTTGCAACTGCAGAGCATATGGACAGCCAAGTACTATATGGACGCAGCCAACTGAGGAGAATATTGTGCAACTAACCATTTAAATCTCTGAACACCAACTACAAAATCAACCAATGCATTGCACACAACATTGCGCACATCTAATACAACTTGCAGAATGACTAAGAATCATGAACGGGTCTCAAATCTCTGCAAAATTGAACGGAACATGAACTAAACAGCCAAATCGCCCTAAAATCGTGCAACGGGCGCCGTGGACATGCATCCCTTCTACCTAACGACTACCGCGTACCCTGGCCAACTACACGTTGACCCTGGCCAGCCACCCCGTGCCGTGAACTACGCCTCCAGCGAGTCCCCCGCGAGGAGAACCACCCGCAAGCCACCGCCAAACTGAGCACTCCGCCCCGACGCCCCGTTCGGTGGAGAGGATGGCGAGGAGGAAGACAAAGACGGAATGGGGAGAGAGCTCGCTGCGGCGAGGGATTTCAGGCCACCTTGTAGATCCCGACCACCGTTGGGCGCGTGCTATGAGATAGGAGAAGGAAACTCAACGTGACCAAAATCGAGGATAAGCGGGGGTAGTTCGCGCCGTTCCCGAACCCTAGAGAGCATTCCCCTCGCATTTCGGCACAATCTGCGCTCCGCAAGATAGAGAGAGGAAGGAGAAGCATGTAGAAGTGAAGGGCGAGCATACCTCCGACGGCGAGGAGCACCAACGACTCCCCCGCGAGGAGAACCACCCGCAAGCCGCCGCCACTCTGAGCACTCCACCGCGACGCCCCGTTCGGTGGAGAGGATGGCAAGGAGGAAGACGAAGACGGGATGGGAGAGAAACGCTCTGGCGAGGATTTCAGGCACAGATTTCGAAAACCGCCGCCCACGACCCCCACTACTCTCCTCCTCTACCGCTTACAGGTGGGCCTCCCACGTCCGGAAAACTGCCCACGACCGCGGTGCGCGACCAATCCAGACCACATGGCACCTGGCGGATCTGGGGGCGATCGCTGGCGCGATCGAATGACCACGAATCGTCCGCCCGAGTCTGTTAGTTGGTGGCCGACCACTTTTTAGATTTTAGGATTTATTTTTTGAGAAAAACGTGCTCTGTCGAGATCTGATCGAAATATTTGCGAAGTTCGCACGAAGGTTAGGCCCGCCGTTGGCCCATCTAAAAAAAGCTGGACTGTGTACACATTTTTTTGCACAGTCAAATGGGCTTCGAATCTGCGACATGAAGGACGGTCGATATGTGCTGCAGCTTTTTCTTTTTAGTTTTCGTGTTCCCCAAAAAATATATTAAGTTTTCGTAATATATCCCCCCTTTTCTCTTGAACTGAAACTAGATTTTCAAACTTTTAAATAAAAGACGTGTCAAACCGGGCATGAGCTACTTTTTTTATACTCGTGTATGGTCTGGACCCGTGAACATTTTTAAAAAGCTTTGTGCTTCCCCCGTCATAAGAATGGGTTCGACAAACCATGGTTGGAGAATTGGCGAACAAAGCTAGAAAATGGCGAATTGGTAGCAGCATCGACGGCGGGGGTGACACTATAACACGTTAGCCATGGGGCGACATTGCGGCCATGACATCATCGACGGAGAGGAGAGAGTGACTAAGTTGCTTCAGCGAGCTGATGGTGCGGGTGCGAAGAGGACCGCCTACACAAGAAAATAGGGGTTCGAGGGGTAGGGCAGCGTTGCAACTATGTTAGTCGCCCGATGCCGGGGAGGCGACTGTTAGGTCAGTGATCGTGGGTAGGTCAATGAGTTGTGCATTATTACGACAACAATGGTGGAATGAGAGACAATAGTTCTAGGCACTGTGAAAAGGATTTTAGGTGGGCTCAATTTGATGGCTGGTGAGGTTAGGCACCTGCCACATCTACTTAAAAAAAGTTTCAGTAGAGGGTAAAAAGATTACCGGCCACTGCTATCTGAACAACATTGGCGGGCGAAAACTACCACCACCATTCATAA
The DNA here is from genome assembly GCA_021605145.1 of Aegilops bicornis. Taxonomy (NCBI): domain Eukaryota; kingdom Viridiplantae; phylum Streptophyta; class Magnoliopsida; order Poales; family Poaceae; genus Aegilops; species Aegilops bicornis. The sequence continues at coordinate 208,179,519 of CM038670.1, read as the reverse complement.
ATTTTACAAATTTACCTGTGGGATAAAATAGATTAGCAATGGCGGGCAGAGAATAAGTGCCCGCTACTGATTCGTCGAGGCGGGCCAAAAAACATGCCCGCCACAATAATAGTTGCCAACCCGTGCTCAATTTTTTCTCAATTTTCAAAAGTTTGCAATGGCGGGCATTATTAGCTTCCCGCCAAACATATCTTAAGCTCAGAAAATCCTTGAAAAAATAACCATATTTACTAAACATGGAATAGTCTCAAATTTGACTATGGGGCTTTCAAATGGTGTGTATTAAACATGGAAAAAAATTCAAAGTTGAAATCATGAAAAAAAAATTGATTTCTATGTGGCAGGTGGTGGTTTTCATTTCAGAACATGCACACTTCACCGAAGAGTGTTCGTTTTGTACACCAAGTGGGACAATTTTTTTGCCTTAATGCTCTCAAATTTTTGCCACACTCTACAGGCGTCCTATGAAGACATCATGTAAACTTTCATCCAGCTTCAAGCTTGTTTGCACGCTCAGAGCTTTTTGCCCTTTTCAGTGGCTGGAAAATCAGTTAATGCTTCGAAAACAACAAACCAACTTAAAAAGTGGCCAAATTTATGCATGAGGATTCCAATGGTGTGTAACTGCGTATTAATCATTGGAAAAAAATTGAAGTTGGAATCATGAATAAAAATTTATTTATGTGTGGCCGATGGTGGTTTTTCGTTTGAAACGCTGACACTCTGCCGAAGTGTGTTCGATTTGTACATGAAGTGCGTCAATTTTTTGCATAAACACTCTCAAATTTTTATCACACCCTACAAGGGTTCTATGAAGACACCATGCCAAGTCTATTCAGTTTTCAACCTCGTTTGCTGATACGTCTCCAACGTATCTATAATTTTTGATTGCTCCATGCTATATTATCTACTGTTTTGGACCATATTGGGCTTTATTTTCCACTTTTATATTATTTTTGGGACTAACCTATTAACCGGAGGCCCAACCTAGATTTGTTATTTTTTGCCTATTTCAGTGTTTGAAGAAAGCGGAACATCAAACGGAATGAAACCTTGAGGCGTGATTTTCTCACGAATATGATCCAGGAGACTTGGACCCACGTCAAGAAAGAAGGGAGGTGAAGCGCCCCCTAGGGTGTGCCCCCTGCCTCGTGGGCCCCCCTTTGCTCCACCGACGTACTTCTTCCTCCTATATATACCTATGTACCCCCGAACAATCAGATACGGAGCCAAAAACCTAATTCCACCGCCGCAACTTTCTGTATCCACGAGATCCCATCTTGGGGCCAGTTCCGGAGCTCCGTCGGAAGGGGAATTCACGACGAAGGGCTTCTACATCATCATCATAGCCTCTCCGATGAAGTGTGAGTAGTTTACTTCAGACCTTTGGGTCCATAGTTAGTAGCTAGATGACTTCTTCTCTATTTTTGGATCTCAATACAATGTTCTCCCCCTCTCTCGTGGAGATCTATTCGATGTAATCTTCTTTTTGCGGTGTGTTTGTTGAGATCGATGAATTGTGGGTTTATGATCAAGATTATCTATGAGCAATATTTGAATCTTCTCTGAATTCTTTTATGTATGATTGGTTATCTTTGCAAGCCTCTTTGAATTATCCGTTTGGTTTGGCCAACTAGATTGGTAGTTCTTGGAATAGGAGAAGTGCTTAGCTTTGGGTTCAATCTTGCGGTGTCCTTTCCCAGTGACAGTAGGGGCAGCAAGGCACGTATTGTATTGTTGCCATCGAGGATAACAAGATGGGGTTTTTATCATATTGCATGAATTTATCCCTCTACATCATGTCATCTTGCTTAAGGCGTTACTCTGTTTTCATTAACTTAATACTCTAGATGCATGTTGGATAGCGGTCGATGAGTGGAGTAATAGTAGTAGATGCAGGCGGGAGTCGGACTACTTGTCTCGGACGTGATGCCAATATACATGATCATACCTATATAATCTCATAACTATGCTCAATTACATCAATTGCTCAACGATGAATTCGTTCACCCACCGTAAAATACTTATGCTCGTGAGAGAAGCCACTAGTGAAATCTATGGGCCCCGGGTCTATTCTCATCATATTAATCTTCCTACGCTTTATTATTGCTCTGCTTTTTTACTTTGTTTTTTATTTTACTTTGCATCTTTATACCAAAAACACCAAAAATATTATCTATCATCTCTATCAGATCTCACCCTCGTAAGTGATCGTGAAGGGATTGACAACCCCTAATCGCGTTGGTTGCGTTGAACTATTTGTTTTGTGTAGGTACGAGGGACTTGCACGTGGCCTCCTACTGGATTGATACCTTGGTTCTCAAAAACTGAGGGAAATACTTACGCTACTCTGCTGCATCATCCTCTCCTCTTCGGGGAAAACAAACGCAAGCTCAAGACGTAGCAAGAAGGATTTCTAGCGCCGTTGCCGGGGAGTCTACACAAAAGTCAACATACCAAGTACCCATCACAATCCCTTATCTCCCGCATTACATTATTTGCCATTTGCATCTCGTTTTCCTCTCCCCCACTTCACCCTTGCCGTTTTACTCGCCCTCTCTTTTCCGTTTGCCTTTCTGTGCGTTTGCCTTTTTGTTTGCTCGTGTGTTAGTTTTCTTGCTTGTCACGATGGCTCAAGATAATACCAAATTGTGTGACTTTACCAATTCCAACAATAATGATTTCCTTAGCACTCCGATTGCTCCTCTTACCAATACTGAATCTTGTGAAATCAATACTTCTTTGTTGAATCTTGTTATGAAAGATCAATTCACCGGCCTTCCTAGTGAAGATGCCGCTACTCATCTAAATAACCGTTGATTTATGTGATATGCAAAAGAAGAAAGATGTCTATAATGATATTGTTAAATTGAAGCTATTTCCTTTTAAGCTTAGAGATCGTGCTAAAGCTTGGTTTCGTCTTTGCCTAAAAATAGTATTGATTCTTGGAACAAGTGCAAAGATGCTTTTATCTCTTAGTATTTTCCTCCGCTAAGATCATCTCTCTTAGAAGCGATATTATGAATTTTAAGCAACTTGATCATGAACATGTTTCACAAGCCGGGAGGATGAAATTAATGATACGTAATTGCCCTACTCATGGTTTGAATTGTGGATGATTATACAAAAATTTATGCGGATTGAATTTTGCTTCTAGAAACCTTTTAGATTGACGGGGAGGCACTTTTATGGAAATCACTTTAGGAGATGCTACTAAAATCCTAGATAATATTATGGTTAATTATTCTCAATGGCACACTGAAAGATCTACTAATAAAAAAGTGCATGCGATAGAAGAAATTACTGTTTTGAGTGGAAAGATGGATGAACTTATGAAATTATTTGCTGCTAAGAGTGTTTCTTCTGATCCTAATGATATGCCTTTGTCTACTTTGATTGAGAATAATAATGAATCTATGGATGTGAATTTTGTTGGTAGGAATAATTTTGGTAACAACGCGTATAGAGGGAACTTTAATCCTAGGCCTTATCTTAGTAATTCCTCTAATAATTATGGAAATTCCTACAACAACTCTTATGGAAATTTTAAGATGCCCTCTGAATTTGAGACTAGTGTTAAAGAGTTTATGAATTCGCAAAAGAATTTTAATGCTTTGCTTGAGGAGAAATTCTTAAAGTTGATGAATTGGCTAGGAACGTTGATAGAATTTCTTTTGATGTTGATTCTTTAAAGCTCAGATCTATTCCTCCTAAGCATGATATCAATGAGTCTCTCAAAGCCATGAGAATTTCCATTGATGAGTGCAAGGAAAAGACCGCTAGGATGCGTGCTACGAAAGATGTCTTTATTAAAGCGTGTTCTTCCAATTTCCATGAAAATAAAGATGAAGATCTAAAAGTTATTGATGTGTCCCCTATCAAATCTTTGTTTTTCAATATGAATCTTGATAACGATAAGACTGACTATGATCCACCTTTACCTAGAAGGCGTTCCAAAATTCGGAGTTTTAGATCTTAATGCTAAAATTGGTAAAAGTGGGATTGAAGAAATCAAAACCCTAGATGTTGCTAAACCCATTATCTTGGATTTCAAGGAATTGAATTATGAAAGTTGCTCTTTAATTGATTGTATTTCCTTGTTGTAATCCGTGCTAAATTATCCTCATGCTTATAGTCAAAATAAAGCGTTTACCAAACACATTGTTGATGCCTTGATGCAATCTTATGAGGAAAAACTTGAGTTGGAAGTCTCTATCCTAGAAAACTTTATGATGAGCGGGAACCAACTATTACAATTAAGATTGAGGATCATGTATTTTATGCTTTATGTGATTTGGGTGCTAGTGTTTCCACTATTCCCAAAACTTTGTGTGATTTGCTAGATTTCCGTGATTTTGATGATTGCTCTCTAAACGTGCACCTCCACAGATTCCACTATTAAGAAACCTATGGGAAGAATTAATGATGTTCTTATTATTGCAAATAGGAATTATGTGCCCGTAGATTTTATCATTCTTGATATAGATTGCAATCCTTCATGTCCTATTATTCTTGGTAGACCTTTCCTTAAAACGATTGGTGTAGTTATTTATATGAAGGAAGGGAATATTAGATTCCAATTTCCATTAAAGAAAGTCCTGGTACACTTCCCTAGGAAGAAAATAAAATTACCATATGAATCTATTATGAGAACCACTTATGGATTGTTGGGGAACGTAGCAGAAATTCAAAATTTTCCTACGTGTCACCAAGATCTATCTATGGAGAAACTAGCAACGAGGGGAAGGAGAGTGCATCTACATACCCTTGTAGATCGCTAAGCGGAAGCGTTCAAGAGAACAGGGTTGAAGGAGTGCATTACTCGTCGTGATTCAAATCCTTTGGAGATCCTAGTGCCGAGCAGACGGCACCTCCGCGTTTCAACACACGTACAGCCGGTGGCGTCTCACGCCTTGATCCAGCAAGGAGAGGGGAGAGGTTGAGGAAGACTCCATCGAGAAGCAACTGTGGCGTTGTGGTGGTTGAGGAGCGTGGCAATCCTGCAGGTCTTCGCCAAGCACCACGGGAGAGGAGTAGTAGGAGAGGCAGGGATGCGCCATTGAGAGGTGAAAACTCATGTGTTGGGAAGCCCTAGACCTCAAGTATATATAGGGGAGGGAGGGGCTGCGCCCCTCTAGGGTTCCCTCCTGAGGCGGCGGCCAGCCAGATCCCATCTGGTGGGGCGGCCAAGGGGGGAGAGGGAAACTTGCCCCCAAGCTGGGTGGGCGCCCCTCCCAAACCCTAGGCGCCTTGGGCCCTTGTGAGGCGCACCAGCCCACAGGGCTGGTCCCTCCCACACTTGGCCCATGCTGCCCTCCGGGATGGTGGCCCCACTTGGTGGACCCAGGACCCTCCGGTGGTCCCCGTGCGTTACCGATAAAACCCGAAACTTTTAGGTGACCAAAACAGGACTTCCCATATATAAATCTTTACCTCCAGACCATTCCGGAACTCCTCGTGGCGTCCGGGATCTCATCCGGACTCTGAACAACATTCGGTAACCACATACAAACTTCCTTTATAACCCTAGCGTCGCCATCGAACCTTAAGTGTGTAGACCCTACGGGTTCGGGAACCATCTGAACATGACCGAGACGTTCTTCGGTCAATAACCAACAGCGGGATCTGGATACCCATGTTGGCTCCCACATGTTCCACGATCATCTCATCGGATGAACCACGATGTCAAGGACTCAATCAATCCCGTATACAATTCCCTTTGTCTAGCGGTATTGTACTTGCCCGAGATTCGATCGTCGGTATCCCGATACCTTGTTAAATCTCGTTTCCGGCAAGTCTCTTTACTCGTTCCATAACACATCATCCCGTGATCAACCCCTTGGTCACATTGTGCACATTATGATGATGTCCTACCGAGTGGGCCCAGAGATACCTCTCCGTTTACGGAGTGACAAATCGATCTCGATTCGTGCCAACCCAATAGACACTTTCGGAGATACCTGTAGTGCACCTTTATAGCCACCCAGTTACGTTGTGACGTTTGGTACACCCAAAGCATGCCTACGGTATCCGGGAGTTGCACAATCTCATGGTCTAAGGAAATGATACTTGACATTAGAAAAGCTTTAGCATATGAACTACGATCTTTGTGCTAGGCTTAGGATTGGGTCTTGTCCATCACATCATTCTCCTAATGATGTGATCACGTTATCAATGACATCCAATGTCCATGGTCAGGAAACCGTAACCATCTATTGATTAACGAGCTAATCAACTAGAGGCTTACTAGGGACATGGTGTTGTCTATGAATCCACACATGTATCCGAGTTTCCTTTCAATACAATTATAGCATGGATAATAAATGATTATCATGAACAAGGAAATATAATAATAACTAATTTATTATTGCCTCTAGGGCATATTTCCAACAGTCTCCCACTTGCACTAGAGTCAATAATCTAGTTCACATCACCATGTGATTAACACTCACACGTCACATCGCCATGTGACCAACATCCAAAGAGTTTACTAGTGTCGCTAAACTAGTTCACATCATCATGTGATTAAGACTCAATGAGTTCTGGGGTTTGATCATGTTTTGCTTGTGAGAGAAGTTTTAGTCAACGGGTGTGCAACCTTTCAGATCCGTGTGTGCTTTGCAAATTTCTAGGTCATATTGTAAACGCTACTTCCACGCTCCACTTGGAGCTATTCCAAATGGTTGCTCCACTATACGTATCCGGTTTGCTACTCAGAGTCACTCGGATAGGTGTTAAAGCTTGCACCGACGTAACCCTTTACGCCGAACTCTTTATCACCTCCATAATCAAGAAACATGTCCTTATTTACTCCAAGGACAATTTTGACCGCTATCCAATGATCCATTCCTGGATCATTCTTGTATATAGTGACTCATGGCAAGGCACACTTGATGCGGTACACGGCATAGCATCTTGTAGAGCCTACGTCTAAGGCATAGGGGCGACCTTCGTCCTTTCTCTCTATTCGGCCGTGGTCGAGCTTTAAGTCTTAACTTCATACCTTACATCTCAGGCAAGAACTCCTTATTTGGTGATCCATCTTGAACACCTTCAAGATCATGTCAAGGTATATGCTCATTTGAAAGTACCATTAAGCGGTTTTGATCTATCCCTATAGATCTTGATGCTCAATGTTCAAGTAGCTTAATACAGGTTTTCACTTGAAAAACACTTTTCAAATAACCCTATATGCTTTCGAGAAATTCTACATCATTTACGATCAACAATATGTCAACAACATATACTCATCAAAAATTCTATAGTGCTCCCACTCACTTCTTTGGAAATACAAGTTTCTCATAAACTTCAGATAAACCCAAAATCTTTGATCATCTTATCAAAGAGTATATTCCAACTCCGAGATGCTTACTCCGGTCCATGGAAGGATCCTTTGGAGCTAGCATACCTTTCAGCATCCTTAGGATCGACAAAACCTTTCGATTGTATCTCATACAACCTTTCCTTACGGAAACTGGTAAGGAAACTCGTTTTGACATCCATCTGCTAGATTTCATAAATGCAGCTAATGCTAACATGATTCCGACGGACTTAAGCATCGCTACGGATGAGAAAATCTCATCGTAGTCAACTTGTGAAAAACTCTTTACCACAAGTCGAGCTTCATAGACGGTGACATTACCGTCCACGTCCGTCTTCTTCTTAAAAATCCATTTATCTCAATAGCTTGCCGATCATCGGGCAAGTCCACCAAAGTCCATGCTTTGTTCTGATACATGGATCCTATCTCGGATTTCATGGCCTCTAACCTTTGTCGGAATATGGGCCCACCATCGCTTCTCCATAGCTCGTAGGTTCATTGTTGTCCAGCAACATGACCTTCAAGACAGGACTACTGTACCACTCTGAAGCAGTACGCATCCTTGTCACCCTACGAGGTACGGTAGTGACTTGATCCGAAGTTTCAAGATCACTATCATAAGCTTCTACTTCAATTGGTGTAGGTGCCATAGGAACAACTTCCTGTGTCCTGCTACACACTAGTTGTGGTGACGGTTCAATAACCATATCAAGTCTCCACCATCCTCCCGCTCAACTTTTCGAGACAAACTTTTCCTCGAGAAAGGACCTGATTCAAGAAACAATCCCTATTGCTTTCGGATCTGAATTAGGAGGTATACCCAGCTGTTTTGGGTGTCCTATGAAGATGCATTTTATCCACTTTGGGTTCGAGCTTATCAACCTGAAACTTTTTCACATAAGCGTCGCAACCCCAAACTTTTAAGAAACGACAACTTAGGTTTCTCCAAACCATAGTTCAAACAGGGTCGTCTCAACGGAAATACGTGGTGCCCTATTAAAGTGAGTGCGGTTGTCTCTAATGCCTAACCCATGAACGATAGTGGTAATTCAATAAGAGACATCATGGTACGCACCATATCTAATAGGGTGCAACTATGATGTTCGGACACACCATCACACTATGGTGTTCGGCGGTATTAATTGTGAAACAATTTCCACTATGTCTTAATAGCGTGCCAAAGCTCGTAACTCAGATACTCATCTCTATGATCATATCATAGACATTTCATCCTCTTGTCACGATGATCTTTAACTTCACTCTGAAATTACTTGAACCATTCAATAATTCAGACTTGTGTTTCATCAAGTAAATATACTCGGTATCTACTCAAATCATACGTGAAGTAAGAACATAACGATATCCTTTGCGTGCCTCGGCATTCATTGGACTGCACACATCAAAATGTATTACTTCCAACAAGTTGCTTTCTTGTTCCATTTCACTAAAAAGCGAGGCTTTCAGGTCATCTTGCCCATGTGGTATGATTTGCATGTCTCAAGTGATTCAAAATCAAGTGAGTCCAAACGGTCCATTTGCATGGAGTTTCTTCATGCATATACACCAATATACATGGTTCGCATGTCTCAAACTTTTCAAAAACGAGTGAGTCCAAAGATCCATCAACATGGAGCTTCTTCATGCGTTCTATACCAATATGACTCAAATGGCAGTGCCACAAGCAGGTGGTACTATCATTACTATCTTATATCTTTTGGCATGAAAATGTGTATCACTACGATCGAGATTCAATAAACCATTCCTTTAGGTGCAAGACCATTGAAGGTATTATTCAAATAAATAGAGTAACCATTATTCTCCTTAAATGAATAACCGTATTGCGATAGACATAATCCAATCATGTCTATGCTCAATGCAATCACCAAATGATAATTATTCAGGTTTAATACTAATCTTGATGGTAGAGGGAGCGTGCGATGTTTGATCAAATCAAACTTGGAAACACTTCCAACACATATCGTCGACTCACCTTTAGCTAGTCTCCGTTTATTCCGTAGCTCTTTTATTTCGAGTTACTAACACTTAGCAACCGAACCGGTATCTTAATACCCTGGTGCTACTAGGAGTACTAGTAAAGTACACATTAACATAATGTATATCCAATATACTTCTATCGACCTTGCCGGCCTTCTCATCTACCAAGTATCTAGGGTAATTCTGCTCCAGTGGCTGTTCCCCTTATTACAGAAGCACTTAGTCTCGGGTTTGGGTTCAACCTTGGGTTTCTTCACTAGAGCAGCAGCTGATTTGTCGTTTCATGAAGTATCCCTTCTTGCCCTTGCCCTTCTTGAAACTAGTGGTTTCACCAACCATCAACAATTGATGCTCCTTCTTGATTTCCACTTTCACGGTGTCAAACATCGTGAATACCTCAAGGATCATCATATCTATCCACGATATGTTATAGTTCATCACGAAGCTCTAGCAGCTTGGTGGCAATGACTTTGGAGAAACATCACTATCTCATCCGGAAGATCAACTCCCACTCGATTCAAGTGATTGTTGCACTCAGACAATCTGAGCACAAGCTCAACGATTGAGCTTTTCTCCCTTAGTTTGCAGGCTAAGAAAATCGTCGGAGGTCTTATACCTTTTGACGTAGGCACAAGCCTGAAATCCCAATTTCAGCCCTCGAAACATCTTATATGTTTCGAGAAACGTCTTATATGTTTCGAGAAACGTCTTTGGTGCCTCTACTCTAAACCATTTAACTGAACTATCACGTAGTTATCAAAACGTGTATGTCTGATGTTCGCAACATCCACGGGCGACGTTTGGGGTTCAACACTGAGCGGTGCATTAAGGACATAAGCTTTCTACTGTCCGCATAATCGCTACTGTCAACTTTCAATTATATTTTCTCTAGGAACATATCTAAACAGTGGAACTAAAGCGCGAGCTTACGACATAATTTGCAAAGATCTTTTGACTATGTTCAGGATAATTAAGTTCATCTCATGAACTCCCACTCAAATAGACATCCCTCTAGTCATCTAAGTGATTACATGATCCGAGTCAACTAGGCTGTGTCCGATCATCACGTGAGACGGACTAGTCATCATCGGTGAACATCTTCATGTTGATCGTATCTACTATACGACTCATGCTCGACCTTTCGGTCTCTTGTGTTCCGAGGCCATGTCTGTACATGCTAGGCTCGTCAAGTTAACCTAAGTGTTTTGCGTGTGTAAATCTGTCTTACACCCGTTGTATGTGATCGTAAGAATATATCACACCCGATCATCACGTGGTGCTTGAAGCGACGAACTTTACATAGCGGTGCACGGTTAGGGAACACTTTCTTGAAATTTTAATGAGGATCATCTTATTTACTACCGTTGTTCTAAGCAAATAAGATGCATAAATATGATAAACATCACATGCAATCAAATAGTGACATGATATGGCCAATATCATTTTGCTCCTTTGATCTCCATCTTCGGGGCTCCATGATCATCGTCGTCACCGGCATGACACCATGATCTCCATCATCGTGTCTCCATGAATTTGTCTCGCCAACTTATTACTTCTACTACTATGGCTACCGGTTAGCAATAAAGTAAAGTAATTACATGGCGTTTGTTCAATGACACGCAGGTCATACAATCAATTAAGACAACTCCTATGGCTCGCCGGTTGTCATACTCATCGACATGCAAGTCGTGATTCCTATTACAAGAACATGATCAATCTCATACATCACATATCATTCATCACATTCTTCTTGGCCATATCACATCACATAGCATACCCTGCAAAAACAAGTTAGACGTCCTCTAATTGTTGTTGCATGTTTTACGTGGCTGCTATGGGTTTCTAGCAAGAACGTTTCTTACCTATGCAAAACCACAACAAGATATGCCAATTGCTATTTACCCTTCATAAGGACCCTTTTCATCGAATCCGTTCCGACTAAAGTGGGAGGCGGCACCCGCTAGCCACCTTATGCACCAAGTGCATGTCGATTCGGTGGAACTTTGTCTCACGTAAGTGTACGTGTAAGGTCGGTCCGGCCGCTTCATCCCACAATACCGTCGAAACAAGATTGGACTAGTAACGGTAAGCATATTGAACATCATCAACGCCCACAACTACTTTGTGTTCTACTCGTGCAAAGAATCTACGCAATAGACCTAGCTCATGATGCCACTGTTGGGGAACGTAGCAGAAATTCAAAATTTTCCTACGTGTCACCAAGATCTATCTATGGAGAAACTAGCAATGAGGGGAAGGAGAGTGCATCTACATACCCTTGTAGATCGCTAAGCGGGAGCGTTCAAGAGAACGGGGTTGAAGGAGTCGTACTCGTCGTGATTCAAATCACCGGAGATCCTAGTGCCGAACGGACGGCACCTCCGCGTTTCAACACACGTACAGCCCGGTGACGTCTCCCACGCCTTGATCCAGCAAGGAGAGAGGGAGAGGTTGAGGAAGACTCCGTCCAGCAGCAGCACAACGGCGTGGTGGTGGTGGAGGAGCGTGGCAATCCTGCAGGGCTTTGCCAAGCACCGCGGGAGAGGAGGAGGAAGAGAGGCAGGCTGCGCCAGGGAGAGGTGAAAACTCATGTGTTGGGCAGCCCCTAGACCTCAATTATATATAGGGGAAGGGGAGGGGGCTGCGCCCCCTCTAGGGTTCCCTCCTAGGGGCGGCGGCCAGCCCAGATCCCATCTGGTGGGGCGGCCAAGGGGGGGAGAGGGGAAACTTGCCCCCCAAGCTAGGTGGGGCGCCTCCAAGAAACCCTAGGCGCCTTGGCCCCTTGTGGGGGCGCACCAGCCCACCCGGGCTGGTCCCTCCCACACTTGGTCCATGCTGCCCTCCGGGATGGTGGCCCCACTTGGTGGACCCCGGGACCCTCCCGTAGTCCCAGACGTTACCGATAAAACACAGAAACTTTTCCGGTGACCAAAACAGGACTTCCCATATATAAATATTTACCTCCGGACCATTCCGAACTCCTCGTCACGTCCGGGATCTCATCCGGACTCAACAACATTCGGTAACCACATACAAACTTCCTTTATAATCCTAGCGCCATCGAACCTTATGTGTAGACCCTACGGGTTCGGGAACCATGCGAACATGACCGAGACGTTCTCCGGTCAATAACCAACAGCGGGATCTGGATACCCATGTTGGCTCCCACATGTTCCACGATGATCTTATCGGATGAACCACGATGTCAAGGACTCAATCAACCCGTATACAATTCCCTTTGTCTAGCGGTATTGTACTTGCCCGAGATTCGATCGTCGGTATCCCGATACCTTGTTCAATCTCGTTTCCGCAAGTCTCTTTACTCGCTCTGTAACACATCATCCCGTGATCAACCCCTTGGTCACATTGTGCACATTATGATGATGTCCTACCGAGTGGGCCCAGAGATACCTCTCCGTTATACGGAGTGACAAATCCCAGTCTCGATTCGTGCCAACCCAACAGACACTTTCGGAGATACCTGTAGTGCACCTTTATAGCCACCCAGTTACATTGTGATGTTTGGTACACCCAAAGCATTCCTACGGTATCCGGGAGTTGCACAATCTCATGGTCTAAGGAAATGATACTTGACATTAGAAAAGCTTTAACATATGAACTACGATCTTTGTGCTAGGCTTAGGATTGGGTCTTGTCCATCACATCATTCTCCTAATGATGTGATCCCGTTATCAATGACATCCAATGTCCATGGTCAGGAAACCGTAACCATCTATTGATTAACGAGCTAGTCAACTAGAGGCTTACTAGGGACATGGTGTTGTCTATGAATCCACACATGTATCTGAGTTTCCTTTCAATACAATTATAGCATGGATAATAAACGATTATCATGAACAAGGAAATATAATATTAAATAATTTATTATTGCCTCTAGGGCATATTTCCAACATGGATTGCCTACCAAAGATGGCAATACCTACATCTATCCTTGCTTTTATGCCTACCTAGGGGCGTTAAACGATAACGCTTGTTGGGAGGCAACCCAATTTTATTTTTAGTTTTTTTTTGCTTTTGTTTATGTTTAGGAATATATAATCCATCTACCTTCTGTTTAGATGTGGTTTTATGTTTTAATTAGTGTTTGTGCCCAGTTAAACCTATAGGATCTTCTTGGATGATAGTTATTTGATCTTGCTGTAATTTCCAGAAACTTTCGGTTCACGAAAACAATTGTTAAAAATTACCAGAACGTGATAAAATAGTGATTCCAATTTCTTCTGATCAATAAAAAAATTGCCTAGGTCGTCCTATTTTGTCTGAATTTTTGGAGTACGAGAAGTTTGCGTTAGTTACAGATTACTACAGATTGTTCTGTTTTTGACAGATTCTGTTTTTCGTGTGTTGTTTGCTTATTTTGATGAATCTATGACTAGTAAAATAGTTTATAATCCATATAGAAGTTGTAATACAGTAGGTTTAACACCAATATAAATAAATAATGAGTTAATTACAGTACCTTGAAGTGGTCTTTTGTTTTCTTTCGCTAACGGAGCTCATGATTTCTGTTGAGTTTTGTGTTGTGAAGTTTTCAAGTTTTGGGTGAATTTTTTTGATGGATTATGGAACAAGGAGTGGCAAGAGCCTAAGCTTGGGGATGCCCATGGAACCCCCAAGATAATCCAAGGACACCAAGAAGTCAAAACTTGGGGATGCCCCCGAAAGGCATCCCCTCTTTCGTCCACTTCCATCGGCAACTTTACTTGGAGCTATATTTTTATTCACTACATATGATATGTGTTTTGCTTGGAGTGTCTTGTTTGATTTGAGTCTTTGTTTTTTAGTTTACCACAATTATCCTTGCTGTACACACCTTTTGAGAGAGCCATACATGAATTGAAATTTGATAGAATACTCTACGTGCTTCACTTATATCTTTTGAGCTATATAGTTTTGCTCTAGTGCTTCACGTATATCTTTTTGAGCACGGTGGTGGATTTGTTTTATAGAAACCTTTGATATCTCATGCTTCACTTAGATTATTTTGAGAGTCTCAAATAGCATGGTAATTTGCTTAATAATAATAATATGCTTGGTATTCAAGATTTATAAAACTTTCTTTTGAGTGCGTTGAATACTAAGAAAAGTTTGATGCTTGATAATTGTTTTGAGATATGAAGGTAGTAATATTAGAGTCATGCTAGTTGAGTAGTTGTGAATTTGAGAAATACTTGTGTTAAAGTTTGTGATTCCCGTAGCATGCACGTATGGTGAACCGTTATGTGACGAAGTCGGAGCATGATTTATTTATTGATTGTCTTCCTTATGAGTGGCGGTCGGGGACGAGCGATGGTCTTTTCCTACCAATCTATTCCCCTAGGAGCATGCACGTAATACTTTGCTTTGATAACTTGTAGATTTTTGCAATAAGTATATGAGTTCTTTATGACTAATGTTGAGTCCATGGATTATACGCACTTTTCTCACCCTTCCACCATTGCTAGCCTTTTTAATACCGCACACTTTTCACCGGTATCATACACCCACCATATATCTTCCTCAAAACGGCCACCATACCTACCTATTATGGCATTCCCATAGCCATTCCGAGATATATTGCCATGCAACTTTCCACCGTTCTGTTTATTATGACACGCTCCTTGCTTAGCATGATCATGTAGTTGACATCGTATTTGTGGCAAAGCCACCGTTCATAATTCTTTCATACATGTCACTCATGAACCATTGCATATCTCGGTACACCGCCGGAGGCATACACATAGATTCATATTTTGTTCTAAGTATTGAGTTGTAAGAAAATAAAAGTGTGATGATCATCAGTTTTAGAGCATTGTCCAAGTGAGGAAAGGATGATGGAGACTATCATTCCCCTAGAAGTCGGGATGAGACTCCGGACGAAAAATAAAAAAAAAGGAAAAGAGGCCATAAAAAAGAAAAAAGGCCCAAATAAAAAAAAATATGAGAGAAAAAGAGAGAAGGGACAATGTTACAATCCTTTAACCACACTTGTTGTGACGACCGGATAATTAAGCTACAGTAATCCCACGTTAATGATGCCAGGTCACCACGATCACTGTTGTTAACCTCGCGATGATTCGAAACCGTTTCAAAATTCAAATTCAAATTAATGTCAACAATAAAAGTTTTCGAAAGTTAAAACAAAAATGTTTGGAAGGTGCCATAATTTGCATACGTAAATATGGTGCAATAAACACATTTTTATAAAATGCCTAGATATTTTATAGTGGATGGAAACAAGAAAGCAATTAAATAAAAAGAAAAGCAGAACCTAACTAAACAAAACAAAAGTAAAACAACAGAGCCCCCCCCCTCCCCCGCTGGGCCAAGTGGCCCAGCTGGCCTCCGCCGCCCGAATGGGCCGGCCCAACCGCCCCACACCCCACTCCCTTAATCCCCCTGGACACGAAACCCTAACCTACCCCGCACCCCACTCCCCCCCCCCCCCGCCACATCGCTCTCTCCTCCCCCCCCCCCCGATCCAGATCTGGATCGGGAAGGGGAACGACCCGCCCCAATCGCTCGACCCCGTCGCCACCACCACGACACCGTCTGGCGGAGCCTACCTCGCCGCTCGTCGAAATCCTCCCATTGCGCCCGACGACCACGCCTTCTTGCGGCGCTGCAGCGTCGTCTTCCTGCGCCCGTCGCCCGGATCGCCAAGCGCCTCCTCATCACCATCTCGCGGATGCCGCGCGGGCGTCGTCCCGTCCCCTCCTTGACACCCACTGCCGTTGCCCTACGGACTCGCGGTTAGGCCCTCGGCCTCTTCTTCTCCCCCACTCGTGGCCTCACCGTGTGCGCGACGCGCCCGCGTACCCGTCGACGTGTTCGCCTGGCCCAGTGCTCGCGCTCACCCCGACCTCGCCCCGCCCGGCGTGCCTATGCATCGCGCGCACAGCAGCGCCTACCCAGCGCGCACCTGCGGGCTGCCCCCATTGCCTCGATCTGCCGTGCCCGCCACGCCCATGGCGCGCCGCTCGGCCTTGGCCTCCTGGCCACGCCGGCCGCGCCCAGCCCCTCACCGCTGGCCCCAGGCCACCGGCCCCCTGCACCGGCGCCCATCTGCGCCCGCTCGGCCCTCCTCTGGGTCGGGCGCCCGCAGCGCCCAACGCCCGCTAATCGTGTGCCCGCTAAGGCACCCATGTGCCTATGACAAGAGGCCCACCCCATGGAACCTTAAAAAAAGGATATAAAAAATAATAATAAAAAGAATTAATTAATGATTTAATTAATAATTTAATTAACTAATTAATTAGTTAATTAATTAAATTAGTTAACCTAATTAATTGTAGTTAATAAACCTAATCATTTTAGTTAGACTAACTAAACCTGATTAGTTAGGCTTAGACAATGACAAGTGGGACCCGCCTGTCAGTTTGACTAAATCAACTGACTAGTTGACTGATGACATCACCCTGACATCATGCTGACGTAATAATTGCATTTTCTAATTAAATTAATTCTGTTAATTCTAAAAATGAATTAAATCTTTAAAAATTAATATAAAATAATCCTTAGCTTGGATGAAAATACTTTGTACATGAAAGTTGCTCAGAACGACGAGACGAATCTGGATACGCAGTCCGTTCGCCCGCCACACATCCCTAGCATAGCAAACCTGCAACATTTCACCTCCGGCTCCTCTGCCCGAAAACGCGAAACACCGGGGATACTTTCCCGGATGTTTCCCCCCTTCACCGGTATCACCTCATACCGCGTTAGGGCACGCCTAGCATCACACATTGCTTTGTCATGCATCTGTTTGCGTTGTATTCATTGTTTCTTCCCCCTCTCCTTCCGCTAGACACCGAGACCGGCCTTGCTGCTACCCGGTCACGACTACGGTGTTGTGACCCCTCCTTCTTGCAGAGCAATCAGGCAAGCCCTCCCCGATCACCGGATATCGCCTATTCTTCTCTATCTTGCTTGCATTAGAGCGGTGTAGCATGTTCTCGCTTTCCGTTATTCCTATCCCGATGCATAGCCTGTCCTTGCTACTCTTGTTGATACCTTTACCGCAATCCTACATGCTTAGTATAGGATGCTAGTACTTCATCGCTGGCCCTACACTCTTGTCCATCTGCCATGCTATACTCTTTGGGCCGTGATCACTTGGGAGGTGATCTCGGGCATATACTATATATGATATCTTGTTACATTACTTGTGATCTTGTTCGGAGATGGGGGCTGAAGGCGGTGGCTCCATCCCGGTAGAGGTGGGTGCAGGTTCCCGACGGCCCCGATTGTTACTTTGTGGCGGAGCGGCAGGGCAGGTTGAGACCACTTAGGAGAGAGGTGGGCCTGGCCTGGTCGGCGTTCATGGATACTTACCACGCTTAACGAGATCTCGGTATTTGATCCGAGTCGGCCATTTGGTCTATACGCACTAACCAACCACGTGGGAAAGTTATGGGCACTTTCGGCGTTGTGGTATCGGCCAAGCCTTGGCGTCGGCCGATCGAGTGGCCTTGGCGCGGTTTGGGCTGGAACGCTGCTAGGCTAGGTCTGCTTCCGGCCGCGTTCTGGCGTGTGTGCTAAGGCGATGGGAGGACCCCTGTGCACTTAGGTTTAGACCGGCGTCTTGACTGTCTGTTGGCCTAGGTGGGGCTACGACGTGTTGATCTTCCGCGGCCAGGCATGACCCAGGAAAGTGTGTCCGGCCAAATGGGATCGAGCGTGTTGGGTTATGTGGTGCACCCATGCAGGGAAGTTAATCTATTCGAATAGCCGTGATCTTCGATAACAGGACGACTTGGAGTTGTACCTTGACCTTATGACAACTAGAACGGATACTTAATAAAACACACCCTTCAAGTGCCAGATACAACCCGGTGATCGCTCTCTAACATGGCGACGAGGAGGGGATCGCCGGGTAGGATTATGCTATGCGATGCTATTTGGAGGACTTCAGTCTACTCTCTTCTACATGCTGCAAGACGGAGGCTGCCAGAAGCATAGTCTTCGACAGGATTAGCTATCCCCCTCTTATTCTGGCATTCTGCAGTTCAGTCCACCGATATGGACCTTTACACATATACCCATGCATATGTAGTGTAGCTCCTTGCTTGCGAGTACTTTGGATGAGTACTCACGGTTGCTTTTCTCCCTCTTTTCCCCCTTTCCCTTCTACCTGGTTGTCGCAACCAGATCTTTGGAGCCAGGAGCTTGACGCCACCGTTGGCGGCGACTCCTACTACACCGGAGGTGCCTACTACTACGTGAAGGCCGCCGGCGACCGGGGAGTAGTTTAGGAGGATCCTGGCAGGAGGCCTGCGCCTCTTTCGATCTGTATCCCAGTTTGTGCTAGCCTTCTTAAGGCAAACTTGTTTAACTTATGTCTGTACTTAGATATTGTTGCTTCCGCTGACTCGTCTATGATCGAGCACTTGTATTCGAGCCCTCGAGGCCCTTGGCTTGTATTATGATGCTTGTATGACTTATTTATGTTTTAGAGTTGTGTTGTGATATCTTCCCGTGAGTCCCTGATCTTGATCGTACACGTTTGCGTGCATGATTAGCGTACGATTGAATCGGGGGAGTCACACTTGTGCTTCAAAGTAGCACCGTGATCTTCATAATAGAGAGTCTTTCGTTTTGTCACTTTCATATACTAGTGGGAATTTTTCATTATAGAACTTGGCTTGTATATTCCAATGATGGGCTTCCTCAAATTGCCCTAGGTCTTCGTGAGCAAGCGAGTTGGATGCACACCCACTTAGTTTCTTTTGTTGATCTTTCATATACTTATAGCTCTAGTGCATCCGTTGCATGGCAATCCCTACTCACTCAGATTGATATCTATTGATGGGCATCTTCATAGCCCGTTGATACGCCTAGTTGATGTGAGACTATCTTCTCCCTTTTTGTCTTCTCCACAACCACCATCCTATTTCACATATAGTGCTATATCCATGGCTCACGCTCATGTATTGCGTAAAGATTGAAAAAGTTTTGAGAATGTCAAAAGTATGAAACAATTGCTTGGCTTGTCATCGGGGTTGTGCATGATTTAAATACTTTGTGTGGTGAAGATAGAGCATAGCCAGACTATATGATTTTGTAGGGATAACTTTCTTTGGACATGTTATTTTGAGAAGACATAATTGCTTTGTTAGTATGCTTGAAGTATTATTATTTTATGTCAATATTAAACATTTGTCTTGAATCTTTCGAATCTGAATATTCATACCATAATTAAGAAGAGTTACATTGAAATTATGCCAAGTAGCACTCCGCATCAAAAATTCTTTTTTTATCATTTACCTACTCGAGGACGGGCAGGAATTAAGCTTGGGGATGCCTGATACGTCTCCAACGTATCTATAATTTTTGATTGCTCCATGCTATATTATCTACTGTTTTGGACCATATTGGGCTTTATTTTCCACTTTTATATTACTTTTGGGACTAACCTATTAACCGGAGGCCCAGCCCAGATTTGTTGTTTTTTGCCTATTTCAGTGTTTCGAAGAAACGGAATATCAAACGGAGTCCAAACGGAATGAAACCTTCGGGAACGTGATTTTCTCACCGAATATGATCCAGGAGACTTGGACCCCACGTCAAGAAATAAGGGAGGCGGCCACGAGGGTGGAGGGCGCGCCCCCCTGCCTTGTGGGCCCCCCTTTGCTCCACCGACGTACTTCTTCCTCCTATATATACCTACGTACCCCCGAACGATCAGATATGGAGCCAAAAACCTAATTCCACCACCGCAACTTTCTGTATCCACGAGATCCCATCTTGGGGCCTGTTCGGAGTTCACCGGGAAGGAATTCACCACCAAGGGCTTCTACATCATCATCATAGCCTCTCCGATGAAGTGTGAGTAATTTACTTTAGACCTTCGGGTCCATAGTTAGTAGCTAGATGGCTTCTTCTCTCTTTTTGGATCTCAATACAATGTTCTCCCCCTCTCTCATGGAGATCTATTCGATGTAATCTTCTTTTTGCAGTGTGTTTGTTGAGACCGATGAATTGTGGGTTTATGATCAAGATTATCTATGAGCAATATTTGAATCTTCTCTGAATTCTTTTATGTATGATTGGTTATCTTTGCAAGTCTCTTCAAATTATCCGTTTGGTTTGGCCAACTAGATTGGTAGTTCTTGCAATGGGAGAAGTGCTTAGCTTTGGGTTCAATCTTGCGGTGTCCTTTCCCGATGTGATGAGGGGCAGCAAGGCACGTATTGTATTATTGCCATCGGGGATAACAAGATGGGGTTTTTATCATATTGCATGAATTTATCCCTCTACATCATGTCATCTTGCTTAAGGCGTTACTCTGTTTTCATTAACTTAATACTCTAGATGCATGTTGGATAGCGGTCGATGAGTGGAGTAATAGTAGTAGATGCGAGGCAGAGTCGGTCTATTTGTCTCGGACGTGATGCCTATATACATGATCATACCTACATACTCTCATAACTATGCTCAATTACATCAATTGCTCAACAGTAATTCGTTCACCCACCG
Organism: Aegilops bicornis; assembly: GCA_021605145.1. NCBI lineage: Eukaryota > Viridiplantae > Streptophyta > Magnoliopsida > Poales > Poaceae > Aegilops > Aegilops bicornis. The sequence continues at coordinate 208,158,725 of CM038670.1, read as the reverse complement.
TAAAATACTTATGCTCTTGAGAGAAGCCACTAGTGAAATCTATGGCCACCGGGTCTATTCTCATCATATTAATCTTCCTACGCTTTATTATTGCTTTGCTTTTTATTTTACTTTGCATCTTTATACCAGAAATACAAAAAATATTATCTATCATCTCTATCAGATCTCACCCTCGTAAGTGACCGTGAAAGGATTGACAACCCCTAATCGCGTTGGTTGCGTTGAGCTATTTGTTTTGTGTAGGTACGAGGGACTTGCGCGTGGCCTCCTACTGGATTGATACCTTGGTTCTCAAAAACTGAGGGAAATACTTATGCTACTCTGCTGCATCATCCTCTCCTCTTCGGGGAAAACCAACGCAAGCTCAAGACGTAGCATTTGCATGATCAGAGTGTTTTGCCCTTTTTAGTGACCGGAAAACCAGTTGATCCTTCAAAAATAGCAAACCAACTGAAAAAGTGACTAAATTTGAGCACGGGGCTTATAATGGTGTGTAATCGTGTAAAAAGTTTGAAGTTGAATTTGTGTGTGACATGTCAAAGGTTTCTGTTTGAAATGTTTACACTTTGTTGGAGAGTGTTCGAATTATACACGAAATAACGCTCTTAAATTTTTACCACACCTTACAAGGGTCCTACGAAAACACCATTCCAAGTTTCATCCAGTTTCGAGCTCGTTTGTACACTTATAGTTTTTTGCCCTTTTTAGTGGCCGTATTCCCTCTTTAGGGCGCCGTCTTGGAGTCTTTGGCCCTAGTTGTGCTTCCGACAAGCTAGACGTGCATGACATCATGGTCGATAAGTGTCCGTCCAGCGATGTGGATCTTTACTCGGCTTCTTGTGAGGCAATGCTGGCAGCTTCGGCAGAGCTAGGTTGTAGCTGTGTTTTGGCAGCCGGCTTCATCTGGCGTGCTCAAGGGGTCGTCGGGCTTCACTTTGTCTTCCTGAAGTCGGATCTGCTGCGCAGGGTCCCATGCAGTAATAATGACACGAGTTCGGTGGTTGGTTTCGGTGTTGGATCGGCGCAAGCCCGGAGCTTTTCTCCTGTGATGCTCGTCGATAGAGTCAGAGCTGCGCGGCTGGCTGTTTGGCATCGGCTGACG